>OW388278.2:5429642-6091071 GCA_936450705.2 Protodeltote pygarga
AATTCGCGTGTCATACAGTAAAAGTAGTGGGACTACATAGTAAATTATATCAAGAGCTCGAAGACTAATCATTTCATATAATTACAATAGAACTTCACTTAAGGTAAGTTCGTTTAATTTAGTAAATATAATTCATTTATTCCTAGTAAAAATTGCTTTTTATTTAAAAGTAAGCGCAAAGGAGCTGTTGCCGTGCATCCTACAGTACCGAGAAATGAGACATAAAAGGAAATCAATTGATTCTGGACGTCGGTGTCCTTGCGAAATCAATGAGTAAGAAATTATTTATAATGGCAATTTAAATTTATTTTAAAGACGGTAGATTTTATAACCAATAACCGGTGTTACCGGTTATATTATAATAAGTGTCGTGCTGACCGAATTTCAACGGAGATTAGCCAACTACGCAGGAGATGTTATAGTGCACAAGTGTGTGCGCAAACACATGTGCACTCTCTATTCCCTCACTCTCATAGTCCGATGGGACGGCAATCCGACACGACCGGAGAGAGATCAGGCGCAGGGCCAACGGCTTTTACGTGCTTTTCAAGAAGCTGGAAGACGCTGTATCAAAAAATCATCGATTTAATGATGTTAGGGAAAATATTATATAAAAAAAAACACTGCTTCAGTTTTATTTAAAAATATTAGATTATTAAGATTTTCGCTAAAATAAAACCTTAAAATATTGCAATCCGCCATTTTGACACAGCAATCACAGCGTATGACGTCACGCTTAGGCAAAATCCGCTGTCAACACTGTTTTGTTGTTGTGAATATTTGACATGTTTACCTAAGCGTGACGTCAGAATCGACGCCATGACACCTGAGAGCTTTTTTAACGCAATATTGAAAAATATTAAAAAAATGGCTTTATACTTCGTTAAACTAAAGTTTATTACCGAAATAAAGGTTGTTTCGTTAATAGTA
Source organism: Protodeltote pygarga (assembly GCA_936450705.2). Taxonomy (NCBI): domain Eukaryota; kingdom Metazoa; phylum Arthropoda; class Insecta; order Lepidoptera; family Noctuidae; genus Protodeltote; species Protodeltote pygarga. The sequence goes on from OW388278.2 coordinate 5,430,573, forward strand.
AGAAAATGTGTACATATATTACAGAAGAAGATTTGAAAATCTTTCGTCACGCCTAGGGCTCGTACCTGAGACATATCTGATTTGCCAGTCTTACCACTACGCTATCTCGACTAAATTACTCGCGTAATACGAATAAATAAAAAAAATCAGCCTGTAACTGTCCAACTGCAGGACAAAGGCCTTTTCTCATACAGGGAAGTATCGAGCTACTCACTGCGGGTAGGCGCTTTCAGACTGTTTTTAAGTCCACGTGTGGTTTTAGGCCTAAGAATAGAACCACCCCTATTCGTCCTGCGGGTGTCGTAAGAAGCGACAAAGGGAAAGATCCGGAGGATGGGCAGCAGCATCCTTCTGTGTAAAAGTAATCATCTGCTACTGCGATCGCCAACCCCCTTGCCCAGCGTAATTATGGGCAAATACCGTGAGCGCACAATAGTGACGCGTATTGAGAGAGGCCTATGTTCAGCAGTGGACTAATGCAAGCTGATAATGATGGGCAAGGGGCCCAGTGCAATTATGAGCCAATATCTCCAATGAGTGCACAATAGTGGTGTGCATTGGGAGAGGCCTATGTTCAGCTGTGGACTAATACAGGCTGATGATTATGATGACGAAGTCCACGTAACACGATTACAGGAAAAATTATGTCAAGCAAATGAAGCTGCGATCGTACACTTGTTATATATAATATGTATTAAAAAATAATCAATTTCACATTAAGATAATCGATTGTCTACACCACTTTGCCACAGAATAATAAACATAATAATAGTACGAAAACTCGTGACGTCACGGAGAGTCGTGATAGTGGTTTCTTAAGGATGCAGCTGAATACCAGTGTTTTACATGAAGCGACTGCCTATCAGACCTCCACAACCCAGATACTGGGTTACACGATACCCCATGGTAAGACTGGTTGTCAGACTTTCGGGCTTCTGACTACCCGTAACGACTGTCAAAGATCTACAATTGACAGCCGGGGCCAATAGCTTAACGTGCTATCCGAGGCACGGAGAGTGATAATTAATTCGCCTTGGGTTCGAACCCGAGACCTCTGACTTGCCAGTCAACGGTCACCACACCACGACTCACAAGAAAGTACATATGACATTGAAAAAGTCACATTGGTACATGACAAGTTTGTACCCACACCCACGCGCTTGCAAAGCGGGTCCGTTACCAATGCGCCATCACGACATAATATAAAATATGATTATCTAACTGTATGATTATTATACTGTGGTTTAGCGTAGTTATAAGCGCCTATAACTTATATATAAGGCCTACATAATAAGATCAGTTAGTAATTTTTATTAAATATTACATTCGTAAAAACAAAATGACGAAGTTTCTATTGTTAATTTTTCCTGTGCTGATCTATGTGTCGTTGGCAGATAACGAAAAGTGCGACTACAAGTATGGTAAGTTATAATACTCTCCTGACCGAATTTTGATCACGGCGGCCAATCTCAACGAAGACAATTACGCAGGAGATATTATAGTGCACAAGTGTGTGCGCAAACACAGGTGCACTCTCTATTCCCTCACTCTCATTGTCCGATGGGACGGCCTTCCGACACGATCGGAGAGAGATCAGGCGCAGGGCTAACAGCTTTACGTGCTTTCCGAGGCACGGAGTATGTGATAATTAAATCATAAAACGCACATAACTTACGAAAAGTCAGAGGTGCGCGCCTTGGGTTCGAACCCGAGACCACTGACTTGCCAGTCAACGGTCACCACTACTAGGCTATCACGACTCATAAGTAAGTTATAATAAAACCAATGTATTGTGACTAATAGGAAAAAAATATAAGCTAAGTAAAAAATTTTTTTTAACGTAAAACGTTTTTGTCATCAAAACTAAAGCTGTGTAACAAATATCAGATCAATCTGTCAACAGGAAGGGGGGAAATATCGATTAGTAAATTTGAACCAAATAATAAACAGGTCAAGCTAAGTAAAACTGTTTAAAAACAAACTTCTTGTATCATCATCAGAACCTAACCTAACCTACCTAACCTACTAAACAAAAGCCTCTCCCAATGCGCGCCACTATTATATTTGCCACATCGCCATAATTGCCACGCTGGGCAAGCGGGTTTGCGATCTCAGTAGCAGATGATTACTAGTACACAGAAAGATGCTGATGCCCATCCTCCGGATATTTCCCTTTATCGCTTCTTACGACACCCGCAATCATCTAACCCACGATCTTCGGCGTACCGTGCCGACGCTCTAACCACTGAGCCACCGTATCCCATCAGAATCAGTCGAAATTTCAAATCTCTTTCTACGCCTAGGGCGTGTGGTAATATCTTAGTAATACATTACGTATCACACACGCCCTTTTCGACTGATTCTGATGGGTTACAGTGGCTTAACGGTTAGAGCGTCGGCACGGTACGCCGAAGATCGTTGGTTCGAATCCCATCCGTATCAGTTGTTTTTTCAAATTTCTTATGAAATTACTAGCTGCCCCGCGCGACTTTGTACGCTTGATTATTCTACCTCTACTCTTAACTACCCTACTACTCTACCCTACCCTATTCTACACTACCCCACCCTCCTCTACCCCTACCTTACCCAACCCTTACCGTAGAGCGTCGGCACGGTACGCCGTAGATTGTTGGTTTGAATCCCATCAGTTTTTTTTTTCAAATTTCTTATGAAATAATTAGTAATGATTTAATATTTTTGTTTTGTAGGTAAGCCTTTGAACGACACTGCTGTATCAGTTAACAAGACTGTTCAAATACCACCAGGAAATACTAACTGGCAGTTTGACTTTCCAGTAAGTAACCTTTTACGAGTATATACCCTATAAATTACCTGCCAAGTATGAGTAGAAATCTTTTTGATTAAACATAAAATAAAGCAGGGCTTCCCAAGTTACGTGCGTATTATAAAGTAGTTATCAACCGCTCCGTGCCGAAAGCACGTTAAGCCGTTGGCCCCGGCTGTCAATTGTAGATCTTTGACAGTCGTTACGAGTAGTCAGAAGCCCGAAAGTCTGACAACCAGTCTTACTAAGGGGTATCGTGTAACCCAGTATCTGGGTTGTGGAGGTCTGATAGGCAGTCGCTCCATGTAAAACACTGGTATTCAGCTGCATCTGGTAAGACTGGAAGCCGATCCCAACATAGTTGGGGAAAAGCTAGGCAGATGATGATGACCCTTGGGAGTTTGCCATTTTTTACGACTTTTTTACATGTAGCTCTAGCCAAAAAAAACTCCAAATAACATATAAATCTCTCAGGTGTGCTGGTTTGCCGTGTGGTTTTCAGCCTAAGAATAGAACCACCCCTACTCGTCCCGTGGGTGTCGTAAGAAGCGACAAAGGGAAAGATCAGGAAGATGGGCAGCAACATCCTTCTGTGTAACAGCAATCATCTGCTACTGTGATCGCCAACCCGCTTCCCCAGCGTGGCGATTATGGGCAAATACCTCCAATGAACGCACAATAGTGGCGCGCATTTGGAGAGGCATATGTTTAGCATTGAACTAATACAGGCTGATGATGATAATGACTTTCAGTTCTGATGACAAAACAGTGGACTAATAAAGGCTGATGATGATGTGCTGGTTTCCTCACGATGTTTTCCTTCACCATTTTAGCAAGCGATACTTAATTTCTAATACCCACATGAATCCGCAGTCAGAGGTACGTGCTCGAGTTTGGAACCTAAAACTTGGTAGTCAAATAGTCTACAATGCTATCACTGCACTTGTTTTTAATTTCCAGCGGTTAGCAGGAGGCAGAACAACATTCGTTTGCGTCAATATTGAAGGTTTGGGTGCACCTGGAGGTCCCCAGGTGGAATATAAATACGAAGAGAAGGAGCAATTAGTATTCTCATTTGCTGAACCTACAAAAGAATTCCAATATGCCCATGTTCTGGCAAACGTTACTGGCTTTTTTTAACCAAAATTGACATTGCATAATTGATATAATAGGCGCGACGAAAGATTTTCAAATCTTCTTCCGTAACGTAGGTACATATATACTATTTACGAAAAAGCCTTTATTACGGTAATAAACTTTAGTTTAACGAATATAAAGCCATTTTTCTAATATTTTTTCAATAGTGCATCAAAAAAGCTCTCAGGTGTCATGGTGTCTACTTTGACGTCACGCTTATGTAAACATGTCAAATATTCAAAACAATAAAACAGTTTTGACAGCAGATTTTACCTAAGCGTAACGTCATACGCTGTGATTGCTGTTTCAGTCAAAATGGCGGATTGCAGTATTTAAAGGTTTTATTTTGGTGAAAATCTTAATAATCCAATATTTTTAAATAAAACTGAAGCAGTGTTTTAATTATTTTTTTGTATAATGTTTCGCCTAACATCATTTAGTTAATCAACGATTTTTTGATACTGTCGTCATGCCTATTATTTAATAAGAAATTTGAAAAAACAACTGATACGGATGGGATTCGAACCCGATCTTCGGCGTACCGTGTCGACGTAATGTATTTCGATAGATATTACCACACGCCCTAGGCGTAGAGATTTGAAATTTCGACTGAAACTGGTAGGAGACGGTGGCTTAGCGGTCAGAGCGTCGACACGGTACGTCGAAGATCGTGGGTTCGAATCTCATCCGTATCAGTTGCTTTTTCAAATTTTTAGCCGACTGCCGACTTATTAAATAATTATATTTAATAAGTTAACAAGTGCTATACCTATAGCATCTAAAAAAAACACCAAAATATGTCATTTCAAAATGTATGTTCTCAAAATGATGTCTGCATTGCCTCGCTGCTAATCAGCCTTTGGGCTAGGTACAGACCAACATTTTGGTCACGAGGTGCCTCGAACAGACGCCCGAAAAATCTTTGTAAATTTTTGGGGCCTCTGACCCCACGGCTTAGCGTCTCGACCCCAAAGGGCTCAAATAAGTATCTGCTATCTAGAGAACTAAGTTTGTGCCTTATCAATTTACATTAATTATTAATCTACCTTAAATAAATAATTTTAATGAAATAGATAGTGTTTGATGAGAGCGCTTGAGAGCGAAACATCTGGAATTATTTGGTTATTTTTTTAAATATTCGTTATTGGTGCCAATTCTCTTGCACACGCTCTAAACTAATTTAGACTCACTACCTCTCTTTCTAACTGAGATCATTAGAAAAGGATAGAAGATTTTAGGAGCTGTCAAACTAGTCCATTTGCGTGATATCAACGAGAATTTAGTCGGCATGTCATAGAGGTCTCGTCTACTTTTACCTTTTACGTCAATTTTATGGACGTAGACTAATTTGACAGCTCTAATTTTATATTTCAATTTGCTGTCCTTTTTAATGGTGTTTATTAGAAAGACTATAATATAGTTAGACGAAAATTAGTTTAGCGGGTTGTACAAGAGAATCAGCACTAATGTCTAAATGGTGTTATAGGAGCAATAAAAATGAAATATGAAATATTGTACGGAAAATTAACATAGCCAGTTAAGAAAATGAAAGGCGAATAAATTATTATTGTTGTTTTATTAAAAACCTACCAATCTTTTCTTCAACACATAAAGTTTTCACTGCTAATATAGGATTGTCAATTTTTTTTACAAGCTTTTATTTAACTTGCAATGTATGTTTGTCCGGGTGGAATCTTGCAAGCTGAATTAGAACCACTTCCTCTTATCCTACTTATCGTATGGTTGATGAACAACCTGGTTGAGTTTAAACCGCCCGTAGCTCTGACATGGCTTGACACACCATTGAAAAATCTCTCAAGTGTGCTGGTTTCATCACGATGTTTTCCCTTACCGTTTTAGCAACTGATAATTAATTGATAACACGCATAATTTAACTTACGAAAGAAGCCTTGGAATTGAACTCGAGACTCTGACTTTTCGATTGACAAGTAGACATAGCCACTAATAGCCTAGTGGTATTCAAATTCAAATTCAATAACTTTATTGCATTCCATAATGTGAGTCTTAGATGGTAACTTAATAACTATGAGATCATCATGAACCCTGTCGGGCACAGCAAAAGTAGGAGAGAGATTATTTTTTTTTTATTTTATGAACTAATAAAACTAATTTTAAAATATATTTGGTATACATTTATGCATTGTTCTCCTTAATAAATTAAATATTTATTATTCAAGTACTCAGCATTAGGTATGTAGGTACTTTTATTATATTTATTAAATTATTATATAATATATTTATTATAAATATTTATTTTGTTAGTTAATTCTTAAATTTAAGTTATGAGAATGGTATGACCGTCATTAGATTAGATTAGTGTTCAAAGTATTATTGGATATAAGTATTAGTAATATTTTAAAATATTACAGTAAGACTCGTCGTGATAGCTTAGTGGTGGTGACCGTTGACTGGCAAGTCAGAGGTCTCGGGTACGAACCCAAGGCGCGCACCTCTAACTTTTCGTAAATTAACTATGTGCGTTTTATAAATTAATTATCACTCTCCGTGCCTCGGATAACACGTTAAGCTGTTGGCCCCGGCTGTCAATTGTAGATCTTTGACAGTCGTTACGGGTATAATAGTCAGAAGCCCGAAAGTCTGACAACCAGTCTTACCAAGGGGTATCGTGTAACCCAGTATCTGGGTAGTGGAGGTCTGATAGGCAGTCGCTCCATGTAAAACACTGGTATTCAGCTGCATGCAGTAAGACTGGAAGCCGACCCCAACATAGTTGGGAAAAGGCTAGGCAGATGATGAGTAGTAATATTAAACCTTCAAACACCGAGAAATGAGACGCCGGCCGTTTTGCGGGACTCAAAGGTTTAATAAGATTATTTGTTGTTTTTACAACATAAAATGATGATCTCACGCAATGAAAATAAATGTTAAAATTTTTAATTAGTTTAGAAAAGTTATAAAAAAATAGTATTTCGAAATCAATCAAAACAATAAAATCAAAATCGTAATATAAAAAGCCAATCTAGATATTATAAAAATATTATAGTCTAGAGCGGGTGTATATACATAAAAATAGGAAGTGTCATACGATTATAATAAGTATGATTTATTTAATGTTTTTTTCTATTACAAAGCATATAAGTGACCTGTAGGTGTACCTCCTGAAATATTTCGTATTATTATCCATATTAGATCTTATAATTATCATGATGTTAATGTCCCTATATTACTTGCAATGTCACTATTATTAGTAATATAAGTACCTACCTAGAATGTCAACATTTTTTTTTGACCAAAATGATTATATTTATTCAGATATAAACATTAAAATGATTAAAATACAATTAAAACTAAAACTAAAAACTAACACTAAAACTAAAAGTATATTTTTTAGTACCAAACGTGTTTAATAAAATTGTTTTTTTTTTAACCGACTCCAAAAAGGAGGAGGTTCTATGTTCGGCTGTATGTATTTTATTTTTATTTTTTTGTGATTTCTCAGTCAATTGTGGACCGATTTAAAAAATTCTTTTTTCATTTGAAAGAACATATTTTACATGTTTTAGCACATGTTAGCTTATATTAAATATAATTATTTAATAAGAAAGGACCTTGGGTAAAAGTGTCCCCACCCTCCAACAGATTTGAAACATATCTCATTCGAAGCATCATAACATGTTGATATTTTTTTATTATGGCGACAATCTTGAAATGAATGGGGTTCATGAAATAATCGCACTTTTGTGTGCCATTTTTTCAAGCTATTTTTAGCTATTTTATTAGTTCCTCCTAAACGATTTAGCTAGAATTTTTCATACACGTTCAGTTCTGTTAACAATACAATTATATGATTGACATGACCTGATGCTGCACCTAGAATCATCTCCACACATAGGAACTCTTCAACGGTTTATAGCTCGTACACGAAACTTTGCATTATACCTACGTATTTTTAGATGATTAAACATGATAATCACCATGACCTGATATGCAGCTAGAATCGTCTCCACATGTAAGAACTCTTCGACGGTTAGTAGCTCGTGCACGAAACTTTGCGCCGCATACCTACGTTTATTTAGCTGATTAAACATGACAGTCACTGACCAGATGCTGCAGCTTGAATCGTCTTTACATGTAAGAATTTTCCAATGGTCAATAGATCGTCCAAAAAAACTTTGCATATACATACGTCATGGTGAATCATCTAAATAAACATAGGAATATGCAAGGTTTTGTGTACGAGCTATTGACCGTTGAGGAGTTCTCAGGTGAGAAGACGATCCTGGCGGTATCGTGGGTTCATGATGGATATCATGTTTAATTAGTAAACATATACTGTGTTTATTGTATGGTATGTACGGATGGAGACGATTCTTAGTTCTACATCGGGTCATATGGTGAATATCACGTTTTATTATCAAAATATGCGTAAGCATAATTATGCAAGGCTTCTGTAAGTTATTGACCATTAAGGAGTTTTCTGTGAGAAGAAGATCCTGGTTGCATCATTAGTTAAGATCAATATTAAAGTGTTATAAATAAACCGTTTATTGCCCGTGGTACTAATAGAGAACTGTAATTATTTTGATCGTACAAGTATGAAAAAATTAACATCGGCAAAAACAAGTGAATATCGGCAAAAACAAGTGAACGCCGAAAAAACTAGTGAACGCCGAAAAAACAAGTGAACGCCGAAAAACCAAGTGAACGCCGAAAAAATCAAGTGAACGCCGAAAAACCAACTGAACGCCGAAAAATAAGTTAACGCCGAGAATATAAGTGAACTAGGGAAAAACAAGTGAATATCGGCAGAAACAAGTTAACGCCGAAAAAAAAAATGGACGCCGTAAAATCTTGTAATTTTCTTAAATACTCGTAAACCCGTAAAATTGCCCTAATTCACTTGTTTTTTCGGCGCTCACTTATTTTTCGAAGTTCACCTGGTTTTTCGGCGTTCACTTGTTTTTGCAGATGTCCACTTATTTTTGCCGATATTTACTTGTTTTTGCCCATGTTCACTTAATTTTTCGGTGTTCACTTGTTTTTTCGGCGTTTACTTGTGTTTTCGGCGTTCACTTGTTTTTTCGGCGTTCATTTGTTTTTTCGACGTTCACTGGTTTTTTCAGCGTTCACTTATTTCTTCGGCATTCCCTTTTTTTTCGGCGTCCACTTGTTTTTTCGGCGCTTACTTGGTTTTCGGCGTTCATTTGTGTTTTTCAGCGTTCAATTGTTTTTTCCGCGTTTACTTGTTTTTTCGGCGTTCACTTGTTTTTTCGGCAATCACTTGGTTTTTCGGCGTTTACTTGTTTTTGCCGATATGCATTTGTTTTAGCCTATGTTCATTTATTTTTTCGGCGTTTACTTGGTTTTCGGCGTTCATTTGTGTTTTTCGGCGTTCAATTGTTTTTTCAGCATTTACTTGTTATTTTGGCGTTCACTTGTTTTTTCGGCAATCACTTGGTTTTTCGGCGTTTACTTGTTTTTGCCGATATGCACTTGTTTTTGCCTATGTTCATTTATTTTTTCTACGTTCACTCTTTTTTCGGCGTTTACTTGGTTTTCGGCGTTCATTTGTCTTTTTGGGGGTTCAATTGTTTTTACCAATATTCAGTTGTTTTTGCCCATGTTTACTTAATTATTCAGCGTTCACTTGTTTTTTCGGCGTTCACTTGTTTTTTCGGCTTTCACTTGTTTTATCGGCATTCACTTGGGCAGATGTCCACATATTTTTACCGGTAATACACTGTTTTTTACCGATATTCACTTGTTTTTGCCGATGTTCACTTGTTTTTGGCGGTATTCACTTGTTTTTGCCAATGTTAAATAATTAAAATTAATTAAATAAAATAATTAAAGTTCTGTAGCAGCGCAGGCAATAAACGAAGTAAACTTGAGTATTTGCCTACAGAGTTTCGTAAATGTGCTAATAAGCGTTGAAGAAATCCTGCGTGTGAAGACAATTCTTGGTGCAGCATCAGGTCATATGGTGAATATCATGTTTAAACCTAGGTATACGCAAAGTTTCGTGTACGAGCTACTGACCGTTGAGGAGTTCCCTCGTGAGGAGACACACATTAGTTTTTGTAGTTTGAAATAAGCTTTCTTATTTTCTTACATTACTGTTATCCTATTAGTAATATATTTTTGTACAAAAATGTACATAATAACAGATTTTTTATGAAAAATAATCATAAAAGTACCCAAACGTTTTGTCCTGTAAAAAAAAATCTCCATTGATTTCGCTCTTAAAACAGGTGGCTTGAATTTCTATGGCTCCTAACAAACATGTTAACATATAGCCCGTGACTGTTGGGGGGTGGGGACGGGGTCCATACAAAATCCCCCATGGTCCTTTGAAAAAAACAACTGATACGGATGGGATTCGAACCACAATAATTATATTTAATAATCTAATAAAACATGTAAACAATTCACAAAAATATTAAGAAAATTGGTAATATCGCATCGGTGCCTTCTAAAACTGCAAAGTTTGGAGCACTGAGTCGGATACGTAATATATTCCGATAGATATTACCACACGCCCTAAGCGTAGAAAGAGATTTGAAATTTCGACTGATTCTGATGGGATACGGTGGCTCAGCGGTTAAAGCGTCGACACGGTACGCCGGAGATCATGGATTCAAATCCCATCCGTATCAGTTGTTTTTTCAAATTTCTTATTAAATAATTATAGATTTTTATTGTCAAAAAGCTACTCTCCCTGACTAATACAGGCTATATTATCTAAGGATCAACGGGGTCATATTACACTCGAACGAAGTCGCGGGCGACAGCTAGTGGGGTATAAAATTGGAAATGTACTTATATTTTTATTGTACTATTTCAAAATACCACCATGTTATTAAAATTCGACTATATATATACAATATTTTATCGCACATTTTTATTGTTATAACCGATTTCGTGTAGAAGTTTAGTAATCAAAAACATGAACAAGCTTCTAGGGGTAAGTTTTTTTTTATGGACTCACGCCTGTATTCCCCAGAGGGGTTAGGGGTGTATACAGTAAACCCACGTTTCGCCGGTTATGTTATAAGTCCCATGTAATAGGAGGCGAGCCTTTTGCCATTAACCGGGCACAATTCCAGAATCCATGCTGCTACTGAGAATTGTCTAATGGAAAAACCCAATAACACTTTGCCCGACCCGGGGATCGAACCAGGGACCTCGTGCTCAACAGTCGCGCTTGCTACCACTAGACCAACGAGGCAGTAAGTTTTAATTTAATAAATTAGTCTAAAACTTTTGCGAGTTGGACTCACGCACGAAGGTTCCATATATGATATAATATATAAAATGTAATTTTAATAATATTGAGTAAATAATTGAGGATAGCAGAGATATAAATTTACTTATTTTTATAAATATTCTTGTAATATAATTATTTAATAAGAAAATTTGAAAAAACAACTGATACGGATGGGATTCGAACCCACGATCTTCGACGTACCGTGTCGACGCTCTAACCGCTGAGCCACCGTATCCCGTATTTTTTTTTTCAAATTTTCTTATTAAATAATTATATTTAATAAGCTAAAATTCACAAAAATATTAAGACAATTGGTAATATCGCATCGGTGTCTACTAAAACTGCAAAGTTTGGAGCACTGAGTCGGGATACGTAATGTATTCCGATAGATGTCGCCACACGCCCTAGTCGTGTAAAAGAGATTTGAAATTTCGACTGGTGCCGGTGGGATACGGTGGCTCAGCGGTTAGAGCGTCGACACGGTACGTCGAAGATCGTGGGTTCGAATCCCATCCGTATCAGTTGCTTTTTCAAATTTTCTTATTAAATAATTATATTTAATAAGCTGTCATATGCATGTAAAAAATTTCACAAAAATATTCTTGTAATATTTTTCTAATAGGGTGCTGCTGGCGAGTTTGTTTCGCCGTTTCTTCTCTTTTCAGCCAAAGCCCTTTCGCACGCTGAGCGGCTTTGCGAGCAGCTACATACCATGATCATTATCCACGTCTCATCTAAGAAATGTTTCTTTATAATTATATTAATGTCTGATTTCAGGTACTATTACTGACAATGGTAGCCCTATGCCAATCAAATGATACAAATTATTGTACCATGAAGGGCTGTGACAAAAATAGACATTTTATGTGTAGATATGATGTAAGAGTTAATATTTTATAAACTATTATTTTAGTTTTAGATGCTTCATCATGATGATTCTGTTGAAGATAGGCCTCTCCCAATGCTTGCCACTATTGTGCGCTCGTTGGAGGTATTTGCCCGTAATAGCCACGCGAGTAGATTCTTATTCTCACACTTGGTTCTTAAACTTTAAGTCGGCCTTCTGTCATTTTACATAATAATGTCTTCCTGTACGAATTTCGGTCACAGCGGCCAATCTCAACGGAGATAAGTCAACTACGCAGAAGATATTATAGTGCATATTTGTGTGCGTAAACACAGATGCACTCTATTCCCTCTCATGGTCCGGTGGGACGGCAATCGGACACAACCGGAGAGAGTTCAGTTGCAAGGCTTTACGTGCTTTCCGAGGCACGGAGTAAGTGTACGAACCTACAATCTTCGGCGTACCGTGCCGATACGTAATGTATTTCGCCGAAGATCGTGGGTTTGAATCCCATCAGTTGTTTTTTAAAATTTCTTATTAAATAATTATATTTAATCATTAATCTAACATGTAAAATCTTCCCAAAATATGTAAGAAAAATTGGTAATATCGCATCGGTGCCTTAAACTGCAAAGTTTGGAGCACTAAGTCGGATACGCAATGTATTCCGATAGATATTACCACACGTCCTAGAAGTAGAAATAAGTTTAAAATTTCAACTGATTCTAATGGGTTGGTTTTCTAAACGGTGGCTTAGCGGTTAGTATCGGCACGGTATGCCGAAAATCGTGAGTTCAAATCCCATCCGTATGTTATTTTTTCTTTTTTTTTTATTAAATAATTATATATAAGGTGCTTCTAAATTATCTGCCACGGCTGCAATGGGAGATAATATTGGTTATTTATATTACAATAGAGAAGTAATTTTTTTTATCTAACGTCGTAATTTTTTTTCTTTTGCCTGCGTTTTATTGCGTAGGTCTAATTCTGCTCCATGCTCCAATTTTTTTTTAATATTCCGGGGTACGAAATTTCTTCACTATTGTAATCTATATACCCAATACTTTCTCCCATTGCAACCGTGGCAGATAATTTAGAAGCACATTATATGTAGCACTGATAGCCTATAGTATGACCGACGACTGACAAGTCACAGGTCTCGAGTTCAATCCCAAGGCGCGCACCTCTGACTTTTCGCAAGTTATGTGCGTATTATAAATCAATTATCAATTGCTAAAATGGTGACGGAAAACATCGTGATGAAACCAGCACACCTGAGAGATTTTTCGATGGCGTGTAAAACCATGTCAGAGGCCTACGCGCGGTATTGAGAAACAACTTGCGAAGGAGTCTCGACTTGTAGCCATCCTGGGCTCAAGAGGTAGCTCATTCCAAAGAAGAATAGACTGAATGTAGAAAGAAGAGTGGACAAAATCGGAACTTTGAGAAGGTCAGACAAGAAGATTGTTTGAAGATCCTAGTATTTTAGAATGAGCAGAACATAATTCTATAATTATGTAATATTTCTATGGTCTCGAAAGATCTTTTTCTGTCCTATATTACACCGGGTGCTTTACAGAAATGACTCTGTTATCTTTCAGGAACTAGTGAACTGATATTTGGGAAATTAAATGCAAGTAGTGAAGACGTTTGGACTGTAAATGGATCGCAGTACTCTTCCGGACACTGGATCGAGGTACTACATAAACTTGACGAGTTCTGCATTCTGAAATCGATTATGAAATACGGAATGGTTTTGATACCGCATACATGTAAGTAAATATCTTTCGTTTTAAAACATCCTTACAATGATACAAATGTAAAAAATGACAAACCTGGTTATGTTAATTAAAATTTATAATAAGTAACCAGTTTGAGCGCATCGTGTTGTGTTCCACACCGCTGCCATGCGGCACTGCTGTCGACCGGCTTGGTCACCACGGCTTATCCTGCCTAAGGAGTGCGGGAAGAATCCCCCGTCACGTAAGAACCCAATGACTTATCACGGGACGATGGTAAAAAACCCGATGGGATGATGGTGGCCCTTAGTTAGGGACGCCACCTACGTTGACACACACCGTTACATCTTTCCAGATTTTAGGGACGGGCAGGTGCGGTGGCGGAATCTGCTGAGATCCTAAAAGGCGCAAATATAGTACCCTGGATAACGGATACATATTTGAGCTTTTTGGGGTCGAGACGCTAGGACCGTGAGAGCCGCAGGGGCCTCGTAAAATCTATAAAAAATTATCGGGGCGTCTGGTCCAAGCATTTCGTGTCAAAAATGCAGGTCTGTATCTTGCCCAAAGGCTATGAGAAGAGGCCTTTGCGCTACATTGGAACAATTATAAGCTGATTTATTTATTTATTGTAATTGTAATATAATTATTATAAGCTTTTGTTTCAGTCGACTGTAAGAATAGAAAGCGATGTTTGTTAGAATTAGATATGTCTAAAGAGTGTAAGTAAATGAGTGATTGCCATTAGCCATCATTAAGAGGTAAAAGAATGACAACGGCAAATGAAAACCGAAACACCAGGAATGTTCTACAATGTTGGTTATTTTTTTTAATATCAATGCAGTTTTTAAATGATATTTTGATAATAATTAATAAAACACTGTTAGAATTACTACCAATTTTGGGTAATAGATGGCACTGTTCTTTTTGACGAGAAAGCTGAATGGCGCTATTAAGATTTGCAAACGATTCTATAAGACCATCAGTGTTTTCATTACATTAAAATTTGAAGTCCAAACCGCTGCTGGAGTTTAAATGTAATTCTAGTTCAATAGTTCATCCCTGACGCAGACAAACACATTATTTTATTTTATTAATTTACCCGATAGAAACCCGAATATTCAATATACCCATTTTTGTATTGTAATATAATTTAATATCAAGATTAGCTAGTCAGGTTTTAGCCTCTGAGGTGAGTTGAATTTTTACATGTTTAGTTCCGATGACAATGTATTTTTATAGTAAGTATGATCTGAATCGACATCCAGGATTAGCCCCAGATAAAGGAACTCTTCAACGGTCAACAGCACAGATACAAAATTTTGATACAACGTTTTGATATTTCAATATAGAAGCTTGGTTAAAAAAAAGTTTTTACAATTAGGTACCTACTTACTTATTATTTTTCTCCATGCACTTTTGCTTCGGATACCAGGGCATGAAGAGTATAATTTTTTATGATGTCCACGTCCACTCCAAACGACACATTTATTCTAATACTATGTAAAATGTTTTTGGAATAAATTATTTCAAAAAACGCACAAATCATTTTTAAAAAAATGCTTGTAAATTTCTTTTTACAGTTTCATTAAAAACCTATACCTTTATCAAAAATAATTGTTTTGTATTCCCATATCAAAAGTCCTATCACCAAAACCTATAGGTAACTTTCCTCTGATCTTATAACCTTGTAATTCGGCACGAAGGAAGATCTTTTGGTACAAATAGGTACTTATTAATACTACGTACTATCAAATTTGAATCCCAACTGAAGTTATAATACGACAAACTTATAAAAACTGTTACGTTTACACAGTTTACTCAGGGAGCGTACATAGTTTATTATTATAAGTAATAATTATGATTATTATAACCTTTGTTTTCAGTCGACTGTAAGAATAGAACTCGTTGTCTATTCGAAGTAGACATGTCAAAAGAATTCTGTCTAATTCCAATAGACAACCAGTTTTATTTTTACAGTCGACTGAAACCAAAGATTATAATAATCATATTATTACTTATAATAATAAACAATGTACGCTCCCTGAGTAAACTGTGTGAATATAACCGTGTTTATAAGTTTTTCGTATAATAATTTCAGTTGGGATTCAAATTTGATAGTACGTAGTATTAGTAAGTACCTACTTGTACCAAAAGATCTTTCTTCGTGCCGAATTACAAGGTTATAAGATCAGAGGAAATTACCCTATAGGTTTTGATGATATGACTTTTGATATAGGAATATACTTTGGAAAGCCATATCCTCCTCCTAGCCTTGTGATTCCCTTTTTTATTTAACATTGAGTTATGATAACCTAGAGTTTAATGACCGTTGACTGGCAAGTCAGAGGCCTCTGGTTCGAACCCAAGGCGCACCTCTGACATTTCGTAAGTTATGTGCGTATTTAAATTAATTATCACTTACTCCGTGCATTGGAAAGCACGTTAAGCTGTTGGCCCCGGCTGTCAATTGTAGATCTTTGACAGTCGTTACGGGTAGTCAGAAGCCCGAAAATCTGACAACCAGTCTTACCAAGGGGTATCGTGTAACCCAGTATCTGGGTTGTGGAGGTCTGATAGGCAGTCGCTCCATGTAAAACACTAGTATTCAGCTGCATCCGGTAAGTCTGGAAGTCGACCCCAACATTGTTGGGAAAAGGCTAGGCAGATGATTTAGGTAAGTGTGCGGTAATTTTATCAATGAAAGAAAGAAAAACAGAAATAATTTATTCAACAACATGATTAAATATATTTTATTTTATATTAAATATATTAAAAACAACATGAAGTGCTATGCAGACAGCCTCACGGTTGTGCCAAAAAGGCGTCCAGTTCAGCGTATGCCAGACAGGAGCCTGGCGCTGGTTTTCAACTGGACCCTACATGACGAGCACAAGCGAACATATTAATAAAAAATACGATTGAAATTATTATTAGGTTTAATCATAGAGTATTCAAGAAAATATAGAGTGATAACGTCAACCACATTGCCTTGTGCGGAGCGAAAGCAGGTCTCACCATAGAAATGTTAAAATGTCATTTTTTCAAATTATGTTTTCTAGACGTTTTTCAAAATTTAACTCAGCAGTTAACCATGATATAAGCTAAAATGTAAATTTTTCGCTCGTGGAGTAACCTCGATCAACTGCGTTTCAAATAAGTTTGAACCGCAGTTGATCGAGGTATGATCGCAAACGGAGCTCGTGTCACGGCCTCGTTGTTCATACCCGTGCTCACAGTTCATACTTCTATAGGGTTGCTCTATATTTTCTTATATACTCTAAGGGTTTAATGTTAATAATTATTAAATATATTCGTTATATAAACAAAGTAGACTTAAGAAATAAATAAAATTATACGCAGGTTACTATTAAAGAACAGATGTTATTATTTTTGTGTATTGATATAGTCAAGCCGGAGATCGTGGGTTCGAATCCCATCCGTATCAGTTGTTTTTACAAATGTCTTATTAAATAATTATATTTAATATGCATGCATAAATAACATGTGCCTCACAAGTAAAAAAATCACTAAAATATTAAGAAAAATTGGTAACTAATATCGAATTGGTGTCTTTTAAAACTGCAAAGTTTGGAGCACTGAGTCGGATACGTAATGTATTCCGATAGATATTACCACACGCCCTAAGCGTAGAAAGAGATTTGAAATTTCGTCTGATTCTGAAGGGATACGATGGCTCAGCGGTTAGAGCTTCGGCACGGCACGCCGGAGATCGTGGGTTCGTATCCTATCCATATCAGTTGTTTTTTCAAATTTCTTATTAAATAATTATATCCTTAAAAATATATTTAACGTTCTTGCAATAAGGGGTGCGCAAATTTGAGGTCTTTCTTGAAGCGGTACGTAGAAAAATCTAATTGGGAACCACTGCTCTAGGCTATTATAACTCGTAACGTAACGTTAAATATCATCTGCCTAGCCTTTTCCCAACTATATTGGGGTCGGCTACCAGTCTTACCGGATGCAGCTGAATACCAGTGTTTTACATGGAGCGACTGCCTATCCGACCTCCACAACCCAGATACTGGGTTACACGATACCCCTTGGTAAGACTGGTTGTCAGACTTTCGGGCTTCTGGCTACCCGTAACGACTGTTAAAGATCTACAATTGACAGCCGGGGCCAACAGCTTAACGTGCTAACCGAGGCACGGAGAGTGATAATTAATTTTTAAAACGCACATAACTCAACGTTAAATAATAAAGGGAATAATAAGGCTATGAGGAGCATATGGCTCTCCAAAGTACACGAAGCAAAAGTGCATGGAGAAAATAATAATAAGTACCTAATTGTAAAAACAATGTATCTGTGCTGTTGACCGTTGAAGAGTTCCTTTATCTGGAGCTAATCCTGGATGTCGATTCCGGTCATGCTTAATATAAAAAAATATAGTATAAAAACTAAAACCCGACTACTTAAAATCTAAAAACAAGCTTCTTAGATTTGAAATAAAATTCTGTAGTCGGAGGCCACCAAATTACAAAGTATTTACCCTTGGAAGATTATCTAGTACCTATTTACCTATAATACATTAAGGCCTCCGACTACAGAATTTTATTTCAAATCTAAGAAGCTTGTTTTTAGATTTTAAGTAGTCGGGTTTTAGTTTTTATACTATATTTTTTTTCAATGATTTTTAGTGGTAAAGAAACCAATAAAATTCATTTTAATCACAATTTTTTAGAATGTGGTAGTTCTTAAATAGGTAGATTTCTTTAACTGTCAACTTCGGTTCAAACCTTTAGTCAATGTCATGTATTTTTTAAATTAAATTTATTTCAAAGGTGTCGTCCGCGACTTCGAGCTATTAAAACATGGCCTCATATATTTCTTAGAAGTATACATGAAAAGTAGTAAGAAGTACAGCTTGGCAAAAAAGAGTCTGGAAAAATTGGGGGCGCCGCTGTCGCACTTTTCACACTACAATTCAAATTACAAGTTATTTAGTGCTTACATATTTCTATGACGAGTTTTTTGTCATTAATTATAATCAAATGAATCATTTTTATGTTATTTTAGTACTCACAAACGTAGTTATTTAAGATTTTTATTTTTAGTTCCAGCTGTCACCGCCTCAGACTCTTTTTTGCCAAGCTGTATAAGTACACATGAAACCTTTTTTGTGGGATATCATCATAGATAGAGTACATTTACCTAAAGTTCGAGGAAGTAAGTAACATGGAGTTGATAATACCTGCTCTAAAATCCCGAAATCATAAACATTACAATTAATTCCCGGGAAATAAGAAATTAATTTTACGTATAATTATTTAATAAGAAATTTGAAAAAACAACTGATATGGATGGGATTCGAATCCACGATCTCCGGTGTACCGTGCCGACGCTCTAACCGCTAAGCTACCGTATCCCATCAGAATCAGTCGAAATTTCAAATCTCTTTCTACGCCTTAGACGTGTGGTAATATCGAACGGAATACATTAATTATCCAACTCAGTGTTCTAAACTTTGCAGTTTTTAGAAGGCACCGATAGATATTACCACACGCCCTAGGCGTCGAAAGAGATTTGAAATTTCGACTGATTTTGATGGGATACGGTGGTTCAGCGGTTAGAGCGTCGGCACGGTACGTCGGAGATCGTGGGTTCAAATCCCTTCCGTATCAGTTGTTTTTCAAATTTCTTATTAAATAATTTATTATATTTAATAAGCAAACATGCGTTAAAACATGTAATAAATTCTCCAAAATATTAATTTAACGTTTTAAATACATATGAACTAAATTATTATAATAAAAAGTCTTTATTATGTTTTTAGACATCGGTAACAGATAATGTAATACTTAAGTAGTGCGGTACTAAAACTGTTAAATTAATGAGTTTTATTTTACATACAAAATTAATTCTAATAAAAACTATAGGTCAAAATCCAGTCCATATTAATAAAATCCCGAGATTTAATTGTTATGTTTACGATTCCGGGATTTTTGAGGAGGTATTTTTAACTCTATGTTACTTACTTCCACAAAACCGCAAACCAACGCCATCTAGTTACGAAAAAGAAATCTCAATTTAATTAACATTATTTTAAAATATAATCATAATTTAATAGGCAGTGATGTGTAGAAACTTTAATTTAATTAGTAAATATTTATTGTTATCACGTTTTCACATTGTATGCAGTGTTATAATCACATATATTTATGATAGTCGTAACGGGTAGTTAGAAGCCTGATATTCTAAGAAGTGGTCCAGAATATATAGATAATATGTACATATTCTGAATGTGCTCATCAAGACCTTCCATTTGATATCAAACACGATAAATTTACCTTAACTTTATTTTTTTCGAGCTGACTAATTTATTTTTAAAATCCACCTTATTTGATTTTACGAAATTTTATAAATCCTATAACCCGCAGACCATTAAGACGCATCCATAGACACCTTATTTATTGAATTACAACAAATAGTTTAGGAGCTACGAGGGAACAGATGAACAAACTTACATACATACATACATACATACATAGACTGCTAAAATCATAACCCTCCTTTTTTTTGTAGTCGGGTAAAAATTCAACTCTATAAGACAACAGCTCACCTCAGAGGCTAAAACCTGGCTACCTAATCTTGATATTAAATTATATATACAATACAAAAATGGGTATGTTGAGGTTTTATCGTATAAATTAAAAAATAAAATGAGAACGTTGCCTACTGGTAGCGGTCGTTTTGTATCTTTATTTATTTTTAAGGTTTTAGATTATAGGTTTGTTATATAATAGTTTTAATTAGTCTAAAATTAAAAAATAAAATGAGAACGTTGCCTACTGGTAGGGTTTTGTATCTTTATTTATTTTTAAGGTTTTATACGTACGTACGTACGTTTTATGTATTATAGGTTTGTATATAATAGTTTTAATTAGTCTAAATTAGTTTTTGAATAAATGATAGATTGAGTATACAAAAATAAAATAATGTTTTTAATTAATTATTATCAAAATATTTAAAAACTGCATTGATATTTACAAAATTAAACTATGTTGGCGAACATTCCTGGTGTTTCGGTTTTCATTTGCCGTTGTCATTCTTTTACCTCATAATGACGGCTAATGGCAATCACTTATTTACTTACACTCTTTAGACATATCTAATTCTAACAAGCATCTCTCTCTTTTCTTACAGTCGACTGAAACAAAAGATTATAATAATTATATTACAATAAATAAACAAATCAGATTGTTATTGTCCCAATGTAGGGCAAAACCTTCTTCTCATAGAGAGAAGAATTGAGCATTAATCACCACGCTATCTCACTGCGTGTTGGCGTCAGACTATTAAGTCCAGGTTTCCTTACAATGTTTTCCTTCACCGTTAGTCAGTAGTGTCTTAGATTAAGTAAGAAAGTCACATTGGTATATGCCAGGTTCGAATCCACACCCACGCTTGCAAAGTGGATCCGTAACCAATGCATCATTTCGACGACGAATTCAAATTTGCCAATATTATGTTGTAGTAGTAAGTATTTAACCAACCAAATACATTTTAATTTAAAATGTTGCCAAGACGAGACGATATGTCAAAAAACTATCAGATCAAATATGTATCCGCTATCCAGGGTACTATTTGCGCCTTTTAGGATATCAGCAGATTCCGCCACCGCGCCTGCCCGTCCCTGAATTCCGGAAAGATGTAACGGTGTGTGTCAACGTAGGTGGCGTCCCTAACTAAGGGCCGCCATCATCCCATCGGGTTTTTTACCATCGTCCCGTGATAAGTCATTGGGTTCTTACGTGACGGGGGATTCTTCCCGCACTCCTTAGGCAGGATAAGCCGTGGTGACCAAGCCGGTCGACAGCAGTGCCGCATGGCAGCGGTGTGGAACACAACACGATGCGCCCAAACTGGTTACTTATTATAAATTTTAATTAACATAACCAGGTTTGTTACTTTTTACATTTGTATCATTGTAAGGATGTTTTACAATGATAGATATTTACTTACATGTATGCGGTATCAAAACCATTCCGTTTTTCATAATCGATTTCAATACGCAAAACTCGTCACGTTTATGTAGTACCTCGATCCAGTGTCCGGAAGAGTACTGCGATCCATTTACAGTCCAAACGTCTTCACTACTTGCATTTAATTTCCCAAATATCAGTTCACTAGGTCCTGAAATAGATAACAGAGTCATTTCTGTAAAGCACCCGGTGTAATATAGGACAGAAAAAAGATCTTTCGCGACCATAGAAATATTACATAAATATAGAATTATGCTCTGCTCATTCTAAAATACTAGGATCTTCAAGCAATTTTCTTGTCTGTCCTTCTCATTGTTCCGATTTTGTCCACTCTTCTTTCTACATTCAGTCTATTCTTCTTTGGAAAGAACTACCTACCTCTTGAGCCCAGGATGGCTACAAGCCGAGACTCATTTAAGAAGAAATTTTGCAAGTTGTTTCTCAATAAAACTTTGGCAGAATCGTCTCCATGAAAACTTACTGTTATTTATTATTTATCTATACTTATAAAACAGTATCATGACTGACTGACAGACAACGCACAGCCTAAACCGGTGGACCTAGAAACTTGAAATTTCAAGACAATATTTTTTAAGTACACTAAGGAAGGATTTTTGGAAATTCCACCCCTAAGTGGGTAAAAAAGGGGATAAGAGTTTGTATGAAAGTCCGTCGTTTTTAAATGTACGAAACTTGGTATTTAGCTGTTCGGTTGATAGACTGAAAAACGAGCTTGTTTTTCTTCTATAAATCTACGCTTGACTGGGTAAAAAAGAGGATGAAAGTGTGTATGGAAAATGTATGGATGAATTTATGAATATATTTATGGATAATAATAGGTAGGTGGAGGACATTCGACATGGCTTTACACACCATTGAAATCTCTCAGGTGTGCTGGTTTCATCACGATGTTTTCCCTCACAGTTTTAGCAACTGATAATTGATTTATAATACGCACATAACTTACGAAAAGTCAGAGGTGCGCACCTTGGGATTAACTAGAGATCTGTGATTTGTCAGTCGTCGGTCATACTCTATATAGGCTATCAGTGCTACATATAATGTGCTTCTAAATTATCTGCCACGGTTGCAATGGGAGAAAGTATTGGGTATACAGATTACAATAGTGAAGAAATTTCGTACGGAACAGTAAAAAAAAAATTGGAGCATGAAGCAGAATTAGACCTACGCAATAAAACGCAGGCAAAAGAAAAAAAAATATGACGTTAGATAAAATAAATTACTTCACTATTGTAATATAAATAACCAATATTATCTCCCATTGCAGCCGTGGCAGATAATTTAGAAGCACCTTATATTATTATACTGTGTGCTGCGAGTTAGTGAAGGTTGTGTCATGAGTGTCAGTCAGGTGTTTACTTACTATTTTTGAATGTACTGTTATCACTTCTATAGGACAGCAATGTATATCCTGTTATATGCTTCGGTAGACCCTTTTTATGACGTATATCTATCAAACTTGTCGCTGACCAATCAATTTGAGCTCTAACAGTTCCGACATCTCTTTGAAATTGAAATGCATTTGTGGATTCTAAAAAGAAAAATATTTAAGTGTCGAGAGTCGATCATATAATAAACAATATTAGAATTATGACTATTCATAAGTGCCTAATGGTCTACATGAATAAAAATATTTTGATTGATTGATTGATTGATCGAGCCGGAGTTCTGGCGCAGCACTTTTGTCGCATACATTTTACAAAAACTAAAGTGAGTGTCAAATGGAAATGTAAGGTGAAAAAGCAGCGCCATCTCTTGGCAGCCTCGATACTCGTTACGTGCGCGAGTAGCCAGTAAAAGATCCTTTTATAAATAAATTAATAATCAAGGCTTTAACTGTCCCACTGCAGGGCAAAGGCCTCTTCTTATATGTACAGAGAAGGATTGAGCATTAATCATCACGCTAGCTCACTGCATGGTGGCCATTTCAGACTATTAAGTCCAGGAGGCTTAACTAAGTTGACTATCTACAATCGCTAACGAATAGAAAACGAAAGAAATGTATAGGATGACATTACCTTCGATCGATATGTCACGTGACACGTGCCTTTTACAAACTATGTTGGGGTCGGCTTCCAGTCTTACCGGATGCAGCTGAATACCAGTGTTTTACATGGAGCGACTGCCTATCAGACCTCCACAACCCAGATACTGGGTTACACGATACCCCTTGGTAAAACTGGTTACCCGTAACGACTGTCAAAGATCTACAATTGACAGCCGGGGTCAACAGCTTAAGGTGCTATCCGAGGCACGGAGAGTGATAATTAATTTATAAAACGCACATAACTTACGAAAAGTCAGAGGTGCGCGCCTTGGGTTCGAACCCGAGACCTCTGACTTGCCAGTCTACGGTCACCACCACTAGCCTAGTGGTGGATCACGACACTCAATATCTGTGAATAAAAGTATATTTTTATTTTGCATAAGAATTAGGCTAGACTCACTTTCACATAAATTTGTCAAATCCACCTCCATTATACATGTGTCGTCCCTTAAACACTTTTCATCCACTGCAAAAAATACCAATACAACAAATACAACAAACAACATACCTAATATACAGCGTGTAACAGAAGTCCGAAATAATACATTAAGGGCGTATAAGGTACCCGATAAACAATCCTTGAGCATAGGTTTTGGAAGCGAACCCCAAACAATACTCGAGTAAACCACGATCAAAGTTTTCACCAAAATCTTTCTAATACAGCCCTAGAAATCAGCTGAAAGGTGAATCAACACGAATCCGGTTATTTACCTTCAATAAATTCTTTAAGTAAGCACTAGGCACGCGTAGGATGATGAAATCTGTCATTATTATAGAAAATGAAATCAAAAAATCTTTTGCATTCAATATTTTCACAGGTGATTCTCTTCATGATATACATACATGCCCTTAAGTATTATTTCGGACTTCTGTTACACGCTGTATAAGGTGCTTCTAAATTATCTGCCACGGCTGCAATGGGAGATAATATTGGTTATTTATATTACAATAGTGAAGTATTTTTTTTTATCTAACGTCATATTTTTTTTTCTTTTGCCTGCGTTTTATTGCGTAGGTCTAATTCTGCTCCATGCTCCAATTTTTTTTTACTGTTCCGGGGTACGAAATTTATTCACTATTGTAATCTAATACTTTCTCCCATTGCAACCGTGGCGGATAATTTAGAAGCACATTAGGTATATAATATTCATAGACTCACGCCTGTTTCCCAGAGCGGGTAGGCAGAGGTGTGCAGTACACCCACGTTACGCCGGCTATGTTATAAGTCCCATGTAATAGGCGGCGAGCCTATTGCCATTAACCGGGCACAATTCCAGACTCCGTGCTGCTACTGAGAATTTCCTAATGGAAAAACCCAATAACACTTTGCCCGTATATATATATGTGTATATATATATATATATATATATATATACTTTGCCCGACCCGGGGATCGAACCCAGGACCTCGTGCTCAGCAGTCGCGCTTGCTACCACTAGACCAACGAGGCAGTCAAGTCAAGTTTATTTTTTCAAATTTCTTATTAAATAATTAAAGTAACATTTATAATACTTACATACACAATATACGGACCCGCTTTGCAAGCGCGTGGGTGTGGGTTCGAACCTGGCATGTACCAATGTGACTTTTTCTATGTCATATGTACTTTCTTAGTTAATCTAAGACACCACTGACTAACGGTGAAGGAAAACATCGTAAGGAAACCTGGGCTTTAATAGTCTGACGCCACACGCAGTGAGCTAGCGTGGTGATTAATGCTCAATCCTTCTCTGTATGAGAAGAGGCCTTTGCCCTATGTTGGGACAGTTACAGGCTGATTTATTATTTATTTATAATACTTACATCCATAAGCAGTTGTCCTCAAGTTTTCGTTATATAATTTGCCATGAAAAAGGATTTTATGGATACATATGTCATTTCCACGAACCAGTATCAAGTGAAACCAGGTTGGGTCGTACATGCGTTGTCTCAAATAATCGTATGACCATTTTGAAAAATGACCGATCAGATCGGACCGTGAAGCTGTAAGAGTTAAAAAAAAATAAAAAAATAAAAAATATTTAATAAGATATTTATTAAATATTTAATAAAGTTTGGAACACTGAGTCGGATACGTAATGTATTCCGATAGATATTACCAGACGCCCTAGGCGTAGAAAGAGATTTGAAATTTCGACTGATTCTGATGGGATACGGTGGCTCAGCGGTTACGTTGGCACGGTACGCCGTAGATCGTGGGTTCGAATCCCATCCGTGTTAGTTGTTTTTTCAAATTTCTTATTAAATATTATATTTAATAAGCTAACATGTGCTAAAACATGCAAAAATTTCACAAAAAATAATAATAATAATAATAATAAAAAAAAAATTAATAAAAAATAAAACCGACTTCAAAAGGAACTAAAAAGCTTGAAATAACTTTAAAACGTTTTGGAGTCGGTTCCAAGTCAAGTTCTTAATGAGAAGGTTAAAGAGGCTAGAACTTGACTTGGAACCGACTCCAAAACGTTTTAAAGTTATTTCAAGCTTTTTAGTTCCTTTTGAAGTCGGTTTTATTTTTTATTAAAAAAAAACTTTTCCACGATTTTTAGTGGTGCCTAAAATTAATCTCCCTGCCAGACTTTTGTGAGGCTAATATTTGAAATCCTTATGAAAAGCCCATTCAAACGATACCTCACACGATATTTTTTATCTTGGATGATTATAGGAGGGGGGGGGGGGGGGCTGACCACGTATCCCCCCTCTTCCTCTTTATTGTTACGACAATTCTGGTATAATCCTACGAGGAGTTCCGTTTCATATCTCGTAAGTTCATGATCAGATCATGATAATATTTCTATGGGACCACCTCGAGAGTATACCCTTTTGATTACAAAAATAATTTTGAAAATCGGCCCACAAATGAAGGAGTAATCGCGTAACAAACATACAAAAAAAAAAAAAACATACAGTCGAATTGAGAACCTCCTCCTTTTGGAAGTCGGGTAAAAATAAAACCGACTTCAAAAGGAACTAAAAAGCTTGAAATAAACTTTAAAACGTTTTGGAGTCGGTTCCAAGTCAAGTTCTTAATTATACTTCTTTTTATCGTATGGTTGATGAACAACCTGGTGTCAGAGTTTAAACTGCCCGTAGGCCTCTGACATGGCTTTACACAACATTGAAAAATCTCTCAGGTGTGCTGGTTTCATCACGATGTTTTCCCTCACCGTTTTAGCAACTGATAATTAATTTATTATACGCACGTAACTTATGAAAAGTCAGAGGTGCGCCGCCTTGGGATCGAACTCGAGACCACTGGCTTATCAGTCGACGGTCATACCACTAGGCTATCACGACTTAACATTTACGACTGCCTATCAGACCTCCACAACCCAGATACTGGGTTACACGGTACCTTTGGTACGACTGGTTGTCAGACTTTCGGGATTCTGACTACCCGTAACGACTGTCAAAGATCTACAATTAACAGCCGGGGCCAACAGCTTAACGTGCTATCCGAGGCACGGAGAGTGATAATTATTTATAAAACGCACATGACTTACGAAAAGACAGAGGTGCGCGCCTTGGGTTCGAACCCGAGACCACTGACTTGCCAAGTTGCCAGTCAAGTCGAACCACCACTAGGCTATCACGACTCTTAACATTTACGACTTAAAATATTCTTATTAAATCACTACATAGTATATAAATAAAACAAAGTCGCTTCCCGCGTCTGTCTGTCCCTATGTATGCTTAGATCTTTAAAACTACGCAACGGATTTTGATGCGGTTTTTTTTAATAGATAGAGTGATTCTTAAGGAAGGTTTATAATTAATGTATATTGCACCCGTGCGAAGCCGGGGCGGGTCGCTAGTTAATAATATAAATTAATCCACTTACCCGAGTGATACAAATTTAGAACATCACTATCCTTAGGTGGGTTTGTAAAAAAGATTTTAACATTTAGTTTACTGGGTCGAAAAAATCCGAATGTGTATGGATCTTTAATAGATATATTGACACTTGGCTCAGCTGAAAATAAATAATATTAGTTATAATAAAAAAAATAAAGTTTTAAACTAAAACCCGACTACTTAAAATCTAAAAACAAGCTTCTTAGATTTGAAATAAAATTCTGTAGTCGGAGGCCTTAATGTATTATAGGTAAATACTTTGTAAATTTGGTGGCCTCCGACTACAGAATTTTATTTTAAATCTAAGAAGCTTGTTTTTATTAGATTTTAAGTAGTCGGGTTTTAGTTTTTAAACTATATTTTTATTTAACCTATTTTGGAGATATGTGAATTCTAATAATGTTTACATATTTGAAATGTGCTAATAAAGCTCTTTCATTTGATACCCCACACGACACCGTCAAGTTTTTTTTTAGTTCTTTACTTTAAGTCCCCTAGAAGGCGCTGACGTCAGTTTAATGTGACGTCATGTAGCCTATAATCAGCGGACAATCAAGAGGCTTCCAACGACACCTCATTTGTCCAATTATGATAACTAGTTTAGAAGTTATAAGGGAACAGATGAACATCCATACCCACATACATACATACATACAGGTCAAAATCATAACCCTCCTTTTTGCTTCGCCGTAGTCGGGTAAAAATAAAACCGACTTCAAAAGGGACTAAAGAGCTTGAATTAACTTTAAAACGTTTTGGAGTCGGTTCCAAGTCAAGTTCTTAATGAGAAGGTTAAAGAGGCTAGAACTTGACTTGGAACCGACTTAACGGTGACCACGTATCCCCTCTCTTCCTCTTTACTCATCAGTCATCAGCTAGCACTGATAGCCTAGTGGTATGACCGTCGACTGACAAGTCAGAGGTCTCGAGTTCGATCCCAAGGCGCGCACCTCTGACTTTTCGTAAGTTATGTGCGTATTATAAATTAATTATCAGTTGCTAAAACGGTGAGGGAAAACATCGTGATGAAACCAACACATCTGAGAGATTTTTCAATGGTGTGTAAAACCATGTCAGAGGCCTACGGGCGGTTTAAACTCTGGCACCAGGTTGTTTATCAACCATACGATAAAAAGAAGAAGATCAGTCATCAGCTGCAAGTATAAACAAAGCAATATTACTTGTTACGACAATTCTGGTAATATCTATATCTATATCTAATCTACGAGGAGTTCCGTTCCATATCTCGTAAGTCCATAATCAGATCATGACAATGTTTCTATGGGACCAACTTGGAAATATGTTCTTTCAAATGAAAAAAGAATTTTTTAAATCGATTCGATTCGACTGAGAAATCGGTGAACATACAAAAATAAAAAAAAAATAAAAAAAAATACATACAGCCGATTATAGAACCTCCTCCTTTTTGAAGTCGGTTAAAAATGTGAAACTACAATCTATTCTCGTCTGATAGCACGGATAGCACGTTAAGCTGTTGGCCCCGGCTGTCAATTGTAGATCTTTAACAGTCGTTACGGGTAGTCAGAAGCCCGAAAGTCTGACAACCAGTCTTACCATTTACCAAGGGGTATCGTGTAACCCAGTATCTGGGTTGTGGAGGTCTGATAGGCAGTCGCTCCATGTAAAACACTGGTATTCAGCTGCATCCGGTAACACTGGAAGCGGACCCCAACATAGTTGGGAAAAGGCTAGGCAGATGATGAATATCATACTTACGATCGGCTTTGATTCTTTCGCAAAGACAACCCGGTGACTCTACCCAACCATGAAAGCAGCCGCAGTCAGGCTCGGGCCACCTGTCATCGGGACGGTACCTCAAATACAGTGGCATGTAGTTAATCACATTGGACGATAATACGCAATATGCATAAGTGTACTGTGAAAAAAATTACTCTCTTTTATAAGTCTAAATTCAATATCTTACAAAGCAAATAATGTGTAAATTTACATAAATATTTTTAAGAATTTATCAATGAATAATATTTTACAGTTTGACTAAAAAGAATCTGCAAAATTGTAGGCGCCACTAGCGCACTTTTGATAAGTACTACAAACTACAACTCATTACAATAATAAAAAAAACACCATATCTAGCAGCTAAATCGTTAAAGTGGCAACTCTGAGACCCACGTTCATTCCGGGTGACGTCACGGGCCATTTTTGTTCAGTCCCTATTCGGATTTGCTGATGCAGTGCACGCAGTTCTATAGGATTCAGTACATGCTTACAAATCCGTCCGCTGCGACCGCTGCGATGAGGATGCGGTGCACGCGCACCTTTAAGGTGGTTTTATACCAACAGAGCGAGGCGTGGCAGAGCAGACATAAGACATAACGTCGTTGTCAAACCAATATCTGCTATGTGCAAAAAGTATAACTTTGACATAATTAATTTAAACGCAGTTTTTTTTTTGACAATATTTTGGCTGATGCACATAGCATGTTTTTTTTAGCGTCTACAGTTCACCGTATAATGCTTAGAATCACATAGCAGCCTTTTTATACGAAACTTTGATTAGTAAACTAGTCATAATAGTCAATCATGTCGAAATATCCAAAAGGTGCACATAGCAGATATTAGTTTGACAACGACGATAAGACATTTATTTGCCAAGAATATGGTACAAAAGATGTTACAAAATATTTAGTTCCACACATTCGCCTTTAAAAGGCATGCAAATGCTGTACTAGGTACAACAAATAAAATAATATAAACTATAATATGTAATAAGCAATCTTATTGTATAATTAATTTTTTTAACTAAGTATTTATTCTAATAAGTAGTGCTTATAATTATAAACTACTAGCTGTTGCCCGTGACTTTGTCCGCGTTAAATTTAATTTTCCCGTTAACACACGTTTATAAAGCAGCCAGATTGCCTGTTTTTTTTCTTACTTGAATCACAGATACTTATTGATATTTTTTACTGAAAACTGAACTTTTTTTTCAGACTAAAAAATAGCCTATAGCACTCAGGAATAAAGTAACTTTCTATTGGTGAAAGAATTTTTAGGATCGGATCGGTAGTTCCAGAGATTACCCCTAACATACATACATACATACTTTACCTCTTTATAATATTAGTATAGATAACTTTTATTTCAATAAATACCACAAAAATAGTTACTTAACTTAATTACAACTTAAAAATTCCTTAATTGTGTAAAAACTCTTTGTAAGAAGCCAGAGCAGAGAGTGAAATCACGCTGACCCTTTTACTCCGCGGAGCAGACCCGCGCAGACCATCGCGTGATTTGTGTCCGTTTTACAAAGTAAATACCTACTCTATTCTTTGAGTAATAAAGTTCAATATTGTATCGCTATACCGAGCAGACCGCGGCAGTCCCGCGCAGACCATCGCGTGATTTGTGTCTGTTTTACAAAGTAAATACCTACTCTATTCTTTGAGTAATAAAGTTCAATATTGTACTAACAAATATTTCGATTCCCGCCACGCACATCCACGCGCATCGAGACCTTTTACACCAAAGATGGGCAGGGAGTGGATTGAAGTTTTGCTAAACAAATCTCTGCTCTGCTCTGCCGCGCTCTGCCGCGCTCTGCCGGTATAAAACTACCTTTAGATAATACTAGCTCCTGCCCACGGTTTGGCATTTTAATAAATGTATTATATGTTATTCTGATGTATATTATGCTGGCCCAAAGGCTGAGTATAGCTATTCAGCGAGGCAATGCAGCCAGCATTTTGGGAACGTTGCCTACTGGTAGCGGTCTTTTAGATTAAGGGTTTTGTATATTTATTTATTTTTAAGGTTTTAGTTTATAGGTTTGTATATATAGATTATTTTAATTAGATATAAAATTGATGTTTTACTAATAAAGTGCTACATTTATGTAAAGTTTATTAAAATAAATTTTGTAGTAATTTTGCCTGACAGAGTAAAAAATATCCATGAATTTGTACATCATTACATTTTTAGGGTCCCCCACAAAAAACGGAACCCTTATAGGATCACTTTCTTGACCGTCTGTCTATCTGTCTGTCGGTCAAGACCCTTTATCTCAAGAACTCTCAGGTATCGAGTTGAAATTAAAACCATATACAGCGTGTAACAGAAGTCCAAAATAATTCTTAAGGGCATGTATGTATATCATGAAGAGAATCACCTGTGAAAATATTGAATGCAAAAGAGGATTTTTTTTTCATACAAAATAATTCTACGCGTGCCTAGTGCTTACTTAAAGAATTTATTGAAGGTAAATACGGATTCGTGGTGATTCACCTTTCAGCTGATTTCTAGGGCTGTATTTGAAAGATTTTGGTGAAAACTTTGACCGTGGTTTACTCGAGTATTGTTTGGGGTTCGGTTCCATAACCTATGCTCAATGATTATTTATAGAGTACTTTTTACGCCCTGAATGTATTATTTCGGACTTCTGTTACACGCTGTATAGTTCCTTGAAACTTTGAAAAAACCAAATTTCTACTTAGTATTTGATTTTTTCACAGCTTCAAGGGTGCATTCCCTTAGACTCATGAATAGGTATAATTATGGTATCCAATGTGGTGAGCGACCTATTTCGTGGTTTACTCATCGTAAACTGGCCACTTGAGGTGACAGCCTCTTTAAATTAAGATTATTATAAATAAGAAATAGAGAACCAAAAAAAAAAAATAATAATAATAAAAAAAATAAAAAAACTATAAATAAACTATAAATTCTGGTATTATAAAAGATGTACAAAATATGTGATAATACGAAAATATAATTTACTAGCTGTTCCCCGCGACTTTGTCTGCGTTAAATTAAATTTTCAAATTTATAAAGGAAAGGTATGCAAAAATACTTACCCCTTCGGATTTCCGGTAGACAGAATAGCATCCTACAGCCTCATTCAAATACCATATTAGGTAGTGACACCTCCACCAACTCACAAAGTCCGTACTAAAAATACAAATATATTAATACTGCAATACCGCGTAGAGGAGAGTCGTGATGGTCTACAGGTGGTGGTTCAATCCCAAGGCGCGCAGCTCTGACTTTTCGTAAGTTACGTGTGTATTATAAATTAATTATCAGTTGCTAAAACGGTGAGAGAAAACATCGTGATGAAACCAGCACACCTCAGAGATTTTTCAATGGTGTGTAAAGCCTTGTCAGAGGCCTACGGGCGGTTTAACCTCTGACACCAGGTTGTTCATCAACCATACGACAAGAAAAAGTGGGACGTGAAAAAGCTTTTCTCAAGGCCGTCAAGGTAGCCATCATGCCACATTGCTATGGCGGCTGCTGGGATGATGGTCATCACTATGGGACTCCACTGACTGCTTTCCATCAGGCAGCATGAAGTCAATTTGAGCGGCAGTTATAAAAATGCCTCGGATAGCACGTTAAGCTGTTGGCCCCGGCTGTCAATTGTAGATCTTTGACAGTCGTTACGGGTAGTCAGAAGCCCGAAAGTCTGACAACCAGTCTTACCAAGGGGTATCGTGTAACCCAGTATCTGGGTTGTGGAGGTCTGATAGGCAGTTGCTCCATGTAAAACACTGGTATTCAGCTGCATCTGGTAAGACTGGAAGCCGACCCCAACATAGTTGGGAAAAGGCTAGGCAGATGATGAGTTAAAAAAAAACAGTCTTACTTTCCGGCTGTGGGATGCTTATAGCTTTCCAGACGGTCTTCTGGGGGCACAGCACAGTAACGCAGTGACCCATAGTGCTCTTTGACACCCTCCTTGACCTTCCCGTCATATCTGATAAACATGGTACCTAAGTCCTGAAAATCATCTGTAAATAAATAATATTAGTAAATATTTAATAAGAATTTTGAAAAAAACAACTGATATGGATGGGATTCTAACCTACGATCTTTGGCGTACCGTGCCTTGATCTTCGGCGTACCGTGCCTTGATCTTCGGCGTACCGTGCCTTGATCTTCGGCGTACCGTGCCTTGATCTTCGGCGATATTACCACATGCCTTAGGCGTAGAAAGAGATTTGAAACGACTGATTCTGGTAGGATACGGTGGCTCAGCGGTTAGAGCGTCGGCACGATACGCCGAAGATCGTCGGTTCGAATCCCATCCGTATCAGTTGTATTTTCAAATTTCTTATTAAATATTTATATTTAACATGTATTTCACAAAAAATAATTTTTTTTTTTTTTTTTTTAGTATTTTTTTTTTACGTAAAACGGATAGAAATAACACAAAAACACAGTAATGAGCGCAGTAAAGTGGCGCACATTGGGAGAGGCCTTAGTTCAGCAGTGGACTAATAGGTACAGGCTGATGATGATGATGATTCTCTTACCAGTCCAAGTACAGGCGTCTGCAAATTGGCCTGTAGTCGTACATTTAATTGCCATAACCTTCGCTATATTTTCTAGTTTGTGATGCCATATCTGGAAAATTATTAAATATAAACAGGGTTATTTGTAAAACACCAGCATCCTTAAAAGGGGTCGTTAAGCTCATCGTTATGATCAACTTTTACTATGGGACCGACCCTGAAATCGCAAAAAAATTAACTGTCCCATACATTTATGTTCACATGACTCTACAAAATGTATGGAACAGCTGATTTTTTTTGCGATTTCAGGGTTGGTATGGTAATAACCCTGTATAGGTAGGTAGTTGATAAGTTGGAAAGCAGTGAGAGCCTAATGTGACCATTGACTGGCAAGTCAGAGGCAAAGCTATTGCATAGCATTTTTTATCAACTTATGCAATTATAATTATTTATTTATTTTTTATTTATGCAGTCAATGGTGCTGATTCTCTTGTACATCCCGCTTAACTAATTTTAGTCTATCTATATCTCTTTCTAATAAACACCATCGAAAAAGGACAGCAAATAATTAGAGCTGTCAAATTAGTCTACGTCCTTGCAAATTATCGTGAAATTAGACGAGACCTCTATGACATGCCGACTAAATTCTCGTTGATATCACGCAAATGGACTAGTTTGACAGCTCTAAAAATCTTCTATCCTTTTCTAATGATCTCTGTTAGAACGAGAGATGGCAAGTCTAAATTAGTTTAGAGCGTGTGCAAGAGAATTAGCACCAATGGCTTTAAAACTTAATACAAATTCACGTTTTGAAAAATCTAAGCAAAAAATTAGTTTTCGAAATTAGAAAATGTTTATATTTCTATTTTGTTTTTTAACGTGTCAACATAAAATATACCTTATTTGTTACTTAATAAGGTTTTAAATAGATTATTCTGCAATAAAGGGTGTTAGGTTTTTATTTTCGTTACGGAATTTCTTGATTCGGTCGCCGCGCTCAAAGCCCGCGATAAAAGCTATGCAATAGCTTAAAATAAAATCGAATATGATTAACATACCAGTCTAGGAAATCCGTACGCTTTTGGATAAGTTTTGTTGTAATAATCTAACTGCGTACCACTCATTATACGTGACCGTTGACTGAAATGAAAATATTGTACATAAGTACCAAATATAATTATTTAATAAGAAATTTGAAAAAGTAACTGATACGGATGGGGTGCGAACCCACGATCTTCGGCGTACCGAGCCGCTGAGCCACCGAATCCCATCAGAATCAGTCGAAATTTCAAATCTCTTTCTACGCCTAGGGCGTGTGGTAATATCTATCGGAATACATTACGTATCCGACTCAGTGCTCTAAACTTTGCAGTTTTAGAAGGCACCGATGCGATATTACCATGAGCCACCTTTTCCCATCAGAAATAGCGGTTAAAGCGTCGGCACGGTACGCCAAAGATCGTGGGTTCAAATCCCAACCGTATCAGTTGTTTTTTCAAATTTCTTATTAAATAATTGTATTTAATAAGCTAACGTGTGCTATAACATGTAAGAAATTCACAAAAATATAAGTAGGTACCAAAGTTCAAAATGTTTTGTAGAAAGAAAAAATCGATTACGAATAGGATTTGAACCTGCGAACGTTAAAGCCAGTAGCTGTTTTGTGTTTACATATATTACATGTTACCCTCTTCTTTATCTTTTTATCTACACGGGCAAAGCAACGGGCAAAGTTAAAAGAACTACTAACTCCGTTCTTCTTCTTATCGTATGGTTGATGAACAACCTGGTGTCAGAGTTTAAACCACCCGTAGGCCTCTGATAGCTTTACACACCATTGAAAAATCTCATGTGTGCTGGTTTCATCACGATGTTTTCCCTCACCGTTTTAGCAACTAATAATTAATTTATAATACGCACATAATAACTTACGAAAAGTCAGAGGTGCCTTGGGATCGAACTTGAGACCTCTGACTTGTCAGTCGACGGTCATACTACTAGGCTATCAGTGCTCTTCAACTCCGTAGAAGGGGTACTCCGTAGATGGTTGTACTTGAAAAACTCCGTAGAAGGGGTACTCCGTAGATGGTTGTACTTGAAAAACTCCGTAGAAGGGGAACTCCGTAGATGTAACTACCTTTTGAGATAGTTGAATTTAGTTGAGAATTTCGATAGCACAAGCGGGGTTACAAAAGTGCAGTGATACTCAACTCAACTCAACTCAAACATTTATTGCATTCCACAATGTAATACTTAGGTGGTAACTTAAAACTATTGAGATCATTATGGACCCTGTCGGGCACAGCAAAAATAGAAGAGAGGAAGAGGGCTTAAAATTAAATTACGTTTGCTTATACGCATTTTTTTAATAAGATATTTTATTAGGAGTAAGTTTAATTTTGTTTTAGACTAGGTACGATTAAGTATTTATATAGCCTATATATATATGTATATAGCCTAGTGGTATGACCGTTGGACTACCAAGTCAAGGTATCCGTTCAATCCCAAGGCGCGCATCTCTGATTTTTCGTAAGTTATGGGCGTATTATAAATTAATTAGCCTGCTCCGTGCCTCGGAAAGCATGTTAAGCCATTGGCCCCGGTTGTCATGAAGATCTTTGAAAGTCGATATAAGGGGTCAGTTTCCTCATATAATCCTGACAACTAATTTATTCTTAGAATATCGTATCCCTTTTGGTTGCGGAGGTCAGATAGGCAGTCGCTCCGTAGAAAACTGATAATCAGCTGCATCTGGTTAGATTAGAAGCCGACCCCAACAAAGTTTGGGAATAATAACGCTAGGAGGATGATGAGCGGGGTTACGAATAGTTTAGTAGCAGAGCTGGTGGCTTTAACCTGTTGGTCGCAGGTTCAAATCCCGTTCGTAATCGATAATTTAACTTACAGATTCCATATGTTCACCATGTCAATTTTCATAGAATCAGGCCAGGGTAATTCTTCGAATCCACCGGTGCAAGATGTCCGCTTGTTCTTTAACAAAGAAAAAACTATTTCAGAATAAATGAAAAATTTATTTGAGAAACACAAACAAACAATATTAAAACAAACAAACAAAAATAAGAGAAAGAGAAAAAAGAAACATGAAACAAATAAAAGAAAAATAAATCATGAGGTTTGTGTCCCACGGCTGCACCAAATAGGTCTCCAGATCAGCTTAATGTGAAGTACTGGTAGGTACTTGACGCTGATTTTCATCTGGAGCCTAGGTTTCACGGATGTCAAACAGCCAATCGTCTAGAAGGATCACATGCTTGTGAAGATCAGCAGCCTTATGCCTTCCGCATACCGCACGTCCGAGGACGTACGGTTATGTGGATTCGCACCCATTAAAAACGTCTCCCCCCTGCGTGTTCCTCGCACTGTATCGGACGGGTCCGGGTGCCGCAAACGCGCCTCGCATCCAGTGCCTGCCTGTAGGGCCGCTCAAAAATGCACTCGGGGGGGGCAAGCTTATTAAATATAATTTAAGAAATTTCAAAAAACAACTGATACGGATGGGATTCACACCCACGATCTTTGGCGTAATACATTACGTATCGGCACGGTATGCCAAAAATCGTGGGTTCGCACACTTACTCCGAGCCTCGGTAAGTACGTAAAGCCGTTAGCCTTGCAATTGAACTCTCTCTGGTCGTGTCCCTTTGCCGACCCATCGGACTTTGAGAGTGAGGGAATAGAGAGTGCACCTGTGCGCACACACATGTGCACTATAATATCTTCTGCGTAGTTTTCAAATCTTCTTTGAGATTGGCCGCTGTGACCGAAATTCGGTCAGTAGGACATTATTATGTAAAATGACAGAAGGCCGAGTTAAAGTTTGAACAGCTTTTTTGGGTCCAGGGAACAACAGTTTCTACTTCCTTTCTTCTTTTCTTTTTACTTCTTTGGGTCTGTGTGGCCCGCAAAATCGCTGCCTGCTCAAAGTAAATACATCTTCGATCGTCAACCCGCTTGCCTCGCGTGGCTATTATGGGCAAATATCTCCAACGAGCGCACAATAGTGGCAAGCATTAGGAGAGGCCTATGTTCATCAGTGGACAGGCTGATATTGATGATGATGAAGCATCTAAAACTAAAATAATAGATTATAAAATATTAACTCTTACTTCATATCTACACATAAAATGCTTATTTTTGTCACAGCCCTTCATGTTACAATAATTCGTATCATTTGATTGGCAGAGGGCTACCATTGTCAGTAATAGTACCTGGAATCAGACATTAATATAATTATTACACGTCTATTACGGATGGGATTCAGACCCACAATTTTCGGCGTACCGTGCCGATACTCTAACCGCTAAGCCACCGAATCAGTTGAAATTTCAAACTTATTTCTACGCTTATGGCGTGTGCATCTATCGGTGTGTATCTATCGGAATACATTACGTATCCGACTCAGTGTTCCAAACTTTGCAGTTTTAGGAGGCACCGATGCGATATAACCACATGTCAGCTTATTAAATATAATTATTTAATAAGAAATTTGAATTTTTATGAACAATTTTATTAATTTAAACTTACTCCTTGAAACTTGTTCATGTTCTTCATTGCTAAACTACAACTGAAACTGAAAGAGCAATAACGATAACATTGTGCGATAAAATATTATATTTATTTATAGTCGATATGCAATTTAGCATATCGACTATAAATATAATGTAACCTAGTGGTGACCGTTGACTGGCAAGTCAGAGGTCTCGGGTTGGATCCCAAGGCGCGCACCTATGACTTTTCGTAAGTTATGTGCGTTTTATAAATAAACTAGCTTTTCCCGCGTGGCTTCGCTCACGTAGACTATAGAATATTTTGAATAGAATTTATTTATTTAAATCGAATTAATATAATCTAGGTAGTACTGCCCATGAGAATAACTTGTACTGCTTTGAGTCGATGCCACAACTTTTAGTGTCATTGTATAAGCAGAATTAGGTACAGGGCGAATGACAGTCAATTATAATGTCGGTATAGCAATCACAAATAGTTGCCTATAATAATAATCTAATTCTAAAAAAAATCCAAGGAATTTTCAAATGAAAATCAAGGTACTTATAAGGTAAGTTTTTCTTTCAAATATAAAAGAACAAATAAAATTGAAACATCGAATTCTAATCCGATTTATATTTGACATTCCAATTTTAAAGAGTAATACATTGCACCAAGCCAGTTTAAATCAAAAGCACTAAGGAGTATTGATATCAACTTCGATGTAAATCACTTTAACCCCGTTAGGCGATGAGTTTAAAAAAAATACGAAACACGTGTTCCATCAATTTTGTAAAAGAATGTTTATGCAAAATTTGAAGTAGATTGGACCAAGGAATCACGTTGTCCCATGCAAACTTTGCCCCCTTTTTCACCCCCTTAGAAGTAGAATTTCCAAAAATCCTCTCTTATCGGATCTCTACGTCATTCA
This sequence comes from Protodeltote pygarga, assembly GCA_936450705.2. Lineage (NCBI taxonomy): Eukaryota > Metazoa > Arthropoda > Insecta > Lepidoptera > Noctuidae > Protodeltote > Protodeltote pygarga. The sequence goes on from OW388278.2 coordinate 5,469,974, forward strand.
AAGAACACACTCTTCAAGTTTCAGGTCTCTACGATCAGCGGTTTAGGCTGTGCGTTGATCCGTCAGTCAGTCAGGACAAAGCATTTTATATGTATAGATTATCTGTTGCTGACCTGTCAATTGTAGATCTTTGACAGTCGTTACGGGTAGTCAGAAGCCCGAAAGTCTGACAACCAGTCTTACCAAAGGGGTATCGTGTAACCCAGTATTTGGGTTATGGAGGTCTGATAGGCAGTCGCTCCATGTAAAACACTGGTATTCAGCTGCATCCGGTAAGATTGGAAACCGACCCCAACATAGTTGGGAAAAGGCAGGGCAGATGATGTAATGTAAATAACCAATATTATCTCCCATTGCAACCGTGGCAGATAATTTAGAAGCACCTTATATAATTAGACCTTTTCGAAATGAGTGTAGATAAAAAGTGGTATATGTTAAGTGAACTCGAAAGATGCTCACATTGAACACTGACGATTTGGACGCGACTACAAGTCATGGCTGATTTTTGAAAATGCAAAAAAAAACGTGACATCGAAATAATCAAACGCATTTAGAAGGTTGAAAGAAAACCATACAATGTTTGTAAACTATAAACAACATGTGTCTAAAAAGGTGATGAATATAAGTGTTGATGGATGGAAGGGGAGAGGGAGACCAAAGAAATAGGAATGGAGTGTGTAAGCACTGATATGAATGAAAAAGGAGTAAATGCTCAGATGACGGCTGATAGAGAGGAATGGAAGAAGAAGACATTTTGCGCCGACCCCAAGTAATATGGGACCAGGGCAGGCGAAAAAAAGAAACAAAATGACCGGTTAAACAAACCGCATGCGTACAATTTTTTTTTTATAAGAGAAAGGGGTTCGAACCTTTGTGGCATAGCGTGCCGTCGCCATTTTGTTTTTTTTTTAAAGTGGCGGCGCAGGATGATACTAATATATTTGAATAGAGGATAATTATCTTAACAAACAAAAAATATAATTATTTAATAAGAATTTTGAAAAAATCAGCTGTTCTATACATTTTGTTGAGTCATGTGAACATAAATGTATGAAACAGCTGATTTTTTTGCGATTTCAGGGTTGGACCCATAGTAACAGTTATTCATAATGATGAGTTAAATGACCCATTTTAAGGATGCTGGTGTTTTACAAATAACTCTGTATAGACATGTTGTCAAATCAAGCTTATTTAAAAAATATGTGTACAAAAATTATTCTATAAATTATTCTAGTCACTGCCAAAGGTACCATCTGAAAACCAGCGCCGGGTGTTACCACGCCCTGCATATGCTGAGATGGTAACCATTTTGATGTGGTCGTGTTGGTGGCACTTTCTTTATGTGTTCTTTTTTTTTGTTTCTTGTTATTTCGTCTTGTCTGTGTTTTTTTTTAATATTTATAATAAGTTAATGTAAGAGTCATCAGCTTGTATCACATCAAATAAATATATTCTCTTTCTTTCTTTCTATTCTATTCCATTCTATAAAATATGTACTTAAAAACATTTTGTGAACATTGTGTGTGTCACTAAAATATTTAGAAAATTGGTAATATTATATCGCATTGTCAACACGGTACGCCGATGATCGTCGACACGGTACGCCGATAATCGTCGACACGGTACGCCGATGATCGTCGCTTCAAATCTAATTTGTAACGTTTTTAACAAAGTTTTTATATTGGACTAACAAAACTAAACGTATAATTATGCAAAAAAGTAGTCATCACGACAAATGAACGAGCCCAAACTCGATCGTGTCGTTTTATTGCGAAGCTCCTACGGCCACCTTCCAGCTCCAGCATCAGATCAGCTCCATGTCATCATAATATTGAATTGTCATGCAATATACATATGCATGCAACATTTCAACTCAATCGGAAACCGGGAAATAGGTCAAATTTAACTTGCAAGATTTGATTACAGACAACGGGACAGGTGAAACCATAGAAATATTAAATAAGGAGAAGTGGCAAGGGGGCGTTCCCACGTCATACGACGTAAGACTCCTAGAGTCGTACGTGGCTAAATGGCCGTTACCGGCAGCCAGTACACTTTTGACCGCGACCGTGTAATTTTATCGAAATGACGCGTTGTTTACTGGATTCTTATAAAAATCTATGTCAAACAATAAACTTGATTAGTAAAACAATCATTTACCATATTAATTATATTAGATTTCTCTTTAAATTCATTAAAAACAACAAATCTAAAAATATTTGCTGTCTTTATTATGTTATTTTGGTTTTCATGGAGCTCAACGACTTTATTATTTTTGTACGAAATACACTGCTTCTTAAAACTAAATAAAAACTTGTAATAATATAAGAATTTTTTTACGTAAAACGGTTTTGTCATCAGAACTAAAGCTGTGTACCAAATATCAGATCGATCTGTCAACAGGAAGGGGGTGAAATATCGATTACTAAAGAACCAAATAATAAACAGGTCAAGCTAAGTAAAACTGTTTAAAATAGTATTGACATTTTTTTAAATTAAACAATGTTGTGGAATATTTGTGGTGTTTCGATTTTCATTTGCTGCTGTCATTCTTTTACCACTTGATGACGTTTGATGATAAACTAAAGGAATGATTCTGAAACAAGAATTATAATTTTTTATAAACACATCGTTTTTAACCAAGCCTGGTTGTGTTAAATAATTATACAGGCTGACTGGTGAGACACTAACAATACTGAAGGAACCCACTCAGTACCCAATTCTCGTTATATTTACATCATAAAAAAATATAGTATAAAAACTAAAACCCGACTACTTAAAATCTAAAAACAAGCTTCTTAGATTTTAAATAAAATTCTGTAGTCGGAGGCCACCAAATTACAAAGTATTTACCCTTGGAAGATTATCTAGTACCTATTTACCTATAATACATTAAGGCCTCCGACTACAGAATTTTATTTAAAATCTAAGAAGCTTGTTTTTAGATTTTAAGTAGTCGGGTTTTAGTTTTTATACTATATTTTTTTTCAATGATTTTTAGTGGTAAAGAAACCAATAAAATTCAATTTAGAATTTACAATTTTTTAGAATGTGGTAGTTCTTAAATAGGTAGATTTCTTTAACTGTCAACTTCGGTTCAAACCTTTAGTCAATGTCATGTATTTTTTAAATTAAATTCATTTCAAAGGTGTCGTCCGCGACTTTGAGCTATTAAAACATGGCCTCATCTTATATATTTCTTAGAAGTATACATGAAAAGTAGTAAGAAGTACAGCTTGGCAAAAAAGAGTCTGGAAAAATTGGGGGCGCCGCTGTCGCACTTTTCACACTACAATTCAAATTACAAGTTATTAAGTGCTTACATATTTCTATGACGAGTTTTTTGTCATTAATTATAATCAAATGAATCATTTTTATGTTATTTTAGTACTCACAAACGTAGTTATTTAAGATTTTTATTTTTAGTTCCAGCTGTCACCGCCTCAGACTCTTTTTTGCCAAGCTGTATAAGTACACATGAAACCTTTTTTGTGGGATATCATCATAGATAGAGTACATTTACCTAAAGTTCGAGGAAGTAAGTAACATGGAGTTGATAATACCTGCTCTAAAATCCCGAAATCATAAACATTACAATTAATTCCCGGGAAATAAGAAATTAATTTTACGTATAATTATTTAATAAGAAATTTGAAAAAACAACTGATACGGATGGGATTCGAATCCACAATCTCCGGTGTACCGTGCCGACGCTCTAACCGCTAAGCTACCGTATCCCATCAGAAGCAGTCGAAATTTCAAATCTCTTTCTACGCCTTAGGCGTGTGGTAATATCGAACGGAATACATTAATTATCCGACTCAGTGTTCTAAACTTTGCAGTTTTTAGAAGGCACCGATAGATATTACCACACGCCCTAGGCGTAGAAAGAGATTTGAAATTTCGACTGATTTTGATGGGATACGGTGGCTCAGCGGTTAGAGCGTCGGCACGGTACGTCGGAGATCGTGGGTTCGAATCCCTTCCGTATCAGTTGTTTTTCAAATTTCTTATTAAATAATTTATTATATTTAATAAGCAAACATGTGTTAAAACATGTAATAAATTCTCCAAAATATTAATTTAACGTTTTAAATACATATGAACTAAATTATTATAATAAAAAGTCTTTATTATGTTTTTAGACATCGGTAACAGATAATGTAATACTTAAGTAGTTCGGTACTAAAACTGTTAAATTAATGAGTTTTATTTTACATACAAAATTAATTCTAATAAAAACTATAGGTCAAAATCCAGTCCATATTAATAAAATCCCGGGATTTAATTGTTATGTTTACGATTCCGGGATTTTTGAAGAGGTATTTTTAACTCTATGTTACTTACTTCCACAAAACCGCAAACCAACGCCATCTAGTTACGAAAAAGAAATCTCAATTTTATTAACATTATTTTAAAATATAATCATAATTTAATAGGCAGTGATGTGTAGAAACTTTAATTTAATTAGTAAATATTTATTGTTATCACGTTTTCACATTGTATGCAGTGTTATAATCACATATATTTATGATAGTCGTAACGGGTAGTTAGAAGCCTGATATTCTAAGAAGTGGTCCAGAATATATAGATAATATATACATATTCTGAATGTGCTCATCAAGACCTTCCATTTGATATCAAACACGATAAATTTACCTTAACTTTATTTTTTTTGAGCTGACTAATTTATTTTTAAAATCCACCTTATTTGATTTTACGGAATTTCATAAATCCTATAACCCGCAGACCATTAAGACGCATCGATAGACACCTTATTTATTGAATTACAACAAATAGTTTAGGAGCTACGAGGGAACAGATGAACAAACTTACATACATACATACATACATACATAGACTGCTAAAATCATAACCCTCCTTTTTTTTGTAGTCGGGTAAAAAAGGTACTTAATTTTTGACCAAAATATCCTACAAATAATTTAAGTGTGGATAATTTTTCGCTAAGACGCGTCGCTGATAATGTTAAGTCGATGAAGTGGCCAAGCACGTGCTGTGGGGCCAGCCGCCCCCTAGTTACGACGGTAACGGTAACTGTAAATAAATTGTAAATTGAAATTATTTAATAAGCAAAACATGTGTATAAATATGTAATAAACATACAAAAAAATCTTTGTAAATTGTAATAATAACGAGAATAGAGTACCGAGTACCCTCCTTCAGTATTGTTAGTGTCTCACCAGTCAGCCTGTATATTTTATAAATGTATGGAACAACTGATTTCTTTTTTTTGATTACAAGTCTAGCCAGATTTGTATCAGGATTCACTTGTAATCCTTCTCGTATATATCGTCTCATTGCGGGGTTAGTCACGGGCCAAAACTAGTATTTCATAATTATTACTTTTAAATTGATTATATTATATTAACTTGTAATATCTGCTTTTTAAAACGTGCAATAAAGAGTATTTGTATTGTATTGTATTGGTTTCTACTTACAGCCTCGTCGTGAGTCGTGATAGCCTAGTGGTGGTGACCGTTGACTGGCAAGTCAGTGGTCTCGGGTTCGAACCCAAGGTGCGCACCTCTGACTTTTCGTAAGTTATGTGCGTTTTATAAATTAATTATCACTCTCCGTGCCTCGGATAGCACGTTAAGCTGTTGGCCCCGGCTGTCAATTGTAGATCTTTGACAGTCGTTACGGGTAGTCAGAAGCCCGAAAGTCTGACAACCAGTCTTACCAAGGGGTATCGTGTAACCCAGTATCTGGGTTGTGAAGGTCTGATAGGCAGTCGCTCCATGTAAAACACTGGTATTCAGCTGCATCCGGTAAGACTGGAAGCCGACCCCAACATAGTTGGGAAAAGGCTAGGCAGATGATGAATGAAGAGTATTTGTATTGTATTGTATTGGTTTCTACTTACAGCATTCTCTGCCCATGTCTAGTTGCAATAAACAGCGTTTTTTATTTTTACAGTCAACTGAAACAAAAGGTCAATTATATCATCATCATTCATCATTATCATCAGCCTGTATTAACATAGGCCTCTCCCAATGTGCGCCACAATTGTGCGCTCATTGGAGGTATTTGCCTAATCGCTGCGAAGGGCAAGCGAGTTGGCGATCGCAGTAGCAGATGATTGCTGTTACACAGAAGGATGCTGCTGCCCATCCTCCGGATCTTTCCCTTTATCGCTTCTTACGACACCTGCGGGACGAGTAGGAGTGGTTTTCTATTCTTGGACCGAAAACCACACGGCAAATAGATGTTTTATATGATAAATTACAATTAAGTGTTTGACATGACAATTTATGATGATATTATTATTAATTTGATTATTGAAATTTACTGTATTATTCTATTAAATTATAATACTTATATAGGTAATAAAATTATACAATTATATAATTATTTTATAATTATACAATTAAATTGTAATTTTATTATGTAATTGTAATTTTATTATTTAATTGTAATTTTCAACACAACGTAACTGATGAACTAATCAATATTTAATTGTTAATATACAAATAACTATGAACTGTGATAAAATTAAATATAATATAAATATATATAAATATAATGTGTATAATATAATATAAGTGTGTGTGATAGAACTTACAGGTATGCGTTGTCAAAACCAATTTATTTTTCATAACCGTTTTCAAAACGCAGAATTCATCATTTTTATGTAGTACCACCAACCAGTGTCCGAGAGAGTACTGAGATGCATTTATTGTGAAAAAGTTGTTAGTACCCGCGTCTAACATTCCATATATCATTTCAGAATTACCTGAAATAGATAACAGTTATTTCTGTAAAGAACCTGAGTTTAAACCGCCCGTAGGCCTCTGACATGGCTTTACACACCATTGAAAAATATCTCAGGTGTGCTGGTTTTATCACGATGTTTTCCCTTCTTTCCCAACTGATCATTAATTTATAATAGGCACATAACTTACGAAAAGTCAGAGAACGCCTTGGGATCGAACTCGAGACCTGACTAGTCAGTCGACGGTCGACTAGGCTATCAGTGCTATTACTAAAAGGATTACTATTAAATTTGGGTCATAAACAATGGCGCTGTTCTTTTTTTTGATGTGCGAGTTAGTCGAGGTTGTGTCATGAGTCTGTCAATCAGCTTTTTACTTACTGTCAATTTTACGGGACAGCAAAGTGAATCCTGATACGCTCTTCGGCAAGGAATTCAATCTATGACGTATATCTATAAGAGGTGTTTTTGCCCAATTAACTTGATTTTTAACAGGCTTTCCTCTGGCTAGTTGTGCTTCTGAGAAGAAAAATATTAGAGAATTTTATAATATTACGCGCCAAAGTTAGAAAAAAAAACGTGTGGCACTCGGGGCTGCCGCGGTAAAGCTATTGCATAGCATTTTTATCAACTTATGCAATTATAATTATTTAATAAGCTATTGCATAGATTTTATCGCAGACTTTTAACCGGCGACCGAATCAAGAAATTCCGTAACGAAAATAAAAACCTAACACCCTTTATTGCAGAACAAATAAGGTATATTTTTATGTTGACACATTAAAAAACAAAATATTTAGAAATATAAACATTCGAATTTCGAAAACTAATTATTTGCTTAGATTTTTCAAGACGTGATTTTGTATTAAGTTTTTAAGCTATTGACTGCATAAATAAAAAATAATTATAATTGCACAAGTTAAATAAAAAATCTATGCAATATCTTTGCCGCGGCAGTCCCCGAGTGCCACACATTTTTATTTTTTTAGTTGGCAATCGCAGTAGCAGATAATATTTTTCATATCTAGTATTTATCAATAGCTGTAAATAAAGGTAATTTTTTATTAAGCACTAGCTGCCCCGCGCGACTTCGTACGCGTGATTATCCTACTTCAAGGCCTATTCTACCCCTACCCTACTCTACCCACTACCCTACTCTACCCACTACCCTATTCTACCCCTAACCTACTCTACCCCTACCCTACTTTACCCACTACCCTACCCCTATCCTACCCTTCACTACCCCTACCCTACCCTACACTACCCCTACCCTACCCTACTCTACCCCTACCCTACTATACCGCTACCCTACTCTACCCCTACCCTACCCTACTCTACCCCTTTTTCTCACCTTTAAACCTTCCCTGGATCTCCACAAATAATTCAAGACCAAAATCAGCCAAATCGGTCAAGCCGTTTTCATGCTATGTCGTGACAACGGAAAACGGGTTTCATTTTTATATATATAAAGATAAAGATAAAGATATATTTATTTTGTAAAACATGAGAAATACAATACAAGGCATAGCCTGCAATGTAGATGTTAAAAAGTTATATAAAAGTAGCTACATGTTTTGCCAAATAATGGCGTACAAAATGTATTAATTATTGAAGAGAGAGGGCTTCTTGCCTTCCATAAGTTAAAATTATAAATTATAATATAATATAATATAGATAAGAATTAGACTAGACTCACTTCCACACATATGTTTCAAGTCGACCTCCATCACACATATGTCGTCCTTTAAACACCTATCGTTAACTGCAAAAAAACATCAATACAAATAACTTAAGTAATTTTTTTTTGTTATTTTGCGTACCTGCTGTGTACCTGTAAATAAAAATATAGTATAAAAACTAAAACCCGACTACTTAAAATCTAAAAACAAGCTTCTTAGATTTGAAATAAAATTCTGTAGTCGGAGGCCACCAAATTACAAAGTATTTACCCTTGGAAGATTATCTAGTACCTATTTACCTATAATACATAGGCCTCCGACTACAGAATTTTATTTCAAATCTAAGAAGCTTGTTTTTAGATTTTAAGTAGTCGGGTTTTAGTTTTTATACTATATTTTTTTTCAATGATTTTTAGTGGTAAAGAAACCAATAAAATTCATTTTAATCACAATTTTTTAGAATGTGGTACCTAGTTCTTAAATAGGTAGATTTCTTTAACTGTCAACTTCGGTTCAAACCTTTAGTCAATGTCATGTATTTTTTAAATTAAATTTATTTCAAAGGTGTCGTCCGCGACTTCGAGCTATTAAAACATGGCCTCATCTTAATATTTCTTAGAAGTATACATGAAAAGTAGTAAGAAGTACAGCTTGGCAAAAAAGAGTCTGGAAAAATTGGGGGCGCCGCTGTCGCACTTTTCACACTACAATTCAAATTACAAGTTATTAAGTGCTTACATATTTCTATGACGAGTTTTTTGTCATTAATTATAATCAAATGAATCATTTTTATGTTATTTTAGTACTCACAAACGTAGTTATTTAAGATTTTTATTTTTAGTTCCAGCTGTCACCGCCTCAGACTCTTTTTTGCCAAGCTGTATAAGTACACATGAAACCTTTTTTGTGGGATATCATCATAGATAGAGTACATTTACCTAAAGTTCGAGGAAGTAAGTAACATGGAGTTGATAATACCTGCTCTAAAATCCCGAAATCATAAACATTACAATTAATTCCCGGGAAATAAGAAATTAATTTTACGTATAATTATTTAATAAGAAATTTGAAAAAACAACTGATACGGATGGGATTCGAATCCACGATCTCCGGTGTACCGTGCCGACGCTCTAACCGCTAAGCTACCGTATCCCATCAGAATCAGTCGAAATTTCAAATCTCTTTCTACGCCTTAGGCGTGTGGTAATATCGAACGGAATACATTAATTATTCGACTCAGTGTTCTAAACTTTGCAGTTTTTAGAAGGCACCGATAGATATTACCACACGAACTAGGCGTAGAAAGAGATTTGAAATTTCGACTGATTTTGATGGGATACGGTGGCTCAGCGGTTAGAGCGTCGGCACGGTACGTCGGAGATCGTGGGTTCGAATCCCTTCCGTATCAGTTGTTTTTCAAATTTCTTATTAAATAATTTATTATATTTAATAAGCAAACATGTGTTAAAACATGTAATAAATTCTCCAAAATATTAATTGAACGTTTTAAATACATATGGACTAAATTATTACAATAAAAAGTCTTTATTATGTTTTTAGACATCGGTAACAGATAATGTAATACTTAAGTAGTTCGGTACTAAAACTGTTAAATTAATGAGTTTTATTTTACATACAAAATTAATTCTAATAAAAACTATAGGTCAAAATCCAGTCCATATTAATAAAATCCCGGGATTTAATTGTTATGTTTACGATTCCGGGATTTTTGAGGAGGTATTTTTAACTCTATGTTACTTACTTCCACAAAACCGCAAACCAACGCCATCTAGTTACGAAAAAGAAATCTCAATTTTATTAACATTATTTTAAAATATAATCATAATTTAATAGGCAGTGATGTGTAGAAACTTTAATTTAATTAGTAAATATTTATTGTTATCACGTTTTCACATTGTATGCAGTGTTATAATCACATATATTTATGATAGTCGTAACGGGTAGTTAGAAGCCTGATATTCTAAGAAGTGGTCCAGAATATATAGATAATATATACATATTCTGAATGTGCTCATCAAGACCTTCCATTTGATATCAAACACGATAAATTTACCTTAACTTTATTTTTTTCGAGCTGACTAATTTATTTTTAAAATCCACCTTATTTGATTTTACGAAATTTTATAAATCCTATAACCCGCAGACCATTAAGGCGCATCGATAGACACCTTATTTATTGAATTACAACAAATAGTTTAGGAGCTACGAGGGAACAGATGAACAAACTTACATACATACAAACATACATACATACATACATACATAGACTGCTAAAATCATAACCCTCCTTTTTTTTGTAGTCGGGTAAAAATAGGCAAAGTGTTGATAAATACGAGTACAGCTTGGCAAAAGAGTCTGAGGCGGTGACAGGTGGAACTAAAAATAAAAATCTCAAATGCTATTGAGCTTAGAGTATATAAGAAAATATAGAGCAACCCTATAGAAGTATGAACCGTGAGCACGGGTATGAACAACGCGGCCGCGACCCGAGCTCCGTTTGCGATCATACCTCGATCGACTGCGGTTCAACTAGGCTCCACGAGCGAAAAAGTTACATTTTAGCTTATATCATGGTTAACTGCTGAGATAAATTTTGAAAAACGTCTAGAAAACATAATTTGAAAAAATGTCATTTTAACATTTGTATGGTGAGACCTGCTTTCGCTCCGCACAAGGCAATGTGGTTGACGTTATCACTCTATATTTTCTTGAATACTCTATGCTACTGAGTAATAAAACATCATAAAAGATAATCGTTTGAGACAAAAAATCGTCTTAGAATTATGCAAGTACAAAATAACTAGTAATTTTGAGTTTTTGTACATAAAATGCGGTAGTGGCGCCCTCAATTTTTCCAGACTCTTTTTTACCATGCTGTACTCGTATTTATCAACATTTTGCCTATTTTATATTTTTATTTACAGGTACACAGCAGGTAAGCATAACAAAAAAAAATTAGTGAAATAAGCATCTCCTTACCGAAAAAAAATGTACACTAGCAGTTCTAACGTTAGAATGGCGGGTGTACACTGTACATGTACAACGTACATAATCCCAACGCACATAATACTTACTATGATAAGCTGTATTCTTAAATTTGTCTCCATATAATTTGCCGTGGACAAGCACTGTATGCCCACATATTTCAGTACCACGAACTAGTATCAAATGATACCATAGAGTGTTAGTGAGTTTGTGTCTTATAAACACGTATGACCATTGCGGAAAACGGCCGATCAGATCAGTCTTCGAAGCTGTAACAGTTAAAAAGTTGAGACACCTCTCGCTAAACCGTTATCACGCTCGCACATTGATGATATAATGTGCTTCTAAATTATCTGCCACGGTTGCAATGGGAGAAATTATTGGGTATATAGATTACAATAGTGAAGAAATTTCGTACCCCGGAACAGTAAAAAAGAAAATTGGAGCATGGAGCAGAATTAGACCTACGCAATAAAACGCAGGCAAAAGATAAAAAATTATGACGTTAGATTAAAGAAATTACTTCACTATTGTAATATAAATAATTATCTCCCATTGCAGCCGTGGCAGATAATTTAGAAGCACCGTATACAATCACTAAATATTAGAAATAGTTACGAAGGATCCCATAAAACCAAGCAGGTTAAGGAAAATAACAATAAAAAGGTCCAGCAAAAATACCAGTACGATTGAAATTTACTGCAATAATTTTTTAATTGATAACTGTTGATGTGTTGTTGGAAGTCAAAGGTCTCGAGTTCAATCCCGAAGTTCAACTTTTCGTTAGTTTATAACTATGAATAATTATCAGTTGCTAAAACGGTGAGGGAAAACATTGTGATGAAACCAGCACACCTGAGAGATTTTTCAATGGTGTGTAAAGCCATGTCAGAGGGCTACGGGCGGGCGGTTTTAACTCTGACACCAGATTGTTCAACCATACGATAAGAAGATGAAGTACCTCTGGATAGTGATGAGAAAGTATAGTATCAAGATTAAATACCTAAATAAATAAACCCACTAACTAACTAATTTATACCTAACCAAATAAACACAAATAAGTCGTGATAGCCTAGTGGTGGTGACCGTTGACTGGCAAGTCAGGTCTCGGGTACGAACCCAAGGCGCACACCACTGATTTTTCATAAGTTATGTGCGTTTTATAAATTATTTATCACTTACTCCGTGCCTCAGAAAGCACGTAAAGCCGTTGGCCCTGTGCCTGATCTCTCTCCGGTCGTGATTGCCGTCCCATCGGACTATGAGAGTGAGGGAATAGAGAGTGCAGCTGCTCGCACACATTTGTGCACTATAATTTTTCCTGCGTAGTTGGCTAGTTTCCGTTGAGATTGGCCGCTGTGGCCGAAATTCGGTCAGAGAATATTCTTATTATCTACACTAATATTATAAAGAGGAAAACTTTGTTTGTTTGGTTGTAATGAATAGGCTTAAAACTACTGAACCGTTTTCATAAATTCTTTCACCATTCGAAAGCTACATTATCCACAAGTGACATAGGCTAAATTTTATTTTGAAAAAAAATAGGGTTCCGTAAGATATTTGGGTTTTTCGGACACAAGGTTTAAAAAATCAACCATAAAAGTTAGTAGGGGTTGGGTAGAGTAGCGTAAGTTAGTGTAGGGTAGAGTAGAAAAGCGTAGAGGTAGAATAATCACGCGTACAAAGTCGCACTTACCTGAGTGGTATAAAGTTAAAACAGATACATTTGCCGGTGGATTTGTAAAAATAATCTTGATATTTAATTTACTAGGTAATAAAAATCCAAATTTGTAAGGATATTGTATAGATCTGTTATTAATTACTAAATTTTCTTTGTCTTCTAAAAACAAATAATTAAACGTTAAACAAAATAATTATTATTAAAAAAAAAACGACTTCAAAACAAAAAAACGGACGTGCCGCTTTTTAAAAAAAAAATACGGTAGAATTTTTATACATGTTTATAGCACATGTTAGCTTATTAAATACAATTATTTAATAATAGTACTTCATGTGGGATACGGTGGCTGAATGGTTAGAGCGTCGGCACGGTACGCCGAAGATCGTGGATTCAAATCCCATCAGTATCAGTTGTTTTTTCAAATTTATTATCAAGTAAATATTGTATTTTATAAGTTAACATGTGCCATATAAAAAAAACACAAAAATATTAAGAAAATTTGTAATATCGCATCGGTGTCTTCTAAAACTGCAAAGTTTAGAGCACTGAGTCGGATACATAATGTATTCCGATAGATATTACCACACGCCCTAGGCGTAGAAAGAGATTTGAAATTTCGACTGTTTCTGATGGGATACGGTGGCTCAGCGGTTAGAGCGTCGGCACGGTACGCCGAAGATCGTGGGTTCTAATCTCACCCGCATCAATTGTTTTTTAGAATTTCTTATTGGAAACATATACTTAACGAATTTTTTCACAAAGACAACCCGTTGTCTCTCTGTAACCTGGCTGACAGCCGCACTCGGGCGACCCGCCAGCGATTGGTGACATCATATAGGCAGGCTGGTTTTTGACCAGCACATTTGAAAAGACACAATGAGCAACTGTGTACTGTAAAAAAAATTATACACAAATAAATAAATCAGCCTGCAACTGTCCCAATATAGGGCAAAGGCCTCTTCTCATACAGAGAAGGATTGAGCATTAATCACCACGCTAGCCACTGCGGGTTGGCGTCAGACTATTAAAGTCCAGGTTTCCTGACGATGTTTTCCTTCACCGTTAGTCAGTGGTGTCTTAGATTAACTAAGAAAGTATATATGACATTGAAAAAGTCACATTGGTACCTGCCAGGTTCGAAGCCACACCCACGCGTTTGCAAAGGTCCGTAACCAATGCGCCACCACGACTTATGCATGTATACTCGTACTTACCGATAGTGTTAGCTTTCGAAAGCGGCTTTGCCCGCATGGCATTTTAATAAATTATTTATATCAAAAAATAAAACCGACTTCAAAAGGAACTAAAAAGCTTGAAATAACTTTAAAACGTTTTGGAGTCGGTTCCAAGTCAAGTTCTAGCCTCTTTAACCTTCTCATTAAGAACTTGACTTGGAACCGACTCCAAAACGTTTTAGTTATTTCAAGCTTTTTAGTTCCTTTTGAAGTCGGTTTTATTTTTTATTAAAAAAATTTTTTTCACGATTTTTAGTGGTGCCTAAAATTAATCCCCCTCCCAGACTTTTGTGAGGCTAATATTTGAAATCCTTATGAAAAGCCCATTCAAACGATACCTCACACGATATTTTTTATCTTGGATGATTATAGGAGGGGGGTAGGGCTGACCACGTATCCCCCCTCTACCTCTTTACTCGTCAGCCATCGACTGCACGTATAAACAAAGCAATATTACTTGTTACGACATTTCTGCTATTATCCTACGAGGAGTTCCGTTCCATATCTCGTAAGTCTATGATCAGATCACGATAATATTATCTATGGGACCACCTCGGGAGTATACCCTTTCGATTACAAAAAGAATCTTGAAAATCGGCCCACAACTGAAAGAGTAATCGCGTAACAAACATACAAAAAAAAAAAACATACAGTCGAATTGAGAACCTCCTCCTTTTTGGAAGTCGGTTAAAAAAAACTTATTTTTGTGTTTGTTATGTAATTTAAGTAAAGTAAACTTTATTGTTTTTGATTGAGTAAGGTACAGATGTTATTAATTTATACTTCTTCTTCTTCTTCTTATCGTATGGTTGATCAACAACCTAGTGTCGGAGTTTAAACCGCCCGTAGGCCTCTGACATGGCTTTACACACCATTGAAAAATCTCTCAGGTGTGCTGGTTTCATCACGATGTTTTCCTTCACCGTTTTAGCAACTAATAATTAATTTATAATACGCACATAACTTACGAAAAGTCAGAGGTGCGCGCCTTGGGATCGAACTCGAGACCTCTGATTTGTCAGTCGACGGTCATACCACTAGGCTATCAGTGCTGTTATAATAGTGCTGTTGTAATTTATACTTATGATAGTGTTATATCAATCAGTCCATTTTCAGCATACAATAATTTTAGAAGAAACTAGAAGAACTAGGGAATTTATACTTATGACAATTGTCTGCTTGTTTACATCGAAAAATAACTTTGGTTTTGTTTATTAATAATATCTTTTTATTTGATTTTATTTGAGTTGGCAGCCCTGCTTTAAAGTAAACAAATAGTTCTCCCGTGATTAAAATTTCGTAAAATAGTTAATAACGTTTAGTTTACCGTGAAATTCTGTAATATTACACACAAACATTCAATTATTTAGTGACACTGTTAGCAATTCTTGGAAATCATATTTTGGACATAAACTGTGGACTGTGCAAAGTGTTAATCAGTGTTACTTTTTACCGATTTTGCACAGAACTCAACATCAAAACCTACTTGAAAGTTCTATTGTGACACTTGTACTACTAAAGCAGTATAACTGTGGTTATCAGTGCTAAAAAACGATGGTTTAAAGTAATTGCAAGAAATGTTGGCCGTTTGTTTTGATTAACTTGTTATTATTTTTAAATGGAGTGCACTACCAACATAAAAAATACTGGGCGCGTTCCATATCTAATTTGAGAAACATCAAGCATTCAAAAAAAATCCCTCTGTTGCACGTATCGAAAATTAAAGAAATTGTTTTCATGTTGTCAGAATAATAAAATACCCAAATTTAAGACAAAATATTATTTGAACAAATAATAGTGCAATAATTTACTACTTCATTCACTACCTCAACTCTAGCCGGCGTAAACATGAATTGTTCTGCGTGCAACACTGAGTTGATAAGCGGTGAGGAGTATTTGCAATGTGTTATTGATAGTTGTGGCAAGATGTACCATTACCTCTGTAATAATAAAGAACTGACAATTGAGGAAAGGGACGTATGGATTTGCCCTGAGTGCCGTTGCCAATCAAAAAGAGGAGGTAATAATGGCGATATTCCTGTTGGTACACCTGCGACTAAAAGCAATATTACCATTAGAAAGACAATACCCGTGAAACCAGATATGGAGAAGGGAAAAGACAATCCCAAGTCAGATGAGAAGTTTCTTTACGAACAAATTGCACAAATTAACAGCCGACTCGAAAAAATAGTTATTTCTCTAAACAACTGTCATCTAAAGTTGGATGTAAATAATAACTTATTAAGAGACTTAGAAGGTAGAACAAAAACACTCGAGCTCGAGTTGTGTAAAAATAGACCTTCCTATGTTACCAGCACCTCAACTATGGATCAGGTACCATTATATGCACCAGCGTCAGTGCCTGTATCTTTACTGTCAACCAACTCAAAGGTCACTTCCTCTGCACGAGAGGTCAGTATTATATCATCGCAGATTGTATCTTCACAAAGGCATGTATCTTGTACACCTGCAGTTACACTACCTGTTGCTGAAACATCTCCAGCTATATCTGCTTCAATGTTGACACCTGTGCCTGCTTCGCCTTGCTGCGTGCTGCCTTCGTCTTTGTCTGCTTTTTGTGTTACGCCTTTATCTGTACCTACAGCTGATATATCTAAACCTGCTCCAAGGACACCACCTTTGCTTGCTTCAACTTCACCACCAAAGCGTACCCCAACGTTCCTATCCAAACCTATTTCAAAGCTTACGCGCATACCATCTCCGCCTATGCATGCCTCAACGTCTTCACTGAAAACTGCTTCAATATCCACACCTATATGTGCGTCAATGACGTCACTAGTTCCTGCGTCCCAGCCAGCCACAACTACAGCACTACCAGCAGTTCTTGTAGAAGAACAATCGCCGAAAGTAAAGAAAGCCCGTAAAACTATATCTATTTGTGGTGTGGCGGGGCCTTCTAAAACATCTTTAAAAGCAGTAGAACGTCGCAAATATATTCACTTATGGAATATGGAGTCTGGTACTGAAGAAATACAGGCTTACCTGCAAGATATTTGTACGGTGGGTGTCTGTACTGTAGAGCAATTGAAACCAAAAGGAAACTATAAGTCCTACAAAATAAGTGTCCCAGATTGTTTTTATGAAAATTGTCTTTCAGCAGATATTTGGCCTGATAATGCTCGAATAAAAGAGTGGGTGTTTTTTCGAGGCCAACCAAAAGGCGTCTCTAGGTAAACCCTACTACCGCAAACAAACACCACAAGCTAAACTAAGTCCAAACCTCAGCATGGTGTATCAGAATGTGAGAGGGCTTAAAACAAGACTTGCTTTCTGGAGACATAGTATGGCGATGGCGGAAGCCGACGTCATTGCAATCACAGAGTCCAACTTGGATGGCGGAGTGAGTGATGCGGAAGTGCAAAGTAATGGATGGATGGTGATACGACGTGATCGCCCGACACGATGTGGAGGTGTCCTGTTGGCCGCTCGAGCAACCCTCTCACCTCGCCGTTGTATTGACCTTGAAACCAGCTGTGGTGAAGACTTATGGGTGTCTCTCACGAAAGACAGTATTAATATACATATATGTGTTGTGTACATTCCGCCTAATTCACCCGATAGAGTTTATATGCAATGGTTTACCAAAGTGGAAACTGTGATTACAGAGCTTAGTGGTGTTGTTATTGTTGTAGGTGACTTAAATATTAATTCTAGTTCAAAGAATATTACTAGTTACTATGGTTATTTTCAGAATGCTTGTGGAATGACAGAGAGGA
Organism: Protodeltote pygarga; assembly: GCA_936450705.2. Lineage (NCBI taxonomy): Eukaryota > Metazoa > Arthropoda > Insecta > Lepidoptera > Noctuidae > Protodeltote > Protodeltote pygarga. The sequence continues at coordinate 5,488,045 of OW388278.2, forward strand.
ATCAAGTGACGAATGCTCATGGTGGTATGCTGGATGTAGTCCTGATACCTGACCGTATTTGTTCTGTGTGTGTAACTGGAGCGGAGGGTGGCAGCCTTGTCCCACGCATTGATCCCTACCACCCTCCACTAGATGTGTTAGTGCCGCTTGGAGATTCTGTAAGGCGTCGAAATTTGACCCAACTTGACCCAAGCAATATTGATGCAAGACAGGATTGGAATTTTGCGAAAGGGGATTTTGAGCTACTATACAAACTTATTAGCGAAATTTCTTGGGAAGTTGTTATTCACTCTACCCAATTAGATAATGCAGTTGATTCATTTTATGAAATTTTGTATAGCATTTTTGACAAATGCATTCCAAAAAAAGGCAGACCTAAGGGTAAATCTTTTTCGTATCCTGCTTGGTTTAATTCTGACATGATAAAGGATATCTCTCGTAAAGCAGCTTTACATCGAGAATGGAAGGCCAAAGGTAATCCGGGCGTATATTCTAAGTTCAGCCAACTTCGAGCAGACATAAAGCGTAGACTTCATAAGGCATACGACGATCATCTAAATCATGTGGCAAGAAATATAAGGACAAATCCATATGCCTTTTGGCGACATATTGATAGTCTGAGAAGTTCGGGGGGTTTTGTGTCATGTCTCAAGTACGGTGAAAAAGAGTTTGAAGGTTCAGGGGCAGCGAATGCTTTCGCTGATTTCTTCTCTAGCGTTTTTCTTCCCGGAACCCCTCGCCTAGATCCCTCTGACATTAATGCTAGCGAAAATACTCGCATTGCCAATTACGTAAACATTAGTAAAATTACAGAGAATGATATTGAAAAAGGATTAAGCAAACTTAAACCTAGAAGTTCGGTTGGCCCCGACTGTCTACCGGCATTCATTCTTAAGGCGTGTAAGAAACATTTAACTATCCCTATTTGTTACATATTTAATCTAGCTCTAAGCTCGGGAAGGTATCCATCTCGGTGGAAACTATCTCGTGTCACCCCTATTCCTAAAAGTAGTGATAAATCATTTATAGAAAATTACCGGCCTATAGCTATCCTATCTGCAGTGGCAAAATTATTTGAGTCGATCATACATGAGAAGATAACTTTGCAGATTAATCCATATTTATCTGATGCCCAACATGGTTTTCGGGCACGCAGGTCAGTTAATACAAATCTCCTAACTTTGGTCGATATTGTTTCCGAACACATGGATCAGCGTGTACAAGTTGATGTAATTTACTTTGACTTTCGTAAGGCTTTTGATAGAGTGGATAATGACGTCTTGCTGCAAAAGTTGTGTCGCCTTGGTTTTACGCCTCGTCTTCTGGCATTCTTTGCCGATTATTTACGTAATCGACAACAATTTGTACGATATGGCTGTTATGACTCACCGTCTTATCATACCCGCTCTGGGGTAAGCCAAGGTTCTATTCTTGGTCCACTTCTTTTTATCATCATGGTTAACGATTTGGACACTGTGCTGAAACACTCAAAATGTTTGCTGTATGCCGACGATTTAAAGCTTATATTGGGTGTGAAGCGACCTGAGGATTGTAGATTGCTCCAGGAAGACATAGACGCTGTATACCGATGGAGTATTGAAAACAAATTGAGTTTCAATCCCTCAAAGTGCTGTACCATGTCCTTTACCCGTGCATTTGTACCTATAAATACACAGTATTTACTAGGAACAGAAAATATTTCCCGTGTCAAGTCTGTAAAGGATCTTGGAGTACTCTTTGATTCGAAGCTTAATTTTCGGGAGCATATTGAAAATTTAGCTGCAACCTGTTATCGTAGACTTGGTTTTGTCATCCGAAACGCGCAGGATTTTAAAGATCTTCGAGCTATACAGCTCCTATATACATCATTGGTTCGTACCAAAATTGAGGCGGCATCGATAGTATGGAACCCCTATCAGGAATGCCATACGTTACTTTTGGAGAAAGTTCAGAAGGCTTTTCTCCGATTTTTATATAAAAAGAAATTTGGATATTATCCATTTCTTTATCCTACAAAATTTCTTTTTGGGACGTTAGGATTTAACTCTCTTGAGGTAAGAAGAAATTTTGATCTCTTAACCACTGTCTGTCGAATTTTACGAGGCGAATCATCATGCCCACAACTCACCAACATTGTCCGGCTTTACGTGCCGAATCGACGTATGGCTCTACGCAAGCCACGACTACTGGCTGTGCCGAACTTTGATTCAGAAGCGCGAAAAAACTCGCCGTTAGTACGCGCTCTCGATCTGCTCAATAAATTACTGGTTTCAAAACCCAACACAGATCTTTTTGCTGACAAGTGGTCAAATATCATAACGGTATGTATGGCTTTTTGTGAGAATGATGGAAGGGTAAGTACTGTTGGGATCTGACTGTTTATTACTTACTAAAGTTGTGATTGTTAGTACCTAAGTGCTTTCATTTTATTGTATTAGTTAATAATTACATATTAAATAATGATTGTATTAGTTATTTAGATTTAATTTGAGTTTAATTTCAATGTATTCATGTAAGATATTTGATTTATTTAAGAATATTGTGAAAAGGTAATTTTACTGTAATGCAATATTACTTTATTGAAATAAATAAATAAATAAATAAATAAATTATTATCATCAATCTTATTTTATATATCGCAAAGAGACTCGTTGACACTTCACATGATCAGAGGGCTGGCTTATTCCTTGGGCAAAGGATCAGCATTGCCATCCAACGTGGTAATGCTGCCAGTCTTCTGGGCACGCTACCCGGGGACAGCGATGCGGAGGAGTTTTTTGACGCTTTATAAGTTTGTTTTAATTTAATTTTTTTTACTTTAATGTATAATTACTTTATATTTCATCATCATCAAAGGCCTTTATACATCTACAAGAGATGATTTATATAGCGTCTGATTGGTTGCACCTACGCTCATGGCTAATCAAGCCGATACGAGAGCCACATATATATATATATTTAGGTTTGTATATAATAGATAGTCTTATTTAGTATAATAAGGTATTTTTTTTAGTATAAGTACCTGCATGTAAATAACAATAATTTTCTCAATAATCTTTTGAAGTTTGATCTTTTCACAGCATCAAGGTTTAGACCTGAGTATATGGTTAAGTGACCAATATCTTGGTCACTTAAAGAGATCTTCAAAAGCGAATACTTTCCCATAGCAGCGAAGAGAAAAGTGTTCAACTCATATGTCCTGCCATGCCTGACATATGGCTGCCAAACTTGGGCACTGAGCCAAAAACATCTTCTAAAACTGAGAACATGTCAGAGGGGTATGGAAAGATGATAGGCGTTACAAAAAGAGATCGCATAAGATCAGAAGATATACGCTCCATAACCAAGGTTGAAGATATAATAAAGAAAATAAGACAGTTGAAATGGATATGGACAGGACACATGACAAGAGATAGCAGAACAAAATGGACTAAAATCTTAACGGAGTGGCAACCACGCGATGGCAAAAGAAAAAGAGGCAGGCAAGCAAAAAGATGGATGGACGATATAAGAAAGATTGGAGAGGCTACCTGGTCAAGGAAAGCTAGAGACAGAGAGGAGTGGAAAAGGCTGGAAGAGGCCCATGTGTCACAAGACACGCTGATTACTATTTAGGATAACCGATGTGTCAATGTATATACAGCGTGTAACAGAAGTCCGAAATAATACTTAAGGGCATGTATGTATACCATGAAGAGAATCACCTGTGAAAATATTCAATGCAAAAGAGGCATTTTTTTTTCATACAAAATAATTCTTTTGATTTCATTTTCTTCAATAATGAGAGATTTCACTATCCTACGCGAGCCTAATGCTAACTAAAAGAATTTATTGAAAGTAAATAACCGGATTCGTGTTGATTTACCTTTCAGCTGATGTCTAGGGCTGTATTTGAAAGATTTTGGTGAAAACTTTGACCATGGTTTACTCGAGAATTGTTTGGGGTTCGGTTCCAAAACCTATGCTCAAGGATTGTTTACAGGGTACCTTATACGCCCTTAATGTATTATTTCGGACTTCTGTTACACGCTGTATATAAGTTAGATAATTAATGTTTAGTGTAGTTTCAGCAATAAAGGCTATAATAATATGGTTAAGTCAACTCGATACCCGAAAGGTCATGCAAAAATACTTACTTTCCCCGTATACCGGTAGACAGAATAGCACCCTACCGCCTCTATTTTTTGCCACATTACATAATAACATGCTCCCTCCAACACCCTCCCGTCGTGTCTAAAAATACAAATATATATATTACTAGCGACCCGCCCCGGCTTCGCACGGTTACGCTAATATGCATATATTATACATATAAACCTTCCTCTTGAATCACTCTATCTATTAAACTAAAATATTGTAAGCCACTATATTTAAAAGAGCAACCATGGAGTTTCTTGCCAGATTCTTCTCCATGAAGGGTAGGCTGCCCTGGGAACTGGCAACTAGAGTCGCTCTTATAATAAAAATATTAGAATCACGACTATTCATAAGTGCCTAATGGTCTACATGAATAAAAATATTTTGATTTAAAAAAAACCGCATCAAAATCCGTTGCGTAGTTTTAGATCTAAGCATACATAGGGACAGACAGACGCGGGAAGCGACTTTGTTTTATACTATGTAGTGATGATTAAGTTACGTAGGTACTACAATGCCGCGTAAGTGCGTAACTAATAAAAGGCAATATTACCGCTCAATTTACACGTGGTTAAAGTTTACAAAATATTTTAAAGTATTCATGCACTTGTGAATAAAAGAGTCATGATAGCCTTGTGGTGGTGACCGTTGACTGGCAAGTCAGAGGTCTCGGGTTCGAACCCAAGGCCCGCACCTCTGACTTTTCGTAAGTTATGTGCGTTTTATAAATTAATTATCACTCTCCGTGCCTCGGATAGCACGTTAAGCTGTTGGCCCCGGCTGTCAATTGTAGATCTTTGACAATCGTTACGGGTAGTCAGAAGCCCGAAAGTCTGACAACCAGTCTTACCAAGGGGTATCGTGTAACCCAGTATCTGGATTGTGGAGGTCTGATAGGCAGTCGCTCCATGTAAAACACTGGTATTCGGCTGCATCCGGTAAGACTGGAAGCCGACCACAACATAGTTGGGAAAAGGCTAGGCAGATGATGAGATAGAAGTAAAAGTACGTTAAAATCTTACTCTGACTTGACATAGCTAAACTTGTTCAGACGGCTTCTGGAAATACCGCATTTACTTAAATCCCCTAAACTCCTAGTGGCGCCCTCTCGTTGCCATTCAAATGCGTAGTAAAACATCGTGCTTATCTGCGGGTACTCAACTGTGAAAAAAAAATGTGCTTCTAAATTATCTGCCACGGTTGCAATGGGAGAAAGTATTGGGTATATAGCTTACAATAGTGAAGAAATTTCGTATCCCGAAACAGTAAAAAGCATGGAGCAGAATTAGACCTACGCAATAAAACGCAGGCAAAATAAAAAAAATTATGACGTTAGATAAAAAAAAATATTTATTTATTTATTTATTTATTTATTATATTCTTTATTGTACACCACTTAATATAAACACAATATTACAACAATGATTTTTATAACAATTGTACAATGGGCGGTCTTATCGCACATGGCAATTTCTTACAGACAACCTTAGGATGGAATGTACTTTAAATATAAATATAATGGGTAGTTTTAGGTGTACCTACATAAAAATAAATACACAGTACATAAATATATACATTTACTATATATATATATACTATACCTAATAATACATAAGGTCAATGTGGCCAATTCCGTCTGGAGGGCAAAACCGTACAGGCACGCTTAAAGCCTTCCTAAACATAGGACGCTGTTATTGACTCTGTCGATAAAACAGTATTTTTATTTTAGTTCCAACTCTGCTACAAAAGATGGCGTAAGTATTACACATGACAAATAAACGGTTATTAAAGTTTACTTCTGCTGTGAACTCGTAAGTGAAGTGTAGTGTGCAGTCATATTTTCGAAGATAAATATAAAATTATTGCATATTATTACTTTGTGAGCATGTTTATGTATAGCTAAATGTGCGATTTACTGATTTTTTTTGACTGTTTAAATTAAAATCTGTTTGACACAAATTTATTATCATTGTAAAATTCATAACTTTAAAATTGTATGTTGGAAAAAACCGTCTAATATTTAAGGGGTAAGCCGTCATATAGCCGGAATTGACCCATTTCAGATATAGTCAACCTTTTTCATATTATCCTTTTTATCTAAAGGTATCTACTAGGCATTTAACCAACACGTGCTCAAACATCGCATTTTTTGTACCTCCCGATAACAATGAATATATTTCCTCGAAAACGTATGATTGACTGCTAATTAGGGAATCCAATCCCGCATATGCGGGATCCCGCAAATGCGGGATCCCGCACCATTTTTGCGGGATCAGAAATGCGGGATTACATATGCGGGATCCGCGGGACTGAAAAAAATATAAAAAAATATTCATCGCGAACGAAACGTCAATTTAATGTGCGTAAGTGTATCCGAACGCGATCAATGTCAAGTAACGCTTGCACTAAGTAAGAATTATAGGGGATTCCCCGCTTATTATTACAAACTACTGTACTGGGTGATTCGATCAAAATGTTTTGGTTATTACGTGTGAAAGTGCCGATTGAGTGAAAAAGTTTTACTAGTGACAGCGTATTATTGAGTTGTAAATTAGCTATCAGTGAAAATGAGTGTCAGTGTGGTTTATAAAGAGAATAAGAGCTCGAGTGCAGTATGGAAACATTTTTTAAAGTCAGAAGATGGTCTTTCAGCTAAATGTAAATTATGCCCTGCTATTTTAAAGATCTCTGCTCGCTCTACTAAAGATCTTCACACCCACTTGCGAACAAAGCATAACATGAATTTGAATCACGTTGACGCACAGAGCACTAGCAGCAGCGTTGAATATCCTCCACTGGGAATAGAAACAAGCAGCCAGAGTCGAAGTAGTTCATTTAGTTCTACTAGTGCTATATGCTTAGATGAAAGTGTTTCTTCTGTGTCTGTGTCGGTCCCAACGATAAAAAAGAAATTAACAGATTATTATCAATTTTAATCAAATTAAAAAAAAACTAAGTACATTTTTCAAAATATTTAAATGCACTTTTCTTTTTTAGCAAATTCTATTCCCAAACAAACCAAAACATCTATGATTCTTAACCTATTAGCTCATATCCGAGTAAGAGTTAAACTAATTATTAATTAAAAGTAACTAATATAATGTATAATTCTCTTTTATATAATAATTTCTTTTTTTTTCTAATCCCGCAAATCCCGCGGATCCGCGGGATCGATGACTTCGATCCCGCAGGGTTGCGGGATTGAGATTTTGATGCGGGATTGGATTCCCTACTGCTAATAAACAAATATGCAGAATTATAAATTCAGTATTAATAAGAAGATTTTATTAATTATTTGTTATTATTATTGTTTAACAGTTTGTTAACTATTTCTAAAGTTAGATTTGTCGTTTTTATATTTGGGAGATCTTTTAAATAGTTTTTTGTTCTTGTTCTAAAGAGAACATCTTGATTTTTGTTAATGATTTATATCCTAAAACGGTCTTTTACTTACTTTAACAACATCATATATATTACGTAAATTCATTGAAAACAAGAATTAACGTGGTATTTAAGAACCCTTCAATAAACATTAATAATACTTAATTATAATCAAGTGTTGTTAGAAATGTAGAGAAAAAAAAAACAATCTATAAATATAGATATTAGTTTTCAACCACCTAAAAAGGTTCAAAACCCCTGACTATAAAAATATGCCGGAATAGCCCCTTAAAATGTTTTATGCCCATAAAATATAAATTTGACCTTATTTTCTTATGCATATGGTACAGTTTTCTTTAAAATTTATGTGTAAAACTTTACAGATATGATACATTTGAAATGACTGACATATTGTAGGAAATCTCCCTGCTAGCCGGATTAGCCCGAAATTCTAGGGAAATTCCGTCTGGTGACAAACTTTTTAAAAATATATTTAATTAAATAAACACGGTAATTACATTACATTTTCCACGTAATTATTAAAGATGAATAATTGGTTAAATTGTTTATATTTATCAGTTTTGTATTGAAGTAGATAACACACTCTTTAAATGCGACTAAAGTCATTTCTCTTAAAAATATGACGGTATTGCCCCTACTGACCTTACAGACATTAATAAATATAAATATATAAAGTGAGAATATATAGATAAAAGCAGCATCAATTTGACCAGATTGAAGTAGGTATCACAGTGATGACAAGTAATGTTCCTTTACCATTTTTTTAAACACTTGTAGTGATTGAGCACGTCTAATGGGTACCGGTAATGCATTCCACAAGCGAGCGGCCTGAACGGTAAAAGACTTGTCAACAAATCTTGTGGAGTGGTTCGGCATTTTTAGTCTCAAATTTTCAGATGATCTCAGAGATCGCGTGTGAGTGTCACCTAGGAACTCAAATCGTGATTTGAGATATGGTGGCGTAAAAGGGCAGAATAAAATTCTGTATAAAAGAGAAAGATAATGAACATTCCGGCGAAGACGTATTGGAAGCCACTTGAGCCTTGAGCGAAATTCTGAAACGTGGTCATATTTGCGCAGGCCAAATATGAACCTTATACAAAAATTTTGAAGTCGCTCAAGCTTCTCCAACTGGTCCTCTGTAATATCGAGATAGCTGGCATCAGCATAATCAAGGATAGGAAGGAGAAGGGATTGTGCAAGCGCAATTTTGGTAGTCATCGGTAAGAAATTGCGAAGTCTTCTTAATGATCCTGCAGATGCAAAAATCTTGCGACTAATCTCTTGCAAGTGAGTAGTCCATGACATATTTCTGTCAATGTATATCCCCAAATTCCTAACACTCTCACTGTAAGGAATTGAAATGCCATCAAAAGATACTTGGGGAATCACCGTCCAGTCTATTCGAGAAATCATTCTCGGACTACCTACCACAATTACTTGTGTCTTCGCAGGGTTGACCATAAGTCCATGCATTCTACTCCAGTCACATATCCTGGCCAGATCAGCGTTCATGACATCGACAGCTTCTTTCAACTGACCAAGGGGAGCTTGGCAATAAATTTGAAGATCATCTGCATAAAGGTGGTAGGATGAAGTTAGTTTATTTGAAATGGAATTTATAAAAATTGCGAAGAGTAACGGAGATAACACGCCACCCTGAGGTACACCGGCAGTAGTACTGCACCAAGAAGACGAAGCCTCCTCAATACAAATACGCTGCCGGCGACCAGACAGGTAACTACGAAACCAGTCTATTGCCGATGGAGATATGTTAAGAGAGCACAATATGCCAAGCAATATGTCGAAGTCTACAGTGTTAAAAGCATTGCTAAAATCTAGCAAAGCTAGAACCGTTAGATTACCGACTTCCATGCCTGACCTGATGTCATCCGTAATGTGAACGAGGGCTGTGGTCGTACTATGACCAGCACGGAAACCAGATTGATAAGGGTTAAGGAGATTATTCTTAGAAAGGAAACTGCTAAGTTGATTATGGATAAGACGTTCAAGGACTTTGGAGAGGAAAGGAAGTATGGATATAGGACGATAGTCTGCAAAGGATGTAGGATTGGATTTTTTAGGTAATGGGATTATCTGCGCTGCTTTCCAGTCATTAGGAAAGGTACTACTGGAAATGGAAAAATTTAGGATATGCGAGATGACAGGAAGAATGATATCTAGGATTGGGAGGATCATATTACGGCTGATACAGTCACCTCCAACTGCATTGGAAGTTAATGATACAATGCTCTTCTTAACATCACATGCGGCAAATTGACTGAAGACAAATTGTGTATACGTGGGAGTTGGGAGGGATGCAAGATAATTTAGTGTGCTAGATTTAGTAGCGCTATCAAAATTAGACGAAACAGTGAAATGGTCATTTAGAGAGTTTACGTCAAGATGTTTAGGCAATGTGTCGTGTCGAGATTTACCAACCCCCAGCGTTTTTAGGAATTTCCAAACCTTGGCTTGATCACCATTTTGAACGGAGTTGTAGATATGTTGGCGTTGAGCGTTCCTACACACCTTATTGCAGTGATTTCGGATCTGTACGTATCTTTCTTTATTGGCCTCAGTTGGCCGACACTTGTATTTAAATTTTGAGTCTGCTTTTTTCCGAATTAAGGTTCTTATTTCATCCGTAAGCCATGGTGCCGGCAAGTGTTTAACTCTGACTGGTCGAATAGGCGCGTGACGATCATATAGTCCAATGAGACTGGTCGTAAAAGCGTGGATTTGGTCATCGACTGACTCAAAGTTGAATACTGGAGTCCAATCTATGTTAGCAGCATCTTCACGTAGAGAGTCTATGTCCATACCACCAAAATTGCGCTGCATAAGGATCTTAGGCTTAGGTTTAGGAGGACGGATTTTATAAGAAAGGAAAAGTAGGTCATGGTATGAGAACACGTCTGCTGAACATTGTCCATGTTTAGCGACATGATCCATGGAAGAAACGAAAATAAGGTCAAGAAGTGTAGGAGTGGAATTAGGAAAGTGATGGGTAGCATTTGAAGGTAAAATAGATAGATTAGTGGAATTTATGATAGAACAGAGAGAGGTGGAACGATTGTCTTTTTTGAGAAGACAGGTATTGAAATCACCCATGATTATGCTATGACTGTAAGAAGGAACAAGAGTTTCTAGCAAATTTTCAAACGAAGAGAAAAAGTCAATACGTAGAGAAGGACAGTAGTAAACGCCAAGAAGAACTTTAGAACGATGTAGCTCGACTTCCAGGAAAAGGTCTTCGCCAGCATTTGAAGGTGGAGGTTGTGTTGACATGTGAACCACAGAAAAAGGAATGTGCGTACGAAGGTATATGGCAACACCACCACCACCGCCAACCGTACGATCGTTCCTAATGAGTCGAAAGCCAGGAAGAGAGTAAGAAGAAGAAGGGAGACAGGGTTTCAACCAAGATTCTGAAACAAGTATAGCATGAATGTTCTTACAGTCAAAAGATGCCAGCATATCAGGATAATGTGCCGGAATACTCTGGGCATTTATGTGCACCACATTAAAATTTCTGGTAACATCTGAAAACTGTGAACTAAGTGTTTCTGAAAGAGAAGGTACACTTGCAAAACTGTCGTCATCACTTGAAGCTGTAAAAAAAGATTCACTATCGCTGCCACTACAGGTCATAATATAAAAATAAATATCAATAAATAAAATAAACTAAAATAAATAATAATATCTAAGTTTAAAACAAAAACAATTTTTCCACCTGCCGGTTGTGTTTTAAATTAAAAATTGGTTTAAAAATAACTAAAAAAAATAATAATTAAAATATTTAAAATATATAGTCCGGGTTCACTAAAACAAAAAAAAAAATAATTTTTAAATGCTAAATTATTTAGTCTAAGGAAACGAAACGCAATTACCTAAAAGGCTTGGTGCCATATCAAATATTTTGAATTTTTGACTTTGACACATTGTCATTAGATTGTCAAATGAGTCAAATGAAATACAATACAACAAGAATGAAGGTGAAAGTGTTTAGAAAGAATTAAATTAATACGGTTATCGGAAATAAGAATGAGTGAATTACACAAAGTACTAGACAAGTGACATTAGAAGGTAGTTAAATAATGAGAAATCCTAAGTACCCGGACTAAAAGTGAACGTGAAACAAATACATAAAAAAGGAGTTGACGTTACTTCTTAGCGGCGGCACGCTTTGGCTTTGCCATCTTCGCAGCAGCAACTGGCTTTATGGGGCTGGGGTCACGATCAGACTCAGCTGCCTCCTTTTCGATGGCGCTCAGATCAGCAAGCGTCACAACACGATGTCGCGAATCGTCGGGGCCGAGCACGTACACGGAGCCCGCCCTGGTCCAACACTTATTGACTCCATATTTGTCTCTTGCCGCCATGAAGACGTCGTGTCTTCCTTTAGTCAGGAATTCTGACGCTGTTATGCCTGTGCCTTTGAGACATTTTTTGTTGAACCACAACTTATCCCGGACTGTAGTACTGGCAAACTTCACTAGTATGGGCCGGGGCTTATTAATTGAAGACCGACCCATCCGATGACACCGTCGTATGTCAGCAGCATTGAAGTCAGTCACCTTCATTCTATCCCGGACAACATTGACAACAACATTGGCCGTGTCCTCCTCCTTCGCCTCCTCAGCAACACCATGCAGAAGCAGGATTTTCCGACGACCCTGCATCTGCAGATTGTCGAAACCACGAGCTAAACACTCCACCTGTTGCTGTAGATTAGAAATTGCCTGCATAATAAAACTTCTGAAGTTGTTGAATTCAGCGGCCAAAGTTACAGTTGTTTGTGGTGAAGTCGATGATGATTTCTTCAGCTCCTGATCAAACTGAGACATTCTTGTCTGAAACATCTCTATCATCTCACCGAGTGAATTCTGTATTGTGTCCATGTTAGTTTTTTAGGAGTGCTCCGATGTAGAAGATAACACTTATCCAGCAGGTATATACTGTTAACTTTCAATTAACAACATAAAATTATTTAAATTAAAAGATTTTACTATTTAACTGATTTTTTAATCAGAGAGTCGTTTTATTTGTTTGTACCCTGCCAACTACCCACAGGCGAAAAAAAGCTAGCAAGGCTATTGTAATATAAATAACCAATATTATCTCCCATTGCAGCCGTGGCAGATAATTTAGAAGCACCTTATATAGAAAATTAATAAATCTACTAGCTGCCCCGCGCGACTTCGTACGCGTGACTTTTTCTACCCTACCCTACACTACCCTACGCTACTCTACCCTACGCAACCCCTATCCTACCCTACTCTACCCCTACCCTACCCTCTACCCCTTACCTAATTAATTCCTCTATTCCTATTAGGATAGGAATAGAGCGGTAGGTAAGGGATCCCTATCCTGCTCTACCTCTACCCTACCCTACCCATACCAAGTCATATAATGCTAAGTACCAATTTTTGCACCCCTTTCTTTAAAAATAACGACTTTTCCAAACTTTCATCCCCTTTTTTACAGACTGAAGAGTTAGATTTAAAAAGAATGCATTGGTTACGGACCCGCTTTACAAGCGAGTGGGTGTGGGTTCGAACCTGGCATGTACCAATGTGACTTTTTCAATGTCATATGTACTTTCTTAGTTTATCTAAGACACCACTGACTAACGGAGAAGGAAAACATCGTAAGGAAACCTAGACTTAATAGTCTGAAATTGCCAACACGCAGTGAGCTAGCGTGGTGATTAATGCTCAATCCTTCTCTGTATGAGAGGAGGCCTTTGCACTGCATAGGGACAGTTACAGGCTAATTTATTTATTTATTTAAATGCTCGTCCTTTCATTTATTAACCGAAAAGCTGAATACCAAGTTTCGTACATTTAACGTAAAAAACGACGGATTTACGTGCAAACTGTTACCTCCTTTTTACCTGCTAAGGGGGGGAATTTCCAAAAATCCTTCCTTAGTGCACCCCTAGGGTACTTAAAAAATATTGTCTCAAAATTTCAAGTCTCTAGGTCCACCGGCTTAGGCTGTGCGTTGTCTGTCAGTCAGTCAATCACGGTACTGTTTTATAAGTAGGTATAGACTAACACGTGTTCCATTAATTCTGTAAAAGAATGTTTATGCAAAATTTTAAGTAGATTGGACCAAGGAATCACGTTGTCCCATACAAACTTTGCCCCCGTTTTTCAGCCCCTTAGAGATAGTATTTCGAAAAATCCTTTCTTATCGGATCCCTACGGGCTACGTCATACAAAGAATACACCCTCCAAGTTTCAGGTCTCTACGATCAGCGGTTAAAGTTGTGTCCAAACATTGAGCGGCAAGAGCGCGGCAGCAACACGCGGCGTTTGCAGGACACATTTCTGCCGCGCGACTAGTTTAGACCTTCTGCGCGACAGTGCTGCGCGGCATGTCCGAGACACGCCGCGCTCTTCATTTTGTATTCAAACCACAATGAAAGCGGCCGTGTGTGTTGTAGCTCAGCTTATTATTCGTAAATTACGTAGAGTAGCTCGCGGCTGCCGCGCTCGCATGCCGCGTTATATATGGACACACCTTTAGGCTGTGCGTTGATCCGTCAGTCAGTCAGTCATTCAAGACAAAGCATTTTATATGTTTAATTAGATAAGATATATTTAATAGAAGAGAAGATTATATTTTATGTAAAAGGTTGTCTTACGAGTTTTAGGGCAGGAATTTTCAAGTTGGGTTTCATACAAGCATCTAACAGCAAGCATCTGCGCAATATCAGCTAATTCATTATTCCAATTCTGTAAAAATAATTAATTTATAAAGGTAGGTAGTTTTATAGAAATTATACCAGAAAAGATGAATAAATTTAAATAATAATAAAAACAAATTATAATATAATTATTTAGGTAGGTAATAAGAAAATTTGAAAAAACAACTGATACGGATGGGATTCGAACCCACGATTTTCGACGTTTGGAGCACTGAATCGGGATACGTAATGTATTCCGATAGATGTCGCCACACGCCCTAGGCGTGTAAAAGAGATTTGAAATCTCGACTGGTTCGGGTGGGATACGGTGGCTCAGCGGTTAGAGCGTCGACACAGTACGTCGAAGATCGTGGGTTCGAATCCCATCCGTATCAGTTGTTTTTTCCTTATTAAATAATTATATTTAATAAGCTATCATGTAAAAAATTTCACAAAAATATTAACAAATTATAAGTTATAATAATTTATAACTAATAAAAAAAAACGTGTGGCACTCGGGGACTGCCGCGGTAAAGCTATTGCATAACATTTTTATCAACATACGCAATTATATTTTTTTTTTATTTATGCAGTCAATAGCTTAAAAACTTAATACAAAATCACGTCATGAAAAATCTAAGCAGATAATTAGTTTTTGGAAATTCGAATGTTTGTATTTCTAAATGTTTTGTTTATTAATGTGTCAACATAAAATACACCTTATTTGTTATTTTATAAGGTTTGAAATAGATTATTCTGCAATAAAGGGTGTTAGATTTTTATTTTTGTTAAGGAATTTCTTGATTTGGTCGCCGCGCTCAAATTAATTATCACTCTCCGTGCCTCGGATAGCACGTTAAGCTGTTGGCCCCGGCTGACAATTGTAGTTCTTTGACAGTCGTTACGGGTAGTCAGAAGCCCGAAAGTCTGACGACCAGTCTTACCAAGGGGTATCGTGTAACCCAGTATCTGGATTGTGGAGGTCTGATAGGCAGTCGCTCCATGTAAAACACTGGTATTCAGCTGCATCCGGTAAGACTGGAAGCCGACCCACTCGCCGCGCTCAAAGCCCGCGATAAAAGCTATGCAATATTTTTGTGAAATTTTTACATGTTTTAGCACATGTTAGCTTATTAAATATAAATATTTAATAAGAAATTTGAAAAATTAATATTAAGACAATTGGTAATATCGCATCGGTGCCTTCTAAAACTGCAAAGTTTGGAACACTGAGTCGGATACGTAATGTATTCCGATAGATATTACCAGACGCCCTAGGCGTATAAAGAGATTTGAAATTTCGACTGATTCTGATGGGATACGGTGGCTCAGCGGTTAGAGCGTCGGCACGGTAAGCCGAAGATCGTGGGTTCGAATCCCATCCGTATCATGTTTTTTCAAATTTCTTATTAAATAGCTTTGCAATAGCTTAAAAATATAATCTAATATGATTTTAATATACCAGTCTAGTCATTCCGTATGCTTTTGGATATAATTTATTACTTTCATCTACCTGCGTACCCTGTCTTAGACGATGTCGTTGTCTGAAATAAAAATATTGTACCTACATGAGTAGGTAATAAAGTTCAAAATGTTTTGTAGAACGAAAAAATCGATTACGAATAGGATTTGAACCTGCGAACGTTAAGCACTGATAGCCTAGTGGTATGACCGTCGACTGATAAGTCAGTGGTCTCGAGTCCGATTCTAAGGCGCGCACCTTTGACTTTTCGTAATAGGCATGACGACAGTATCAAAAAATCGTCGATTTAATGACGTTAGGGGAAACTATATAAAAAAATATTAATACACTGCTTCAAATTTATTTAAAAATATTAGATTATTAAGATTTTCACTAAAATAAAACCTTAAAATATTGCAATCCGCCATTTTGACTGAAACAGCAATCACAGCGTATTACGTCACGCTTAGGCAAAATCCGCTGTCAACACTGTTTTGTTGTATTGAATATTTGACATGTTTACCTAAAGCGTGACGTTAAAATCGACGCCATGACACCTAAGAGCTTTTTTGACGCACTATTGAAAAAAATTAAGAAAAATAGCTTTATACTTCGTTAAACTAAAGTTTATTACCGAAATAAAGGTTTTTTCGTAAATAGTAAATGTGTAGGTACATTACGGAAGAAGATTTGAAAATCTTTCGTCACGCCTATTCTTAATTATTAAAGATTGGACATTCTAGTCTTCTTTTCAAACTCTTTCACTCATTCTAGTCTTTAAACGACTGAGTTTCTTGCATCATTAGTTATGAATAGCTTAGTAGCAGAGCTGGTGGCTTTAAGCCTCGTATCCACTAGGCAACATTTGACGCCATGTTGCCCAACATGTTTCTCAACTTGTTGAATGTTTTAACAACGTTGTCTGTCCACACCATAGAGTATTCAAGAAAATATAGAGTGATAACGTCAACCACATTGCCTTGTGCGGAGCGAAAGCAGGTCTCACCATAGAAATGTTAAAATGTCATTTTTTCAAATTATGTTTTCTAGACGTTTTTCAAAATTTAACTCAGCAGTTAACCATGATATAAGCTAAAATGTAACTTTTTCGCTCGTGGAGCCTAGTTGAACCGCAGTCGATCAAGGTATGATCGCAAACGGAGCTCGTGTCGCGGCCGCGTTGTTCATACCCGTGCTCACAGTTCATACTTCTATAGGGTTGCTCTATATTTTCTTATATACTCTAAGGTCCACACATTCTCAGTCGTCGACAACATGTCGCCAGAGGAACTTGTGTTGATTTCAGCGGCAGTGGTTATAATTTTATCGAAATCAAAAAGAAGAAAACCACGTTGGTTGACCACGAAGAGTCTCTCTCTCCTCTTTCACAGACAAATCTAGTGTTTTCGCTATTGAATCCCATGCATCTAGTTTTTTAAATTTATTTTTATAGTCTCTGTGAGCAGTATCCCATAAACATTCATAGTTTTGGTACAGTTCGATTAATGAGCACTCGTTCGCTACACCACACTACGGACATTGTTGTGCGTCACGTCTCCACTCGACAACAATTGATGCTCAACTAACGATGCACTTTAAACAAACAACAAGCCGCGCGTCATGTTGCGCGCCAGCTGGCAACGTCGCGCGCTGTTGTGCAACGTTGCCGTACATGTTGAGCGTCACGTGTTGCGCGCCAAATGTTGCCTAGTGGAAACGCGGCTTTAACCTGTTGGTTGCAGGTTCAAATCCTACTATATCTACTTACAGATTCCATAAGTTCAACATGTAATTTTTAAAAGTATTCGTCCAGGGTAAATGTATCATTTGTTTAACGCACTTCGACCTTGATGGGTCCTATAATAAAAAAAAAAGTTATAGGGTGGTCACGTGATAACGAGAGTCGTGATAGCCTAGTGGTGGTGACCGTTGACTGGCAAGTCTCCGGTTCGAAGCCAAGGCGTGCATCTCTGACTTTTCGTAAGTTATGTGCGTTTTATAAATTAATTATCACTCTCCGTGCCTCAGATAGCACGTTAAGCTGTTGGCCCCGGCTGTCAATTGTAGATCTTTGACAGTCGTTACGGGTAGTCTGAAGCCCGAAAGTCTGACAACCAGTCTTACCAAGGGGTATCGTGTAACCCAGTATCTGGGTTGTGGAGGTTTGTTAGGCAGTCGCTCCATGTAAAACACTGGTATTCAGCTGCATCCGGTAAGACTGGAAGCCGACCCCAACATAGTTGGGAAAAGGCTAGGCAGATGATTTCAGGGTGGTCACATGACTGTGGTGAGCAGCAGTCTCGGTTACATAGCATAAATAATTAGTCGGACTATACAGGCTGATTTCTGACTATGAGTCGTGGTGGCGCATTGGTTACGGACCCGCTTTGCAAGCGCGTGGGTGTGGGTTCGAACCTGGCATGTACCAATGTGACTTTTTCAATGTCATATGTACTTTCTTAGTTAATCTAAGACACCACTGACTAACGGTGAAGGAAAACATCGTAAGGAAACCTGGACTTTAATAGTCTGAAATCGCCAACCCGCAGTGAGCTAACGTGGTGATTAATGCTCAATCCTTCTCTGTATGAGAAGAGGCCTTTGCCCTATATTGGGACAGTTACAGGCTGATTTATTTATACTTACAGGCTGATAATGATAATGAAGCATCTACAACTAAAATAATCTAATATATAAAATTCTCGTGTCACAGTTTTCGTTGCCATACTCCTCCGAAACGGCTTGACCGATTTTGATGAAATTTGTGCTTATCCGGTATCTATGAGAATCGGCCAACATCTATTTTTCATCCCCTTAAATGTTAGGGGTAGTCCACCCCTAAATTACGGAAATTATTTATATGGCAAAAAGGTTCAAAAGGTGAGAAAAAGGGGTAGAGTAGGGTAGGGTAGCGGTATAGTAGTGTAGGGGTAGTGTAGGGTAGGGTAGGGTAGGGGTAGTGTAGGGTAGGGTAGGAGTAGTGTAGGGTAGGAGTGTAGGGTAGGGTAGGGGTAGATTAGGAAAATTTTTAAATTACTGCCCAACGAAGTGGGCACGGGTTAGCTAGTACTTTATAAAATATTGTCTTACCCCATACCAACACATAAAATGAAAATCTTTCTTACAACCTGGTATGTTACAGTATTGAGTATAATTATAGAAACTATAACACATGCATTGGACTACCATTGTCAGTAATAATACCTGGAAACAGACATTAATATAATTACAGGTATGTGTGGTGTGATAAGATTAGAAATGAGTATATAAGGTGCTTCTAAATTATCTGCCACGGTTGCAATGGGAGAAAGTATTGGGTATATAGATAACAATAGTGAAGAAATTTCGTACCCCGGAACAGTAAAAAAAAAATATACCATGGAGCAGAATAAGACCTACGCAATAAAACGCAGGCAAAAGAAAAAAAATTATGACGTTAGATAAAAAAAAATACTTCACTATTTTTTTTTTGTGAATTTTTTACATGTTATAGCACATGATAGCTTATTAAATATAATTATTTAATAAGAAAATTTGAAAAAACAACTGATACGGATGGGATTCGAACCCACGATCTTCGACGTACCGTGTCGACGCTCTAACCGCTGAGCCACCGTATCCCACCAGCAACAGTCGAAATTTCAAATCTCTTTTACACGCCTAAGGCGTGTGGCGACATCTATCGGAATACATTACGTATCCCAACTCAGTGCTCCAAACTTTGCAGTTTTATACTTCACTATTGTAATATAAATAACCAATATTATCTCCCATTGCAGCCGTGGCAGATAATTTAGAAGCACCTTATATAAGATCAGTCTGAAAGTGGCACCGGTTACTGAAAAATTAAAAAGTAACCGGCTGTCTTGGTATGGGCATGTGATGAGAAGAGAGGAAAATCATGTTGTGCGAAGAGTATTAAGATTGGTTGTAGATGGATACAAGAAAAGAGGCAGACCTAGGAAGAGATGGATGGATTGTGTGAAGGATGATATGGCAAGAAAGGAAGTGACTACTGAGATGACGGGTGATAGAGATGTGTGGAGAAAGAGGACATACTGCGCCGACCCCAAATAAATTGGGAAAAGGGCAGATGCGATATTTTTTAATTTTCTCAAAAGTTTTAGACTGATTCATTGTTTTATTAATTACTAGCGACCCGCCCCGGCTTTGCACGGGTGCAATATACATATAAACCTTCCTTAAGAATCACTCTATCTACTAAAAAAAACCGCATCAAAATCCGTTGCGTAGTTGCAAAGATCTAAGCATAGAGTATTCAAGAAAATATAGAGTGATAACGTCAACCACATTGCCTTGTGCGGAACGAAAGCAGGTCTGATCTCGCCACAGAAATGTTAAAATGTCATTTTTTCAAATTAAGTTTTCTAGACGTTTTTCAAAATTTTACTCAACTGTTAACCATGATAGAAGCTAAAATGTAACTTTTTCGCTCGTGGAGCCTAGTTGAACCGCAGTCGATCGAGGTATGATCGCAAACGGAGCTCGTGTCGCGGCCGCGTTGTTCATACCCGTGCTCACGGTTCATACTTCTATAGGGTTGCTCTATATTTTCTTATATACTCTAAGGATCTAAGCATACATAGGGACAGACAGACGGCGGATAGCGACTTTGTTTTATACTATGTAGTGAAAACTTACTCCTTTAAGCTTGTTCATATTCTTGATTGCTAAACTATAACTGAAAGAGAAATAACGATAAAATTGTGCGATAAAATATTATATTTATAGTCGATATACAATTACACGGTAGTGTTACAAAAGATTTACGAAGTAAAATAATAAATTATACCTACATTTCTAATTTTATATCTCACTAGTTTTCGCCCACGACTTCGTTCGCGTGTAATTTAATGACTCCGTTTATTTCCTAGAAATATTATAGCCTATATTACACAAAATTGTTCTAAATCAAAATCAAAATATTTTTAATGAAACAACTTTTTAACGGATATAACTCGCGTTTTTATTTTGATGATACAATCCTGACGTTTCGAGTGCTTTGCAGCACTCGTGGTCGCAGACAGACTCCCCACCACCCATGTCTATAAACGTCAGGATTGTATTATCAAAATAAAAACGCGAATTATATCCGTTAAAAAGTTGTTTCATTATGTTGAGTGTTCGCGAAAGTTTGAGACAAAATATTTTTATTCATGTTGACCATTAGGCACTTATGAATAGTCATAATTCTAATATTGTTTATTATAGGAGTGACTCTAGTTGCCAGTTCCAAGGGCAGCCTACCCTTCATGGAGAAGATCATCATTTCTGGCAAGAAACTCCTGTTGACATTCTATATCCCTAATCTTCTTCTTCTTATCGTATGGTTGATGAACAACCTGGTGTCAGAGTTTAAACTGCCCGTAGGCCTCTAACATGGCTTTATACACTATTGAAAAATCTCTCAGGTGTGCTGATTTCATCACGATGTTTTCCCTCACCGTTTTAGCAACTGATAATTAATTTATAATACACATAACTTACGAAAAGTCAGAGATGCGCGCCTTGGGATCGAACTCGAGACCTCTGACTTGCTAGTCAAATGGTCAAACTAGGCTATCATGACTCATAATATGCCAATATACCTAACTTTTTCGTCCGTGAGGTCAGAATGGCCGGTCAACAGGGGGAGTATGCAAGGAGTCTTTTTAGCCTTTCCCAATGAGCAATAGTGGCGTGCATTGGGCTAGTTCAGCAGTGGACTAATACAGGCTAATGATGATGATGATTAATACAAACATCGGTATATTCTCATATTTTTATATTATGTAAATTAATGCCCTTCTTTAAATAGTATCAAAATATGACTTAAAAATCGTATTGACATAAAAGTAAACAATGTTGTGGAACTTAGAGTATACCTAGATACTATATTATACTCTAAGGTTCTATGCTTCTAAATTATCTGCCACGGCTGCAATGGGAGACAATATTGGCTATTTATATTACAATAGTGAAGTAATTTTTTTTATCTAACGTCATAATTTTTTTCTTTTGCCTGCCTTTTATAATTGTTGCTCCAATTTTTTTTTACTGTTCCGGGGTACGAAATTTCTTCACTATTGTAATCTATATACCCAATACTTTCTCCCATTGCAGCCGTGGCAGATAATTTAGAAGCACATTATATACTCTAGGATTCTATGTATATATACTCTAAGGTTGTGGAACATTCCTGGTGATTGGTGATTAGGTTTTCATTGTCGATGCAGTTGTCATCATTTACCGCTTGATAACGTCTAATTAACTAATCTTCTAATGTTTCTCAGGGCATTCGTTATGCATGTTTAATTCCAATAGACAACGCTCTCTATTCCTACAGTCGACTGAAACAAAAGGATATTTATTTATTTATTCGTGTATTTATAAGTGTCGTGGTGGCGCATTGGTTACGGACCCGCTTTACAAGCGCGTGGGTGTGAGTTCGTACCAATGTGACTTTTTCAATGCCATATGTACTTTCTTAGTTAATCTAAGACACCACTGACAAACGGTGAAGGAAAACATCGTAAGGAAATTTCAAGAGTCCGTGCTGCTACTGAGAATTTCCTAATGGAAAAACTCAATAACACTTTGCCCGGGGATCGAACCCTCGTGCTCAGCAGTCGCGCTTGCTACCTAAACCAACGAGGCAGTTATTTACGGATATTTACTTACATTTGTGCGGTATCAAAACCATTTTATTTTTCATAATCGATTTTACTAAGCAGAATTCGTCGTCTCTATGTAGAACCTCGATCCAGTGTCCGAGAGAGGTTTGCGTTGCATTTAGGGTATAATATTCTTTAGTATTTACATCTAATTTCCCAAATACCATTTTATCAGCTGAAATAGATAACAGTCATTTCTGTAAAGAACCCGGTGACACGAAAGATCTTTTGAGACCATAGTATTTACATATAATATTAGTAAAAAGATTTTTTTTACGTAAAACGGTTTTGTTATCAGTACTCATCATCATCTGCCTAGCCTTTTCCCAACTATGTTGAGGTTGACTTCCAGTCTTACCGGATGCAGCTGAATACCAGTGTTTTACATGGAGCGACTGCCTATCAGACCTCCACAACCCAGATACTGGGTTACACGATACCCCTTGGTAAGACTGGTTGTCAGACTTTCGGGCTTCTGTCTACCTGTAACGACTGTCAAAGATCTACAATTGATAGCCGGGGCCAACAGCTTAACGTGCTATCCGAGGCACGGAGAGTGGTAATTAATTTATAAAACGCACATAACTTACGAAAAGTCAGAGGTGCGCGCCTTGGGCGAACCCGAGACCTCTGACTTGCCAGTCAACGGTCACCACAAGGCTATCACGACTCTTCAGAACTTGAGGTCCAAATACCAGATCAATCTGTCAACAGGAAGGGGGTAAAATTTCAATTAAGTACTTAATTAGAACCAAAATAACAAACAGGGCAAACTAATTAATACCGTTTAAAAAAAAAGAATTATTTTTTATTTAAAGTTTTGTTTTTGAAAACTTTACAAAATCACGGTATTAAAAATTCTTATTTTATATTTTAGAGGTGGTATTATCTACTCTATGTTACGTACTTCCTCGAAGTTAAAGTTTAGGTAATTATGCACTGGAATATCCGATCTATGGTCATAAGTAGGGCATGCAATTCCGAAAATTTTGACTTGCAAAAATGTCTATAAGGGAAAATAATCAAAATGATTAAAAAAATGATTAATTATAAACTTTTTTTGATTTGACACATTTTATTTTGTATTTTCCTAGATAAAGAAGAGAAAATGAAACAATTATAAAGAAAAAGAAAGTAAAATAAAAAAATATTTAAAAAATATCAATTCCGGAACCAGTTCCGGAATTCCGGAATTATCTTTCCAGTATCGGATTTCAGTTCCGGAGTTGAGAACCTTCCGATATTGCACGCCCTAGTCATAAGACAGGCCGTGTTGTCGACGAAATCATAATCAAATTAAGTTTTTATTTATTTATTTAATCCCACTTTATATCCTAATATATTCCTATTTGTTTATTTGTCTTTTAAATTCACAATAAAACATTATTATATTTATTTCTGTTAATTATATTTAGTTTTTATTATATCGAGTCATCACACACACTTTTCACGTAAACTCAACACGGAAAGATGATTGGCTGTTTGACATCCGTGAAACCTAGGCTCCAGATGAAAATCAGCGTCAAGTACCTACCAGTACTTGACATTAAGCTGATCTGGAGACCTATTTGGTGCAGCCGTGGGACACAAACCTCATGATTTATTTTTCTTTTATTCGTTTCATGTTTTTTTTATGTGCTGTCCCAAATAAATTTTCATTCATTCATTCATTCAGATCTATGGTTTACTTACTCTCTGAGACTTTAGTGGACAGCAAACTGTATCCTGATACATTTCTTGGTACAGAACCAAATTTATGTCGTACATCTATGTAATTTGTTGCTGTCCAATCGACTTCAGACTCGACATCGGTTTTCATTGGTAGTGGCTCTAAAAAAAAAGTATTTGAGTACCTACTATAACCTTGGCCTTGAGTCGTGATAGCCTAGTGGTAGTGACCGTTGACTGGTAAGTCAGAGGTTTCAGGTTTGAACCCAAGGCAATAAGGCGCTGGAATTGATAACCACAGTTTATTTTGAAATACTCTTAAAAATGATCTTAATACAAAGGTGAACCCGTATGAACTCCTAGTTTTTCACCGTTGTCATTACTTTTTGAATTTAGAATACAAAATAGAAATCCAAAAAGGTGATGTTAAAATGAGTTTGTAACACACCTCTGACTTTTCGTAAGTTATGTGCGTTTTATAAATTAATTATTACTCTCCGTGCCTCGGAAAGCACGTAAAGCCGTTGGCCCTGCGCCTGATCTTCACCAACAGGAAGCTACTTTATCCCTGAGTGCTATAAACTATTTTTTATTCTGAAAAAGTTGAGGTTTCAGTAAAAAATAACATTATCTGTGATGCAATCAGAAAGAACAGGCAATCTGGCTGCTTAGCAACGTGTGTTTACGGGAAAATTTAATTTAACGCGGAAAAAGTCGCGGGGAACAGCTAGTTTTTAAATATAGGTATGTATATTAGGTACCTACTTATTTTTATTTTTCATAAGAACTAGTCTAGCCTCACCTCCACACATATCTTTCAAGTCGACCTCCATCACACATACGTCTTGCTTTAAACACCTTTCGTCCACTGCAAAAAACATTGCATTATAATAATATTAAATGGAATAATAATTGTAGGTATTTGTAAGTAATTAAATATTTACAAGCCATTGTTGTGGCAGAAAATGATGCGACTTATAATGTATTTTGTACCACCTATTATGTATACACATATACATACATACATACATAGACTCACGCCTGTTTCCCAGATTCAGTAAATAAATAATTTGATTTGATTTGAAATAAATATTTATTAAAAAATAAAAAAATTGGCCTGTAACTGTCCCAATGTAGGGCAAAGGCCTCTTCTCATACAGAGAAGGATCGAGCATTAATCACCACGCTAGCTCACTGCGGGTTGGCGTCAGACAATTAAAGTCCAGGTTTCCTTACGATGTTTTCCTTCACCGTTAGTCAGTGGTGTCTTAGATTAACTAAGAAAGTACATATGACATTGAAAAAGTCACATTGGTACATGCCAGGTTCGAACTCACACCCACGCTCTTGAAAAGCGGTTCCGTAACCAATGCGCCACCACGACATTTATTTAATAAGAAATTTGAAAAAACATCTGACACGGATGGGATTCGAACCCACGATCTTCGGCGTACCGTGCCGATGCTCTAACCGCTGAGCCGTATCCTATCAGAATCAGTCGAAATTTCAAATCTCTTTCTACGCCTCGGGCGTGTGGTAACATCTATCGGAATACATTGCGTATCTCAGTGCTCCAAAATTTGCAGTATTAGAAGTAGGTATTAGGTTAGAGCATCGGCACGGTACGCCGAAGAAGTTTAGGTAAATATGCATTGAAATATCCGATCTCTAGTTAAAATATAACAAAAAAAACGTGTGGCACTCGGGGACTGCCGCGGTAAAGCTATTGCATAGCATTTTTTATCAAATTATGCAATTATGTTTATTTATTTTTTATTTATGCAGTCAATAGCTTAAAAACTTAATACAAAATCACGCCTTGAAAATCTAAGCAAATAATTCGTTTTCGAAATTCGAATGTTTATATTTCTAAATGTTTTGTTTTTTAATCTGTCAACATTTATAAACCTTATTTGTTAGTTAATAAGGTGTTAAACACTTCTGCAATAAAGGGTATAAGGTTTTTATTTTCGTTACGGAATGTCTTGATTCGGTCGCCCCGCTCAAAGCCCGCGATATTTTTTTTTTTATAGACTCACGCCTGTATTCCCCAGAGGGGGTAGGCAGAGGTGTGCAGTACACCCACGTTACGCTGTGTTATAAGTCCCATGTAATAGGGGGCGAGCCTATTGCCATTATTTATTTTTTATTTATTTATAGACTCACGCCTGTATTCCCCAGAGGGGGTAGGCAGAGGTGTGTAGTACACCCACGTTTCGCCGGCTATGTAATAAGTCCCATGTAATAGGGGGCGAGCCTATTGCCATTAACCGGGCACAATTCCAGACTCCGTGCTGCTACTAAGAACTTCCTAATGGAAAAACCCAATAACACTTTGCCCGACCCGGGGATCGAACCCAGGACCTCGTGCTCAGCAGCCGCGCTTGCTACCACTAAACCAAAGAGGCAGTCCCGCGGCCCGCGATAAAATCTATGTAGTTAACAACAAAAACATTAAACTTACATCTATAAGGCGAATTTCTGTAGGAATCTTTATATAATTTGCCGCGGATAAGTATCGTATGACCACATATTTCATCCCCTTTAATTAGTATTAAATGATACCACATCGTGGTAATGACTTTCTGTCTCAGATACACGTATGACCACTCATAGTTTGCAAAATGGCCGACCAGATCTGCTCTTGGAGCTGTAACAGTTAAAAGTTATGACATCTGTCTCGCTCACATATTGGTGCTAATCTTAGAGTTTATAAGAAAAAAATAGAGCAACCCTATAGAAGTATGAACCGTGAGCACGGGTATGAACAACGCGGCCGCGACACGAGCTCCGTTTGCGATCATACCTTGTTCGACTGCGGTTCAACTAGGCTCCACGAGCGAAAAAGTTACATTTTAACTTATATCATGGTTAACTGCTGAGTAAAATTTTCAAAAACGTCTAGAAAACTTAATTTGAAAAAATGACATTTTAACATTTCTATGGCGAGACCTGCTTTCGCTCCGCACAAGGCAATGTGATTGACGTTATCACTCTATATTTTCTTGAATACTCTATGGTGCTAATTCTCTTGCACACGCTCTAAACTAATTTAGACGCGCGATCTCTCTAACAGAGATCATTAGAAAAGGTTATATGATTTTTAGAACTGTCAAACTAGTCCATTTGCGTGATATCAACGAGAATTTAGTCGGCACGTCATATAGGTCTCGTCTATTTTTACGTCAATTGCAAGGACATAGACTAATTTGACAGCTCTAATTTTATATTTCAATTTGCTGTCCTTTTTTTATGGTGTTTATGAGAAAGAGATATAGTTAGACTAAAATCAGTTTAGCGTGTTGTACAAGAGAATCAGCACCATTGATGATATAATATACAATCACTGATTATTATAGTTATAAAGGATAGCATAAAACCAAGTTACCGAGAATAACAAAAGTCAACGAGGATAAATATTGTGGGCTTCAAGCAAGAGAGACGTGTAAGCTTCGTGTAGGCAATACCCCTTACCAACTTTTGGCATAAAAATAATATGTTACTTTAGTTATACGTCTAAAAGTATTTTATTAATATCTTAAGTAATTTACCTATAGTTAAGATAAAAACAGAGGTGGTGTATCGATAAACTTAGAAATTCTTGACGTAATAAAAAAATGCATTTTTTTTAAATAAAAAAATGCATTTTTTTATAGGTTCCGGCGTACCCTGGGCAGTTAGCAAGTTCTCGCGCTCTGGTTAATCCTTATACCACGACAGAAAGCGACTTTGTTTTATACTATGTAGTGATAGTGATTATCAGTTACTCCGCGCCTCGGAAAGCACGAAAAGCCGCTGCCCCTGCGCCTGATCTCTCTCCGGTCGTGTCGGATTGCCGTCCCATCGGACAATGAGAGTGAGGGAATAGAGAGTGCACCTGTGTTTGCACACACTTGTGCACTATAATATCGCGAGCGTCAAGCCACCGGGTGGCTTAACCAAGGATTAACCAGAGCGCGAGAACTTGCTAACTGCCCAGAGTACGCCGGAACAGATGGACGTTACTGGAGGCGCCAATCTCGTAGCCCAGTTCTGGGCTGACACAATTTAGATTGTCATCGACACGATTAGAAGAAAAATACCATTGGATGCTCATATTCTTTCCTTACTTTATAATATATTATTTTCTCCTTTCACAATCACTATCTAAAAAACCTTATGAGTTTTTAGTGACAGTCACTCACGGTCCTTAAGGTCTTGATAGCCTAGTGGTGGTGACCGTTGACTAGCAAGTCAGAGGTCTCGGGTTCGAACCCAAGGCGCGCACCTCTGACTTTTCGTAAGTTATGTGCGTTTTATAAATTAATTATCACTCTCCGTGCCTCTGATAGCACGTTAAGCTGTTGGCCCCGGTTGTCAATTGTAGATCTTCGACAGTCGTTACGGGTAGTCAGAAGCCCGAAAGTCTGACAACCAGTCTTACCAAGGGGTATCGTGTAACCCAGTATCTAGGTTATGGAGGTCTGATAGGCAGTCGCTCCATGTAAAACATGGTACTCAGCTGCATCCGGTAACACTGAAAGCCGACCCCAACATAGTTGGGAAAAGGCTAGGCAGATGATGGACTCACAGTCCTTAATGTCTTCGGAAAATCTTGAATTGAAGATGCCAAAGCATTCCACGAAATTCATTGATAAATTTTTCTCGGTTCAAGCCGCTCGTTGTGGAATGCTCTGCGAGTTTCAATAAGACATGCAACAAACATTGCCGGTGTTTAAAAAGCGAGTGAAAGAACACTATTTCTCGCTGTAGTATTCGTAAAAAAAATCAACTGTTCCATACATTTATGTTCACATGACTCAACAAAATATATGGAACAGTTGATTTTTTTTTGCAATTTCAGGGTTGGTCCCATAGTAAAAGTGGTTCATAATGATGAGTTTAATGACCCCTTTTAAGGATGCTGGTGTTTTACAAATAACCCTGTATATAAGGTGCTTCTAAAATATCTGCCACGGCTGCAATGGGAGATAATATTGGCATTATTATATATTTATTTAGTCTAAATAAATAAATCAACTTACCTGAGTAGTACAATGCTAGAATATCGACATCCTTCGGTGCGTTTCTAAAAAAGATCTTGAAATTTAGTTTACTGGGTCGATAAAATCCGAATTGGTAAGGGAATTGGATGGTTACATTATTAATAACAACTTTTTCTTCTAAAAAAAGATAATAAAAATTAATTATAATTATTATCATTTAATAAGAAAGTTTGAAAAAACAACTGATACGGATGGGATTCGAACCCACGATCTTCGACGTTCCGCGACGCTCTGACATTATAATAAATCTTCCCGACCGAATTTCGGTCACAGCGGCCAGTCTCAACGGAGATTAGCCAACTACGCAGGAGATATTATAGTGCACAAGTGTGTGCGCAAACACAGGTGCTCTCTCTATTCCCTCACTCTCATAGGCCGATGGGAAGGAAATCCGACACGACCGGAGAGAGATCAGGCGCAGGGCCAACGTCTTTACGTGCTTTCCGGGGCACGGAGTAAGTGATAATTAATTTATAAAACGCACATAACTTACGAAAAGTCAGAGGTGCGCGCCTTGGGATCGAACTCGAGACCACTGACTTGCCAGTCAACGGTCACCACCACCACTAGGCTATCACATACATCACGCTCTGACATTATCATACTTACCAATGCATTTGATTTTTTCGCAAAGACAGCCTGGTGTCTCCTTCCAACCAGAAAAACAGCCGCATTCAGGTGACCCGCCAGGGGGTCGTGACGTTATATAGATTGGGTCGTCTAAAATCTTGTCGGCCGAAAATACGCAATGAGCATAAGTTTTCTGCAAAATATATAAATATAAGGTGCTTCTAAATTATCTTCCACGGCTGCAATGGGAGATAATATTGGTTATTTATATTACAATAGTGAAGTTTTTTTTTTTATCTAACGTCATATTTTTTTTTCTTTTGCCTGCGTTTTATTGCGTATGTCTGATTCTGCTCCATGCTCCAATTTTTTTTTTTACTGTTCCGGGGTACGACATTTTTTCACTATTGTAATATAAATAACCAATATTATCTCTCATTGCAGCCGTGCAGATAATTTAGAAGCACCTTATATAAAAAGTAAAAATATAAAATATAGTAGCCCACCGGTATCGGGAACAGGGTCAAAGCTACCGGTGGTCAGGGCTCCAGAGAATGGAACCTCCCTGACTATGCGAGCCGTGTCCAAGAGTACCGCCTTCTGCATCAAGCCCTTTATCCGGCCATCTACCGAGAGCCTCTTAAGGTGTTAATTGAGGCTGTTGGGTATTAATCCATGGACTGAAACGACTATCGGCACAATGACAGCTGAGTCCACATCCCACATGTTGACAACCTCTCGGGCCAAGTCTAGATATTTTATCTGTTTATCTTTTTCGGCCTTTACGAGGTTCCCGACATGCGGGATGGTGACATCAACAATCATTGCGCGGCGCTCTGCTCATTAGCAATAACAGTCTTGTCAGTGATGAATGTGATGATGGACCGGTCCCAGTACAAAGTGGCATGACCATTTTCGAGAACTGGGTCGGGTGTATACCGATAATATCTCTTATTATTATTATTATATTTGACTGCCTCGTTGGTCTAGTGGTAGCAAGCGCGACTGCTGAGCACGAGGTCCTGGGTTCGATCCCCGGGTCGGGCAAAGTGTTATTGGGTTTTTCCATTAGGAAATTCTCAGTAGCAAGCACGGAGTCTGGAATTGTGCCCGGTTAATGGCAATAGGCTCGCCCCCTATTACATGGGACTTATAACACGCCGGCGAAACGTGGGTGTACTGCACACCTCTGCCTACCCCCTCTGGGGAATACAGGCGTGAGTCTATAAAAAAAAAAAAAAAAAGAATTATATTTATATTAATATTGTTTGTTATTACAAAAAAAAACCCAGAACAAGTCAACAAAAAGTAATAAAAAAAAAGTGTGGCACCCGGGGACTGCCGCGGTAAAGGGTGAATTTCAACAAATGATGTTTTTATGATCATATCGGTGTACTTTTTCAATTATTAGTTTTATGTGTATTTTTTAGGTTTTAAATAATCTTTAGGATATTAAAATATCCCTAAATTTATTATTATCAACGTATCATTTAAGACTAAGGAGAAAATTTAGTTTGAATTTTGGTTGCCACCGATATGATAAACTGACACCGATTATTTTTTCTGTACACCGATATGATAAGGCTGACCACCGATATGATAAGTTTATCCACCGATATGATAAACCACCCAACTTTGAACACCAAAGAGGAAATAGTTGGTAGGTACCTTGGTATTTTTACAACAGTGGCTTAGAACTAAAGACCAGAAGGTCTTATGTAAGTAGATCACATCCAACGAGACTGAGCTCTTAGTAATGCAATTAAAATTATAAATTTTTACAATTATTTATACTATATAATAAAAAAAAGAATGTTTATTTTCATTTATTCTTTATTCAAATTCACAAAGACACGGAATCCACTGTTATGATATTAAACACACCGACATGATAAAACAATCCACCGATGTGATAAAAATGTGTGCTGTATCTGAATTAATACACCGATGTGAGAAATAAGGCACCGATCCTTTTTTTCTTATCATATCGGTGTAAATTATCACATCGGTGGGCATAAAAGCCACCGATTCCACCGATATGAGGACACCGACGTGATAAATAACGCACTTTTTCGTAAATTACAAAAAAAGTATAATATCTAGGATAAATTCAATAATAGTCAATGAAGCTAATTCACTTACTACCTCTATAATAACCAAGCAACCATAATATAACTACTTATTACACTAGAAAAATGCAACCACCGATAATATAAAATAATTATCCGGGAGCAACTGAAATGGCGTACTGACGTTATTAGCGGGAATATGCAGCGATTTGACACCCATCCGTCCTGACTGCGCACTAGCACGCTACTAACGTGAAATGAAATTGGACCGGGGTACGCTGTCGGACTTGTCTATTGAAAGTTAGGTCTAAATTACTTTTGCGCACCGATATGAGAACATTTTGCAGGACAAGTACGTTTGTGCCTCTCAGCAATAATAATCGTTAGTTAAATAATAAAATATGCTATTTATTAATAATAAAACTAATATTCTATGAAATAGAATAGGTTGTAAACTCAATTTACTTATATTTATTAGTGTACAAGCTTTTTAGTTGTAAAAAAAAGTAGGGGGACAGCACCGATATGATAAAAATTGGACTTTATGTATTTATTTCTACCTTTATATATAGTCCTTGTCAAATAATAATTTTGCCTCAACCCAATAACTATCTAATGAATACTGAAAAAAAAATTCAATTCGATATTCTTTTTTTCAAATACGAATATACTGAAAAAAAAATTCAATTCGATATTCTTTTTTTCAAATACGAATATACTGAAAAAAAAATTCAATTCGATATTCTTTTTTTCAAATACGAATTTTTTCGAATTTAATGGAGGCACAAAGGAAGCTAAATTTAATTATATCTAATGTATCAATTATATAAATTATTATTAATTATTGTTGGGCTTATTATTGTTATTGTTATTATTACTTAAAAATATATAAATTACTAAAACAAACACTCTCTTATGTATATTTACTTAAATGTATTTATGTATTTAATTAGTATCATTTTTTATTTCTAAACTGATTTGCATCCGCGACGACACTCTGAAAGGTCCAGTTGAAAACCAGCGTCAGACACCAGTTGTCTGACATATTGCTGAACTGTACCTATTCGGCGCAGCCGTGAGGCACACACGCACAGTTCTTTTTAATTTTAAGTAAGTACCTACCATAGAGTATTCAAGAAAATAGAGTGATAACGTCAACCACATTGCCTTGTGCGGAGCGAAAGCAGGTCTCACCATACAAATGTTAAAATGTCATTTTTTCAAATTATGTTTTCTAGACGTTTTTCAAAATTTAACTCAGCAGTTAACCATGATATTTAATAAGCTAAAATGTAAGTTTTTCGCTCGTGGAGCCTAGTTGAACCGCAGTCGATCGAGGTATGATCGCAAACGGAGCTCGTGTCGCGGCCGCGTTGTTCATACCCGTGCTCACGGTTCATACTTCTATAGGGTTTCTCTATATTTTTTATATACTCTAAGGTACCTACATTATATTTGTAAAGCAATCGAACTAATTTTTAAATCCTTTATTTTTATTTTTTTATTATTCTTTATTTTAAATGTTTTTGTGTAATGTGCGCTAAACCTGTGCTGAATAAACCCCTTCTTTCTTTCTTTCTTTCATTTTCAACGAAGACAAAAAAAAAAGTCATTTGGGAAATTCACCCTAAAGCTAAATTGCATAGCATTTTTTATCAACTTATGCAATTATAATTATTTATTTATTTGTTACTTATGCATTCAACGGCTTAAAAATCACGTCTTGAAAAATTTAAGCAAATAATTAGTTTTCGAAATTCGAATGTTTATATTCCTAAATGTTTTTGTTTTTTAATGTGTCAACTTAAAATATACCTTATTTGTACCTAATTTACCTTAAAGAGCTTTCCTCCAGGCTGGTGGATACCACTGGTGACCGGAGGGCTGGCAGTTACCTCGGTCTCAGCCTGGCTATAGCCAGACTGAGGCGTAACGCCGCTAGCAGCCTCGGTAACGCCGCTAGCATCCTCGGTAACGCCGCTAGCAGCCTCGGTAACGCCGCTAGCATCCTCGGTAACGCCGCTAGCAGCCTCGGTAACGCCGCTAGCATCCTTGGTAACGCCGCTAGCATCCTGGGTAACGCCGCTAGCATCCTCGGTAACGCCGCTAGCATCCTCGGTAACGCCGCTAGCATCCTCGGTAACGCCGCTAGCAGCCTCGGTAACGCCGCTAGCATCCTCGGTAACGCCGCTAGCAGCCTCGGTAACGCCGCTAGCATCCTCGGTAACACCGCTAGCAGCCTCGGTAACGCCGCTAGCAGCCTCGGTAACGCCGCTAGCATCCTCGGTAACGCCGCTAGCAGCCTCGGTAACGCCGCTAGCATCCTCGGTAACGCCGCTAGCATCCTCGGTAACGCCGCTAGCAGCCTCGGTAACGCCGCTAGCATCCTTGGTAACGCCGCTAGCATCCTGGGTAACGCCGCTAGCATCCTCGGTAACGCCGCTAGCATCCTCGGTAACGCCGCTAGCATCCTCGGTAACGCCGCTAGCAGCCTCGGTAACGCCGCTAGCATCCTCGGTAACGCCGCTAGCAGCCTCGGTAACGCCGCTAGCATCCTTGGTAACGCCGCTAGCATCCTCGGTAACGCCGCTAGCATCCTGGGTAACGCCACTAGCATCCTCGGTAACGCCGCTAACATCCTGGGTAACGCCGCTAGCATCCTCGGTAACGCCGCTAGCATCCTGGGTAACGCCGCTAGCATCCTGGGTAACGCCGCTAGCATCCTCGGTAACGCCGCTAACATCCTGGGTAACGCCGCTAGCATCCTCGGTAACGCCGCTAGCATCCTCGGTAACGCCGCTAGCAGCCTCGGTAACGCCGCTAGCATCCTCGGCACGATTTCCCCGGGCAGCAACCTAAATTCGGTTTTTTATTTACAATTACGTTAGTCGTTATTTTAGTAAGTTATTTAGGTTTTTCTTTTTCCTTATTTGTTAGTTAATAAGGTTTTAATTACATTATTCAGCAATAAAGGGTGTTAGGTTTATATTTTCGTTACGGAATTTCTTGATTCGGTCGCCGCGCTCAAAGCCCGCGATTTTATTTTTTTTATTTATTTTAATTGATTTTTTTCTTTTCGACTTTTTTTTGAAAACTTAAAAAAAACTTACAGATTCTGATTCTTGGACGACGGAATAGCAACCAATAGCGTCTATCTTAAACGACGCCATATAATGACAAGCCTTTTTTAAAACAGGATCTACCACTCCTTGACTAAAAATATAAATTACATGTATACTTATAATTATTTAATAAGAAAATTGAAAAAACAACTGACACGGATGGGATTCGAACCCACGATCTTCGGCGTACCGTGCCAACGCTCTAACCGCTGAGCCACTAGATACGTAATGTATTCCGATAGATTACCATACGCTCTAGGCGTAGAAAGAGATTTTGAAATATCGCCTGATTCTGATGGGATACGGTGGCTCAGCGGTTAGCGTCGCCACGGTACACCGAAGATCGTAGGTTCGAATCCCATCCGTATCAGTTGTTTTTTCAAATCATCATGAACAACGCCGTGCCTCGGATAGCACGTTAAACTGTTGGCCCCGGCTATCAATTGTAGATCTTTGACAGTCGTTACGGGTAGTCAGCAGCCTGAAAGTCTGACAACCAGTCTTACCTAGGGGTATCGTGTAACCCAGTATTTGGGTTGTGGAGGTCTGATAGGCAGTCGCTCCATGTAAAACACTGATATTCAGCTGCATCCGGTAAGACTGGAAGCCGACCCCAATATAGTTGGGAAAAGACACAGATGAATAAGACACTTACTCATTCCCATCACGTCTTCGAGGACCGTCTACGGGAACAATACAATGATCTAATGACCCCATATACACCAAAATACCGTCTTTTACGTGACCAGACATGGGAAAATATGTGGTACTTGTTACTGTAAATAAATCTGAAAAAAATAAACATTTTTATATTGGTTATATTGGAATCATCATCTGCCTAACCTTTTCCCAACTATGTGGGGATCGGCTTCCAGTCTTACAGGATGCAGCTGAATACCAGTGTTTTACATGGAGCGACTGCCTATCAGACCTCCACAACCCAGATACTGGGTTACACGATACCCCTTGGTAAGACTGGTTGTCATACTTTCGGGCTTCTGACTACCTGTAACGACTGTGAAAGATCTACAATTGACAGCCGAGGCCAACATCTTAACGTGCTAGCCGAGACACGGAGAGTGATAATTAATTTATAAAACGCACATAACTTACGAAAAGTCAGAGGTGCGCGCCTTGGGTTCGAACCCGAGACCACTGACTTGCCAGTCAAACGGTCAAACCATAACGCCCCCTATATGTTAAAGATGAATAAACTGTCTTACGAGTTTTAGTACAGGTTTTTGAGAAATCCTTTGGCTCCACACATTTAGTTGCGGCAACCTTCGCCATGTTAGCTAGTTTGTCATCCCAACGCTGGGAAAAAAATATTAAATTATTAAAAATTATTAATTAAAAAAAGAATAAAATTTGTAGAGGGTTATTTGTAAAACACCAGCATCCTTAAAAGGGGTCATTAAACTCATCATTATGAACACCTTTTACTATGGGACCAACGCTGAAATCGAAAAAAAAAATCAGCTGTTCCATACATTTTGTTGAGTCATGTGAACATAAATTTAAAAATTATTATTTTATATTTAAGAGGTCGTCACAGTCGTGGTGGCGCATTGGTTACGGACCCGCTTTACAAGCGAGTGGCTGTGGGTTCGAACCTGGCATGTACCAATGTGACTTTTTCAATGTCATATGTACTTTCTTAGATATATATTCTTAGACACCACTGACTAACGGTGAAGGAAAACATCGTAAGGAAACCTGAACTTAATGGTCTGAAATTGCCAACACGCAGTGAGCTAGCGTGGTGATTAATGCTCAATCCTTCTCTGTATGAGAAGAGGCCTTTGCCCTACATAATAAGGGACAGTTACAGGCTAATTTATTTATTTATTATTTAAGAGGTGGTCCACTCTATGTTATGTACTTCCTCGAAGTTTAGGTAAATATGCACTGGAACATCCGATATCTAGGTAAAACAAAGATATTTTATTAATAATATTTTTTTTCCGAATAATAAAAATAAGTATAATCTAATATGAATTTTACTTACCAATCTAGGCATTCCGTATGCTTTTGGATAAAGTTTCCCATTTTTATCTACCTGCGTACCATTCATTAGACGTGATCGTTGACTGAAATGAAAATATTGTACATAAATCTTCATCATCTGCCTAGCCTTTTCCAACTATGTTGGGGTCGGCTTCCAGTCTTACCGGATGCAGCTGAATACCAGTGTTTTACATGGAGCGACTGCCTATCAGACCTCCACAACCCAGATACTGGGTTACACGATACCCCTTGGTAAGACTGGTTGTCAGACTTTCGGGCTTCTGACTACCCGTAACGACTTTCAAAGATCTATATTTGACAGCCGGGGCCAACAGCTTAACGTGCTATTCGAGGCACGGAGAGTGATAATTAATTTGTGATAATCAAAGGTAGATAAGGATAGCCTTGGGTTCGAACCCGAGACCTCTGACTTGCCAGTCAAACGGTCATACCATTAGGCTATCACGACTCTAGGACAAGTTTATGGAGTACATTTATATGTAACTACCATCTGAGATGGTTGAATGTAGGTGAGAATTTCGATAGCACGGGCGGGGTTCCGAATAGCTTAGTGGCAAAGCAGCTAGTGGCTTTAACGTTCACAGGTTCAAATCCTGTTTGTTTCTCTGGAGCCCTGACCACCGGTAGCTTGGACCCTGTTCCCGATACCGGTGGGCTACTATTGTATTTTATATTTTTAAATTAAATTTTTATTTTTATATTATATATTTAAAAATGTATTTTATATGGTCAAAAATTAATAAAAGGATAATATGTATAATTATTAACAATAATAAAGAGTCGCGATCCCTGGCGTGCCGTGCCATCGCTTTACCAATTAAGCTGCCGAGTCCTGCACGGCATGCCAGGGATCGCGGGTCCAAGTCCCACCCGAGTCAGTTGTCTTTGCGAGTTTCTTATTAAATAATTTCATTTAATAAGCAAATCATGTGCATAAACTTGTAAAAAACATACATGAAATAACTTACAGATTCCATAAGTTCAACATGTCAGTTTTAAAAGTATCAGTCCAGGGTATTTCTTGTAATGAACTTTTGCAGTTTGTCTTAGAATTGGCCTATAACAAAGAAAAAACTATTTCAGAGTGGTCACATACTTGTGGCATACAGTGCGCGGAACACGCAGGGGGGAGACGCTTTTAGTGGGTGCGAGCCCCACATAACCGTACGTTCTATGCGGTCCGTATGCGGAAGGCATTTTTTACTCCTCCGGCCACAAAAAAAAGTTTAAAATAATATTTAATAAGAAAATAATAACCTCTTTATACGTGGTAAATGGCAATAGGCTCGCCTATTACATGGGACTTATAACATAGCCGGCGAAACGTGGGTGTACTGCACACCTCTGCCCACCCCCTCTAGGGAATACAGGCGTGAGTCTATAAAAAATAAAACTAACCCCATAGACACACATAAAATGAGTTCCTTTTTTACAGCCTTTTATATCACAATAATGCGTTTTTGATTGGCATAGGGCTACCATTGTCAGTAATAGTACCTGGAATCAGACATTAAAATAGGTAACTAGCTGCCCCGCGCGACTTCGTACGCGTGATTATCCTACTTCAATGCCTATTTTACCCCTACCCTACTTTACCCCTACCCTACTCTACCCCTAACGTACTTTACCCGTACCCTACTCTAAATACTACCCTACTCTACCCACTACCCCTACCCAACCGTACTCTACCCCTATCCTACCCTACACTACCCCTACCCTACTAAACCGCTGCCATACCCTACTCTATACATACCCTACCCCTACCCTATCCCTTTTTCTCACCTTTTAAACCTTCCCTGGACTTTTACACATATTTCAAAACCAAAATTATCCAAATCAGCAAGCCGTTTTTGAGTTATAAAAATACAACGAAAAGTGGCATTGATTTCATATAAATATTATAAAGCCCCCACCCCTATCTACTCTACCTCTACCTTACCCTACTCATACCCCACCATACCCTAGAGTTATAATTCCATTTTTTTCTTCTATTCTTCTGTCTCCGACAAATCTTACAAATCAAAAACCATGAAAATCGGTCCAGTACTCGAGTATACCTACTAATTTTCATGATTTCAACTTTTATCTCCTATATTTTCTCCCCATAGTGATTAAATATCGAGATATCCATTCATTAATTATGCCACTTTGATGTCTCTTACAATTATACATAAAATTTTCTAAACAAATTTTCACCCTCTCCCCCTTTCCCCCCAATGGGTAGTTTTCAAAAAGCTGAAACACGTCTTATTTGTTAACCGAAAAGCTAAACACCAAGTTTAATTGATTTTGACATTACTTAAAAAATTACGGATTTTCATACAAACTTTCATCCCCTTTTATATCTCCTTAGGGGGAAACAATCCAAATTTGATACACGTCTTTCTTATTTTTAGCACATACCTACGCTTAGTACTTAATTTTACAGTTGTAACTTAAAAAAAAAACGAATATTCCACACAACCTTTCAACCCCTTTTTATCCACTCAAGGGTAGATTCAAAAAAAAACTATGCTCGTCTTTCATTTATCAACCGAAAAGCTGAATACTTACCAAGTTTCGTAAATTTAACTTTAAAAACGACGGACTTTCATACAAAATCTTAACCCCTTTTTTACCTACTTAGGGGTGGAATTTCCAGAAATCCTTCCTTAGTGCACCTCTAGGGTACTTAAAGAATATTGTTTCAATATTTCAAGTCTCTAGGTCTACCGGCCTGGCCACGAACTCGCCGCTCGCAGCGGCGGCTTAGCGCGGCGCGGCGAGCGGTAAGAACAAAAATGTACTAAAATGTTCAACGGCGCCACGACTCGCCGCTCTCAGCGGCGGCGGCGGCGGTTTCTCCATTCTCCATACTTAAAATGATTTGTATTGATTTCGTGCACTCCATCCGTCGAATTTAAAATATCATTAGAAAATATATGCCTAAATACGTCTAAATATGTCTAAATACGTGGCTTGGCCATCGCGCCGCTCGCAGACCTAGCCCGTCGCCGCCGCCTTAGACCGAAGTCGTGGCCACTAGGTAACGGTTTAGACTGTTTGTCTATCAGTCAGTCAGTCACGGTACTGTTTTATTAGTAGAGATAAGCCAACATGTGTTAAACTTACTCCTTGAAGCATGTTCATATTCTTGATTACTAAACTACAACTTCAAATCTAAGAGTTAAAACAATAAAATTGTGCGATAAAATATTATAGGCACATATATACAGCGTGTAACAGATGTCCGAAATAATACTTAGGGTTATGTATGTCATGTATATCATGAAGAGAATCACCTGTCTTCTTATCGTATAGTTGATGAACAACTGGTGTCAGAGTTTAAACCGCCCGTAGGCCTCTGACATGGCTTTACACACCATTGAATAATCTCTCAGGTGTGCTGGTTTCATCACGATGTTTTCCCTCACCGTTTTAGCAACTGATAATTAATTTATAATACGCATATAGCTTACGAAAAGTCAGAGGTGCGCAACCTGAGACCACTGAGCTCATAACCTAAAATATTGTAAGCCATTATTTTAAAAGAGCAACCATGGAGTTTCTTGCCAGATTCTTCTCCATGAAGGGTAGGCTGCCCTTGGAACTGGCAACTAGAGTCACTCTTACAACAAACAATATTAGAATTATGACTATTCATTAGTGCCTAATGGTCTACATGAATAAAAATATTTTGATTTAGATTTCATACGCCCCTACTGTATTATTTCAGACTTCTATAACACACTGTATAATCAATCTGCAATTACATGGTAAAATTTCATAAGGTTTACGAAACAAAACCATAAAATATAACTTTCCAATTTTACATCCAACTAGCTGACGCCCGCGACTTCGTTCATCGTCATCATAATCAGCTTGTATTATAATCATAATATTCTCCTGACCAATGGCCAATCTCAACGGAGATTTGCCAAATACGCAGGATATATTATAGTGCACAAGTGTGTGCGCAAACACAGGTGCACTCTCTATTCCCTCACTCTCATAGTCCGATGGGACGGCCTTCCGACACGATTGGAGAGATTAGGCGCAGGGCCAACGGCTTTACGTGCTTTCCGAGGCACGGAGTAAGTGATAATTAATTTATAAAACGCACATAACTTACGAAAAGTCAGAGGTGCGCGCCTTGGGTTCGAACCCGAGACCTCTGACTTACCAGTCAACGGTCACAACCACTAGGCTATCACAACTCAAAACTCAGCTTGTATTAATTCACTGCTGAAGGCCTCTCCTAATCCGCGCCACTTTTTGAGGTATTTGCCCATAATCGCTACGCTGGGCAAGCGGGTTAGCGATCGCAGTAGCAGATGATTGCTGTTACACAGAAGGTTGCTGCTGCCTACCTCCGGATCTTTCCCTTTGTCGCTTCTTACGACATCCGCGGGACGAGTAAGGGTGGTTCTCCAATGCGCCACCACGACATTTACGATAATATTAGTATTTATGTAGATTGGATTTGATAAATATTTTATTGTTTCGATTGATTTTGAAATACAAACGTTTTTATGACTACTAAAGTAATTCAAATTTTTATTTCTAGTTTCATTGCGTAAGATTCATGTCGTGGTGGCGCATTGGTTACGGACTCGCTTTGCAAGCGCGTGGTTGTGGTTTCGAACCTGGTACATACCAATGTGACTTTTTCAATGTCATATGTACTTTCTTAGTTAATCTAAGACACCACTGACTAACGGTGAAGGAAAACATCGTAAGGAAACCTGGACTTTAACAGTCTGAAATCGCCAACCCGCAGTGAGCTAGCGTGGTGATTAATGCTCAATCCTTCTCTGTTTGAGAAGAGGCCTTTGCCCTATATTGGAACAGTTACAGGCTGATTTATTTAAGATCCTCATTATATGCCATGAAAACCACAAATAATCTTATTAATCTTGAATACAATATGTTATGCGCATATGAAAAATGAGTTTTTTTTTAAAAAGTGAGATAGGAGCGGGAATTAAACTCGGTTATCGGCTGGTAAGAGCGCTGCATAAGTCGCGAGTTCAAGCCCCTCTCTTTATCCGTCTTGATCCACTGGCCACTCAATCCCGGACAATC
The DNA here is from genome assembly GCA_936450705.2 of Protodeltote pygarga. Lineage (NCBI taxonomy): Eukaryota > Metazoa > Arthropoda > Insecta > Lepidoptera > Noctuidae > Protodeltote > Protodeltote pygarga. The sequence goes on from OW388278.2 coordinate 5,529,983, forward strand.
CACTGTGCCGATAGTGATCAAAATTTATATGAAGATACCCTGAGACTTGGAAACAGGGATAGGCTACTTTTTAACCGACTTCAATAAAGGATAAATATAGATAGAAAGATAAATATAGCTTGACCTGTTTATTATTTGGTTCAAATTTAGTAATCGATATTTCACCCCCTTCCTGTTGACAGATTGATCTGATATTTAGTACACAGCTTTAGTTTTAATGACAAAACCGTTTTATGTAAAAACATGTTTACTTATATTATTACAAAATAAAATATCTGTGTCGTTTCTTATAAAAGACTCTTAATCCAATTTAAATAGGAACTGACTCTGATATATCCTGAAGGCAATCCTGCTTGGCAACTCTTAGAGGATCGAAATTCAATGACACCTATCTGAAACAAAAGAGAAGAAGTACAAATCATCCTCCTAGCTGCTCCTGCTATTTAAATAAATAAATATCATCATCTGCCTAGCCTTTTCCCAACTATGTTGGGGTCGGCTTCCAGTCTTACCGGATGCAGCTGAATACCAGTGTTTTACATGGAGCGACTGCCTATCAGACCTCCACAACCCAGATACTGGGTTACACGATACCCCTTGGTAAGACTGGTTGTCAGACTTTCGGCCTTCTGACTACCCGTAGCGACTGTCAAAGATCTACAATTGACAGCCGGGGCCAACAGCTTAACGTGCTATCCGAGGCACGGAGAGTGATAATTAATTTATATAACGCACATAACTTACGAAAAGTCAGAGGTGTTCGCCTTGGGTTCGAATCCGAGACCACTGACTTGCCAGTCAACGGTCACCACCACTAGGCTATCACGACTCTATAGCTGATGCCATATATGAATATGTAAAGTATACTTACAATAGTGCCAGGCACTTTACTATCCTCTGACGTCAACATGAGTGGGCCACCGGCATCCCCTCCACATATCCCCCACCCAGACCCTCCGCTAGTACAAATGATATCGTCAGTAACCACCGAGCCGTAGTACTGAGCGCACTCACTATTACTCATGACGATGAGCGCTGCATCTTGTTGCGTCTGCTCATTAGTTATTACGGCCCCTAAAAAAAGGATAGATATAAAAAAAAGGTGTGGCACTCGGGGACTGCCGCGGTAAAGCTATTGCATAGCATTTTTTATCAACTTATGCATTATGTGCGTTTTATAAATTAATTATCACTTACTCCTTGCCTCGGAAAGCACGTAAAGCCGTTGGCCCTGCGCCTGATCTCTCTCCGGTCGTGTCGGATTGCCGTCCCATCGGACTATGAGAGAGAGGGAATAGAGAGTGCACCTGTGTTTGCGCACACACTTCTGCACTAAGTATAATATCTCCTGCGTAGTTGGCTAATCTCCGTTGAGACTGGCCGCTATGACCGAAATTCGGTCAGGAAGATAATATATACTTACAGTCGCTTGTCTTGCCTAAACCCACAGCGTGGGCGTAAATACCAACATACGACTCGGTGGTATTTGGAAGACGAGCTGCACTTATGAGGCCTGAAAAAGTAAATTATAGGTATTAATAATAATCTCCTCCTGACCGAATTCCGGCCACAGCAGCCAATCTCACGGAAAATTGGCCATCGACGTAGAATATATTGTAGTGCCGTGTGGCTTCCGGCCTAAGAATAGAACCACCCCTACTCGTCCCGCGGGTGTCGTAAACTACAAAGGGAAAGATCCGGAGGTAGGCAGCAGCATCCTTCTGTGTAACAGCAATCATCTGCTACTGCGATCGCTAACCTGCTTGCTTAGCGGGGTGATTATATGAAATACTTCCAATGAGCGCACAATAGTGGCGCGCATTGGGAGAGGCCTATGTTCAGCAGTGGATTAATACAGGCTGACGATGTGGCCCGCCACTATTGTGCGCTCATTAGGTGTTTGCCCTTAATCGCCACGGTGGGTAAGCGGGTTGGCGATCGCAGCAGATGGTTGCTATTAAACAGTAGGATCCTCCAGATTTTTTACTTTGTCACTTCTTACGACACCAGTATACAAAGTTAGAATTTGGTGACCCGAGAGCCGAAAGTAGTTTGTTTTATTCAGAATCAGTAACAGAATCGAAATAGCGATAGCAATGGTTTTTAACCTAAGTTATATTTGTGTCCCAAAAAATGCTTAAAATTATTTAAGTTGGACACCCATTTTTATTACAAAAAACGGCGAGCGCACCGAACAGGGAGGTCAATCACTCGCCGCCCAGCGGCAGCCGGCACTCGGCGCGGTTTTGGGTACATTTGCGTTGTTTCCATGATTTATGTAAATAAGATAATTAAGTATATATATATAGGTGAATAAGGACATTTTTTAGAGGTAATCACCACGTCAGTTTTATTTATTTTACTTTTGTATTTTTTTTTTTACCTTTCAAATCAAGTTCAAGTTGGGTTGTTTCGGCTTTTGGGCCACAAAATGCTAACGTTGTGTATTCTTTGTCCGTGAAATGAGTAGGGAGATCATAGGCTGGAAACCACACGGCACAACAGTGTCTAGTAATACTTACTGTTAAAAGAAACTGAAGGTATAGCCAAAATAGCAAGGTCCCCTTGATAGGCTGAAACATTATAGGCAGGGTGGACGTACACCGACTGCGCTTGTACACGTGTACCGTAGGTGTACAAGTTGCTGGTACCGAGGACCACCTGGAACGAAGACGCATCATTCTTCATCATCATCATCAGCCTGTTAGTCCAATGCTAAACATATGCCTCTCCTAATATGCGCCTCTATTGTGCGCTCATTAGAAGCCTAGCCTTTTCCCAACTATGTTGGGGTCGGCTTCCAGTCTTACCGGATGCAGCTGAATACCAGTGTTTTACATGGAGCAGTCGCTGCAATGCATAGGCAGTCGCCTATCAGACCTCCACAACCCAGATACTGGGTTACACGATACCCCTTGGTAAGACTGGTTGTCAGACTTTCGGGCTTCTGACTACCCGTAACGACTGTTAAAGATCTACAATTGACAGCCGGGGCCAACAGCTTAACGTGCTATCCGAGGCACGAGAGTGATAATTAATTTATAAAACGCACATAACTTACGAAAAGTCAGAGGTGCGCGCCTTGGTTTCGAACCCGAGACCTTTGACTTGCCAGTCAATCACCACCACTAGGCTATCTCGACTCGACATTAATAAAATTATTTTAATTTCGATTTTTTCCTAAATCGTTATTAAGTACTATTCTTACCCGAGACACGCAGGTAAAATTAAACTCACAGTAATGCTCCTTCCTTGATAAACGCCGTCGTACCAGCACTGCGCAGCAGATAGCACTCTTTTACTGGACAACAGCGTACCTCCACAGATTGATCCCTGTCCCGTTGTCAAAGTGATGATGAGACCAGCCTGGGAAGAGAAGATATTGATTACAATAAAAATCGTCGTCTATCATTGCACAAACATTAAAAAAATTAAAAAAATATAATGACATAAGTAATTTTTTTTTGTAAAACGGTTTTGTCATCAAAACCAAAGCTGTGTACCAAATATCAGATCAATCTGTCAACAGGAAGGGGGTGAAATATTTATAGAACCAAATAATCAACAGGGCAAGCTAAGTAAAACCGTTTAAAAATACCCATTGCATTGATAACCTCCTCCTTATTTATTTATTTTTTTAATTTATTTGTACCCACAACATAATATATTACAAAATAAGGCATTAGGTAAGGCGGTGTACAGGGTTATGCTTATTCCTAATGGAATTTCTTCCAGCACACCCGCGATAGGAGAAAGTGATTTGAAAATGAAGAAGTCTTTTTTAAAAGTCCTTTTTAGAAGTCTGACAAAAAAATGACCAATTTAACTTTAAATTCTTACAAAATATGGATGCGTCCCTGCCGATACGGAGATTCCTCCAACAATTCTCGAGGTAGACTCTAATTTTTTCAGCCTGGCTGCTGCAGGGATCCCCACAGGTCCGTGGTAGCCCTGCATCAGCTCCGCAGCAGTCAGGGCTACAGCACAAGCTAACAGTAAAACTTTCATGTTGAACATGTTAAAAATATAACGGCTGCTGGAGATATGATACTCCTTTTATACAAGTGGTTTGATTATGATGATGATTATATAGCATGATCCAAATTGAGTTTCCTATAACACAATAAAAAACGTGTGGCACTCGGGGACTGCCGCGGTAAAGCTATTTTACTTTTATCTAATGGTATGACCGTTTGACTGGCAAGTTAGGAGTCTCGGGTTCGAACCCAAGGCGTGCACCTCTAACTTTTCGTAAGTTATGTGCGTTTTAAATTAATTATCACTCTCCGTGCCTCGGATAGCACGTTAAGCTGTTGGCCCTGGCTGTCAATTGTAGATCTTTGACAGTCGTTACGGGTAGTCAGAAGCCCGAAAGTCTGACAACCAGTCTTACCAAGGCGTATCGTGTAACCCAGTATCTGGGTTGTGGAGGTCTGATAGGCAGTCGCTCCATGTAAAACACTGGTATTCAGCTGCATCCGGTAAGACTGGAAGCCGACCCCAACATAGTTGGGAAAAGGCTAGCCAGATGATGATATAACTAATTAAATCTTATATGTATGGTAAGTTTTTCAATTTTTTACTGAAAGCTAGGAAACTTAAATTGGATCACCCTTTATTTATCAGTATTAGGTACTTTATAAGCACCATCATCGTCATCATCACTTAACATGAAGTAAGATAACGGTAGTTTTTAAAAACAAACCGACTCAAAAAAGGAAGAGGTTATCAATTCGACTGTATTTATTTTTAAATGTGTGTAACTCGATATCTTTAAATCTAGCCAACCGATTTTGATATTTCTTTTTTTTATTTATTGAAATGAATTTAGAATTTTCTAGATTCTTCGAAGGTCTTTTCTTTATCATATGATTGACTAGCTTCCGCCCGCGGCTTCGCCCGCATGATATGTTGATAAATTGTAGCCTATGTGTTATTCTGATGTATAAGCTATATTGTGGTGAAGTTTCATTCAAATCCATTCAGTAGTTTTTACGTGAAAGAGTAACAAACATCCATACATCCATACATCCATACTTACAAACTTTCGCCTTTATAATAGTAGTAGGATTATCAACCAGGTGTCAGAGTTTAAACCACCGTAAACCTCTGAGATGGCTTTTCACACCGTAAAAAAATCTCTCAGGTGTGCTGGTTTCATCACAATGTTTTCTCTCATCGTTTTAGCTTTGATAATTAATTTATAATACGCACATAACTTATGAAAAGTCAGAGGTGCGCGCCATGGGATCGAACTCGAAACCTATGACTTGTCAGTCGACGGTCATACCACTAGGCTATCAGTGCTATAATTAGAAATTTAAATAAGTTTTTATATAAACTTTTAACTAAGCTTTTATATTGGATATATTGAAAAATCGAAACTAATGATCTCTCTCCGGTCGTGTCGGATTGCCGTCCCATCGGACTATGACAGTGAGGGAATAGAGAGTGCACCTGTGTTTGCGCACACACTTGTGCACTATAATATCTCCTGCATAGTTGGCTAATTAAACTAAAATGTCGTGGTGGCACATTGGTTACGGACCCGCTTTGCAAGCGCGTGGGTGTGGGTTCGAACCTGGCATGTGACTTTTTCAATGTCATATGTATTTTTTTAGTTAATCTAAGACACCACTGACTAACGGTGAAGGAAAACATCGTAAGGAAACCTGGACTTGAATAGTCTGACGCCAACACGCAGTGAGCTAGCGTGGTGATTAATGCTCAATCCTTCTCTGTATGAGAAGAGGCCTTTGCCCTATATTGGGACAGTTACAGGCTGATTTATTTAGTTGGCTAATTGGCCGCTGTGACCGAAATTCGGTCAGGAAAACATTGTGTCTCACGAAAGCTATTATTTTAAAATAAATCATTATTGACATGAAGTGTTTTCTATTCTTACCTACTTACTTTTAAGCGGTGTATTATCTACTTATGACGTAGGTACATTATGTAACGCAGCATTCAACATTACTGTTTGATATTTTTTTATTAAGTAGTACAACTAGCGACATCTAGCGGCGAGAAATATAGTTTTTCTATTCCAAACTAATGCTTTTTGCAAAAGTCCGATAGATGGGAGTGTTCATTTCATTTTATCATCATCATCATCATCAGTCTATATCAGACCACTGCTGAACATAGGCCTCTCCCAATGCACGCCACTTTTGTGCTCTCAATTCTCTAATTGTAATAATCTAATACCTCTGTATTTGCGCGCTAGCTCACTGCATGTTACCTGTTGGAGGTTTCAGACTATTATGTCCAGGTTTCCTCACGATGTTTTCCTTCAACGTTAGTCAGAGGTGTCTTAGATTAACTAAGAAAGTACATGACATTTAAAAAGTCACATTGGTACTTGCCAGATTCGAACCCACACCCACGCGCTTGCAAAGCTGATCCATAACCAATGTCCATGACACATTTTAGTTAACGATTTTATATTTTTATTCTACTCATAATATATGTATATTAGTAGAATATATATTTTATATTACACTCCTACACAATATATTCTACTCCTAGGAGTAGAAATATATTTATGTATATAGTGTGTAATCGTTTTGGAGTCGGTTCCAAGTCAAGTTCTAGCCTCTTTAACCTTCTCATTAAGAACTTGACTTGGAACCGACTCCAAAACGTTTTAAAGTCATTTCAATCTTTTTAGTTCCTTATGAAATCGGTTTTATTTTTTATTAAAAAATTTTAATTGTATTTTTAAAATAAAAAAAAAACTTTTTTTTTTTGCTTCCTTAGTAAAAATTAAATTGTCTATTGCAACATGCCAACCCATCCGAAAATAGCCTCTGACGGTAAAATCCTTACTTTCTAGGAAATATGACGTAGGTAACCTACTTGAAATTATCGAAGTGCCTATTAGCATATTCTTAATAATTAATAATACCTTTCATAGATATCCGTAGAAGTGTTGTCGAGAACCTTCTATTTCACAGTGTGCTTTCAAATTGACTGATTCATTGGTCTAGTGGTAGCAAGCGCAACAGCTGAGCACGAGATCCTGAGGTCAATCCCCGTGTCAAGCAAAATGTTATTAAGTTTTTCCAGTAATTCTCAGTAGCAGCACGGAGTCTGGAATTGTGCCCGATTGTGCAATAGACTCGCCCCCTATTACATGGGACTTATAACATAGCCGGCGAAATGTGGGAGTACTGCACACCTCTGCCTATCCCCTCTGGGGAATACACTACCAATATGACTATACACAATACCAATGTGACTTTTTCAATGTCATATTATGTACTTTCTTAGTTAATCTAAGACACCATTGACTAACGGTGAAGGAAATCATCGTAAGGAAACCTGGACTTAATAGTCTGACGCCAACACGCAGTGAGCTAGCGTGGTGATTAATGCTCAATCCTTCTCTATATGAGAAGAGGCCTTTGCCCTTCATTGGGACAATTACAGGCTGATTTATTTATTTATTTATTTAATATACAACCTGTGTTCTGTTCCCTTATCTATAATAGGTACTCAAATTCACAATAATGATACACAATATTCATACTTACATTATAAAGTTATAGGTAAGCTAATATTTCAGGGTCGCAATTTTGCAGTTCCGGATTTTCGGGTTAACTCTCAGTGGTTTATATTGTCCTCCTGACCGAATTTCGGTCACAGCGGCCAATCTCAACAGAGATTAGCCATCGACGCGGGAGATATTATAGTGCACAAGTGTGTGCGCAAACACAGGTGCACTCTCTATTCCCTCACTCTCATAGTCCGATGGGACGGCAATCCGACACGACCGGAGAGAGATCAGGCGCAGGGCCAACGGCTTTACGTGCTTTACGGCGTAATTTATAAAACGCACATAACTTACGAAAAGTCAGAGGTGCGCGTCTTGGGTTCGAACCTGAGACCTCTGACTTGCCAGTCAACGGTCAACACCACTAGGCTATCACAACTAGTACTACTAGTAGTACTCAGTTGTGTAGCGTGGTGGGGGCAGGGGGTGTCATGGCCCCAGGCGGCATACTCGTACAAAACACCACGATTATTGAAATTAGAAATTAAAAAAAACCTTCAAATCGTAGGTTCTTCTTCTTATCGTATGGTTGATGAACAACCTCAGAGTTTAAACTGTCCGTAGGCCTCTGACATGGCTTTACCCACCATCGATTTTTCTGGTTTCATCACGATGTTTTCCTTCACTGTTTTGGCAACTGATAAAATATTATTATTTTTTTTTATAATACGCATATAACTCACGAAAAGTCAGAGGTGCGCCTTGGGATCGAACTCGAGACCTCTGAATTGTCAGTCGACGGTTATACCACTAAGCTATCAGTGTTTTAAAATCCTAGGTAAGGCAAGCGAAACCGCAAGGGTGCGAAAGAGAGGAGGCTAGATGAAGTCTATATGATAAAACTGACTGCACGGAAAAATCTGTCTAATAGATAATTAATAGGGGCTGAAAATTTCTAGCGTAATCGTTCGGGAGGAACTAATATTAGATCAATCAATCAATTATTTATTTGCCATAAAATGGGTTACAGAGGTGTCATATATAAAGCAACACATCCATTTTTAGTTAGTGCAAATATCTAATAACATTAGAATTATTACAACTTAACATTTCACTTAGATATTATTATAATTTTATGTAGGTACCTACTACATGCCCCGCGCGACTTTGTACGCGTGATTATTCTACCTCTACGCTTTTTCTACCCTACCCTACACTACCCTACGCTACTCTACCCTACCCTACCCCTCTCTACCCCTACCCTACCCAACCCCTTCTCTACCCCTACCCTACTCTACGCTACCCCTACCCTACCCTACTCTACCTCTACCCTACTCTACTTCTACCCTACCCCTCTATTCCCACCCTAAGCTAGCACCCTAGCTAACACGTCTTATTTTTTAACCAAAAAGTTAATTATCAAGTTAAATGACGGATTTTCATAACTACAAACTTTAGTCCCCTTTTATATCTCTTTAGGGGGAAAAAATATCCAAAATTTTTGATACACGTCATTTTTATTTTTAGCGCATAAGCTTAATACTTATTTTTATACCTGTAACTTTAAAAATAACGAATTTTCCATACAAACTTTCACCCCCTTTTTTATCCACTCAATGGTAGATTTGAAAAAAATAAACTATGCTCGTCTTTCATGTAACAACCGAAAAGCTGAATACCAAGTTTCGTACATATAACTTTAAAAACGACGGACTTTCATACAAACTCTTATCCCCCTTTTTACCTACTTAGGGGTGGAATTTCCAAGAATCCTTCCTTAGTGCACCCCTAGGGCACTTAAAGAATATTGTCTCAAACTTTCAAGTCTCTAGGTCCACCGGTTTAGGCTGTGCGTTGTCTGTCAGTCAGTCAGTCACGGTACTGTTTTATAAGTATAGATTAATAATGTTACAATTATATAAATATTTTGTGCTCATATTTAATATTCTAAATCTTATCCTATCTATCTATGTTTACATATTCATAATAATAATATGGGCAAGCATATTTTTACTATTTTACTTACAGCCAAAATCAACTTGAAAAAATGGCACACAAAAGTGCGATTTATTCATTAACCCCATTCATTTCAAGATTGTCGCCATAATAAAAAGAGTATCAACATTATAAGAGATTTTTTAATGGTGTGTAAAAGCCATGTCGGAGGCCTACGGGTTGTTTAAATTCCGACACCAGGTTGGTTTTCAACCACACGATACGAAGAAAAAAAACAGGGAGGTTAGCCAAGTTGACTATCTACAATCGCTAACGAATAGAAAACGAAAGAAATGTATAGGATGACATTACCTTCGATTGATATGTCACGTGACAGGTAATGTCATCCTATATACATTTCTTTCGTTTTCTATAGCGTTATCGATTGTAGATAGTCAACTTGGCTAAGCCCCCAGGCTATTATTAATATTTAAAGTTGGTTTAATTTTATTTTTTATTTTTTTCTTACTGATTTGTGTTCATCATCAGTTTTCCACCCCCTCCCCCACCCCTATTCCCCTGAATATGGCATGGTCAGATCAACAGTTTGAATACTTATGTATAGATCGGAAAATTTTGCTCAGAGAGTCACCATTCCGACCCTTAAATAAAATCACCTCACTACGACACGTTCTAAAACACAATTTAAATAGAGAACATCAAACCTCGCTCCTTAAAAAATTAAATTTCAATTCTTTTTTATAAAAAAAAATTTTTTTTTACATAAAACGGTTTTGTCATCAAAACTAAAGCTGTGTACCAAATATCAGATCAATCTATCAACAGGAAGGGGGTGAAATATCGATTACTAAATTTGAACCAAATAATAAATAGGGCAAGCTAAGTAAAACCGTTTAAAAATACGTTTTTTCGTTTTTTTTTTTCAAAACATTCATATGGAAGTTTCGGTACTGGTGTGGTTATATTTGAGTTTGATAACCGGGAGCATAAGTTTAGGATACCATGAAGATATCGGCATCCCTGAAGCATGGAAGTCAGGCCTCACTTTACTAAGTGAAGATGTAAGCGACAGGATTGGTGGAGACCTACCTTCAGGGCATGGAGAGAATCCTTATCTGGTACGATCTTTATTTATCGTATGGTTGATGAACAACCTGCTGTGGCGAAGCGTGCACGGGGGCCATAAGTAAGGGGATGGCGAGAAGCGATTTTTTAAATTAAAAATTGTATCAGTTGTTTTCTCAAATTTCTTATTAAATTATTATATTTTTACTTGCTATTCAACAGTCATACCGCTATACTAGACTATCCTGCACCTGAAATGAAAGATAATTAGCTCCAAAATTTGTATTTTAGATTTTGTCCAGCCTGCCCGTCTACCAACTCCAAATCTAGTTAACGAAACATTTGTAGGATATTCTGCGAAGGTGTCTGGATTTAGCAGTGATTGTAAGTTATCCTTATTTAGTCTTCTTTCTATAATCATCATCATCATCATCATCAGCCAGAAGACATCCACTGTTGAACAAAGGCCTCCCCCATAGAACACCACAATGAGCGACAATTTGCCAATGTCGTCGGTCCACCTGGTGGGAGGCCTACCAATGCTGCGTCTTCCGTTTCGTGGTCGCCACTCGAGAACCTTTCTTCCCCATCGGTCAACGGCTCTTCGAGCGATGTGGCCTCATTGCCACTTCAACTTGCATACTCTGAGAGCTATGTTAATGGCCTTGGTTTTTCGGCGAATTTCCTCGTTTTGGATTCTATCTCTCAAGGAAACTCCGAGCATAGCTCTCTCCATGGCCCGTTGCGCACCTCTGAGCTTTTCTAAGAGGCCAGCAGTTAAAAACCACGCCTCTATGCCAAAAGTCATCACTGGCAACAAACTTTTTTCTTTAACGTATGGTTACTGAACAACCTGGTGTGTCATAGTTAAAATTGTCGATCGTCGCTTAGGGCAATCCGTCGCCCGATCAGCAAGCCCGAGTAGGTGGAGCGCCGTGTTCCGCGCGTGCCTCTCATGAAGAATTCGGCTATTGCTAGGCCGCTGACGATGGTGGGACCAGTCGAAACCTGGGGGCACGGTGAATGCGCAAGCGAAAGCCGTATTTTCGCCCAGAGGTTCGTAGAGGAACACCGAGTGGTTTTTTAGTCCGTGCGAGTCGGACATAACCCCATCGCCAGCCCTTGGTGATGGGGTACTCATAAAGAGTTTTTCACAAAGCAAAAAAAAGGCTTCTGACATGGCTGTACACACCATTGAAAAATCTCTCAGGTGTGCTTGGTTTCTACATGATGTTTTCCTTCAACGTTTTAAAAAGTTAGAAATTAAAAGAAATTTCAAATCTCTTTCTACGCCTAGGGCGTGCATCGGTGCATTCAAAACTGCAAAGTTTGGAGCACTGAGTCGGATACGTAATGTATTCCGATAGATATTACCACACGCCCTAGACGTAGAAAGAGCTTTGAAATTTCGACTGATTCTGATGGGATACGGTAGCTCAGCTTTTAGAGCGCCGGCACGGTACGCCGAAGATCGTGGGTTCGAATCCCATCCGTATCAGTTGTTTTATCAAATTTCTTATTAAATAATTATAATTACTTATGTACTTATTTTTGGTTACAGCAAATCTAATTGGTCCGCGAACGGTACAGCGAGATGTTACCGTTCCCGTAATTTCTAAAGAGGAGTGTTATTCAAACTTTAACCAGTGGAGTCGAAGTAGCGATTTCATCTGCACAAGCGGACAAAATGGTTGGGGGCCATGTTACTTTAACATAGGGAGCCCATTAATCTTGAAGAACTACAACAGCATTATGACTAATTTACTGGTAGGTATGTATGCATTATGAGTCGTGATAGTAGTCGCCTAGTGGTGGTGACCGTTGACTGGCAAGTCAGAGGTCTCAGATTCGAACCCAAAACACGCACCTTTGACCTTTCGTAAGTTATCTGCGTCATTATCATTATCATCAGTCTGTATTAGTCCACTGCTGAACATAGGCCTCTCCCAATGCGCGCCACTATTGGAGTATTTGCCCTTAATTGCCACGCTGAGCAAGCGGTTTGGCGATCGCAGTAGCAGATGATTGCTGTTACACAGAAGGATGCTGCTGCTCTTTTTTTTTCTTTCTACATTATTTTGAACTTTAATAATATAATTATAAACAGCGTCATTCTTGTTCCAGATTAGAGTATTATCAACTCCACCGGCATTTCCTTGCCCCAATGAATTACCTACTGGTTACATGAGGGTGACAGCTTACTTGGCATGGATTCAGAGTAACTTGTAAATAATCCCCACTCCCATACCCCTGCTATAATCGCCCCTTTCATAATCCCCAATTCCATAATCAATCCTTCCACTTCTTGTTTAGCCATATTATTCAATATCCTGCTTTGATAATTCCTCTCTTCTATTATTCTCTCTCCTTTTATAATACTCTCTAACATAATCCCCCCTTAACCATAACCCCCGCCCAATGGGGCTTGGCAATGATTCAATGGAAAACAGCAAACAATTTGGCTACAATTAATTACTATTTGGCTTTCATTCGGACATTTTTTTATAACTAATAAAATTTTTGGCATTCAATTTGTTTTTTTTAAATAAATATATCAGCCTAATCTGTACCGTAGAGAGTCGTGATAGCCTAGTGGTGGTGACCGTTGACTGGTAAGTCAGTTGTCTCGGGTTCGAACCCAAGGCGCGCACCTCTGACTTTTCGTAAGTTATGTGCGTTTTATAAATTAATTATCACTTACTCCGTGCCTCGGATATCACGTTAAGCTGTTGGCCCCGGCTGTCAATTGTAGATCTTTGACAGTCGTTACGGGTAGTCAGAAGCCCGAAAGTCTGACAACCAGTCTTACCAAGGGGTATCGCGTAACCCAGTATCTGGGTTGTGGGGGTCTGATAGGCAGTCGCTCCATGTAAAACACTGGTATTCAGCTGCATCCGGTATGACTATGTTGGGGTCGGCTTCCGACCCCAACATAGTTGGGAAAAGGCTAGGCAGATGATGATTTTATTTTTTGTAATCTTCTTCTTCTTATCGTGTGGTTGTTGAACAACCTGGTGTCAGAGTTTAAACCGCCCGTAGGCCTCTGACATGGCTTTACACACCATCGAAAAATCTCTGGTGTGCTGGTTTCATCACGATGTTTTCCGTCACCGTTTTAGCAACTGATAATTAATTTATAATACGCACATAACTTACGAAAAGTCAGAGGTGCGCGCCTTGGGATCGAACTCGAGACCTGTGACTTGTCAGTCGACGGTCATACCACTAGGCTATCTGTGCTATATATTTTTTGTAATAAAAACTATCCTATGTCCTTTCTCAAGTTCCAAACTATGTCTGTACTAAATTACACAAATCGGTTCAGTAGTTTAGGCGTGAAGCAAAGACAGACAGACAGAGTTACATTCGCATTTATAATATTAGTTTGGACTAGTTTGGATAATAATGCAAAACATTAATATGTTTTGCATTATTATCCAAACTCAGTCGGTTTGGGTCCAACAAAATGTAGGGAAAGTGGCGCCGCCAAGCGACAGATAGCCTCTTTAAAACTTTCTTCGTCTCCAATAGATGGCGTTGTAGCGTATCGCTTCATTTCTGAATCGCGCTATCGTTTCGTTCTCCTAAATAAGTGTGTCTGTTATCTATTTATTATACATTATTCTTATTCTTATTATTCATAATAAATAAATCAGATACCATACATGGTAAATATTTTTGGCAAGTCTCGGGCCTTGACTCGGTCTAGGGACTTAAGTAATTCTAATATCTATTATATTTTATGCCGTGGCCCGTGTGGTTTCCGGCTTAAGAATCTAACCACCCCTACTCGTCGCGTGGGTGTCGAAAGAAGCGACAAAGGCAAAGATCCGGATGAGAGATGCAAAGACTATATCTTTTCAGAGATCACGGATATACAATTATACAGGGTTATTTGTATCTAAAACACCAGCATCCTTAAAAGGGGTCATTAAACTCATCATTATGAACAACTTTTACTATGGGACCAACCCTGAAATCGCAAAAAAAAATCAGCTGTTCCATACATTTATGTTCACATGACTCAACGAAATGTCACAACTTTTATGTGATACAATGATTAATTTATAATACGCACATAACTTACGAAAAGTCAGAGGTGCGCGCTTTGAGTTCGAATCCGAGACCTCTGACTTGCCAGTCAAACGGTCATACCATGCTATCACGACTGTTTTTTTATCAGTTGTCAGGATTAAAAAACGAATAAATGCTTCAATTAATTTAATTTTATAAAAAAATACATAGCCTAGTCGTTAGTTGATGGATAACAACAAATAAAAATATTTAAACACAATAGGCATGACGACAGTATCAAAAAATCGTTGATTTAATGATGTTAGGGGAAACATTATACAAAAAAAAATTAAAACACTGCTTCAGTTTTATTTAAAAATATTGGATTATTAAGATTCTCACTAAAATAAAACCTTTAAATAGGTACTACAATCCGCCATTTTGACTGAAACAGCAATCACAGCCTATGACGTTACGCTTAGGTAAAATCCGCTGTCAAAACTTTTTTGTTGTATTGAATATTTGACATGTTTACATAAGCGTGACGTCAAAGTAGACGCCATGACACCTGAAAGCTTTTTTGACGCACTATAGAAAAAATATTAGAAAAATGGCTTTATATTCGTTAAACTAAAGTTTATTACCGAAATAAAGGTTTTTTCGTAAATAGTATATGTGTACCTACATTACGGAAGAAGATTTGAAAATCTTTCGTCACGCCTATTACGCGTTGTTACAGCATGCAACATGCAACAGTAACAGTTGCGGTTCGCTAGTGGTTGCGCGGATTCTCTTTTATGATGGAATTCGTCAATTATAGGTTATTATTTATCCAGTTTATGTAAGCGGTCACCCTCATGTAGCCAGTAGCGAAACCATTCTGACAACCAAACGGTGACTGAATGGATATAACACCAATCTGGAATGAGAAAATAAATTTATATAGGTAACTTGAAATAAAAAAAAACGTGTGGCACTCGGGGACTGCCGCGGTAAAGCTATTGCATAGCATTTTTATCAACTTGCTTGTGCAATGTGTATGCTTAAATCTTTAAAACTACGCAACGGATTTTGACTCGCGTGTTTAGTTAAAACACGCCAGACGTTTGGAGATCCTTGCAGATCTCGTGGTCGCAGGCAGACTGAGGTGAGAAGCGTCTGAATAGTTATTTAAAACCTTAGAGTATATAAGAAAATATAGAGCAACCCTATAGAAGTATGAACCGTGAGCACGGGTATAAACAACGCGGCCGCGACACAAGCTCCGTTTGCGATCATACCTCGATCAACTGCGGTTCAACTAGGCTCCACGTGCGAAAAAGTTACATTTTAGCTTATATCATGGTTAACTGCTGAGTTAAATTTTGAAAAACGTCTAGAAAACATAATTTGAAAAATGACATTTTAACATTTGTATGGTAGCTTTCGCTCCGCACAAGGCAATGTGGTTGCCGTTATCACTCTATATTTTCTTGAATACTCTATGTTTAAAACTTACTTTACCGTCAACTTAATTTAGTATTTTGCCCATATTATGTGAAATTTTAGTTTAATTGAATGAATTTAAAAGCTATTATTAAGATTTTTACTACCCTTTCCTAGTGCTTTGGCTGAAAAAAGAAGAAACGGCGAAACAAACTTTCCAGCAGCACCCTATTTTAAGAATTATTACAAAAATATATATAAAAACAAAAAAGAAAACATTTCATTTTATGCACGCTCACTGTGTCTTGATATTTTACAGTATGGTGTGACATTTGGGACTTTATTATTTTAATGACAGGGTTCCAAACAGGTGGTACTTGCCAACCATCTTCTCTATTATCCGTTTAAAAAGTTGTTTCATTATGTTAAATATTCGCGAAAGTTTGAGACTATATTGAGGTGGTTTTATACCGGCCGAGCGTGGCAGAGCAGAGCAGAGAGTGAAATTTGTATGGCAAAATTTCAATCCACTCCCTGCCCATCTTTGGTGTAAAAGGTGTCGATGCGCGTGGATGTGCGTGGCGGGAATTGAAATATTTGTTAGTACAATATTGAACTTTATTACTCGAAGAATAGAGTATGTATTTACTTTGTAAGCGCGAGCCCGCGCTGGCCAGCGCGTGTCTGCGCGGGTCTGCCGCGTTCTGCCGCGGTCTGCTCGGTATAGCGATACAATATTGAACTTTATTACTCAAAGAATAGAGTAGGTATTTACTTTTAAAACGGACACAAATCACGCGATGGTCTACGCGGGTCTGCTCCGCGGTATAAAAGGGTCAGCGTGATTTCACTCTTTGCATAATCAAAATCAGATCCAGCTAGTCCCTAGCATGCCCCCAAGCAACGCCCTAAGCCGAGGCCCGAGTCCCATTAGGGGGCGCCCTTAGCTGCAGTTGTTTTAGGTTTAGTTTAATTGTGAGCTGGAGGCCTTTAGGTCTCGCTAGAAGTCCGGTTAATCAGTCTGAGCTCCCTAGAGCTATAACTGAGAGAGACCACGTAGAAAAAAAAAAAATCACTCTTTGCTCTGCTCTGCTCTGCCACGCTCTGTTAGTATAAAACCACCTTTATACAAATACATCTGCTGTACATACCAGTAAATCTCCTACTGTGGCGTTGGTTGGTTGGTTTACTGTACTGTTGTTGATGTCTTTCACGATCAGGGGGCCTCCGAGATCCCCCCCACATGCCCCCCATCCATTCTCACCACTGGTACATATGACATTGTTACTGTATATGTTGAGGCTTGAAAAACAGTCGTAGACAGAAATGACGGGTACGGTAACTGCTTGCTGGTTAGATTCTGGACCAATCGGTGACCCTGCAAACACCATGGATACACCATAGATACATACAATGGTACTGATTCTCTTTTACAACCTGCTAAACTAATTTTAGTTTGTTAATATCTCTTTCTAATAAACACCTTATACAGCGTGTAACAGAAGTCCGAAATAATACATTAAGGGTGTATAAGGTACCCTATACACTAACACAATCCTTGAGCATGGGTTTTGGAACCGAACCCCAAACAATACTCGAGTAAACCACGGTCAAAGTTTTTACCAAAATCTTCTAAATTCGGCCCTAGGCATCAGTTGAAAGGTAAATCAACACGAATCCGGTTATTTACCGTCAATAAATTCTTTAAGTAAGCACTAGGCACGCATAGGATAATAAAATCTGACATTATTAAAGAAAATGAAATCGAAAGAATTATTTTGTATGAAAAAAAAATGCCTCTTTTCCATTCAATATTTTCACTGGTGATTCTCTTCATGATATACATACATGCCCTTAAGTATTATTTCGGACTTCTGTTACACGCTGTATAATATAAGGAAAAAAAATTTTTGTACGTAAAAATATCAGTAAGTAAAGTACCTACCAAATATCAAATCTTTTTAGACTCACGCCTGTAATCCCCAGAGAGGGCAGGCAGAGGTGTATGCAGTACACCTACGTTTCACCGACTATGTAATAAGTCCCATGTAATAGGGGGCGAGCCTATTGCCATTAACCGGGCACAATTCCAGACTCCGTGCTGCTATTGAGAATTTACTAATGGAAAATCCCACTTTTCCCGACCCGGGGATCGAACCCAGGGCCTCGTGCTCGGCAGTCGCACTACCACTAGACCAACGAAGGAGTCAACCTTTTTGAAGTTGTAAAAAACTAAAAACCCGTAGTAAGTAATATAACTCTAAATTTTAAATAAATTATCACTCTCCGTGCCTCGGATAGCACGTTAAGCTGTTGGCCCCGGCTGTCAATTGTAGATCTTTGACAGTCGTTACGGGTAGTCAGAAGCCCGAAAGTCTGACAACCAGTCTTACCAAGGGGTATCGTGTAACCCAGTATCTGGGTTGTGGAGGTCTGATAGGCAGTCGCTCCATGTAAAACACTGGTATTCAGCTGCATCCGGTAAGACTGGCAGCCGACCCCAACATAGTTGGAAAAAATGCTAAGCAGATGAGTAAGTGATATAACTTACAGTCACTGGTTTTTCCGAATCCGGACACCTTTGCGGAAACGCCGACAAAAGTTTCATTCACTAGTTCTGGACCAGGGAGAAGTGCTGGCTTGACATAACCTGAAATATACATAACCTAATTATCCTCCGGAACAAACATCATTAGCCTGTATTAGGCGATTCTCACACTGCCCCGCATGATGCAGCGTAGCGCGTGGATGCGTGTTCTTCCGTTGCTTGTAAGTATCTCCGTTTTTATGGAAAACACGCACAGTCTAACACAGAATATGCATCCACGCGCGTTCATGCGGATCACGCGCATACACGCAGAGAAACATGCACCCCCGCGCGTAGGTGCGGGGCGAGACGCAAGGTATGGCACACCGAATCCCGCAGTGCCGCGCGTGATTTTGAATCGTGATGCTCAGTACTGCACGACCACCACAGAGAACGGCGAATAAATGAGAGCCGCCGTGCGTGAATCTACAAAACGCACCTACGCGCGTGAGTGCGCAAAAAACCCGCACGATGATGCAGATCTGCACTCCCGCAGGAACGCGCGTAGGTGCGTCGACACGCAATATGCAGCATGATGCGGGGCAGTGTGAAAACCGCCTTAGTCCACTGCTGATTTATTTATTTATTCTTTGTACAAAACTGTGTACAAGGTGGACTTAATGCTTTAGGCATTTTCTCCCAGTCGACCTTTGGGTGATACAGAGATAAAAACATGGTAGATGCACTAATAAGCTACTAAATTGGAAAACTATTTTAAATAATTTACTAGCATAAACTACACAAATACCTTCTACAGCGTGTAACAGAAGTCCGAAATAATACTTAAGGGCATGTAAGTATATCATGAAGAGAATCACCTGTAAAAATATTGAATGCATAAGAGGCATTTCTTTTTCACACAAAATATATTTTTTGATTTCATTTTCTTCAATAATGACAGATTTCATTATCCTACGCGTGCCTAGTGCTTACATAAAGAATTTATTGAAGGTAAATAACCGGATTCATGTTGATTCACCTTTCAGCTGATTTATAGGGCTGTATTTGAAAGATTTTGGTGAAAACTTTGACCGTGGTTTACTCGAGTATTATTTGGGGTTCGGTTCCAAAACCTATGCTCAAGGATTGTTTATAGGGTACCTTATACGCCCTTAATATATTATTTCGGACTTCTGTTACACGCTGTATATAAATTACTTACACATACACAAATGTAATAAATAAGAAATCACAGGTCTGTGTTAAGACTAATCTGCCACTCCAATTAACTTACTCAAGTATGTGCTTTCGTACTCTCACCTTAAACGAGTATAGACTGGTTGCCATCCTGATTCGAGAGGGAGCGCATTTCACAGAAGAATCTGATCATAAACTTCTCTCAATGCACGCCACTATGGTGCGCTCATTGGAGATATTTGCCCATAACCGCCACGCTGGGCAAGCGGGTTGATCGCAGTAGCAGATGATTGCTGTTACACAGAAGGATGCTGCTGCCTACCTCCAAATCTTTCCCTTTGTCGCTTCTTACGACACCCGCGGGACGAGTAGGGGTGGTTCTATTCTTAGGCCGGAAACTAACAGCAGAATCAGCAAAATTGTACTCAATGGCGTGCAATAGAGAGTCCTATGTCCAGCAGTGGACTGCTGTAGGTTGATCATTGATTCTTCTTCTTCTTATCGTATGGTTGATAAACAACCTGGTGTCAGAGTTTAAACCTCTAGGCCTCTAACATGGCTTTACACATCATTGAAAAATATCTCAGGTGTGCTGGTTTCATCACGATGTTTTCCGTCACCGTTTTAGCAACTGATAATTAATTTATAATACGCACATAACTTACGAAAAGGCAGAGGTGCGCGTGGGATCGAACTCGAGACCTCTGACTTGTCAGTCGACGGTCATAACTCATACCACTAGGCTATCAGTGCTGATCATTGATGATGATGATTGATACCACTTACTGTTGAACGACACAGAGTAGGAGAGTGTCAGCATGGCAAGATCATTAGCAGGGGTTCGAGGGTTGAAACCAGGGTGTATGGATATTGCGGTCACCTCCCTCCTGTAGTAGCCACTGAAAAGCCTGGTAGATCCCAAGTTCACCTGAAATAAGTTTTTATAAAAACAACGGTTTTAGAATAATTACTTTCGAGAGTCATACTGATACAGGGTGGGCGAAGAATAGAGGTTCAAAACTTTTTTTAGATGCCTTTCTCCAATAGCTATTCGAATAACCCCCATGTATGTTCAGCGAATATTTATAGTTTAAGAGCTAGATTTTTTAACCAATTTTTTGGAAAGTATCAACTGACTTTAGATATTTTTTTTTTTCTTCTTCTGCATTATCATTCTTGAAAATATTTTTTGTTATATTAAGTCCTTATAGTATGTTCTATGATCCATAAAAAATCTGTCTGTCTAATCATCTCATAAAGTATAAATATTTAATAAGAAATTTGAAAATTGAGAAAAGATTTGAAATTTCGACTGATTCTGATGGGATACGGTGGCTCAGCGGTTAGAGCGTCGGCACGGTAAGCCGAAGATCGTGGGTTCGAATCCCATCCGTATCAGTTGTTTTTTCAAATTTCTTATTAAATATTTATATTTAATAGGCTAACATGTGCTAAAACATGTAAAAATTTCACAAAAATATCTCATAAGGTGCCTTAAACTTTGCTCAAAAGGAAAAAAAGTGCAAAATAAAATTTGCTCCAGATTTTCATTTACTAAAAAAAAAATGGTGGCAATGACCCCAAAGTAGTTTTAAAAACTCCCTCGGACTTTCAGCATTTCAAAACAATAAAAATATTTCCTACTTTTTAGGACATTATTTTGTACAATCGTAGTTCAAAGATGATAAAGAGAAAAAATCTCAATTAATTAATTTCTTTTCTTCCCAAATCCCAAAGATAGCTTTATGAAGAAATTTCTGACCTGTATCTTTTTGCCCTGTTTGTAGCCGTCGTACCAGCACTGACCTGCAGTCAGCACTTTGGTAGAACTCAGCAGAGTACCTCCACATACAGACATCTGCCCAGTTGTCAGTGTGATCAGAAGGCCAGCCTGAAATATAATCAACATTTTTATATAATGTCATAATAATTATAAACGAACACTCCTGAGTTCGATTCCCGGGTCGGGACATAATACATAACACATAGTTATTGGGTTTTTCTCCGACTTCTTATTTAGCTTACCTATATCATGGTTAACTGCTGAGTTAAATTTTGAAAAACGTCTTTCAACATAATTTGAAAAAATGACATTTTAACATTTCTATGGTGAGACCTGCTTTCGCTCCGCACAAGGCAATGTGGTTGACATTATCACTCTATATTTTCTTGAATACTCTATGGGTAAAACTCATAAATTTAATATTTTTTTATTTTTTAGTTCTCTTCTTCTGTCGGTTATTTTTTTTGTTAAAAAGTTTTTAAACTTACCAAATAAGGATTCTCTCCGCTCGCTGAAGGCATACCGCCAATAATTCTTAGACTTAAAGCAGCTTCCTCATTCTGCCTGATTCTGCTCGCTTCAGGGATACCAACATCTTCATGATAGCCCAAAGTAAAGCCCTCATTTACTAAACTCCCAAACAAACACACCAACGCCAAAAACTTCATATTTATTTAAGAAAAAAAACCGAATTTAAAAAAGTATTACAATATAATTCTTTTTTTTCTTATGTAAAAGCAGAAAGACTTGAAGTCAATGACAGATGCTTCAGATGTTCCTTATTTAAATAGTAAACAACGCGTCATAAAATCGTGTGTTATTAAATTTAAGAGCCGGAAAAGATATTTGTTTGATTAGGCTTTCCATATTATTAAAAGATATAAGTAAAATTATTTTTTTACGTAAAACGGTTTTGTCATCAAAACTAAAGCTATGTACCAAATATCAGATCAATCTGTCAACAGGAAGGGGGTGAAATATCGATTACTAAATTTGAACCAAATAATAAACAGGTCAAGCTATGTAAAACCGTTTAATAAGACTCAACAACTACTAAATAGACAATGGTGCTGATTCTCTTGTACATCCCGCTAAACTAATTTAAGTCTAACTGTATCTCTTTCTAATAAACACCATCGAAAAAGGGACTGTCATTCTGAACTTCGAAGTTTAAAATATCGATGCACTGTATTTATAAAGTTCATAAATACGAATAATGTTAGTAAGAAATCATGCTATGACGAATAACCATAGTGAGAATGTTTACTATCGCGATGCACGGAACTTCGAAAGTTTGCTTTGGGGAATAAATTGAACTATCAAATTAGAACTGTCAAATTAGTCTACGTCCTTGCAATTGACGTGAAATTAGACGAGACCTTTATGACATGCCGACTAAATTCTCGTTGATATCACGCAAATGGACAAGTTTGACAGCAGCAAGCAGGTCTAAAAATCTGCAATAAACCAGCCGGTAGTTTATTGCAGATTTTTAGAACTGCTTGATAAGTAACGCATGCCTGGGCTTTGAACCTACGACCTTCCCGAGAGTCCAACGCTTTTATTACACCACTGCTACGACCCTTAGATATAACTCCACCTGACTGAAGTACTTTATTGTATATTTATTGTGAATTTGACTTAATAAGCACTTCACTTAATTATGGAGTGTACACTTACAGGTCTGATACTATAATTTCATAGAATTTTCAGTCATTAGCCATTATCTACCAATATTTAATAAGAAAATTTAAAAAAATAAGATTTTGAACTCCGTCGAATAGGTTCTCATTTCTAATGAAAAAGGTTAATTAAAAATCTCTCAGGTGTGCTAGTTTCATCACGATGTTTTCCCCCACCGTTTTAGCGACTGTTAATTAATTTATAATACGCACATAACTTACGAAAAGTCAGAGGTGGCTAGGGATCGAACTCGAGTCTTGCCAGTCGACGGTCATACCACTAGGCTAACAGTATTGTGATCATACTGTGTAATACTACTTGAATATGTTTTACGTTCCTACAGATAACAGGAATAAATACTTATAATATTATATGCTAATACTTTAATTGATATTTAAGTACCTACTTAGTACTTGGAGATAACAGGGCTGTACCCTCCGTGATTATTTATGGATGGGTTGTCATTGTGACAGTATGATAAATATACAGTATGGAAACTACTTACAAACGCTCGAGCTAGTCGTGATAGCCTAGTGGTGGTGACCGTTGACTGGCAAGTCAGAGGTCTCGGTTCGAACCCAAGGCGCGCACCTCTGACTTTTCGTAAGTTATGTGCGTTTTATAAATTAATTATCACTCTCCGTGCCTCGGATAGCACGTTAAGCTGTTGGCCCCGGCTGTCAATTGTAGATCTTTGACAATCGTTACGGGTAGTCAGAAGCCCGAAAGTCTGACAACCAGTCTTACCAAGGGGTATCGTGTAACCCAGTATCTGGGTTGTGGAGGTCTGATAGGCAGTCGCTCCATGTAAAACACTGGTATTCAGCTGCATCCGGTAAGACTGAAAGCCGACCCCAACATAGTTGGGAAAAGCTAGGCAGATGATGATATAGTACAAAAATTACGGACAAACGCCCGAAACGGTACACTCACAGAAACACGCGTAATATTGCGTAACGACGAGACTCCGAAGGCTCTATTACCACCGCCGTGGAATGGAATAGAAGTGAATGGAATTGGACATAGCATAATGATTTTTATGTCAATCGTGTAATGTACAAACTAACTCTGCCGACAGCTGTGGAAATTCCCGAGAATGCGCGACAATTCCCGGGAAAACGCGCGACTTATTTCTCTATTTTGTTTCGTTGCTGAATTGACTTACAGCTTGGCAAAAAAGAGTCAGGCGGTGACAGCTGGAACTAAAAATAAAAATCGTAAAAACTAAGTTTGTGAGTTGCTAAGTTGAGTAAAAATGATTCATTTGATTATAATTAATGACAAAAAACTCGTCATAGAAATATGTAAGCACTAATTATCTTGTAATTTTGAATTGTAGTGTGAAAAGTGCGCCAGTGGCGCCCACAATTTTTCCAGACTCTTTTTTGCCAAGCTGTAAAGTTTATTATGCTTTGGCCAATTTTGTTCGCTAACATTCTGAGCCGCGGCAGTGTGAATTGAGCTTAAGTTAACCTCGCGGTGCTCGCAGTATCAAGGACGCGTCGTTGCGCATGTTTGTGTGAGTGTGCCGTTTTCGAGCGTTTGTACTGCATGTCCGTACTGTATGTTTATTGTACTGTGGCATTTTTGTTGTTGTAACGTCAATAGCTTGAAGATCTATTTCCCCCCCTCGCCCCTCTACTTGAAGTTCAATTGAATCTATTATGGTTGTTTCAAGAGACCACGTTCTATCCACGATGCACTATGGGAAACGAATTTTAATGATTATTAAGTACCATTTAGGTCGTGAGTGCTGTTGAACTACCAAGTCAAAGGTCTCAGGTTCAAACCCAAGGTGACCTATGACTTTTCGTAAGTAATGTGTGTATTATAAATTAATTATCACTTGCTAAAACGGTGTGGGAAAACATCGTGATGAAACCAGCGGGATTTTCAACGCTACCATATATGTTTACCATCTATGAATACAATCTAGAAAACTGCTAAATAAAACACTACCCACTTATTTTAAATATTTATTTTCCTTTATAACCTTTTACTTGATTTCCATGTAATTCATAGTACAGGTCCCAGAAGGCCATTCTGTCAGCAAAGGGTCTGCTGTCAAGAGTGATAGGTTTGTCTATGTTGAGATATGATCGATGCGAGAGGCCAGTTGGCAGCCAGAGGAATGGAATCAGATCAGTCGTGTGCGGCGTAGGATTTCTGAAAAAAAAAAAACAGAATTTGAGAGTTTTTTCATTTACGGGCCACGTTGGTACTTGGTACACGTTGGTTGGTGGTTTTACACGCTTCAAAACCGAATTTCGGTCACAGCGACCATCTCAACGGAGATTAGCCAACTACGCAGGAGATATTATAGTGCTCAAGTATGTGCGCAAAAACAGGTGCACTCTCTATTCCCTCACTCTCATCTATCATCTCATTTCATCATCTCTTTTCCCAACTATGTTGGGGTCGGCTTCCAGTCTTACCGGATGCAGCTGAATACCAGTGATTTACATGGAGCGACTGCCTATCAGACCTCCACAACCCAGATACTGGGTTACACGATACCCCTTGGTAAGACTGGTTGTCAGACTTTCGGGCTTCTGACTACCCGTAACGACTGTCAAAGATCTACAATTGACAGCCGGGGCCATCAGCTTAACGTGCTATCCGAGGCACAGAGAGTGATGATAATTAATTTATAATACGCACATGACTTACGAAAAGTCAGAGGTGCGCGCCTTGGGATCGACTTGCCAGTCAAACGGTCATACCATTAGGCTATCACGATTCTCCTGTATATTATGTAACTTAACAATAATTAGGAAAATACTAACTCAAAAATCTACTCACCCGTATTTCGCGAAATTAGTCCACATTGTGGTCATAATATCAATCAACTTCTGATCCTCTTCATTTGGCACTTGATTTTCAAACAACTTCGAGTCAAGTAAATAACCCAAGTCGTCGCCATGACATGCGCCGTCCGTAGTCAAGTTGTTCTGAATCTTGTTCCTATTCCTTCCTCCTTCGTAAGAAAACATGTAACTGAAGACATTAGCTCCTCCGTCTATAAATTTTTCTATACTCCTCTCAGTTGGATGAACAAAAGCAAAGTCTGAAGCGAAATCCAGTAAGACACTTTTCAAATCCTCCGATACATCCTTATCACCGATATAGAAATGTCTAACTATGTCTTCATTGTAAACCCCATTAAATTCCTGAGATAATTCATTCCCAAATTTGTAATTTTCATAAAACTCTTTATCAGAATTTGGGTATAGAAACATAACTTCCTTATTTGTATGACCAATCATAATATCCATGCCTTTTACTTTAGGTTTAAGATTGATTGGATAATCTGTGAGTAGAGCACCAATTTCATTACCTTCCATACACGGTTTCGTCAAGGGATGTCCTCCAACATTCATAATATGTAACTCATTAGCAGCTTCAATTACTTCTAATGAATCTTTCTTAGATAAATAATCTAGTGCTGCATTTAAATCATTATCCTTGTATCCTAGATATTTAGCGACAGCTATAGGTAACGAATCGTTTTGAGTAGTCACAGCCCAAGGCATCAAAGTGGTTCCACTCATGAGAATGGCTCGTTGAGCTAAATTTTCTTTAGCTAGCAACAATGCATACAATGTTATGGCCCCTGCTGACTGTCCAGCAGCAGTAATTCTATCCTTATCTCCACCAAATGCTCCTATATTCTCTTTTATCCATTGGAAAGCTAGAACCTGGTCTTTTATCCCTTGGTTACTTATATCAGGTTCGTTTACACAGAGGAATCCATAAAGACCAAGTCTGTAATTAGTTGTAATTACAATAACGTCATTTCTAATTAAATATTTGGGTTGGTAGTTTGCTCTGCTTTTGCTGCCGCGGACGTAGGACCCTCCATGTTGGAAGACGATGACTGGTAGAAGGTTGGTAGCACTGGCGGTGTTGGGCACGTAAATGTTAAGTTGCAGGCATTGGATTGAACCTTCAGATTCGGTGTTGAATTGGGGGCAGATGACACTGTCGTCGTATGCTTCGAACGTTGAATTGAAGCCAGGGTGTATGGTTGCTGGCTGAAATTGGGAAAAAAAATAAAGAATCTTATAAAATGTTGTATAAAATCGTCGTCGTTTCATGATAGTCTAATGGTATGACCGTTTGACTGGCAAGTCAGAGGTCTCGGGTTCGAACCCAAGGCGCACACATCTGGCTTTTCGTAAGTTATGTGCGTTTTATAAATTAGTTATCACTCTCCGTGCCTCGGATAGCACGTTAAGCTGTTGGCCCCGGCTGTCAATTGTAGATCTTTGACAGTCGTTACGGGTAGTCAGAAGCCCGAAAGTCTGGCCACCAGTCTTACCAAGGAGTATCGTGTAACCCAGTATCTGGGTTGTGGAGGTCTGATAGGCAGTCGCTCCATGTAAAACACTGGTTTTCAGCTGCATCCGGTAAGACTGGAAGCCGACCCCAACATAGTTGGGAAAAGGCTACGCAGAGTGAGAGATAGGAATTACTACTTACCCCAAAGACATTATTCTCATCAACAACAGCGTATGGTATTCCTAAAAACATATCGTAGTTTCCACCATCGTCAGCTTTCAGTCCTTTGATGATTCCTTTTGGAGTATCAGCCATCGGAGAGAGTCGTGGTACACCAGAAATACATTTTACTAACAATAAAATTGATAATAATTGCTTCATTGTTCGAGACCAATGTCTTAAAGGTTCTGTGAAAGAAAAATATAATTTAGTAATGTCTTCCTGACCTGGACATAACACTCACCAGCTCTTGGTGATTGGGCTACCGTACAGGGTTTTACACATAGAGTATTCAAGAAAATATAGAGTGATAACGTCAACCACATTGCTTTGTGCGGAGCGAAAGCAGGTCTCACCATAGAAATGTTAAAATGTCATTTTTTCAAATTATGTTTTCTAGACATTTTTCAAAATTTAGCTCAACAGTTAACTATGATATAAGCTAAAATGTAACTTTTTCGCTCGTGGAGCCTAGTTGAACCGCAGTTGATCGAGGTATGATCGCAAACGGAGCTCGTGTCGCGGCCGCGTTGTTCATACCCGTGCTCACAGTTCATACTTCTATAGGGTTGCTCTATATTTTCTTATATACTCTAAGGTTTTACAAATAAAGAAAATATAAAAAAAACCCAGCCAAGTGCGCACCGGACTCGCGCACAAAGGGTTCCATTCCATTATCTATACAACATTAGACACTCAAGCGTCTACCCGTTGCCGTTATTAATATCAAGCAGAAAACGGCAACAAAATCACGTTTGTTATATGGGAGTCCCACCAAAAATATTTATTTTATTCGGTTTTAAGTATTTGGTGTTATTTATTTATTTATTTATACTTTACGTACAATGTACATAAGGCGGACTTAATGGCATAAGGCATTCTCTACCAGTCAACCTTTGGGTCAGTAGGAAAGCCTTCGAAAGTAGTACAAAATAAAGATATTTGGACACAAAAAGTTCCTTAAATATTATCTGAAATTACTTTGTTACTAAATTTATCTATATATACTTACAAATACAGTAATTATAATAAATAGATACATAAATAATATAATAATATATACTTATATACATAATTATATATAGTGATTGTGTTATAGTGTCAACAGAAATATAGACACCTGTATTATGCAAAAACACCATGTAATGTACCTACCTATATTCACAAATAAATTATTTTGAATTTGAATTCGAAAAAGAGGTGGATACAAACGAGATTTTGACACCCGCTGTACTATGGCAATGCACTTAAATTACCAACTTAGCTATTTTCTTCTTTTTATTAAAGACGTCTGCTTGCTAACAACTTCAAACTACAAATGACGAAAATAATCGTCGTCTCTTTACTTACTTCTGCCAACATTACTATTTCTTTAAATTGTGATCAATTGAACAAAAAATCTAATGGAATATAAGGGTATGGTATTGCGACGCACTGAGCGACAAGCGGAGCGGGCAAATCAAAAACTCAACTTCAACATGAAATTATACGACAAATGCTGTTGTAGTTGTGACGTAATACAATTCAGACATAACGCTACTCTGACAATTATTGAACTTCTACACAATTTACTCTGACAATGTGCTTGAGTTTGATTAATTATGTTGGTCGCAGGTTCGACAGATACTGTTGTAAAGCAACGGAATTCGGACATTACACTACTCTGATAATTAAGGAACTTCGACACAATTCTACTCTGACAATTTGTTAGAGTCATTATGTTAGTCGCAGGTTCGACAGATACTGTTGTAAAGCAATGTAATTTAACATTACACTACTCTGACAATTATTGAACTTCGACATAATTCTACTCTGATAATATGTTAGAGTTAGATTAATTATGTTGATCGCAGGTTCGACAGATACTGTTGTAAAGCAATATAACTTAACATTACACTACTCTGACAATTATGAAACTTCGACACAAATGTACTGTGGCATTAATTATTCTGACAATATGTTAGAGTTTGATTAATTATATTGGTCGCAGATTCGACAGATATTGTAAAGCAATGGAACTCAGGCATTACACTACTCGAATTATGGAACTTCGACACAATTCTACTCTGACAATATGTTAGAGTTAGATTAATTATGTTGATCGCAGATTTGACAGAAACAATTCTATATTCAACCATCTCAGATGGTATTACATCCACCCTTTGCACGAAGTACTAGATTATATAAATACCACTAGGCTAGGCAATATTAATTAAAGGAGTATTCTTAGGCCGCAAACCTCTAATATGCATAAATTCATTTTTCCCATGGAGGCGTATTATCTATACCTACTAATATTATAAAGAGGAAAAGCTTGTATGTATGTATGTATGTCAGGAGTAATCTCTGGAACTACCGATCCGATCCTAAAATACTTTTACCAATAGTATGCTACTGAGTGCTATACTCGTAGGCTAATTTTTGTTCTGAAAAAAAAAAGTTGAGTTTTCAGTAAAAAAATAACAATATCTAGGTAGATATCTGTGATTCAAGTCAGAAAAAAAACAGGCAATCTGGCTGCTTATCAACGTGTGTTTACGGGAAAATTTAATTTAACGCGGACAAAATCGCGGGGAACAGCTAGTTACTAATATATCCGCAAATTTTATGCAATTAAAGAATTTAAAAAACTATTAAGGATATGGTGGTTCAGCGGTTAGAGCATCGGCACGGTACGCCAAATAATTATACGGTAAATAATTATAAGTATACCCTATTGACCCATGTAAAAAATTACAAAAAAACTATTAGGTAGGTACATAATATTTCGGAAGTTCGCTAAACGCTCTCAATAATACCATGGCTATATACTTACGATTTAGCAATTTCATGTGTTTTTATACAAAAACAGAGTACGTGAAGTTTTTGCCTCTTAATCTAAAATAACGCTTCCGTTTCAGAGGGGAATAACCTTAGAGTATATAAGAAAATATAGAGTGATAACGTCAACAACATTGCCTTGTGCGGAGCGTGAGCAGGTCTCACCATTGAAATGTTAAAATATCATTTTTAAATTACGTTTTCTAGTCATTTTTGCAAAATTTAACACAGCAGTTAACTATGGTATAAGCTAAAATGTAACTTTTTCGCTCGTGGAGCCTAGTTGAACCGCAGTCGATTGAGGTATGATCGCGGACGGAGATCGTGTCGAGACCGCGTGGTTCATACCCGTGCTTACGGTTCATAATTATACTTCTGTAGGGTTGCTCTGTATTTTCTTACATACTCTAAGGGAATAACCTATCGTATTAAATAAGCAGCAGGTCAAAACTGTGGACCAGATATACCAAATGATTGCTGGATAACCTGCGCAGGTATAATACAGTATAATTTTTTCAGGATGATTTTGATTGTTGTGCTGCAATAGAGTGTGTTGGGGCGATATCCAGGAACCTGGACGCCAGGACATTGCCCCCCCGAGTGTGCAAATTTTTGAGCGGGCCTACAAGCAGGCACTGGACGGGGCTGCGGTTGCAGTACTCAGCCCCATCCGATACAGTGCGAGAAACACGCCCCACATAACCGTCGTCCTCGGACGTGCGGTATGCAGTAAGCTTTTTTTCTCCCTCCGGCCACATAAAAAAAAGGACGATTTTAGGGAAATTCGCGGTGCCGTAATGCGATCATTCCCCGAAAATCGGTATCCCTGAGCGGTAGTCCGCTCAGTTCCGTTCGGGACCCCGATGAAATGTACACTACAAAAAAGTAATTTTTTGGGCAGACTGGGGGGGGAATAATATCACTGAGTTAAGATCCTTGAAGTAACCACGAGGTTACCGACCGGAAGAGAGAGAGTAATTATTAACTTAAGTAATACAATATTCTAACTTACACTTCAGTTAACTTCACGATGTGATCCCTCAGTAGCAACTCCTGTACACCGTTCAAAATATTCAAATATTTTATTTACTTTCAAGTTAAATACGTGAAGATTTATCTAATCTCGAGTGCCAAGTGAAGATGACACTATTACCTAACAAATATTGTAATCATTAGGGCCCGGAAAAATATGTATTAAAAAATTCAAAATATGTACATATAATATGGACGAAAAAATGTAAAATATGGAAAAATATGGAGTAAAAATGAAAAATATGGAATAAATATGGAGTAAAAAATAACAGTAGGTACCTTTAAAGGGAGGTACTTTACCTTTTTCATTGCCTTTTTGCATTAAAGACATTGGAATGAGTAAAGTACTTAACACAAACATTAAAAAAAAAAAGTTTTATTCAAGAATATAATCATTTATTTGCTTCGCATTTATCAACTTCCACTACATCAGCCACTACACTACACTAGGTACATGGTTGCAGTAGACCATCAAGTGCTTTTTTTAAATTATCAAAATGAAATCTAAATATTTATTGATTTATTTATTTATTCATTCATTTATTGCATACATGTGGTATATGTAGTATAAATTTATATTGGCTGAAAAATCTTTCCACGTGACATGACGTAATGGGAGCATACATAATGTGGAATGAACTTAGAATCAAAAATCAAAATACGACGAATAAAACGCGAGAGATATGAAATACGCGCGGCCGATCATGGTGGCGAGAATGCAAACATGTAAAATTATATCAATTTTTGTGAACTAACTCTTGTTCTATGATATAAAAATGGAAAATATGGAGGATTGTGATATATTTTTGTAAAATATGGACTTAACCTTGAAAAACCTTAAAATATGGAAAAATATGGAAAATAAAAATTAGTTTTTCACATTGTAAATATGATAATCGACGTAGAGAACACATTCTAGACCGAAAATCGCGTAAATTAAAAATATGTATTTACATATTAATCCGGGCCCTAGTAATCATTGATCAGTTTAAACTATGAATAACACCAAGTTTATTTAAAATTACTAGCTTCCCGGCGTGACTTCGTACGCGTGACTATCTTACTTCAACGCCTGTTCTACCCCTACTCTACCCCTGCCCTACCCCATTTTCTCACCTTTTAAACCTTCCCTAGAGTTTCACACATATTTCAAAACCAAAATTATTCAAATCGGTCAAGCCATTCTCGAATTTTAGCGAGACTAACGAACAGCAATTCATTTTTATAAATGTTATTGTTATAAATGAGGATGGGCAGCAGCATCCTTGTGTTACAGCAATAATTTGCTACTGCGATCGCCAACCCGCTTCCCCAGCTTGGCGATGGGCAATTACCTTCAATGAGCGCACAATAGTGGCGCGCATTGGGAGAGGCTTATGTTCATCAGTGGACTAATACAGGCTGAAAATGATGATAAAACTTTACAGGCCCAGGGGTGCGAGCATGGATCTTTTTGTCGACTTTTTATCGAACGTTTATCGATTCTAAACGTCAAGTTTGACATAAAGTTCATTAAATTGTGTCAAAATTGAAGTTTAATATTGATACATTTTCGATAAAAATTCGATAAAAAGATCCATGCTTGCGCTACAGGGCTCTGAATCTTAAAATACGCCACTGGCCATACTTGATACTGTGAATTGAGTAGACGTAGAGTTGATGTTATGTGCTAAGATCGTCCATTACGCAGCTTCTCTATGGTTCTAATTTAACTCGATTGCAGCGCCACCTACCGGGTCCAATTGTATTTAAAAACCATCCGGGGACCCCCAAAAAATTCCACGCAAAAGTTTCACGTGCAAACAAACATATTTGCCAATCAATTTTTATTTTTATACAGATTAAAATCTAGATAGAAACGCGTTTTATCTGAAGATCACTACGCGTGCGTGATAGAGGTGTTATCTGTGACATTATCTGACGTATTGTCGAGTTAAAGTGAGGTTCCAATCCAACTGTGCGGGATAGGCATTACTTTGCAGAAATCCATTTTAGAATTATGATAAAATAATATGTAGTGTAGTGTAGGTACAGCTTGGCAAAAAAGAGTCTGGAAAAATTAGGGACTTTTTATACTACAATTCCAAATTACAAGTTATTTGGTGCTTACATATTTCTATGACGACTTTTTTGTCATTAATTATAATCGAATGAATCACATATAAGTTATTTTAGTACTCACAAACTTAGTTTTTAAGATTTTTATTTTTAGTTCCAGCTGTCACCGCCTCAGACTTTTTGCCAAGCTGTACTATTAAATTTCTTCCACTTATAAATTTCAGGAATTTAAGAATTAACACGATTTTTTTGTCATCAAATAAAATCAAATGAATCATTTTTAAGTTATTTGAATACTTACAAACTTAGTTTTTATTTTAGTTATTATTTATTTTAGGTATTTTTAGTTCCAGCTGTCACCGCCTCAGACTCTTTTTGCCAAGCTAGGTATATTATACTCTCCGATTGGTCCCATATATTGTTTTGATCTGATGATAAAATCTGATGATAAACATCGGAGATACATCTCCGATAAACCCTCAGTATCTGCTCCATGGCTAAACCTTTAGTCTGCCACACTGTTGAATTGTGGATTCCTAGTTTTACGGTGAAAGCCTTAAAACTAAACATTCCGACTACACATCACAACATACAGACTCTACACTTTTTTTTTCTTTATTAAAAAGGTAAAAAAAAATTATTGTCAATTGCAAGTCATCAAATTAACAACAGAGAGACCACACCTTAAATATTATCAAAATGACTTTGAAATGTCAAGTGATTTATTTATTTCTCTTTACGGGGGTTCCCGTGATCTTCTGCTATAGGGCAACAGACAATGTGTACAATAACTGGCGGTGCCAGTGCCACTGGTCTGCCGCTCTGTGCTTGGACCCCACTGGCTCAGTAGAGTCCATAACCAAGGTGGCTGGACCATGGATGCAGTAAGGACCAAACCAGGACCAAGTTTTTTTTTAAGATGTTCTTTCTCAGACTGATTAATCGAACTTCTAGCAAGACCTAAAGACCTCCAGCTTAAGCAGTAAAACTATAACAGCAACGGCAGAAAGGCGCCCCTTAATGTGACTCGGGTTTCGGCTTAGGGCGTTGCTTGTCTACTTTCTGTAGCCTACTAAAACAACTCAATAAAATAAAACATTCTATCGAGTTCACGTTTTAATAGCAAATTGCTTCGACGTCGATGGCAACCCTGATTGTTTCATAAATTATTATTCAAGTTTGTCATTGATAAATGACAAGTATGACAACTGTCAAAAGTGTCAAAGTCATGAAGTGAAGTGGTCAATGACCACAGAATACTTATATCCTAAAGGAAAGAATGTCAACTACATACTTCTAAAATGCTTACACGGGCGCACACTAGCGCTGCCGTGTATGCCATAAGCAACATTTGACAACATGGGGAGCGCGGGAGATTTAAATATTATGAATAATATTTTGCCTCTTTTTATTTTAATAGGTAGATGTGTGTACAAATATCGGAATTTCAATTAGCGTCATGGACATTAATTTCTATTGTACATATTCCAGTATATTAATTGTCCCTTTCTCTAATTGAAATACCGATATCTTGAGTCTAGAATTCTCGTTTCCTGTTCTTGCATATTAAAATATTGTTATTTATTACTTAAAAATAACGAATATTCTGCAATAACATCAAACAAAAAATCTTTACTCTTCGCGTAAGCAAGTTAAAAATGATGTTAAATTAAACAAGTTTTTTAAACATTTTTTAAAATATTTATTTTTCTTCGATATGATTTTTTTGATACTTCCTCTAAAAATCCTCGATTGTACACTGTGCAAAACCGTTTTAGGCAGATTTCGATAGTATTTTTAATTATATTATTAAAATTCAGCATATGGTGTTCATCACACCCCTTCAGCCAGTCTTTATTTATATTTTCGCATATTCTTTTTAAATTGTATTTAATTCCTTTAAGTCGGAAATTTTCTTTTAAATAATTATTTATTATTATTGCAGCATTTTCAACCATTTTAATGAAACTGGGCTGGACGTATTTTAAACTGCATCTTACATCGTCATATTCCTTAAACGATGTAAATATATGGCATACCTCAGTGTTCGGATCAGCAAGCATTATTTTTTTACATTGGGTACAATTATTTATTATGTTTCTGGCAATAAAGCCGCACACATACGCACATGCTTGCATTTCTCCAGAACACTGAGGTATTTCTAACTCTTCTACACCTTCAATAGAAATTTCCGCTGGAAAAGGTGCAGAAGAGTTTGCATCATTTGTGGATTGTTCACAATTTTTAGTAAGATACACTTTAAAATTATTTAATATATCATTGGAATCATCCAGGCAGTTCCTATTTTTATTATTATTAATTAAATTTGTAATTATGCTAGTTTTCAATGCTGCAATAAATTGAACTGAAGTGGGGTTAGGATTACAACCACAATTGCTTCGAATACACCCAAAACAGTTTTCTAAAGGATCTGGGTTAAGCCTTCGGACACATAATGTGTTAATATTATATTTTTTTAAATTTAGAAATATTCGCTCTATTGCGTTAATCGTCCTCAACCAGCCATCTTGTGATGGGGGCTTACACCTTGCCCCTAAAAACATCATTTCAGAGAAAAAATCTTTCATTTTTTTAAATAAATCTAAATGAGGGCTGTTTGAGGACATGCTTGTGAGAAATTTCTTCCCCCTTTTTCTGTCCGGCGTGTCACCATTCATAGCGTCAAACAAATTGTCCATGTTTGAAACAAGCGTCGCTGTCGCCACGGCATCTTGTGGTAGTTCATCTGAAAATAAAGAAAATGTCAAATGTTAAAATAGGTTACCTACTGTCCAACTACATACCACTGTCGGTGGTACCAACCCAGACCAACACAGCAACTGAGTTCTACCTCAAAACTAATAAACTAACCACTAAAAACTAGCCAAGTCAGACCTTAGGCTACAATATATTATCCTAAGTTAAGAAGCAACATTATTTTAACATAATGAAACAACTTTTTAACAGATATAACTAGCGTTTTTATTTTGATAAAATAATGCTGACGTTTCGAGTGCTTTGCAGCACGCAGGCAGACAGAAAATAAAAACGCAAGTTATATCCGTTAAAAAGTTGTTTCATTATGTTGAGTGTTCGCGAAAGTTTGAGATAACATTATTTTAAGTTGTTAGAAAATATTTTATGTTGTAAATAAATTTCAGGACTGACCATTGAACTTGGCACCCATTTAGATATCACTTCTTTTGTCGTTGAAGTCATCAACCAAGGCATATATTGAACTTGGCTCTCATTTTAATTATAGACATTAATATGTTGAAACTTACTTTGAGCGACTTTAGCAAATAATCCTGCTGCAACAGAATGGCTCAAAACTTGAGCAGCTAGCTTGACTTTCATTTTTTGTTTGCCATTTGGCTGTAAGTGTTGCTGGGTTAATGCCGGAGCAAAGACAAAGTTTGGGTTTCTTCTATCTATATTGAAGAATTCTTCTATGTGGCTCCATTTAGCTACTCCTGCAATAGAAGATTTAAAAATCAACTAATATTCTAGATATGTTTAGATCAGATATTACATAGATCATATTACCTATATACAGATAATGAAGAAAAAAATACTGCTAAAGAAAGCAAAATAAGTAATACAAACCTGTTTTTCGTTGACCATCTAGCTGAACACTTTGTGTATATTGTACATCATGTTTTAAAAAATTATTTCTAAAGCATTTAAGCAGGTGAGGCGGGTCCAATATGGTTACAATTTCATGTCCATGATGATCAAAATATGGTCGATCTCTTGATGATCCTAATGAGTTAATTGCTCTCAAATTAACGCCATCTAAATCACATATGACGCCAATTACTTCCAATCCAGCACCAAAACAAGTAGTCAAGACCTGAAAAAATTTCAATTCAATTTAGTTAACCTCAATGATATCCTCATATTATGGTTGCTGAAGAATCAGAAGTCTTATTTTTTCTTACAAGATAATAATCTATAAGGAACTGAGGAATTGTATATGTGGGTACAGGATGGCCCAGGTCACTGTCTCCCATGGTCCACATGAAATGTACGAGTTACATTAATTTAAAATACCACTTAGTTTGCCAAATAATTGTATATTCCACTGTATAATAATAACGTGTAAATCAGCGGATGTAGAGTCACTCCATGACGCGCCGACATATATTTTAATGATAATTCAATTTTAGCTAGAAACAAACAGAATATCGGAAAGAACAAAATAACAGATGAGAGCCTACCTCTTTGATAAGAACAGCTAATCGGTCAGCTGTGACACAGTCTCCTGAAAAATAAAAGGCTATTGGCTGTTTCCAGGCTTTTCTTACTCCAATAGCCATAAAAGTAAGGGCATGGCTTGCAACTTCTTGTGTTCGGCCTTGGGTACCATGATCCTGATAGCCGTCTAATTGGTCAAGTTTTGAGTTATAGCTCAGATTCTTTCTAATTGACATTTCGTCAAAAGCCACCACACACAAATTATCACTGATTTGTCGTTGTTTCGTAATTTCCTTAATAGTTTCAATCACTTGATGGTTTATTCCACACACCATTGGTATTTTGTTTAATAATGCCTTTAATGAGCTCACACTAGGCAAACAAAATATTCTGCTTAATAGCCTATAACATGAGCTAGACTTTTTATACATACTTAAAGCTAAAACTTTGTCATCTAGTGTCCATCTTCGCCCGGTTAACTTTCTAGGCACATTTTTTAATTGGCTTTGTAGCATTAAATAAAATGGACTGCCGAGTTTCCTTTTCATTAAATTCTTCACTGCATCATCATTGTGCAATGAAGTAAATAAATCCCTTTTGCATTTTTTTATACTTTGGAATTTCTTTCGTAGTCTCAATATTTCAGATAAATTTTGTCTGCACTTTTTATATAACTTCTGCTTTCTGGGTGTTAATTCCGAAAACTTCTTAACATCCAGGTCCTTTAATAAGCCTTTGCTTTTAGATGGTTCCTGTAAAATAAATTAACATGTTGATATTTGTTTCACTGGGTTTAACTCACTTGTCCTAGAAAACCAAAACACCAATAATGTTTGTCACTGAACTACTTCTAAACGACTGGACCGATTCGAATATTTTTTTTGGTATGCGTTTCTGTGGTGTCCCGGATGGTTTAGATTCACAAATTGGAAAAAAATGGCACTAGTATCTATATAAATAATCAATTTGACCTCAATAAATATATAATCTACTCATTAGTATTATACATATTAATTGAATTACCTTCGTCACTTCTAGGCCAACTAAAGTTGAGTTTTCAATGGACATAGCACACTGAGAAGTACTGGCTGTAACTTGCATATCCATCGGTGGTGCAGTATACTGAAACATTTTATACATATTGATTAGTTTACTTGTCATGAAATGTTGCTTATTGTAATATTTAATAGACAACCAGCAGTTTTCTTTGGTGTCCTGGATGGTTTAGATTCACAAATTGGAAAAAAATGGCACTAGTATCTATATAAATAATCAATTTGACCTCAATAAATATATAATCTACTCATTAGTATTATACATATTAATTGAATTACCTTCGTCACTTCTAGGCCAACTAAAGTTGAGTTTTCAATGGACATAGCACACTGAGAAGTACTGGCTGTAACTTGCATATCCATCGGTGGTGCAGTATACTGAAACATTTTATACATATTAATTAGTTAACTTGTCATGAAATGTTGCTTGTTGTAATATTTAATAGACAACCAGCAGTTTTTTTTGGTGTCCCGGATGGTTTAGATTCACAAATTGGAAAAAAATGGCATTAGTATCTATATAAATAATCAGTTTGACCTCAATAAATATACAATCTACTCATTAGTATTATACATATTAATTGAATTACCTTTGTCACTTCTAGGCCAACTAAAGTTGAGTTTTCTATGGACATAGCACACTGAGAAGTACTGGCTGTAACTTCCATATCCATCGGTGGTGCAGTATACTGAAACATTTTATACATATTGATTAGTTTACTTGTCATGAAATGTTGCTTATTGTAATATTTAATAGACAACCAGCAGTTTTTTTTGTCCAGCACATAAAAACAAAAAAAAATAAAAATATACATTTAAAAATTAAAATTATATATTTAAATATCTCAGGACCCTGAGGTCCTGGACCTTTTAGAGGCGTACGAGGGGCCGAAGCCAACTATATATATATTATTATTATTAGTCATGTCATGATGTTTTTATAGTTTATAAACTAGTGAAACAAAAAAACTCAGTACTAGACTAGTCTTTTAAACCTTAAGTCTTGGAGTAAAAAGTCTAAAACTCAAGTCTAAATTGAGGCTAAGTCCTTTAACCTCAGGTCTAAAAGACTATTATTTTAGTCATAAACTTAAAACTTTAAAAGGCATAAACAGCTAAAAGCCTTTAAAGACTAAAAGGACTTGCGCCTTAAACGCCTTGCGAGTCTTTTAAGTTGTTTAGGTACTCACAGATTAACATGATGAAACTGACAAACTAAATAATAAAACTGTTATAAATCATAGTGGCAATGTAAAATATAACTAATAAAATAGCTTCCCATTTTTTAATACAGGTTTTATATCAAATACAAACTTCCCAATTTTAATTTCCATCGCATTTTAACCTTAGAGCTTGAGCTGTATTGAATGTATTGCTGTATTGAATGTATTGCTGTATTGATGTGTATTGAATATCAAGCACGACTTGCACGACTGAAGGCAGGAGTCGTTTTATAAACAGCTCGAGTCGTATAAGTCTTTTAGTCCTTTAGTAAAACGACTGAGTCATATTGTTAAAGACTGGAAACTCTAGTCTTCTTTTCAGACTTGAGTCATGTTAAATGAACTCTAG
This sequence comes from Protodeltote pygarga, assembly GCA_936450705.2. Classification (NCBI taxonomy): domain Eukaryota; kingdom Metazoa; phylum Arthropoda; class Insecta; order Lepidoptera; family Noctuidae; genus Protodeltote; species Protodeltote pygarga. The sequence goes on from OW388278.2 coordinate 5,570,362, forward strand.
TCTTTCTTAAAAGCCTTAAACAACTGAGTTTCTTGCATCACTACTATAAACTTCCTAAATGGTTCATCAATAAATGGGTGTTCAAATGCTAAAATACTTTTTCAATTAGAACCAGTAATTCCTGAGATTAGCATGATCAACCAAACGAACTACTCAGCTTTATAATATTGGCACACACATATAGTATATTTATGCAATTCAGCTACTTAACACATTCTAAGATTGACTTCAATTTTAGATCAATGTTATGTAAGTACTAGGTTAATATAAATTACACTTACATCCATATTTTTAGGTGGTTCATCTCGTAACAGGACCAAAAGACTTTGAGCTTCGGTTGGAATGGCAAACTTATTCAATCGTGTTTTGGCACTGCTAGTAAATGATGCATCATCAAAATGATTTCCACATAGCATCTTATGCTGTTTGTGTAGCTTCACCAATGATTCATCTGTAGTCCAATCATCATTGGGAAAACAAAATTTTGCCCAAACTCTGGCCCTGAAAAAGGTTTTTATATTACTTATTAGAAAAATAAGTGACAAAATATTGTTTAATATTAACAGTAGCTGTTAACCAAGTCACATTAATGTTTGCTCGCCTGATTGTTATAGCACTGAGATCATATAATGAACAACGGTATTTATTTCAATATTATTATTTACTTAGTAGGTTAAATTAGTGCAAAATTTACTTACTTTAAAGATCCATGCATGGACGGGAGAGGAAACCTGTGAAAGGTCAAAAGAGGATTTTCTTTTGAGGTTATACCACATTTGGCGCACTTAATATTGCATTTTCCGACCATTGTGAAAACAACACAAAAGCGTCAGTATCGCACAAAGTAAAGAGTCTCTATCTCGTAATAGAAGTTTTCACAACACAAAAGCGTCAATTTCGCACAAAGAGAATGAGTCTTTATCTCGTAGGTTCTTTAATTCACAACACAAAAGCGTCAATTTCGCACAGTACAAGAGTCTATATCTCAAAATTCAATAAAATAACTAGCACAGGAAACAACACAATAACAAAATCAAACTGTTAACAGTAAAAATTATGATAAAAAACTCATATCAACGGTTTTTCCATTTCAAGTTTGAGTTGAAAAAAAGTTGACAGTTGACAAATGTTGTTGTTAATATAATTCGCCAAAGAGCAGGCAAAGGTTTCAACCATACAGCCTGTCTTATTTTTATTTTCTTCCGTTATGATGATGATGATTAATGATAATGATGATGATGAATATGATGATTCATGTCAAAGTAAAGCGGTGGCTACTTTACTAAGACTTAATTATTGGACAATTTGTGTCAACCCGCAAAAACACATTTCGCACTATTAATTCATATTCACTATAACAAATGCACTTTAGTCAAACGAAATCTGATAAAGTCCACCGAAATCATCAAAATTTAGATCGAAATTACATATTTTCGCGAATAAAAATTAATAGCACTACATGTCTTTTCGAATTTCCGCCAAAAAGTTTCTTATGACAGAAAGGCCTTACTCTGTGGGCCATCTGTATACTCTGTGAACTCTGTGGGCCATCATTTTTGGTTATCTCATTCTTTCGTATAGCGCTATCGTTTTTTTGCGAATCGTGCCACTGTTGGCATTGGCTGCTAAGAAAGCTGACCCCCCCTGTCAATGACGCTTGATGCTATCCTTGATTCTCGTAAATAATATATATTTTTAACGATATTTTAAAAGCGAAATTAACATAAAACTTCTACAATTCGTTTTATTTCAAGTTGTAAAACCTTTTAAAAGTGAAATATGAGTGATTTGTGCACTGCATGCTTGTGTTCCGGGCGAAATTTATATTTTATTGGCGAGACTGGCTTCTACCACTTATATTCACAAATTTTGAATGAAATACAGGTAACTTTGAGTGTTTTTATGTAATAAAGTATAATTTTAGAATATTATATTATATTGTGGCCAAAAACTGCCAGAAACTAATCTGTTTTACAAGTTGTTTTTTGTAAAAAAATTACGATGATGTAAAAATGAAATTGCAACTTTTAAAGTTTTGTATCCTTACCAACAAGCTTTGTATTAAACCTGTAAGCCACAACAAGGTTTAGATTAGACCTATTAAATAAGATTAGACCTCTATCACAATCACAACATCGAATTTTACTTAATTTTTTTTTCATTTTCAGATCTATGATATGTCAGGCATTTGTATCCGCGTGTGCTGGGAGTGCCGAGCTCTGTTGAGGAAAATGCAACTATTTAAACAACAAGTTAAAAAGTCTTATACAGAATTACTTCAATATGTGCAGCAAGTAAGTGAACACATCATTCTCCCTCTTCTTCTTATCGTATGGTTGATGAACAACCTGGTGTCAAAGTTTAAACCGTCCGTAGGCCTCTGACATGGCTTTACACACCATTGAATAATCTCTCAGGTGTGCTGGTTTCATCACGATGTTTTCCCGCACCGTTTTAGCAACTGTTAATTAATTTATAATACACAACTTACGAGAGTCAGAGGTGCCTCTAAGATATTATTGTGCACAAGTGCATGCGCAAACACAAGTGCATTCTCTATTCCCTCACTGTCATAGTCCGATGGAACGGCAATCCGGACCGGAGAGAGATCAGGCACAGGGCCAACATTACGTGCTTTCCGAGGTATGGAGCAAGTAATAATAAATTTATGATACGCACATAACTTAGAAAAGTCAGAAATGCGCGCCTTGGGTTATACCAGTCAAAGACCATAAAATCCGCAGGTTCTAACAAATCAAAAGCCATGAAAATCGGTCCATCCGTTCTCGAGTTGTAAGCGATCAAACAAACCTGACTTTCTTTTATATATTAATACTGGCGGCCCGCCTCGGCTTCGCACGGGTGCAATATACTTACAAACCTTCCTTAAGAATCACTCTATCTATTAAAAAAACCGCATCCAAATCCGTTGCGTAGTTTTTAAGATCTAAGCATACATAGGAACAGACAGACGGCGGATAGCGACTTTGTTTTATACTATGTAGTGATTAAAAAGTTTTTATTAAATGCCCTCTTTTACCATTTCAAAATTCTTTTTTACAGAACAGCATCACAGAACCACTGCCGGAGCCCCCTCATCTTCAATCCCAACAGGTCTTCAACTTAAGCTACCCGTACATCAAGAGCGAACAGGATCCAGAGGAACATGACACTGTCATTGTCAAGATGGAAGACACACATTATGAACCAGAGAGTTTTGTTAACAATCTAGATTTGGAACCAAAGACAATTGAGATGAAGGTGGATAAGGTTAGTTTTTTTTACAAGCTTTTATTTAACTTGCAATGTATTAGATATTATTTCGGGTCTATTCCCGCACAGATAATTCAAAATCATTTATTATTGAACTAACCTCGACGTTTTGGTCAAGTTGCGTTGACCGTGGTCACGAGAAGACTGCTGTATGCGAGTGTCATAGTCTTGAGCTGCGGGTGGTTTTCTCAACTACCCGCGTTTGATTTTGTGAAACGTAACTGTCCCAATCACGACACACAATGCTAACAGTTTCTTTAGACTCACAGGAAGGAAAATTCCGACCCGAACACCTACTAATGGATTCCATGCTGGAGACAACCTGTATCCATCTTCCCGATTGAAATTTTTATATTTCTTAATTTCAACCGCTTCACCAACAATTCTAGGGTAGAAATGACGATCACTGGAAATGATTTTTGGTTTGTGTAGCTCAATCCAGTGGTTTGGTCCCGATTCGATTAAGTGCTCGGCTGTCGCCGATTTATTCACGTGACGGTGCTTTACCGCAGCGTATGTTTGCAATGTATGTTTGTTCGGGTGGAATCTTGCAAGCTGAATTAGAACCACTTCCTCTTATCCTACGGAGTTGAAGTTTTGCATGTTAGTTCAGTTCCAATGTCTGTATTACAACGAAAATGAGAAAACTGTTTATTAGGGTCTCGCTTAGGCAAATACAATAAAGCACAATAGAGGAACCATGTTACCTATACGAGGCCAAAAAAGGTATCCATCTCAGCAATATGCCGTAGCGAATATCAAATATTAAGTAATTAATATTGTATTATATATTAGGTCGTGGTGGCGCATTGGTTACGGACCCGCTTTGCCAACGCGTAGGGTTCGAACCTGGCATGTATCAAAGTGACTTTTTCAATGTCATATGTACTTTCTTAGTTAATCTAAGACACCACTGACTAACGGTGAAGGAAAACATCGTGAGGAAACCTGGACTTAATAGTTTGACGCCAACACGCAGTGAGCTAGCGTGGTGATTAATGCTCGATCCTTCTCTGTATGAGAAGAGGCCTTTGCCCTGCAGTGGGACAGTTACTTACTAATTATTATATTCTAATTTATTTAATTACAGCCTGCTAAACTTAAAGTAAAAGACAAACAGAAGAAAAAAAAGAAAATTAACCAGAAATTGGTCAAAAAGAAAGGTAAAATTAAACGCAAACGTGACGTCACACCAGAGATGATACAAGATAATGATATTGATGATCATCACGATGATGATAATCATATTGATGACAATGATGAAAAAATTGTTACTGATGAAACGGAGACGAAAGTGGAGAATAGTAATGTTATTCCTTTTGAAGAAGAGGTTAGTCTAATCTATATTCTGATACTTTTCATTCCCAAACTTTGTTGGGGTCGGCTTCTAATCTAACGATGGCTGATGCATGCGTCATACTCGTGAACGGGTGCCGTCTGTTGGGACTGGTCAGCTCATAGCTGTTACGGTAATTTTATCAAAAGCATAAATATATTATTTTAATGTACTTGTGTTTAGTCGACTGACATTGTTCTCACATAAGACCTCAGAACAATGTAACCTAAAATATTGTAAGCCATTATATTTAAAAGAGTAACCATGGAGTTTCTTGCCAGATTCTTCTCCATGAAGGGTAGGCTGCCCTAGGAACTGGCAACTAGAGTCACTCTTATAATAAAAATATTAGAATTATGACTATTCATAAGTGCCTAATGGTCTACATGAATAAAAATATTTTGATTTTGCACAGCAGCTGAATATCAGTTTTCTACGGAGACTAATCTATAGGTATTATAGTAAATTATTTTCTCCTGACCTCGTTGGTCTAGTGGTAGTAAGCGCGACTGCTGAGCACGAGGTCCTGGGTTCGATCCCCGGGTCGGGCAGTGTTATTTAGTTTTTCCATTAGGAAATTCTCAGTAGCAGCACGGAGTCTGAAATTGTGCCCGGTTAATGGCAATAGGCTTGCCCCCTATTACATGGGACTTATAACATAGCCGGCGAAACGTGGGTGTACTGCACACCTCTGCCTACCTCCTCTGGGGAATAGAGGCGTGAGTCTATAAAAACAATTTTTTTTTCATAGACTCACACGTAACGTCGTTACTGCCTGTAATGATGATAATATAAAGGTGTTAATTCTCTTGCACACGCTCTAAACTAATTTAGACTCACTTTCTCACTTTCTAACAGAGATCATTAGAAAAGGATAGAAAATTTTCAGAGCTGTCAAACTTGTCCATTTGCGTGATATCAACGAGAATTTAGTCGGCATGTTATAGAGGTCTCGTCTAATTTCACGTCAATTGCAAGGAGGTAGACTAATTTGATAGTTCAATTTGCTGTCCTTTTTCGATGCTGTTTATTAGAAAGAGATATAGTTAGACTAAAATTAGTTTAAGCAGCTATTACACCATGATCTTTTTAGAAAAAAGGAAGATGTAATTGAAGAAAGAGCGGTCAGATTACGATTTAGAGCGAGAAGAAGGTCCCGACGCACTACTTCTTAAATTGTATACTTTTTAGAATGGTGTAGTCGTATCGCTACGCAATTTGCAACCTTATGTATTTCTAATACGACTGCAAGTTGTCTGTCCTATTTAGGTTTCTAATTTTCTATTTAGTCGTAGTGTAATCGCTGGCTTTTCTGTTTAGAGTGTTTCTCAATAGATTTTCTAAAAAGATCATAGTGTTAGGCGGTTTTCACACTGCCCCGCATCATGCTGCATATTGCGTGTCGACGCACCTACGCGCGTTCCTGCGGGAGTGCAGATCTGCATCATCGTGCGGGTTTTTTGCGCACTCACGCGCGTAGGTGCGTTTTGTAGATTCACGCACGGCGGCTATCATTTATTCGCCGTTCTCTGTGGTGGTCGTGCAGTACTGAGCATCACGATTCAAAATCACGCGCGGCACTGCGGGATTCGGTGTGCCATACCTTGCGTCTCGCCCCGCACCTACGCGCGGGGGTGCATGTTTCTCTGCGTGTATGCGCGTGATCCGCATGAACGCGCGTGGATGCATTTTCTGTGTTAGACTGTGCGTGTTTTCCATACAAACGGAGATACTTACAAGCAACGGAAGAACACGCATCCACGCGCTACGCTGCATCATGCGGGGCAGTGTGAGAATCGCCTAATAGCCGCATTAGCGGGTTGTACAAGAGAATCACCACCAATGGTTGGTTTTGTAAAATTTAAATTTCTGTCTTCATTTATCCTTCAGACCCCTAGACTGAACGGTGGTAAGCGTATTAAAGAGATACTGCCTGACAAGCCGCAATGTGCTGAATGCGGAAAACATTTCAGCTCCAAGAAGACCTACCGATATCATCTCAAGTAAGTATACCCTATGCCGTGTGGTTCCCGGCCTAAGAATAGAACCACCCCTACTCGTCGCGGTGTCGTAAGAAGCGACAAAGAGAAAGATCCGGAGGTAGGCAGCAGCATCCTTCTGTGTAACAGCAATCATTAAAAAAAATACGCATCGAACTGACAACCTCTTTTTTGAAGTCGGTTAAAAGAGGTCGACGAAGTATACTCTCAAAGTCATCATCATCAGCCTGTATTAGTCCACTGCTGAACATAGGACTATCTCAATGCGAGCCACTATTGTACGCTCATTGGAGGTATTTGCCCATAATCACCACGCTGGGCAAGCGGGTTGGCGATCGCAGTAGCAGATGATTGCTGTTACTCAGAAGGATGCTGCTGCCTACCTCCGGATCTTTCCCTTTGTCGCTTCTTACGACTCCCGCGGGACGAGTAGGGGTGGTTCTATTCTTAGGCCGGATACCAAAGGGACATGTCTCGTTATATGGTCAAAAATTAATTCTATTGCAATGTTTGGTTCTAGCGTCCTACATAAAGGTCAAAATAAATACCCTTGTCCTCGATGTGGAAAAGTTTATCAGTGGAAATCAAACCTAGGACGACATTTGAGAACGCATAAGGTAAAACTTGAACATTAGTTACATTTTTATTTGTAGTAGATGTTTGTTTTATTTTCATATGTTTTATTGTCATATCATCTGCCTAGCCTTTTCCCAACTAAGTTGGGGTCGGCTTCCAGTCTTACCGGATGCAGCTGAATACCAGTGTTTTACATGGAGCGACTGCCTATCAGACCTCCACAACCCAGATACTGGGTTACACGATACCCCTTGGTAAGACGATCAAAGATCTACAATTGTCAGCCGGGGCCAACAGCTTAACGTGCTATCCGAGGCACGGAGAGTGATAATTAATTTATAAAACGCACATAACTTACGAAAAGTCAGAGGTGCGCGCCTTGGGTTCGAACCCGAGACCTATGCGCTACATTTTCATGATAAAATGTTTAATTTATAGAGTTACTATTATTTTTCTCATTTTAGTTTTTGTTTTAGGCTCGTGATTCAGGTGAATTATATTGTGAATTATGTGATAAAAGATTTTCGTCCGTCGCTACGTATAGACAACACTTACGAATATCTAAACGACATGTCCCAGAGAGCGAGTTCAGGTATGTGGTGACTGTGGTGAAGTGGGTAAGATTACCACAACCGTGTTTTTCTATTTTGAATAAGTGATTTTGGTTTAGGTGAGGTGGTAAATGATGAGGAATATGTTTGTGGCAATTGTGGTGAAGTGGGTAAAGTTACCACAACCGTGTTTTTGTATTTTGAGTTGCTGGTTTTGGTTTAGGTGAGGTAGTAAATGATGAGGAATGTGTTTGTGGTAATTGTGGTGAAGTTAGTAAGATTGCCACAATTGTGTTTTTGGGTAATTCTTAGAAAAACGTTAACATTTCCTTAATGAATCATTTTTCTCCCAGAGATTCAAAATACAAAAGTACTTTCGGAAGGTTTTTATAGTACTCAACACCTGGCAGCAGGGGTGTAAGTTATGTTTTAATATTAATAATAAGCAATATAATTGATTTCATTCTTAACTTTGAGTGGAGGTTATTGATACGCTTAATTTTTGATAATTTTTTTATAAAAATCACCCTTTTGTATTTTAAGTTACTGATTTTGGTTTAGTTAATGACGAGAAATATATTTGTGGTAATAGTGATGACATTGGTAATATTACCACGACTTATTTTTGTTTAAGTTGTCAATATTATGGTATGGGAAAGGAGGGAAATAACGAAAATATGTCCGTTATATGTGTGGTAAATGTGATAAGATTGCCACAACCTTCCTAATGGATTCCAATGTAGCAATTTGAAGTCGTGGAAAGTCACACAACATCTTTTTTCCATTGTGTCTAGCTACACACATAGTCGATTCGGAACATTGGGATCGGTATTTTAGGAGAAATTTCATCGGGACGTCTTCGAAAATACCGAACCGTGTAGTTACCTTGAGTGAGGGTTAAAAATCTTCCTGTATTATTTCAGTTTCCAATGTAACGAATGTGACAAGAAATTCGTTAACAAGACGAGACTGCGCGATCATATAGATTGGGAACATCTCAAGAAAATCAAATTCAGATGTCAATTATGTAATAAGGTTAGTATCCTCCTGACCGAATTTCGGTCACAGCGGCCATGGAGAATAGCCAACTACGCAGGAGATATTATAGTATACAAGTGTGTGCGCAAACACAGGCGCTCTCTCTATTCCCTCACTCTCATAGTCCGATGGGACGGCAATCCGACATGACCGGAGAGAATTCAGGCGCAGGACCAACTGCTGTACGTGCTTTCCGAAGCACGGAGTAAGTGATAATTAATTTATAATACGCACATAACTTACGAATAGTCAGAGGTTCGCGCCTTGAGATCAAACTCGAGACGTCAGTCGACGGTTGGCCCTGACCACTACGCTATCAGTGATCAATTTATCGAATCACGAATTTTTTTTAAATAATGTTTAGGCATGTGCTTGACCACGACCCCTCCTGATGGTAATCATTCTTTAGCTAGTCTTCCGCTTGTCTTTAACAGAATACAACAGTACTATACAGGGTTATTTGTAAAACACCAGCATGCTTAAAAGAGGTCATTAAACTCATCATTATGAACAAGTTTTACTATGGGATCAACCCTGAAATTACATTACATACATTTTGTTGAGTCATGTGAACATAAATTATGGAACAGCTGTTTTTTTTTTCAGTTTTAGGGGTGGTCCCGTAGTAAAAGTTGTTCATAATGCTGCTGATGCTGGTGTTTTACAAATAACCCAGTAGAGTAACTCGGCATTTTGTTCCAGCCGTTTAAATGTCACACCTCGCTGTACGTTCACATGCAAAACGTCCATACGAACAAAGAAAAAAAGGATAACCTGTGTCATGTTTGTGGCAAATCATATCAGGTAACAATAACTTTTTTTTATATATTTACTAGCTTCTGCCCGCGGCTTCACCCGCGTGGTACATTGATAAATTGTAGCCTGTGTTATTCTGATGTGTAACCTATATTGGTGTAAATATTCATCAAAATCCATAACTCCTCACAAACTTTCATATTTATAATATTAGTACCTAGGATAAATATAATGCTTCTAAATTATCTGCCACGGTTGCAATGGAAGAAAGTATGGGTACATAGATTACAATAGTGAAGAAATTTCGTACCCCGGAACAGTAAAAAAAATTGGAGCATGGAGCAGAATTAGACCTACGCAAAAAAACGCAGGCAAAAGAAAAAAAATTGTAACGTTGTATTAAAAAAATTACTTCACTATTGTAATATAAATAACCAATATTATCTCTCATTGCAGCCGTGGCAGATAATTTAGAAGCACCTTATATATTATTATTTACAAATCATTTATGCATGATGATATTTTATGTATGTTAAAGAAAATTCCAATAATACGTGTGTATACGAACAACTTGTGTATGACAGAGCGACTGGGGCTTTACTAGTAGGTCGCGGGTTCTAGGTTCCCCCAAGCTCCGGAGTCTGCTGTGAATCCATTTCTCTACAAAAATGTTGACTCAAATATAGTTTTTTAAAGCCTTCCAACAAAATACCTTCAACATTCCTAAACTCAGTGTAATTTTAATAATTCCAGAACGCAGCGAAACTTAAATACCACATAGTTGCCATGCACACAAGTGAGACACCTTACCAGTGCGAACAGTGCAGCGCAGCCTTTGGATGGTACTCTAGCTTGTACCGACATGTCAGAGAAGTTCATTACAAGGTAAGTTAACTGTGGCGAACTTACCACACCCTAGTGAGACTTCTTGCCAGTGCGAACTGTTAATTGCAGCTTTTGGATGATACTCTAGCTTGTATCGACATGTTAGAGAAGTTTATTATAAGGAAAGGTTGTTGTGGCGATCTTACCACAGACTAGTGAGCATGGGCGTCCACAGACATTTTCGACAGAGTAGGCATACATACAAATCCTACTTATTTCACTAATTCGTCGTCCGCGTTGTATCTATTAGGTTAGACAGTGCCTTTTTGCCTATATGAACTGCACGCCCCTGCTAGTGAGACTTCTTACTAGTGCGAACTGTTAATTGCAGCATTGGATGATACTCTAGATTGTACCGACATGTTAGAGAAGTTTATTACAAGGTAAGTTGACTGTGGCGAGTTTACCACAGATTAGTAAGACAGAACCGACCGCAATAAAGAATGGACGCACAAGTATTTTCTCTAATATTTATAGTAATATGATTATTATTTAATAAGAAATTTGAAAAAACAACTGATACGGATGGGATTCGAACCCACGATCTTCGGCGTACCGTGCCGACGCTCTAACCGCTGAGCCACCGTATCCCGTCAGAATCAGCCGAAATTATTAAGAAAATATCTATCGGAATACATTAGGTAGCCGACTCAGTGCTCCAAACTTTGCAGTTTTAGAAGGCACCGATGCGATATTACCAATTTTCTTAATATTTTTGTGAATTTTGCTAAGAAACAACTTTATAAGGAACTCTTCAACGGTCAACAGCACACATACAATTGTTTGCATAAACGTTTAGTTTTGATAATCCCATACAAAAGCTGTAAAAGCTTGGTTAAAAACCTTGTTTTTAGAAAAACTTATTTTTTATATAATTATGTAATAAGAAAATTTGAAAAAACAACTGATACGGATGGGATTGAACCCACGATCTTCGACGTACCGTGTCGACGCTCTAACCGCTGACCGCAACACATATCGGGATACGTAATGTATTTCGATAGATGTCGCCACACGCCCTAGGTGTGTAAAAGAGATTTGAAATTTCGACTGGTGCTGGTGGGATACGGTGGCTCAGCGGTTAGAGCGTCGACACGGTACGTCGAAGATCGTGGATTCCGATCCCAGCATCCGTATCAGTTGTTTTTTCAGATTTTCTTATTAAATAATTATATTTAATAAGCTAACATGACAGCTACATGATACAGCTTGTGCTATAACATGTAAAAAATTCACAAAAAAAAAACTTATTTTAAATTGTATCAATTAATATAAAAATCTCTGTTCACAGATGAAATTGCAGCCGAAAAAGTCGAAAAAATCTAAAAAGCCCGATGTGTTTCCTTCCTTGATACCGCAACCAACTTTTTTAGGACAATTAATGCATCAGCCTGGACCGCCATAATGTTTACGTAAACCCTGACATACTGCTTCTCGAGTAGATGTCGCTACTGTCGCTGAAGTTCAGCATTAGCCACAGAATCATCATCTGCCTAGCCTTTTCCCAACTATGTTGGGGCCGGCGTCCAGTCTTACCGGATGCAGCTGAATACCAGTGTTTTACATGGAGCGACTGCCTATCAGACCTCCACAACCCAGATACTGGGTTACACGATACCCCTTGGTAAGACTGGTCGTCAGACTTTCGGGCTTCTGACTACCCGTAACGACTGTCAAAGATCTACAATTGACAGCCGGGGCCAACAGCTTAACGTGCTATCCGAGGCACGGAGAGTGATAATTAATTTAAAATACGCACATAACTTACAAAAAGTCAGAGGTGAGCGCCTTGGGATCGAACTCGAGACCTCTGACTTGCCAGTCAAACGGTCATACCATTAGACTATCACGACTTAATATTTAGGATGATGTACTGTAAAATTAGGTTAGATTTTTTATTTTATTGTATATCTTTATTTAAAAAAAAGACGATAATAGCAATAATGTACTTATGACTGATGTTTTTTACTTATTATGATAAAAATAGTATTACTAAAATTATGTGGAATAAAAAATATTTGTACTGAAATTGAATTTTAATTTTTGTTAAATAATTGTTGTTGATATAATTCGCCCAAAAGGCAGGCAAAGGTTTGAACCATAGAGTATTCAAGAAAATATAGAGTGATAACGTCAACCACATTGCCTTGTGCGGAGCGAAAGCAGGTCTCTCCATAGAAATGTTAAAATGTCATTTTTTCAAATTAAGTTTTCTAGACGTTTTTCAAAATTTTACTCAGCAGTTAACCATGATATAAGCTAAAATGTAACTTTTTCGCTCGTGGAGCCTAGTTGAACCGCAGTCGATCGAGGTATGATCGCAAACGGAGCTCGTGTCGCGGCCGCGTTGTTCACACCCGTGCTCACGGTTCAAGTTCATACTTCTATAGGGTTGCTCTATTTTTTTCTTATATACTCTAAGGTTTGAACCATACAGCCTTGTCTTATTTTTATTCTCTTTCGTCATGATGATTAACGATGATGATGATTCGTGACAAAGTAAAGCAGTGGCTACTTTACTAAGGCTTAATATTGGACAATTTGTGTCACTCCGGAAAAACATATTTTGCACTATTAATTTATCATCATTTATTTAAGAGCTACGCTCTTGTCGATGCAGCCTCTTCCAGCTCTCCCTATCAAGAGGCAATAATTAATTTATTTATTTATATTCACTTCAAAATAATGCACTTTAGTCAAACTAAATCTGATAACTATCTATACTATAGATTTGATTGAAATAACATAATTTCGCGAATAAAAAAATCAATGCACTACACTACATGACTTTTCGAATTCCCGCCAAAAAGTTTTTATAGACCCTTAATTTTGACAGCTAGGTAGTTGTTGACAGGCGCTGTCATTTCAATACAAGTTAGATATTTTCATTGCATTTCGACCAATTCTCTCCGAAACTTATTCCTCTGGAATTGTATCCGTATTTACTGTAAAACAAATCCCAAAATGCCATGCGCTGATGGAAGGGACCAGTACGCAGCTCTGTCGTTGAATCAATGTGAAGATAGGGCTTCGTTCCCGACGTTAGCGCGTTCCATTTTAAAGTTGAAGATCCGGGTGTTGGGTCTCTGAAAGAAAGTATAGAGCTTAAGTATCTATAAGTACTCTAAGGTATAGAGCTTAGAGTATATAAGAAAAAATAGAGCAACCCTATAGAAGTATGAACCGTGAGCACGGGTATGAACAACGCGGCCGCGACACGAGCTCCGTTTGCGATCATACCTCGATCGACTGCGGTTCAACTAAGCTACAAGAGCAAAAAAGTTACATTTTAGCTTATGTCGTGGCTAACTGCTGAGTAAAATTTTGAAAAACGTCTAGAAAACATAATTTGAAAAAATGACATTTTAACATTTCTATGGCGAGACCTGCTTTCGCTCCGCACAAGGCAATGTGGTTGACGTTATCACTCTATATTTTCTTGAATACTCTATGGTATAGAGTGATAACGTCAACAACATTGCCTTGTGCAGAGCGTGAGCAGGTCTCACCATTGAAATGTTAAAATAAGTATCATTTTTTAAATTACGTTTTCTAGTCATTTTTGCAAATTTTAACACAGCGGTTAACCATGTTTTGCTACAATGTAACTTTTTCGCTCGTGGAGCCTAGTTGAACCGCAGTCGATCGAGGTATGATCGCAAACGGAGCTCGTGTCGCGGCCGCGTTGTTTATACCTGTGCTCACGGTTCATACTTCTGTAGGGTTGCTCTAGTACATATGATGCTGAACTGCTTGAGCCATTAATGTGTAATATAAAAATAACATAACATAGAAATTTGTAAGCACCAAATAATTTTAAGTTGTGGTATGTGAAGGGCGCTAGTGGCGCCCCCAATTTTTTTTTTTGTCAAACTATCATCATCATCAGCCTGTATTAGTCCACTGCTGAACATAGGCCTCTCCCAATGCGCGCCACTATTGTGCGCTCATTGGAAGTATTTGCCCATAATCGCCACGCTGGGCAAGCGGGTTGGCGATCACAGTAGTTGATGTTTACTTAGGTACTGTTACACAGGCCCGCCGCAAGCGGGCGTGCAAGGCGTGCACTGCACGCGGGCGGCACACCCAGGGGGGCGGCAAATCGAGGGACTCATCACATATTTAAGTCATTGTCATAATACCCATCCCACCACAAGTATAATAAGAAATGTCATAGCCTGGAAAAAAATCGACCGAATGACGTTAACCCCGCCATATAGGACATCTGTTAAAACATTAATTAGGTATCCTTTTTTTGACAAACTTAGAGTAAGTAGTCGTAGATATAATTGGTATTGCACGCGGGCGACGAAACAGCTAGCGGCGGGCCTGCTGTTACACAGAAGGATGCTTCTGCCTATCCTCCGGATCTTTCCCTTTGTCGCTTCTTACGACACCCGCGGGACGAGTAGGGGTGGTTCTATTCTTAGGCTGCAAACCACACGGCAGAAACTGTATAATTATAAAAAAAAATACGTACCCGTATTTAGCAAAATTAGTCCACAACTCAGTCATTGTATCGATTATAACTTGGTCTTCCTTTGTAGTGTTCTTTAAAAGAGGTAGGGCAGGTGACCCGGTTTTGGCCATTTTAAGAATTTTTTAGACTTTGAGGCTATATCATTTTACAGTTTTTGTTATCACGGACATATTTCTTGTAAAAAGTGATTAAATATATATAAATCTAGCCTAAGGATACATTTTTTTTTCATAATGATTCAATGGAAAAATAATCCTGTAGAAAAGAAAAAAAAATGGGAATTTGTGCCATTTTTGGCCAGATTTACCCCATTTCTGGCCACAGTCATGTGCCAGTTCTGGCCATCAAAATTCATCAAAAATAAAAAGCAGATAATTCTAAAAAAATAAAAAAAAAATTCGAAAATCGCATATTTTACGACCAAGTCTTTATTTAGAGAATAATAGCTAACATAACATTGACGACAAATATGAAATATAATATCTCAGCTGGAACTGTACTGGAACAATTTTCTTTTCACGACACCGATTTTTTTAGTATTTGGTTTCGATGGAGGCATTATAATCGTAACTCTGAAAATTAATAGATTACTTATATCAAAATAGCTAAGTAATTAAGTTGAAAAATCACTAAAAACTAAATGGCCAAAAGTGGGGTTCTACGTGCACCACTTTTGGCCAGTCATGTGGCCAAAGATGGGAAAATTCATTCATTTTGGCTCCATTAGTGGCCACCTCCCCTATCCTCACTTAATAAACAAATAGCGATAAAATATCATTAGTACCACTTAGACAGTGTATTCTTAATGAAGGATTAACATACACATTAAAAAAATAAGAAGCATTTAAAAAAATAATGATTGATAACTCACCCGCTCGCCTTAGCCTTTTTGCTAAGACTTAAAACAATTTACGCTCGTCAAAAAATAATGACTTGTTGGATTGAAGTGAAGTTTGAAACATCAAAGCTGTTAACGCTATCAGTGTTGCCAATAATAGATATTTTTATTCCCGTAAACCATACAGTAATATATTTGTCTTTGCCTTAGTTATAACGATTTGAAGTTCTAAATGGCCACAAAGGGGTCGGTGGCCACAACCGGGTCACTTGCCCTATGTCGAACAAATACCCCAATTCATCACCATGTGTCGGGCCTTTATCAGTGATGTTATCTCTAATTTTCACATAATTTCGTCCGCCATCATAAGCAAATAAATACCTGTAGACAGTTGAGTTATTTTTTAAATAATATTTAACAGACCTCTCCGTTGGGTAATGAAATGCGAAATCTGATATAAAATCTATTAAGTTATCTTTCAAATTATCGAAATAGAAATGTTTTATGACATCCATAGCGTCGCCCGTTACATTAAAAAATCCTTTGGACAATTCTGCAAAAAAGTCGTAGCTTTCAAAAAATGCGTCTGTCTCTTTGGAACAGAAAAAAAGTCCTTCCTTCACAGTTGCGCCAGAGATTATTTTAATATTTTTTAAATCTTTATTTTTTTGTGTTTTCGTTAACAATATTTCGTCGATACAGGGCCTGAAGATGTTAGTTTTGGAAATTTCAAATAATTCGTTCTTAGTCAATAATTTCGACAGTTTTGCAATAAATTCTTCGACATTAATATTTTCGGTGTCCATACCGATTTTTTTGGCTACTACAGAATTGAATTCTAAATGCGTATCTTCGTTAACATAAGGCATTATAGCCTGTCCGCTCTGAAGAATAACTTTGTTAAACAACCCATCATTATTATACAACAAATGAAAATCTGCTAAAATAGACCCCGCGC
This sequence comes from Protodeltote pygarga, assembly GCA_936450705.2. NCBI lineage: Eukaryota > Metazoa > Arthropoda > Insecta > Lepidoptera > Noctuidae > Protodeltote > Protodeltote pygarga. Next base: position 5,587,053 of record OW388278.2, read on the forward strand.
TATGTCCAATCAGCAATACATTTTCGCTATCTCCTCCAAAACTTTTTATATTGTCTTTCACCCATTTCAAAGCTAATATCTGGTCTTTTAAGCCTTGATTACTGTATTCAGAATTGGGAAAACATAGAAAGCCGTACGGGCCCAATCTGTAATTGACTGTGACGACAATAACATTATGTTTTATAAGAAATTTAGGTGAATATGAAGATAATGCTCCATTTCCTTGGACGAATGCTCCGCCATGGAGGTAGACCATTACTGGCAATGCGTGTTTGTGTGTAACGTTGATTGGTGTGTAGATATTCAGATGCAAGCAATCTATGGTGCCTGTGACAACTTCTCCGAGGATTTGCGGACATATTGCGGAGTCGTTGTTAGCTTCGTATAGAGTTGTGAAATATGGATAAGGCGTTGCTGTCTGAAAAAAGCAAAATTACAAAACTGAAGTCGTGTGATTAGGCAGAGAAATCATTTAGGAAAAGGAGTAGGCAACTTTTCTTACAAAAAAAAAACCAACGAAATAATAAAACACTAAATAACTAGAAATAACATAGAAACGTTCGTATTGGAGTCCACCGACTCCTATACGAACGATACGGTTTAATGTGAAACCCGCTAAACTTGGCACCCCAAGTTTGGCGCCAAGTTTAGCGGGTTTCACATTAAACCGTATCATACCATTAGATTTACCCAACCATTACGCCTTGAACTGACTCCAAATTAATTCATAGGTTAATGGGAAGTTAAAAAATTCTTCTGAACAAAATTTTGTTACAAAAAAGCTGGCTTCTCATTTTTTTTTTCCTAATATTTTTGTTTAACAAAAATATTAGGAAATTTTTTTTATCTAACCAACAAGTTCTAAACAACGATACCCCTTGCCCTTCATTATCTGTATGGGAGCTGTAATGTTTTAAAAAATAATTACAATTTGTATGTCTGGGTCAACATGACGCAAACAGCCAAACTGTTGGTCGTTTGGCTATTCTAATCTACATAATTTCAATAGCGTGAACTAATTAGCATTTAACAGAATACACGGGCGAAACTCAGTGGTTTTTGGCACAGTATAATAATCATACAGTACGGTAACTACGTACATACGGCACACTCACACAAACATACGCAACGACGCGTGGTTGACACTGCAGATACCGCGAAGTTCGCTTAGGAGTCTCATCGTTACGCAATATTACGCATGTTTGTGTGAGCGTTTGTGTCTAGTTTGCATACCTACTGTATGATTATTATACTGTGTTTTTTGTCTGCTATTTTATATTTTTTGTGTATTTTCTTATAAATACTTAAATGAAAAGTTAAATAAAAATAACTTCACTTCATAATATAAATCAAAGTCGCTTTCTCTGTCCCTATATCCCTATGTATGCTTAAATCTTTAAAACTACGCAACGGATTTTGATGCGGTTTTTTTTTAATAGATAGAGTGATTGAAGAGGAAGGTTTATATTATGAATATTGCACCCGTGCGAAGCCGGGGCGGGTCGCTAGTTTATTTTATAAAACTAGGATCGAAGTTTAAGAAAACCTTTATAATAGATACAATAATTATACAAAACATGACTCACCGCAAAGGGTTTTTTTTCATCAACTTTTCCATACGGTATACCTAAGAACATGGAAAAATCTTCACCTCTAACCCCACGTATTTGTCCAACAGTGGTGTCCACTATTAAAGAATTCTTTCCATTAGCACAAACACCACAAATCAACAAAAATAAAAAAATTAAAAGAATCATTTTGGGTTCTTTTTTTCAGAATAGCACTGTTGCATTTTTTGCAATGTCACGGAAATAAAAAAAAAGTTTAAATGTCAAAGCGCGAAATTCGTTGAGGCGCTATTTTTTTAAAATCTCTAATAATGGCGCGGCCGCGGCGTACCTAATACGTAATTGTACTGAATAATGAATAATACATAATACTTATATTATAATGTGGTAGGTATAGACAGTATAAACACGCAGTTTTTTTTTAAATCAGGTAGGTTTCCTACTTGTCAGTTCACATCAAGAAATCAAGGCAAGTTTAAAGATTAGGTATTTATTATTATTAGATTATAATTATAAAATAACTAAAAAGTAGGTATTGTTTTATATGTATTAAACAGAGCGTTTTATTTAGCGTTAGATACCTACATTTTATTTATTAACTTAAATACATAGGTTACCTATATACCTACCTTACTTACCATAATTATATAGGTACCTAAGATGTGTCGCGGCCGCGTTGTTCATACCCGTGCTTGCGGTTCATACGACTGTCTTACCGAATGCAGAAGTTTGGTATACCGGAGTTGTATAAATCGTAAAGTTTTGAAGACCGAAATGCGGAAGACCGAAAAAAATTTTCACCGGAAAATCTTGGTTCAAATGTTTTTGATCTCGATATACTTACCTACTTAATTATGTAAAACCGAAAGGCTCTAAGTATAATATTTTTTTAACCGGTATGATCCTACATGATGAAGATGTAGACCGTGAGGCCTACATTGTGGTGAGTGCAGAATAAAAGATGTGGCTCCGCCGAAGATGTTTAATGCACTCATTTATTGTAGGTAGGTATTTTAACTTATTTCTAATACAGTTTGTTAGTGACGCATGCGACGCGCTTAATTAGGACAATATTCTGGGTTACACGTTCCTCATATTATTGCTAAATATGCATACCTACATGTACAAGTAAAATTAACTAGAGAAAATGTACCTACGGGTTTGCCCGTACATACTATTTATCTAATATTAACTATAATTTAATATAGTCTCAAACTTTCGCGAACATTTAACATAATGAAGCAACTTTTAAACGGTTTATTTTTCTGTCATTGGGGGAGGCCTATGTTCAGCAGTGGACGTCTTATGGCTGAATTGATGATGATGATGATGTTTATTTTTCTGTCTGTATAATATGTTTTTAGTCTACCTGCGACCACGAGAGCTCCAAAGCTTCCGAAACGTCAGATGTTTTGGAAAAAAAAAACTAATTTATTTTTATTATATGTTGTTATAGCAGCAACGGAAATAGGTAGGTACATCATCAGTGATTTTAAATGACTAGCTATCACGGTTCGTGAGATACAGTCCGGTGATAGTCTCTTGAGTTTTATTTACTCATAGCTGAGGTATGTAAGGATCGTAGCAAGTGGAAATCCGTTGTCTCTGCCTACCCCTCTGGGAAACAGGCGTGAGTCTATGTATGTAGCTGTTCCCCGCGACTTTGTCCGCGTTAAATTAAATTTTCCCGTAAACACACGTTGATAAGCAGCCAGATTGCCTGTATTTTTCTGACTTGAATCACAGATGTTGTTATTTTTTACTGAAAAATCGACTTTTTCAGAATAAAAAATTGCCTATAGCACTCAGGGATAAAGTAGCTTCTTATTGGTGCAAGAATTTTTAGGATCGGATCGGTAGTTCCAGAGATTACCCCTGACATACATACATACAAACTTGACCTCTTTATAATATTAGTAGGTATAGATGTGGTCTGGTGACATACGGACGGACAGCGGAGACTTGGTACTAGGTAATGGCCCCGTTTTGCCCTCTGGGTACGGAACTCTAAAAACGACAAAAAAATGAACGAAACAATTAAAATTTGAATATGTTTATTTTTCACACATAATACTAATTATATTTACAATTAAAACAATAAGGTACCTACTGTATTACATTAAGGCCTCTTACAAGTTTTGTCCACGATAGTACACAAACGCTGCCAGCGCTGACCTGAGCGTGTCGGAATTTGTCGGAGACTTTCGGCGTTTATCGTTTATTGAATATCGTTTATCGTTTATTGAAAAGTCAGAGGTCTTGGGTTCGAACCCGAGACCTACGACTTGCCAGTCAACGGTCACCACCACTAGGCTATCACGACTAACACAATATGTTACACTAATGAACTGTTAAGAAATTATTAAATTAATTCATGAAATTCACCCGCCTATGTCCAGCAGTGGACTGATACGGGCTGATGATGATGTTAGAGACTTAGAACCTACTACCCGCACAAACCGGTAGACCGGCGCCAACCGGTAGACCGGTAGACTGCTGCTACCGGTAGACTGCTGCTAACGGTAGACTGCTGCTACCGGTAGACTGCTGCTACCGGTAGACTGCTGCTACCGGTAGACTGCTGCTACCGGTAGACTGCTGCTAACGGTAGACTGCTGCTACCGGTAGACTGCTGCTATCGGTAGACTGCTGCTACCGGTAGACTGCTGCTACCGGTAGACTGCTGCTACCGGTAGACTGCTGGCTACCGATACACCGGTAGACCGACGCTGGCTACTGCTTTCTGTATACAGCCTAATGCGATCAACTGCCTTTAACTCATCCCTCATGTGCATCATACATCTTCCTCACAACTCTTAACAACTCATTTAAATTAAAACCAGTCTTCGCCGATATACCTATAACATTCATTCTCTTTTTGACCTCCTCAAAAGCCTTTTTCCCCTCATCTAAGTCTATTTTATTTAAAACTATACAAGTTTGTCGTTGGGTGAAGTTAGCATTGTATTGCTTTAGCTCGTAAGAAAGGTTTTCGTACTGGTTTATGGGGTCTTGAGTGGAATCTAGTAAGTATATGAGACCCTTACACCTTTCAGCGTGTTGGAGGAATTGTATACCTGTGGAAAAAAATGATTTGTTTTATTTTTTAATTGTTTTTATTAGGCAGCGGGCAGAGATGCCCGCGACCGATTTTTTTTACAAATAATGGCCGTGTGCCGAAGCCGGTCACAAAATCTGTGAAAAAATCGGTCATGGACTGAGAGCGAACATCATGCCGTGACCAACAAGTTTACAAACCGATTGGCTAACAGGTTGACCGACTGGTAGACCGACTGATTAATCAACCGGTTGACCAACAAGTTTACTAACTTAGATCATAGATAGAACAGCGCGTGTGTACGCAAACACAGGTGCACTCTCTAATCCCCCACTCTTATAGTCCGATGGGACGGCAATCCGACACGACCGGAGAGAGATCAGGCGCAGAGTGCTCGCATTACGTGATTTACGAGGCATGAATCGATTGATAATTAATTTATAATATGGACGTAAGCGTAACTTACGAAAAGTCAGAGGTCTTCTTCTTCTTCTCGTATGGTTGATTAACAACTGGTGTCAGAGTTTAAACCGCCCGTAGGCCTCTGACATGGCTTTACACACCATTGAAAAATCTCTCAGTTGTGCTGGTTTCATCACGATGTTTTCCTTCACCGTTTTAGCAACTGATAATTAATTTATAATACGCACATAACTTACGAAAAGTGAGAGGTGCGCGCCTTGGGATCGAACTCGAGACCACTGACTTATCAGTCGACGGTCATACCACTAGGCTATCAGTGCTGTTGTTGTGCTAGTGTTTAAGTCAGAGGTGCGCAAATGGCATTCGAACAACAGATTATGAATCACTATCTTTTAATATATTAAAAATAATAATTCTTACCTAAACCATAGTTCTTGTGTGAACCAGGAATCAAACCTGGTAAGTCTGCTATTGCTACTTGCTCATAGTCGTCGTACGGTACCATACCTAGAAAATAAGTTATTAGTAATAAGTTATTATAAAATTTTGTCTTTATCCACTAACTCGTCAACTCATGCCAAAAAAAAACATAATTAGAAAAAACAACTGATACGGATGGGATTCGAACCCCCTACCCCTACCACACGCCCTAGGCGTAGAAAAAGAGATTTCAAATTTCGACTGATGCTGGTGGGATACGGTGGCTCAGCGGTTAGAGCGTCGACACGGTACGTCGAAGATCGTGGGTTCGAATCACATCTGTATCAGTTGTTTTTTCAAATTTTCTTATTAAAATAATTATATTTAATAAGCTATCATGTGTAACAGGTAAAAATTCACAAAAATAATAATAAACCAGCCTGTAACTGTCCCACTGTAGGGCAAAGGCCTCTTCTCATACAGAGAAGGATCGAGCATTAATCACCACGCTAGCTCACTGCGGGTTGGCGTCAGACTATTAAGTCCAGGTTTCCTCACGATGTTTTCCTTCACCGTTAGTCAGTGGTGTCTTAGATTAACTAAGAAAGTAACATTGAAAAAGCCGCATTATTATGCGAGTAAATAAATTGCCAAGTAAAGTTATGCGAAAACGTCATGTCAAACAATACTATGCCTTAAAACTTTATGCCAAAAAGTGATTCCTTTGTAATTTGCCTTTTGCATTATGCCAAAATATTATTATGCGAATAAAAGTTATGCAAAAACTTTATGCGAAACAATATTATGCCTTAAAATTTTATGCCAAGATTCCCGATGGCGGGACATGTCTTGAGAGGGTTAAAAGCGGGACATCCGGCTACTACTCGCTACGCATCTTCGCCCATTCTTGGTAGGAAATTAGCATAAATTAATTTTAAGTTTTTACCAATATGTGGCCGTAAGGTGGTGAATGGATAAGGAGCCACAGTCGGTCTCGCTCTGGTCAACGCTCGAAGCAATGTGCTTTTACCTGGGGAAAATATTTAATAGCGTTATAAGGGCGGTACGTTCGCAATTAATATCGAAAGGAGATTCGCTCCCGAGCCGCAATCGAGGGATATGATGACTCTCGCAACTCAAAATTTAAAAAAAAAGAAAAAGAAGAAGAGATAAATTCAAAAAGAAAAATTTACTTTCGCGATTGAAAAATTTACTCTCGCGACCGAATATTTACTTACCTACTCTTGCGACTGAAAATTTACTATCGCGACTGAACAATTTACTCCTGCGATTGAAAAATTTACTCTCGCGACTGAAAAATTTACTCTCGCGACTGAAAATTTACTCTTGCAACTGAAAAATTACTATCGCGATTGAAAAATTTATTGTCACGATTGAAAAATTTATTAAGCGCGACTAAAAATTTGCTAGTTCTAGTTTAAAATATTATCTTACCCGCATTAGGGAATCCTATTAATCCAATATGTGCCATAGATCGTACTTCTAAAGTATACACGTTTGTTTCTCCGATGGCACCAAACTCGGCTATGCTGGGGGCCTGAAACATTTACATGTTATAGCACATGTTAGCTTATTAAATATAATTATTTAATATACTTATACTTTTTTTACTCAATGCACTACAACAGTCAATTTTTGAGGTGACCAAGAACCCTATTTTGCAAGCTTTTATTTAACTTGCAATGTATGTTTGTTCGGGTGGAATCTTGCAAGCTGAATTAGAACCACTTCCTCTTATCCTACGGAGTTGAATTTTTGCATGTTAGTTCAGTTCCGATGACAATGCATTTTTATGGTAAGCATGACCGGAATCGACATCCAGAATTAGCTACAGATAAGGGAACTCTTAGCGGTTACAAATACAAATTTTTGCATAAGTATACATACAGTATTAGTTTTGATATTCCAATATAACCAATATAAAAGCTTGGTTAAAAACGATGTTTTTTATAAAAACTTATAGTTTTACCGCCCCAGGCTATCTGCCTCTGTAGGCACACCCTTGAGGACCATTCATACCTGCTCAGTATCAGTAAGGAAGAACTTATTCCCTCTGCCACCGCAGCCTCCTCGGGCAGCTACAAACATTATGCCTTCGGTACTCAGGTCTCCCACCACCTGGCCCGTGCCATCCCTGATTATTGTACCTGAAAATAACATAAGTATTTACTGGTGGTAATCATGATCATCATCATCAGCCTGTATTAGTCCACTGCTGAACATAGGCCTCAACAACGCCTGTATTCCCCACATTTTGGCAGCTATGTTATAAGTCCCAAGTAATAGGTGGCGAGCCTATTGCCTCTAACCGGGCACAATTCTAGACTGTACTGCTAGTGAGAATTTTCTAATGGAAAAACCCAATAACACTTTGCTCAACCCAAGGATCGAACCTAGGACCTCATGCTTAGCAGTCACGCTTGCTAACACTAGACCAACGAGGCATCAGAGATTAATAATGACTAATGACAAATACTTAAGTCTGAAATCGCCAACACGCAGTGAGCTAGCATGGTGATTAATGCTCGATCCTTCTCTGTATGAGAAGAGGCCTTTGCCCTGCAGTGGGACACCATGTTGGATGGGTTTGTGATCAATTCTAATTAATTTAAAACTGAATGGTCAGAGTTTACGTTCGTAATCTAACCTATTGGTACCGGTATCACAACATGCTGTGCGTTCTTCCCGTTGCATTCTTTGTTGTAACCTTTCTCCCCGTGCTTAGCTTGTATCACGGCCTTGCAATGGTTTAGGCTGTGGCTTGATTGTGATGCCTGGAAAATTTGAAATATGTAAAAAGTTTTTTTTAATAAACGCAAAAAAATAACAATTTTAACGTTTTGACTCTCACAGTCAGGTATAGCTGACAAATGAAAATGTAAACTAGGGTCAAATAAAATAATGATGTTACAAATAATATTTTATTGCAATAATAGGGGGTTAAAGAGCCATGATTCATTGGTTACCAATAAGGTTTTGGAATCCCTATTCTTTTTTAAATGTGTTTGTAGGAATTTGTGGTTTGATGTGGGTCCCGATGCGTTTACGCTCTGGCGGTCAAAAGTTTATAAGTATCATCAAGACATCTGTAATCGTATCTGGTGTCAGAGTTTAAACTGCCCCTAGGCCTCTGACATGGCTTTACAGACAATAGAAAAATCTCTCAGGTTTCCTGGTTTTATCTTGATGTTTTCTGTCACCGTTTAAGCAACTGATAATTAATTTCCAAAATGCAGATCAACGAGAATTTAGACAGCACATTATAGAGGCCTAATCTCATGTAGAGAGATCTAATGTCACGTAAATTGCAAGAATAGTTCAATTTGCTGTCCTTTTTCTATCCAATGGTGTTTATTAGAAAGAGATATACTTAGACTTAACTTAATTTATTGGGATGTACAAGAGAATCAGCACCATTAGCTTATCAGCCTGCAACTGTCTTCTTGACAGCCACCTTCAGTAGTGCCGCCTTTGGCAGTGGCTAGAGATACCTAAATAGGTACCTACGTAAGTTCATCTACGAAAAACTAACCTGAAAAATAACATGTCCGCCGTTCCCCCCATCGCCTCCATCGGGCCCTGCTTTATCTTTACACCAGGCACTGAGGAAAGATATGCAGCCATCACCGCCGGAGCCACCGACAGCTCTCACACGAAACGAATCGACATAGTATTGCACATTGTTACGAGAAGACTTCGCTTTTAAACTACGAAGCGCTTTCGGCGCGTAATCCGAATTAAAACGCACTATATTCACTTGAGAAGTAAGTTTCAAAGATTTAAATAAGTTAAATAATCTCATTTTTGTGTTTCTTTTTAGGTTATGTTCATAATTTCATATTTGTTATGACATTGACAAATGACAGTATGAAATAGGGATTGTATTATCTGTCGGAAAATGTCGATTATCGATATTTTTATCGACATGAACATTCGTAATAATACATCTTATTAATACAATACTAGACTTGTGATGTTAAATTAGGAGATTCAACTAAAATATTACCCTCAATATTATGAGAAAACAGTTTTAGAAGTAAAGATAATCATGGTAAACAAAATTTCGAATTTTTGAACACCAAGATTACTGAAGCTTTTGCTATGGATAATGGTTTTCGGACAAACAATCTTAGGAGAAGAAAAAGGGATTACCGCGTGCACAACAATTACAACGTTCATCTATCTCAAACCTAATAAAGTGAGTGTTGAGCAAAAAATTCGAATTTGATAACCTGGAAGTCATCATAAAATGGTTAACTTGATTAAAAAACTTAAATCATGCTTTCTTAAATCATCTTTTATTGTGTCACCACGAGATTGTTATAGACGCTAAATCCCTTAGTCATTTGATCAATCTCTTTTACCAATTCGTCGAATACCCATAATAATATTATTATTTTGTAAAGAAGACGCATTATCTGGATACTGTCGATAAGTTTTAAGACGCCCGTTGTTCTGGCATCCCTATTTTGAAATGAAGTATTGCGCTTCGTTCAAAAACACATTGTACATACATACATTTTTCATAGTGGATGTTAGAAATATATGGTTTTTAATTACAACGTTGAAAATAGTTGTACATGAACGTCGTGCCATGCTCATGCGAACAAAACAAACCCGCGCCTACCTGAGCGTTTTAAATCTGCATTTCAAAATAATAAACATTGTTAGGCTAAAAGCCTTAGCTCCATTGTAATTCATACCATGCAACTGTCAAAAGTTGCAGCATAAAAAAGTAAACAACCACATACAAGAGTGCAACAGAGTGGAATTTCTTATTGAAATTATATTTTTTATTAGTTTTAAATTACTTTTTATTCAACAATTTAGTTATGAACGTAACTCGAGAATATTTGAACGCTATCTGTGAAGGCTGCTTGAGTCCAGATAGGAAACTAGCCGATTTAACAGAGGATTCGCTAAAAAAAGTTTTCTACGAAATCTTAAACCAAGACGTAAGTACATTATTATTGCTTTATTTAATCAATTAATAAACACCACTGATCAACTTTGTTTATTAAAAATACTTGTTAAATTTCCAGTCATTAGAATTTATGTAGTTTAAGTGTCGTTTTAGGCGCGGTATTCCGAATTTGGGACCAAAAAACCATAAAACAAAAAAAGTGGTCTATTTTTTTCTCTGTTTTATTATTATTTTGAAGTATAACAATGGCCAACGATTATTTTTCGGGAATTTTCCTTAAAGAAATACTGTGTGAACTACTGTGGTAGGTCACAACTGCTGTATCTAGGTCAATAAAGTCTTAATAATTTATAAGTTATTGATTTCCGTAGTTATAGCGTGGGAAGGCTGCACATGTCCATGAGCTATCGATTGAGGGAGAGTGTAAGAGGTCCTTTGTACTTTTACTTAAACTATAGCTGCTCTGGCATTTTTTACTTTCCCCGGCCACAAAAAAAAGGCCTTTGCCCGGCAGTGAGACACAATAGACTCATCACTACATAGTATACAAAAAGAATTTTGAAAATCAGCCCACAATTGAAGGAGTAATCGCGTAACAAACATACAAAAAAAAAAAAAAAAACATAGTCGAATTGAGAACCTCCTCCTTTTTTGAAGTCGGTTAAAAACAAAGTCGCTTCCCGCGTTTGTCTGTCCCTATGTATGCTTAGATCTTTTAAACTATGCAACGGATTTTGATGCGGTTTTTTTTAAAAGAGTGATTCAAGAGGAAGGTTTATATGTATAATACATGCATATAAGCGTAACCGTGCGAAGCGGGGGCGGGTCGCTAGTAATATATAAAATAATTATGTATGTATGTATTAGATTCATAATATACATGACAAGGGGTGTTAAATAAAAACGACATTTGAAATGAAAACTCGACTTTTTCAGAATAAAAAATAGCCTATAGCACTCAGGGATAAAGTATAATTGGTGAAAGAATTTTTTGGATCGGATCGGTAGTTTCAGAGATTACAGATTATTAGACATACATACATACAAACTTTACCTCTTTATAATATTTATAGATAAATAAGTATTAAGGAGAGTTGTGATAGCCTAGTGGTGATGACTGTTGACTGGCAAGTCAGAGGTCTCGGGTTCGAACCCAAGGACCTCTGACTTTTCGTAAGTTATGTGCGTTTTATAAATTAATTATCACTCTCCGTGTCTCGGATAGCACATTAAGCTGTTGGCCCCAGCTGCTTTGACAGTCGTTACGGGTAGTTAGAAGCCCGAAAGTCTGAAAACCAGTCTTACCAAGAGGTATCGTGTAACACAGTATCTGAGTTGTGGAGGTCTGATAGGCAGTCGCTCCATGTAAAACACTGGTATTCAGCTGCATCCGGTAAGACTGGAAGCCGACCCCAACATAGTTGGGAAAAGGCTAGGCAGATGAGATAAATAAGTATTACATAAACATACTATTTTACAGGTCCCAGAGAATTGTACAGTTAAGCTGTGTTTTGAGTGCAAACGAAAAATAGAAACGTTTCTGTCTTTTAAGAAACAAGTTATAGAAGCTCACGAGAACCTTCTACGACACCTGGTAAGTGTTGCACATAGCTTTTGTAGCTCACAGGTTCAAACCCAAGTAATACAATACCATGCCCACGTATATCCCTCCACTTATCTCCTGGGGTTCACTTATGATCCCATGTGGTTTCCGGAATAAGAATAAAGCCACCCCTACTCGTACCGCGGGTGTCGTAAGAAGCGACAAAGGGAAAGATCCGGAGGATGGGCAGCAGCATCCATCTGTGTAACAGCAACCATCTACTACTGCGATCCCCCCTTACTTGGGGGAGGCCTATGCCCAGCAGTGGGCATCTTCCGGCTGAAATGATGATGATGATGATCCTGGGATCTTTAAGCCCTTAAGCTTTTCCCCTTTAGACCTGCAATGCCCACAAAGCTGGTATATATTAAGTACAGCTTCTTAGAGTGTCGATGACAATCTAAATTGTGTCATCCCAGAACTGGGCTACGAGATTCCTAAGCGCTAAGTACAGCTTAATAGCTAACTTAAAGTGATTGAAATCTAGTCAGGAAGACATTTCTTATGATGAAACGCGAGTGTGTTTTTGTGAGAGGGAGAAAGAATAGGGTTGTATGTGTGTCAGAGAGAGAGCGACAATTAATTATAGTTTGTCCATGTTATAAATAGTCTTTTGACAGCTCACGCTTATGAAGTTTCGTATTGTTTAAGTTAAAATTTTATATAAATAATATTGTGCTTCTTGGACGGGTACCGCCCCCTTAGTGATGTGCTACATAACGATTACTACGATTGTGCCATATGTTACAAATAATCGGTAGAAATAAATGCTAATATGAAAATATTAGCATTTATTACCTGTAATACCTATGTTATTTAAACAGAAATACAACAAAATTTTAAGGTTGAAACTGGGTGTTGCTATTGAGAGGGCAGTTGCCAGTTCGCGTATAAATATTTTTTACAATTATGATAATTATTTTCATAGTAATAAATAAAGATGCAAACACGTATTTATAATTTTTTACAAAAAACATGCGAATATATAATCAAAATGTGCATTTATAGATATCGATTATATATTTTTAGGTAAGTATATTATTTTGTTTAGGACATCACTAACTCAGTCAGTCGTTGAGTTGTCAAAAAACCATTAATAAAATGGACAAAGTATATTGACCCTACCTTTGCAGCTTATATTACTAGGGGTATATTTGTAGGGTATATATTCCTTGTGGAAAGTTGTTCAGTATCATGGACCTTATTACCTCTATTAGTTTGATGAATCTGTGTCTGTATGTCTGTGGTATCGTAGCTCCCAAACGGATGAACAAATATTGATTTAGCTTTTTTTATTTGAAAGGTAACGTGATCAAGTGTTCTTAGATAAAAAAATAGAGGTGTTCCTATATCGGGGATTTTTAAAATAAGTAATTTAAAGTTTAGACTAGATAGATATATGTTGATAGTTTAGACTGCCTCGTTGGTCTAGTGGTAGTAAGCGCGACTGCTGAGCACGAGGTCCTGGGTTCGATCCCCGGGTCGGGCAAAGTGTTATTGGGTTTTTCCATTAGGAAATTCTCAGTAGCAGCACGGAGTCTGGAATTGTGCCCGATTAATGGCAATAGGCTCGCCCCCTATTACATGGGACTTATAACATAGCCGGCAAAACGTGGGTGTACTGCACACCTCTGCCTACCCCCTCTGGGGAATAAACGCGTGAGTCTATAAAAAAAAATTAAACATTTTTGTTGAAGTCTTCTTCTTCTTATCGTATGGTTGATGAACAACCTGGTGTCAGAGTTTAAACCACCCGTAGGCCTCATGGCTTTACACACCATTGAAAAATCTCTCAGGTGTGCTGGTTTCATCACGATGTTTTCCCTCACCGTTTTAGCAACTGATTTAATTTATAATAACTTACGAAAAGTCAGAGGTCGCCTTGGGATCGAACTCAAGACCTCTGACTTGTCAGTCGACGGTTATACCGCTAGGCTATCAGTGCTTTGTTGTAGTGATGATAAATATTTGTTTTTTTGACAGTACCCGAGTCGAATAACGTTGCGTTCGCTTCTGGCGAGTTAAGAAGAGTGAGAGAGATGACTGCATGACGCGCAAAAATGCTCCGGTAGGTATCATAGGCGTAGGGCGAATAAAGGTAGCTCACTTATACGACACTGCTCCGACACAGCTAAAAAAAAAAAAAAAAACATTCAAATATGAGTTTAAAGTCGTCCTCTGTAGGTACACTTTACAGTACAGTACAGTCGACTGACATTGTTCTCACATAAGACCTCAGAACAATGTCACCTAAAATATTGTAAGCCATTTATTTAAAAGAGCAACCATGGAGTTTCTTGCCAGGTTCTTCTCCATGAAGGGTAGGCTGCCCTAGGAACTGGCAACTAGAGTCACTCTTATAACAAACAATATTAGAATTATGACTATTCATAAGTGCCTAATGGTCTACATGAATAAAAATATTTTGATTTTGAGTAACAAAATAAAATAACATAGCAACGCATGGCAAGATAGATTGACGCGCGTTGTAATATGAGTTTAAAGTCGTCCTCTGTAGATACACTTTACAGTAACAAAATAAAATAGCCTAGCAACGCATGGCAAGATAGATTGACGCGCGTTGTAATATGAGTTTAAAGTCGTCCTCTGTAGATACACTTTACAGTAACAAAATAAAATAGCCTAGCAACGCACGGCAAGATAGATTGACGCGCGTTGTAATATGAGTTTAAAGTCGTCCTCTGTAGATACACTTTACAGTAACAAAATAAAATAGCCTAGCAACGCACGGCAAGATAGATTGACGCGCGTTGTAATATGAGTTTAAAGTCGTCCTCTGTAGGTACACTTTACAGTAACAAAATAAAATAGCCTAGCAACGCACGACAAGATAGATTGACGCGTTGTTGTATTGAATTGTACCTACAGAGGATGACTTTAAAGTCATATTTGAATGTTCATTAGTTAGCTGTGCCGGAGCGGTGTCGTGTATGTAAGCTATGACCTTAAAACGCCCTCTGGTGGCAGTGGCTTAACTAGGGCGGTGCCAGGCATAGGGTCTGCGTGGCGCATTGTATTTGCTCATGCTCTGCGCCCTGTGCTTGCCAAGTGACCAGAGGTGCGCAAAAATTACCAAACCAGGGCCAAGGTCATGCGTAGGCGCAGTGGGAGAAGCTCGCATCGGGCGTAAAAGGACTAGTTACGGCACTGTTTGGTGGATGCCACCGCAGATGATTTTAATTTATTTAATACTAAATAAAAAATAAATTCGAAGGCCTTTTTACCCGACTGCCAAGAAAGGGTTATGTTTTCTTTGTAAATATTTTGTTGATTTGGTGATCGCGGAATACTTTATCTGCCCGGTGTGACTTTATACGCGTTATTATCCTACCTCTACGCCTATTCTGTCCTATCCTACACTACCCAACCCAACCCTACCCTATCCTACTCTACTCTGCCGTACCCCTACTCTATTCTACTCTTCCCTACCCCTATCCTGCCCTACCCCTATCCTGCCCTACCCCTATCCTGCCCTACCCCTATCCTGCCCTACCCTACCCCTATCCTGCCCTACCCTACCCCTATCCTGCCCTACCCTACCCCTATCCTGCCCTACCCTACCCCTATCCTGCCCTACCCCTATCCTGTCCTACTCCTATCCTGCTCTACCCCTATCCTGCCCTATCCTGCCCTACCCCTATCCTGCCCTACCCTACTCTACCCTACCCCTCCCTACCCTAACCTTTTTTTTTGTCGTGTGGAAAACTATGAGTACCCCATCATTAAGGGCTGGCGATGGGGTTATATCGTACCTGAACAATTTTTTTTTCACAAAATTGTTAACTTCAAGTATATAGTTCAGGGAATATTGCAGTTTTTCCGCTCGTATCGGATTGCCGTCCCATCAGACTATGAGAGTCAAGGAATAGAGAGTGCACTTATATTTGCAAACACACTTGTGCACTATAATGTCTCTGTATTTGCCTAATCTCCATTGAGATTAGCCGCTGATGGAAATCCAGTCAAGGCAGTATTACTGATAATTATTTTTATTTTCAGCACAACCCATCTATTTTAAGAACACTATCACACCTTACCATATCAACAGAACTATTTGAAATAGCCATAGACAGAAGCAAGCGTGACCCAAGAATCGAACCTGTTACGTTTATAAAAGTAGAAGATGGATTAGAAGACGATTATTTCGATGACGGCTTTCAGATTGAAATTGACAATAAAAAAGTTAAGGTAAAGAAAATAATATAAGAAATTAAGTGCATCATCCTTTTTATTCATGTAGACCATTTTAGGCACTTATGAATAGTCATAATTCTAATATTATTATAGGAGTGACTCTAGTTGCCAGTTCCAAGGGCAGCCTACCCCTCATAGAGAAGAATCTGGCAAGAAACTCCATGGTTGCTCTTTTAAATAATGGCTTACAATATTTTTGAATATCAGCCTGTATTAGTCCTCTGCTGAATAGGCTTCTCCCTACTCGGCCCGCGGGTGTCGTAAGAAGCGACAAAGGGAAAGATCCGGAGGTAGGCAGCAGCATCCTTCTGTGTAACAGCAATCATCTGCTACTGCGATCGCTAACCCGCTTGGTTAGCGTGGCAATTATGGGCAAATACCTCCAATGAGCGCACAATAGTGGCGCGCAGGGAGAGGCCTATGTTCAGCAGTGGACTAATACAGGCTGATGATTATAATGTTACTTAGGCAATTCAACAATAGGCATGACGACAGTATCAAAAAATCGTCGATTTAATGATGTTAGGGGAAACATTATATAAAAAAATATTAAAACACTGCTTCAGTTTTATTTAAAAATATTGGATTATTAAGATTTTCACCAAAATAAAACCTTAAAATATTGCAATCCGCCATTTTGACTGAAACAGCAATCACAGTGTATGTCGTCACGCTTAGCTAAAATCCGCTGTCAACACTGTTTTGTTGTATTGAATATTTGACATGTTTACCTAAGCGTGACGCGCGTCAAAATCGACGCCATGACACCTGAGAGCTTTTTTGACGCACTATTGAAAAAATATTGGAAAAATGGCTTTATTATTCGTTAAACTAAAGTTTATTACCGAAATAAAGGTTTTTTCGTAAATAGTAAACGCGTACCTACATTACGGAAGAAGATTTGAAAATCTTTCGTCACGCCTATACCCTCGCCTGTAGCTCGGGCTTTGAATAGTAATTTTAAACTTACCGCCCTTGTAACATAATATTCTATTACAGACGGTTTTAAAAACAGATTTTGAAGAGTCTATAGATTTAAAAAATGGAATAACAAATAAAACCGCTGAAGACTTCAATGATTCTGATGAAGAGCCTTTAAAAAATAAAAAAGAAGAGAGAGTAGACGGCGATAGAGTAAAGAAGGAGAAGAGAAGCAAAAAGAATGATTGTGAGTTTATTTCTATTTTATTAGCTGACCGAATCAAGAGTCGTGATAGCCTAGGGTTCGATCTCAAGGCGCGCACCTCTGACTTTTCGTAAGTTATGTGCGTTTTAAAAATTAATTATCACTCTCCGTGCCTCGGATAGCACATTAAGCTGTTGGCCCCGGCTGTCAATTGTAGATCTTTGACAGTCGTTACGGGTAGTCAGAAGCCCGAAAGTCTGACAACCAGTCTTACCAAGGGGTATCGTGTAACCCAGTATCTGGGTTGTGGAGGTCTGATATGCCTATCAGAACTCCACAACAAAAAAATAATTAATATACGTCTTATTTATAAAAATGCTATATTTTTATCTATTTAAGCGGTTTTAATTAGCTTGCCCTGTTTATTATTTGGTTCAAATTTAGTAATCAATATTTCACCCCCTTCCTGTTGACAGATTGATCTGATATTTGGTACACAGCTTTAGTTTTGATGACAAAACCGTTTTACGTAAAAAAAAATTTTACTTATATTTTTTTATAGGTACAGCTAAGTTAGTCAGAGCTAAAGGTAAGAAAGAGAAGCCAGCAGGCGTTGTAGATAACCAAAGAGTAAGAAATAAGCTTCAGCAGCTTAATGTTGGAGAAGGACAGCTGGAAATGGTCGTTCTAAGTTGGGAAGAGGTGAGTTTTAACTAAAATCTTAACTAATATTACTATACAGGGTTATTTGTAAAACACCAGCATCCTTAAAAGGGGTCAAAATCAAAATAAAAATATTTTTATTCATGTAGACCATTTTAGGCACTTATGAATAGTCATAATTCTAATATTGTTATAAGAGTGACTCTAGTTGCCAGTTCCAAGGGCAGCCTACCCTTCATGGAGAAGAATCTGGCAAGAAACTCCATGGTTGCTCTTTTAAATAATGGCTTACAATATTTTTGCATACATTTGTTTGGTCATTAAACTCATCATTATGAACAACTTTTACTATGGGACCAACAATGAAATCGCAAAAAAAACAGCTGTTCCATATATTTTGTTGAGTCATGTAAACATAAATGTATGGAACAGCTGCTTTTTTTTCGATTTCAGGGTTGGTCCCAAAGTAAAAGTACCCCCCCGATACAAAAAAAACCTCTTATTTTAAGCTTTTATTTAACTTGCAATGTATGTTTGTTCGGGTGGAATCTTGCAAGCTGAATTAGAACCACTTCCTCTTATCCTACGGAGTTGAATTTTTTCACGTTAGTTCAGTTCCGATGACAATGCATTTTTATGGTAAGCATGACCTGAATCGACATCCATTAGCTCCAGATAAAGGAACTCTTCAGCGGTCAACAGCACAGATACAATTTTTTGCATGTACGTTTAGTTTTGATATTCCTATACAATGTGTTTCTCCTAGTCCATCTAAAAATTTTAAAACCTGAAGATCAATAGTTAATAGAAGATTTAAAATTATAAATTTTCGAACAAATAAATAGCAAAAACAACTGCATAAAACGTAAACACGCTTAGGTCAGAGTGGAATGACACCTTTATCTGTCCTTCAAGCAGTACGATTGCACTTTCTTGACCTTACAATGTTTACGATAATATTATGAACTCAGATCTACATTCATTTTTGCTATTCATCTACCTAGCCTTTTCCCAACTATGTTGGGGTCGGCTTCCAGTCTTACCGGATGCAGCTGAATACCAGTGTTTTACATGGAGCGACTGCCTATCAGACCTCAACAACCCAGATA
This sequence comes from Protodeltote pygarga, assembly GCA_936450705.2. Lineage (NCBI taxonomy): Eukaryota > Metazoa > Arthropoda > Insecta > Lepidoptera > Noctuidae > Protodeltote > Protodeltote pygarga. The sequence goes on from OW388278.2 coordinate 5,606,183, forward strand.
CTGGGTTACACGATACCCCTTGGTAAAACTGGTTGTCAGGCTTTCGGGCTTCTGACTACCCGTAACGACTGTCAAAGATCTACAATTGTCAGCCGGGGCCAACAGCTTAACGTGCTATCCGAGGCACGGAGAGTGATAATTAATTTATTATTTTAAAAAAATACTAAAATGAAAAATAATTTCCTGTGGCTAAAGTATTTGTTGGATTTGATTGATTTTTTGTGTACGGGTAAAGAACATGATACTCTTTACGTGGTTTACAGGAATGTATTAGCACTGATAGCCTAGTGGTATGACCGTCGACTGACAAGTCAGAGGTCTCGAGTTCGATCCCAAGGCGCGCATCTCTGACTTTTCGTAAGTTATGTGCGTATTATAAATTAATTATCAGTTGCTAAAACGGTGAAGACATCGTGATGAAACCAGCACACCTGAGAGATTTTTCAATGGTGTGTAAAGCCATGTCAGAGGCCTACGGGCGGTTTAAACTCTGACACTAGGTATGGTTGATGAACACATCAACCATACGATAAGAAGAAGACAGGAATGTCAATCGGCCTGTAACACATAGTATAACAGCTAGGTTAAAAATGTTTTTTTTTTTAGAAAAACTTTTTTTTTGTTTCCAGGTGGAGGCTGAGCGCCAGAAAGCTTTGTCGAGCGTAGTATTTACTCGTCACCAGTACCGCTGCTACTCATGTATTTTAGGCTTCAATCACAAGTTTAAACTAGAAAACCATATGAAGAAACATGATGAAGTAAGAAATTATTGATTTTGTAACCGACTTTCAAAAATGAGGAGGTTCTTATATTTTTATTCCGTGATTATAGTATTTTTTCGAACTTACGCGTCTCGAACTTATTGATACCGCGACCAAAAGTAATGAGATTTTGATCCCGTTCCTGCAAATATTTTTTTCCAACAAATACCTATCTTGACGAAAAAACTTGACAAATTATATACTAAAACCTTCCTCAAGAACCACTCTATCCATTCGTGAAAACAGCATGAAAATCGGTGCAGAAGTTTTTGAGTTTATCGCGAACAGACAAACAGACGCGGTGACGGACTTTATTTTACTTATTAATTATATATGTATATATTTTTTTTATTGCAGTCGGCTGGTCCCGTTATATGTTCGGTATGTAACGTGAGATGCAAGAACTCTCGCGCTCTTTGCGCACACCGTAGAAGACACCGTGTTAGGTACGTAGTCTTTCTTCATCGTATGGTTGATGAACAACCTGGTGTTAGAGTTTAAACTGCCCGTAGGCTTGCACAGCTTTATATATCGTTGAAAAATCTCTCAGGTGTGCTTGTTTCCTCACGTTTTCCTTCACTGTTTTAGCAAGTGATAATTATTTCTAATATGCACATGAATTTGAAAAGTTAGGGGTGCATGCCTGAGTTTTGAATCTAAGACTTTTGACTTGGCAGTCATCGTGATGAAACCAGCACACCTGAGAGATTTTTTAATGGTGTGTAAAGCCATGTCCTCTACTTACGGGAACTGAGCTGGTGCCCCCCCAGCAGATGGCGCTGCATGCAGTGCGGCGCTCGCTGGTCCCGCGCGGGCGTGGCGGCGGACCACTGCGCACGCGCACACGGCGCCGCGCCGCCCGCGCACACGTGCGGCACCTGCGGGCACGCCGCGCCGTACGTACACACTGCTCTACATTTATTTGTTATTCTTTTTTCTGTGTTAATGTTGTTTAACCGACTTTCAAAAATGGCGGAGATTTTCAATTCCATGCGTTTTTTAATGTTTGTACACCAATTACTCTGCCATTAATATACAGGTCTAAGTAATTATTTTATTCAAAAGTGTATTTATTTATCCTAATGTAATTTTTTAAATTTAGTATTCTGTGAATGATTTTTTTTTTATAATAAAAAGAAAATATGGTGTCACTCGTCAACCTGATGGTAAGCAGTGTTATGGTCTACGATGGAGCATGTTTACCTTACACCTGCCTTTAAAGCTGGAGGACGGATATTGAACGATATCGTCTAGACTCCACCAGATAGGTTTCACTAAATATCATACCGTGAGAAACAAGTTTACTAACTGATTGAATAACCGGTAGACCGATCGATTGTTCAACCGGTTGACCAACCGGTTTACTAACTGTAAGATCAATCATAAGTCCCATCCCCCAAATAGGTTTCACCTCGCATCATGGCGGAACACGACTGTGTCGCTTGTTACAAGGCAACATAGTATTTGATTAGCTGACATAGCGAAATTGTGTTTGGTAACCTGGACTTAATAGTCTGAAATCGCCAACACGCAGTGAGCTAGCGTGGTGATTAATGCTCGATTCTTCTCTGTATGAGAACAGATCTTTGCCCTGCAGTTCTTTATTAATATTTATATCTGTTTTACAGTACGCTAGGAAAACTACGCAATCACGTTAAGAATCACTGGGAGAGACAGAAATGTGAGCTGTGTGGCAAAACCTTCAGAGATCGGACATCTTTAAGAACACATTTATTGTAAGTAATTATAAGAATTTAGAATAGAACTCCTCTTTCAGTCGATAGCTCAATCCCAGGCCTTCTCGCGACAGAGCAATCTCCACTTTTAGCGGTATTAAGCGTGGTTAAGCACCTCCGCGATATTTGTGTCCAGTTGATTAGATACTTGGTCCATCTTATCCGGCTAGGTCCCCTTGATCTCTTTCCTAGAAAAATAAATCACCTGTTCCATACATTTTATTGAGTCATGTGAACATAAATGTATGGAACAGCTGTTTTTTTTGCGATTTCAGGGTTGGTCCCATAGTAAAAGTTGTTCATAATGATGAGTTTAATGACCCCTTTTAAGGATGCTGGTGTTTTACAAATAACTCTGTTTAATCTGTAATATTTTTGTGAAGTTTTTACTTGTTATAGCACATGTTAGGAAAAAAAAAGAAAATTAATTATATTGCATCGGTGCCTTCTTAAACTGTAAAGTTTGGAGCACTGAGTCGGATACGTAATGTATTCCGATAGATATTACCACACGCCCTTAGGCGTAGAAAGAGATTTGAAGTTTCGACTGATGCTGTTAGGATACGGTTGCTTAGCGGTCAGAGCGTCGACACGGTACGCCAAAGATCGTGGGTTCGAATCCCATCCGTATCAGTTGTTTTTTCAAATTTTCTTGTTAAATAATTATAGATATACATTAAATCTGTTTCAGCATACATAAAGGTGAAAAGGAGTATGCGTGTCCTCGATGTGAGAAAAGATTTTTATTTAAAAAGGCGATGGAAGTACATATGATCACTCACGACCCGCCCGCTAACTTGTACTGTTATGAGGTATGTAATTTTTAAGGCTGTAAATTTTACAAGCTTTCTGTGGTATGAACGTTGACTATTATATATCTATACTAATATTATAAAGAGGTAAAATTTGTATGTATGTAATTATGTATGTATGTTAGGGGTAATCTCTGGAACTACCGATCCGATCCTAAAAATTCTTTCACCAATAGGAAGCTACTGTATCCCTGAGTTCTATTGACTATTTTTTATTCTGAAAAAAAAAACAAAGTTAGTTTTCAGTAAAAAATAAAAATTTCTGTGATTCAAGTCAGAAAAAGAAAAACTGGCAATCTGGCTGCTTATCAACGTGTGTTTAATTTAACTTAGCTTAGCTTTAGCTTCCTGCGACCTTTATTTATTATATGTTATGTGTAAATCTGTTTGTTTTTTTTTTTTAAATAATTAGCTATGCGCTATTGAATTGGGAAACTGTAATGATAGCAACAGCGATATATTAAATAAGTAATAATAATAAAAAATTGTACATTTTGTATTTACTTTCAGTGCGACGTGACATTCAAGAATCGTATGTCGTTCGCACAACACATGAAGTACAGCCTCAAACACATCGATCCAGCTAAACTCAAGTAAGGTTTAAAATTACTAGAGGTCTACTATTGGTCGAAATTCGATCAATTATATTTTTTATTTAATTATTATAGAAAATACTAAAGCTTGTTAATAGCTATAAACAAAAATATATCTTTCTTGAAAATTTCTAACCTTAGTATTCGCATATACCTTAGTATGCATAATAAATAAATAAATAAATCAGTCTGTAACTGTCCCACTGTAGGGCAAAGGCCTCTTCTCATACAGAGAAGGATCGAGCATTAGTCACCACGCTAACTCATTGCGTGTTGGCAATTTTAGACTATTAAGTCCAGGTAACAGGTTTCCTCACGATGTTTTCCTTCACCGTTAGTCAGTAGTGTCTAAGATCTAAGAAAGTACAAATGACATTGAAAAAGTCACATTAGTACATGTCAGGTTCGAACCCACACCCGTTTAAAACCCATGAGCCACCACGACAGATACATAAATGCTAGTTGTATGCATAAATGCTTTATTAAAATGTTTTTTTAAATAATATAACGTAGACTCATGCCTGTATTCCCCAGAGAGGGTAGGCAGAGGTCTGCAGTACACCCACGTTTCGCCGGCTATGTTATAAGTCCCATGTAATAGGGGGCGAGCCTATTGTCATTAACCGAGCACAATTCCAGACTCGTGTTGCTATTGAAAATTTCCTAATGCAAAAACTCAATAACACTGTCCTACCTTTGGATCGAACCCAGGACCTCGTGCGAACAAGGCAGTCTTTTTAATTATTATTTATTTGGCAGATATTCGTGTGACGTTTGCGACAACAAGTTCAGTAAAGCGGCGCGGCTGCAGGAACACAAGATGGCCGTCCATTTGAAACATACGCCTATTACTTGCAGCACTCCCGGATGTAATTTTGTAAGTTTACCATACAGCGTGTAACAGAAGTCCGAAATAATACTTAAGGGCATGTACTCGTATGTATATCATGAAGAGAATCACCTGTGAAAATATTGAATGCAAAAGAGGCATTTTTTGACGTGACAACGTCTTAAATTAGGTTGCGGCTGGGAGTCACTTATGAAAAAGTGTAACGCTCGGTAACGTTACGATGAGTCAAAAAAAATGGTTGCCTGTAAAGTCGGTTTTACGGGCGAAGATTTTACGTGACAACGTCATAGTTGAGTGGGAGAGAGACGCAAGGCATTCGGCGGGCCTCTCTCTCGTTCGGTGACTCATCGTAACGTTACCGAGCGTTACACTTTTTCATAAGTGACTCCCAGCCGCAACCTAATTTAAGACGTTGTCACGTCAATAATAATTAATTAATTAATTAATTTTAAACTAATAATTTACTTAACACTATCAACATTTATCAATAGTATGACATAACCTATAAACTCAGTTTCTCAACTTTTGTGTCAATCTAACAATTAATCAATCAATCATAGTTTACGATAATGAAATATCAGTGTACAATTATTTACCTTTATTGTTGTAGTTGTTGTAAATGACGAATCTAAGCACTCCACATTTTCACTACAGACACAGCTGACGATACTTTAACCACACGTGTGAACTTGTATTATGACGCTTTCTTGTTTTTCCAACGCCAAGAACGTTCGAGAAAGACAAAGACAGAGACACAAGCATGCGCCGATTCAATGCGCCTAATTCTCTAGTGCTGCGCGCGCGGCAGACCGATCATAGTTGAGTGGGAGAGAGACGCAAGGCATTCGGCGGGCCTCTCTCTCGTTCGGTGACTCATCGTAACGTTACCGAGCGTTACACTTTTTCATAAGTGACTCCCAGCCGCAACCTAATTTAAGACGTTGTCACGTCAATTGAGTGGGAGAGAGACGCAAGGCATTCGGCGGGCCTCTCTCTCGTTCGGTGACTCATCGTAACGTTACCGAGCGTTACACTTTTTTGACTCATCGTAACGTTACCGAGCGTTACACTTTTTCATAAGTGACTCCCAGCCGCAACCTAATTTAAGACGTTGTCACGTCAAAAGTGTAACGCTCGGTAACGTTACGATGAGTCACCGAACGAGAGAGAGGCCCGCCGAATGCCTTGCGTCTCTCTCCCACTCAACTATGACGTTGTCACGTAAAATCTTCGCCCGTAAAACCGACTTTACAGGCAACCATTTTTTTTTTTCATACAAAATAATTCTTTTGATTTCATTTTCTTCAATAATGACAGATTTCATTATCCTACGCGTGCCTAGTGCTTACTTGAAGAATTTATTGAAGGTAAATAACCAGATTGATTGTTGATTTACGTTTCAGCTGATGTCTAGGGCTGTATTTGAAAGATTTTGGTAAAAACTTTGACCATGGTTTACTCGAGAATTGTTTGGGGTTCGGTTCCAAAACCTATGCTCAAGGATTGTGTATAGGATACCTTATACGCCCTTAATGTATTATTTCGGACTTCTGTTACACGCTGTATATTTTTATTTGAGACAGAGGTGCATGAGCTAAGATTAGAAACTTTAGTCTAGGGGGGGATTAGAAACTTTTGGCTCAGGGGGTGTTCAGTAACTTTTGGCCCAAGGGGTGAAGGCCTTTAAAAAAAATTCCCTTTAGGTGTTTAACACCTCATAACGTATTTATTATTTTGGGTATTTAACAAACACTCATAATGTGCAGATTTGGGTGTTTAACACCTAATCCCAATTGATCAAAATGTGAGTATTTTTACATCTCACATACCGACGATGAAGTGTCAATATCTCATAAGTAACACAGTTTTTTCAAATAATTTTCATGATTTCGGTTATGAAGTTAAAAGTTAAATTAGCATATTTCAGTACAAACAGATAAAAGGTATTGATTCTTCGCCGTCGATACATAATCACATAACCAACAAATATGGGTGTTTAACACCCCATAACATAACCATAAAAAAACACAATTATTGAACATAAATTCTAATGAATGAATATCGTTTGTCTATAGGCGTGTTCGTCCCGACCCGTGCTTCGAACTCACATACGCATGGTGCACCGCAACGCGCGAGCTGTCAGGAACCATGTGTGTGATACCTGCGGCAAGGCTTACACGGTATGTATGACGACACTTATGACGTCACATGTTACTAGAATTCCTAAAACTTTCATAAAACATTAATATACAGGGTGTATCCGAATTCGTGTAGTTCCCGTAAACCATGGGTTCTATTGCTGATATAGATTGGCCCTGCACAGGTTATATAAAATAATATAAAAATAAAAATTGTCTTTTTTGTCTTGCAATAAGTTCAAATAATATTATTATTACCATCTGATACGATTTTAATTAAAAAACAATTAAGAAAAAAAACTTAAAATAATAAAAAAAATTAAGTTGAGGATATGCAGTTTCTTTCGTGGCCTGCCGCGGTCACTTTCAGCCGGCCGTTCGCTGGTAAGGAAAAAAAGTGCCGCGTTCTAATTTTTTAGTTTTTGTAAAGTTCATATTTTTTGGTCAGTGTTTTTTTATGCAAGCTAAAACCTGTGCAGGTCTAATCTATATCAGCAATAGAACCTACCGTTTAAGGGAACTCCACGTATTCGGATACACCCTGTATAAAGATCGCGGGTTCCAATCCCGCCCAAGTCAGTTGTTTTTGCAAGTTTGTTATTAAATAATGACTATATAATATATATATATATAAAAAAATTGTTACAGACTAAGAAAATTCTAGAAGGCCATATGCGATCTCACACTGGGGAGAGACCATTTAAATGTACCATATGCCCGTCCACCTTTGGATACGAAGCGGCTTTATATAACCATAACAAATTAGTGCATTTAAAACCTAAGGTAAGCGATATAAAGCTAAGTCCTATATAATGTCCTTCTGACCGAATTTCGGTCATAATGGTTGGCTTAAGTAACCGAAACCAATATGGCGAACGGAGTTATTTATTATTTATTTATTTAGGTTCACCAACAACTGTTTATATTAAAAACAAACACTGTATTCAAGCAATATCACAAACAGTAATGTAACCATAGAAATATTAAATAAGGAGAAGTGGCAAGGGGGCGTTCCCACGTCTACGCCGCACGACTCCTCGAGTCGTACGTGGCTAAATGGCCGTTACCGGCAGCCAGTACACTTTTGACCGCGACCGAGTAATTTTAACGAAATGACTCGTTGTTTACTGGAATCTTATAGAAATCGATATAATACAATAAACTTAATTAGTAAAACAATCATTTACCATATTAATTATATTAGATTTATCTTTAAATTCATTAAAAACAACAAATCTAAAAATATTTGCTGTCTTTATTATGTTATTTTGGTTTTCATGGAGCTCAACGACTTTATTATTTTTGTACGAAATACATTGCTTCTTAAGTACTATCTCAGTTCGATACTGTGTTAATAAACGAAGCAATGTAAAAATAACATAACGATATTTTCAACATTAGAATTTATGTCGTGGTAGCTCCGCAGGTATCGGTCGCGAAAGTACTCGCTGTAGATTCATGTGTGAGTAAGACTGAGTAAGGGCAGTGCATGTTGCATGATCGCTGTGTATAAAGTAATAAAGTGCATATTTGTTTGTGCAGCATGCACGGAGTTGTTGTATGCGAGAATGTCTGAGATTGGTCCGAGACATTGCGTTTATTGAATTGCGTGTGTAGTTGTGGCGAGTGGTAGGGACAAACTGGAGACACTAGGTTCCTGTACATTTTATACCAGACGGGCATATCTCCTTCTTTCCAATATCTTTGAATGTAACAGTTACTTATAGGTAAATACCGCATATTTATGACTAAAAAATCACTGAGAGACAAAGTTATTGATTGATGTAACAGTTTGTAAACCTGTTGGTCAACCGGTTGATCTCGGCGATAAGCGTAAGTTCAGGAATGTGTAGCCGGCTCGTCTCTCGTCTCTATGGGTTTCTTGAACACACAGAACGTCAAGATGGGTCGCACGGTACAATTTAGAGAGTATTTCTGACTTGTCCCTGACAACTTGCACGCAGGAGGATTTAATGGCTGCTTCCAATAACGCAGTCAGCGTCGCTACTTGGGCCGTTTCAATATGATAAAAAAATGTTTACTATCGAAACGATAAGAAGAACCGGTTGATCAACCAGTCGGTCTACCGGTTGACCAGTAAGTAAACCTGTTGGTCATGGCAGTCAGTAAAGCCTATCTGGTGTAAAAATATTTTTTATTTTTGCCCACAGGTGGGACGAAAACGGAATAAACCAGCTCCACAAGTACCAAAACACATTCCTAATGAATCAGCAGATTTATCTTAATTTCGTTATAGACGCTTCTGTCACAGTTAAATGTTGCACCGCCGCCATTTAATTTAATATAATATGTAATCACTTATTAAATATAAATATTTAATAAGAAATTTGAAAAAAAAACAACTGATACGGATGGGATTCGAAACCACGATCTTCGGCGTACCGTGCCGACGCTCTAACCGCTGAGCCACCGTATCCCATCAGAATCAGTCGAAATTTCAAACTCTTTCTACGCCTAGGGCGTATGATACGGTGGCTCAGCGGTTAGAGCGTCGGCACGGTACGCCGAAGATCGTGGGTTCGAATCCCATCCGTATCAGTTGTTTTTTTCAAATTTCTTATTAAATATTTATATTTAATAAGCTAACATGTGTGCTAAAACGTAAAAATTTCACAAAAAATATGTAATCACTTTTTAATTGTGTAAAGCCATGTCAGAGGCCTACGGGCGGTTTAAACTCTGACACCAGGTTGTTCATTAACTATACGTTAAGAAAAAGAAGAATTTTGACGGATTTTTTTGTCAAAAGTTGTTAAGCAATTTTATGTACGACTGTACTATGTAGGAATGTTTTTTATGTATTTTTTTTAAGCTATTGCATAGATTTTATCGCGGGCTTTGAGCGCGGCGACCGAATCAAGAAATTCCGTAACGAAAATAAAAACCTAACACCCTTTATTGCAGAATAATCTATTTAAAAACTTATTAACTAACAAATAAGGTACATTTTATGTTGACGCATTAAAAAACTAAACATTTAGAAATATAAACATTCGAATTTCGAAAACTAATTATTTGCTTAGATTTTTCAAGACGTGATTTTGTAAAGTTTTTAAGCTATTGACTGCATAAATAAAAAATAAATAAATAATTATAATTGCATAAGTTGATAAAAAATGCTATGCAATAGCTTTACCGCGGCAGTCCCCGACTGCCACACGTTTTTTTTATATTAGGATTTTACTTGCTCGCTTTAGAAGCATAATTTGCTCAAATTTAGCATCTCAAAGTTATTGTAATTTAATTACAGACAGCCATTTTGGCAAAATATGACCTTATTTGATGTATGACCTTGTATGACCTTGTATGACCTTATGTATGATTTGATTTAAGTATAGTGTAATAGGTTAATCGTCTATTTCTTATAAGGTCTTACTTTGTTAATAAAAAATATTTTTAAAAGATAGATCTTCACTACATAGTATAAAACAAAGTCTGTCTGTCCCTATGTATGCTTAGATCTTTAAAACTACGCAACGGATTTTGATGCGGTTTTTTTAAATAGATAGAGTGATTCAAGAGGAAGGTTTATATAGTATAGTAGTTTATATAGTACTAGCGGGGCGCTAGTACTTTATAAAATAATTCCCCGGCTTCGCACGGTTACGCTAATATTATTTAGTTCGTTAGTTTTATACATGTAAACCTTCCTCTTGAATCACTCTATCTATTAAAAAAACCTGCATCAAAATCCGTTGCGTAGTTTTAAAGATCTAAGCATACATAGGGACAGACGGACGCGGGAAGCGACTTTGTTTTATACTATGTAGTGAGCAAGAATTTTGGTTACCTTGTTTATTGCTTTCCCTACAAACCTCTTTTACGACCTACAAGATCTATCTTTAAAAATGTATCATTAAAAAAAAGACCTTATATTTTTTGTATATGTACTATATTTTCCTAAAAAAATAATTCGAGACCAAAATCGTGAGCTAAGGTATTTTTGTAATTAATTTTAAACATATGTACAGACGCCAGCAGATCAAGCTACTACAATCTGTTAAATTTCTTTAATCGATTTTCCACTTTCTCGCGATTTTTATTTATCAATTGGGTATTTACAAGTTACATACTAAAAAAATAAAATACTTAATTATACTAAATAAGACTACCTATCTATTATATACAAACCTAAATATAAAGTAATATATACATCAAAGTAAAAAAATAAAATTAAAACAAACTTATAAAGCGTCAAAAACTCCTCCGCATCGCTGTCCCCGGGTAGCGTGCCCAGAAGACTGGCAGCATTACCACGTTGGATGGCAATGCTGATCCTTTGCCCAAGGAATAAGCCAGCCCTCTGATCACGCGAAGTGTCAACGAGTCTCTTTGCTATATCTTTGCTTATCAACTTTCTCGCTAAAACACTCAAAGGCTCAAAGTTGATTGGGAAAATTTGACAGTTTCGGGTAGTTTTATGTGCTGGCGTCTGTACTATAGTGGACACGAACGGTGCACCACTTTGCGATCAAAATGCTTTGAACGATGCTACGTGCGTAGGCGCTACGTTCGGACGCCGGGTGCAAGCGATAGGCGTGACGAAAGATTTTCAAATCTTCCGTAATGTAGGTACACATTTACTATTTACGAAAAAACCTTTATTTCGGTAATAAACTTTAGTTTAACGAAGTATAAAGCCATTTTTCTAATATTTTTTCAATAAAGTGTCATGGCGTCGACTCTGACGTCACGCTTAGGTAAACATGTATAATATTCAAAACAGCAAAACAGTGTTGACAGCGGATGTTACCTAAGCGTGACGTCATACGCTGTGATTGCTGTTTTAGTCAAAATGGCGGATTGCAATATTTTAAGGTTTTATTTTAGTGAAAATCTTAATAATCTAATATTTTTAAATTAAACTGAAGCAGTGTTTTAATTTTTTTTTGATATAATGTTTATTATACATAATTAAATTGACGATTTTTTGATACTGTCGTCATGCCTATTCTAACCTTAAGAGTGGTGCACCGGCTTTGTCCACGATAGTACTTAGGATTATTTTTTTTGTAAATGTACTTTTTTATTTTTTTTGTAAATGTACTTTTTTTAAGAAACCATAGATCTGTCACTGGCATAATAAATATACTTAATTATAGTTGTTTCAATTATTCATAAAAAAACTAGAAGACGTGATAGCCTAGTGGTGGTGACCGTTGACTGGCAAGTCAGAGGTCTCTGGTTCGAACCCAAGGCGTGCACATCTGACTTTTCGTAAGTTATGTGCGTATTATAAATTAATTATCACTCTCCGTGCCTCGGATAGCACGTTAAGCTGTTGGCCCCGGCTGTCAATTGTAGATCTTTGACAGTCGTTACGGGTAGTCAGAAGCCCGAAAGTCTGACAACCAGTCTTACCAAGGGGTATCGTGTAACCCAGTATCTGGGTTGTGGAGGTCTGATAGGCAGTCGCTCCATGTAAAACACTGGTATTCAGCTGCATCCGGTAAGGCTAGAAGCCGACTCCAACATAGTTGGGAAAAGGCTAGGCAGATGATGATGATTAATAAAAAAACTAGACATCTGATTTCACTATGTTTGTGTTGTAACCTACTTACAAAAAAGTAAGTTAATGTAGGTACCACTCAAAGAAAAACTTTTTAACGAAAAAATAAAACCGTCTGATCGGTCGATTCTGCAATCGGGTAAATAAAAAAAAATCGTAAATTATGTACATTTTTATTCAATCATTAACATGCATGATTTTAATGTAAAACGACCTCACTAATAAATAATAATAATTTAGGTAAATAATATTAAATAACTAGTTAATTACAGATTATATTTTGTATTTTGTGTAGGTACTTTAAAAAAACTATGTCTTTTGGTTATAAATTGTCAATACAAATTAGCATAGATACAGGCTAAAAGGTATTTTTAGAACATCGAGATTTTGTGTAAGTATGAGGTACCTAATCTATTCATCTTGTTTGTATAGATACTCGGAAAGAAATAATGAGGAATCCATCTTTCAATAACTCGAAAAGAAATAATTACAATAAAATGTATCATTGAAAAGATATAACATGGCTATAAAACGATAGTTTAAATAATAAATATTGGTATTTTTGTGAATACAAACACTTCTATGTAAAATAAACTATACTATGAAAATAACTATACATTTTTAATACGATTTTAAAAAACGCATAAATGTAAATTATATTCATGACATTTTCCATAACAAACGCGCTAAATAAATGTATGAGACGCCATGAATGAGGGCGCCATTTTTATACAAAAAAAAAACAAAAACTGTCACTTATTACAGTTTGGCAAAAAAGAGTCTGGAAAATTGAGGGCGCCACTAGCGCACTTCTCATACCATAATTCAAAATTGTAAGTTATTTGGTACTTACATATTTCTATGACGATTTTTTTGTCATCAAATAATATATTCATATCAAAATTTAGTTTTTAAGATTTTTATTTTTAATTCCAGCTGTCACCGTCTCAGATTCCTTTTCGCCAAGCTGTATCAAAGAATTTCAGACTTTCAGTTCAGAAATTGACCGCGGGAAAATCTATTTGGCGCGAACTTATTATTCTTCTAAAAATTGATATTCTAATGTAATCTTATTTTCATGTCTGTGCAGATGTAACATGCTTTTTTAATCAGATTAAAACAGTCTTTAACACAAAAATATTGAAATATATTTTTTCTAAATTACAATTTTTGTATCAAGCAAAATTGTATTAATCTCCCATAGAATTTGTATTGATACAAAATTTTATAGAAATATTCTCTTAAATAATCTATGCCGTTAATTCCCAAGAAATACTGAATTATTAACTTAATAGTAAATTATAATAATGTATATAAATAACGAAAATCTTATAAACATTGTGTAATTCACAGTGTTTTTAAGAATTTCTACCGTAAACTACTAAAATCGTTTCTACATGATGGCAATTACTACCACAATGGCGGCGCGGGCATTTGACAATTTTTATGTAAAAAAATCCGACTAGGTTTACATTACAAAAAAAAAATATTTAGAAATTTTATTTGGATGTTTTTAAAATCATGATGAATACTGGCTAGTTTTATTATCTTAAGACATCGTTCGAGTTTATTCGATATCGATATTAAAGTTTATCGATCAATATATTTTTCGATTGTTTGTACATTAAACCTTGGAGTTATGGATTAACTTTGAGTAAAGCAACATAGAATGAAGTCTGATTCTGAATCACTAATTAAAATTAAAATAATAATGTAGGCAAGAATTATTACCAGAAATAATAACTTTTGTCTTATTTTTTTTAAATATCAAAAGGAAATGCTTGTGTAAAAGACTATATTGTCTTGAAACTACATAATCAACATTTTAATTAAACTACCATTCAGAATCAACAACAACATAGCTTTACGAATATATTTTTTCAACAATTTCAAACGCCCGTTAGACTAGACTTACACCTTTTTTTTTCCGTAATCATCTTCCTCACTTATGCTTGTAGCTACTGATATTTCAGTCACAGCTTCCTTATCATCAAAATAAATAGCTACTTCATTATCATCCTTATTAATAGAATCTTTAGGTGGAGGTACAACCACCTCATGTTTAGCAGACCCATCAGTTTTCAAATCACAAGGTTGGATCGCTTCAGAATTCAATAAATGTTTAATATTTTTACTTGCTTGCACTTCTTGATCTTTTTTCGTATGGTCTATAGGTTCATAACCAGCTGGTAGGACTAGGCCATCGCTAAAAGATTCGAAGTTTGAATTCGAAGCGAAGTTTTGGTAGTTTACGTTAGGTAGACTCTGTTGTGTGGGTAGTTGGTGCTGTAAAATTTGTTGATTCTGCTGTATGATTTGTTGATTATGTTGAACAATTTGTTGAGCTTGTTGTATTTGTTGGTTATGTTGCTGTACTTGTTGATTGTGTTGAGCTTGTTGTATTTGTTGATTATGTTGAGCTTGTTGTATCTGTAGGTTGTGTTGTTGAATCTGTTGATTTTGTTGTTGGATTTGTTGATTGTGTTGTTGGATTTGTTGAACTTGTTGGGCATTTTGTTGACTTTTACTAGGGTCATCGATCGCTTGCAATATGCTTTGGAGCAGACCTTCCGATAACAACTGATCATGAGGAACAGACTTAGAGTTCTGTCCAGTAGACGACTGAATTTGAACAGAATAGGATCCTACATTACTAGAAATAGGACTATCTGTTTGAATATTCTGACCGTTTAATACAATCTTCTGCTGCAACTGTTTCGCCTCTTCATTTAGACTCCTAATCCTTTCAGAGGTTTTCTGTATTTGATCGCTAACGTGTTGCAACCTCTCATCTTTGATCGCGTGCTTTTCTTTCAAAGATTTTGCTTTTTGCAAATTATAATCTCCTTTCTCTCTTTTAAACTCATTATGAGGATGAAGAACTGTGTGAGATGACACCAGATCTCTGGTAAAAGAGTCGGGTATGGTTAGTGTATTCACAGATTTGTTTAAAGTTGTGCCCAGACTGCTCAAACTGTTTACGTAGCTGGTGGCTAAATCAGCAGGGATTCTTTCTCCAGCTTTTGCAGCTTTTAATATAGCTTCATGATAAGGACAGTGTTTCAAAATAGCTGCGGCATCCAAGTTCGATAAATTAGCTAAAACAGTTCCATCTATAGTTGAAGTAACTGCATTAGTATTTGAACCTGATGTTACGTGGTCTCCAACTCCTACAGTTAAGAGAGGGACGGAGTAAGAGTCGATAGGAGAGCCGTACAGATTGGATGGTTGGTTTTGTACTTGTTGGAAGGCGATTGGGTTGCCAGAATGAGGCAAGCTGTAGAGACTTGTAGGTTCGATTGAAAGAGAGACGCTGTTTCCATTGAAGCCAGCGTTTCCTGTGTGAATATTCACGTCTTTGACATCTCTTACTGGTGTGATTGGTGGAGGTAAATAAGTCGGTCCATGATGCAAATGGTCGATCCCATGACTGTCTTTATGGTGTGTCGTATGAGCTAAGTTCTCAAACAAACCTTCCGGTACTGACTCTCTGAATTTGATGGGATGGTGAGGAGTTTTGCCGCCAGTATGACCTCCCCCGGAATGGTAGCCGTATGGTAGCGGCAAGTTTTGATTGTGACGGGGAGGTGCACCGTACTGGCTGCCTAGAGGGACTCCATAAAATCCTGATGGTGCTACAAGACCTTTCGCTCCTTGTTGCCTCAACGACGCTGGGTAATGACCTCCAGAGAGGGAATCTGATGGAGGGGCTCCGTATGTATCAAAGGGTTTTCCAGGAGCAGTCTGGACAGAAAACACTTCAGCCTGTGGAGCGTTATTCTCTGTATAATGAGCTTCAAAAACTGTCTTAGATTGGTCTATGTGGTTCGAGTCACCTCCAACTATAGCATTCAGATCAATGTTGGCTAACGCATCATGATGGACATTGGCGTAACCCGATGTAATCTGAGCTGAGGACGAAAATTGTTGGTTCCCATTAAACTGGTGATGTTGGTCAAAGTTCGGCAAAGGTTGGTCCAGATTTATATGAACTTCTTGAACCGGTGGACCATATTGGTCGCTGATTTGTCCAAAAGGCTTCGATACTCCAGGGATTGGTTTCCAACCATCATAAAGTACATGAGGAGGTGTTGGTGGAGCTGGGATACCAGGGTGAGGAGGCTGAGGGTTCGGATCTGGCTGTGGAGGTCCATAATGTCCAACACTACCGATGTTAGGTAAAACGAGCTGGTCGTTCGGACCTATTGGACCTAGAATATGGCCTGGCGGGCCGTAAGTATCACTTGGGATTGGGAAGTTGGGCTTCAAATCCGTTGGTAGTGACGCTAGAGGGGTTCCATAAATAGGTGCTGGTAGATTCAGTCCGAAATCCAAATTATTATCCACGGGCGGTAATGGAATCTGTGGCAATTCAGGCAAAGGCGATGGTGAATTCGCCAATGGGGGCCCGTAATTTATCTTTGGTGGCCCGTAAATAGGTTTTGGAGGCCCATACACAGGTTTCGGTCCACTAAACAGAGGCTTATTCAGAGTTATCTTTGGTGGTTTAAACGGGACCCCGTAGGTAGGCTTTGGTAGGCTCTGTTTTGGTGGTCCATAAGTCTTTTTTGGGGGACCGTAAGACGGTTTCGGGGCACTTAGCTTCGGGGGCCCGTATACCGGTTTCGGGGGTCCATATACCGGTTTCGGGGGCCCGTAAACAGGTTTTGGCCTGAACATCGGTGGCGGTGGTCCGTGGTAAGTTTGGCTGGGGATGTTGACTGGCGCGGGAGGACCGTACGCTCCTGGGGGTGGGTCTTGGAAGACCGGAAGGTCTGGAACTCCGTAAACTGGCGCCGGGACAGGATGCTGGAAATCTGGAACTAAGAAGATTGACGTTGTTAAAAACGCTATGTACAGGAAAATTGAGAATACACCAGACATCTTATAGTACTAAAATCTTTATTTTTTATCTTAACAACTATGACGTCACGAAATGGCGCCATTATAGCTGTCAATATCATAGAGAAAAGCTTTCATAGCCTAGTGGTATAACCGTTCGACTTACAAGTCAGACGTCTCAAGTTCGATCCCAAGGCCCCTCTGACGTAAGCTATGTGCGTATTATAAATTAATTATCAGTTGCTAAAACGGTGAGCAAAAACATCGTGATGAAACCAGCACACCTGAGAGATTTTTCAATGGTGTTAAAGGGTAGCTACATTCATCGGGACTTCTTCGTAAATACCGAACCGAATGTGGCGAATCGACTAAGTGTGTGGCTACCCTAAAGCCATGTCAGAGACCTACGGGCACTTTAAACTCTGACACCAGGTTGTTCATCAACCACACGATAAGGAGAAGATCATTGCGTAATGCTTATTAGAAACTTACTTATATTGGCTAGATCTTTTGGAGGTCCATAAGCATCTGGTGGCAGCGGCTCTCCATAAGAGTTCGATAATGGCGCTTCCCTCTTTTGCGCTGTGCTTCCTGAAATGAAAAGAGAATGACAATTGTATCCAATAATATTCTTATTATTTAACCTTCAGAATGAATTATTATCACTACATAGCATAAAACAAAGTCGCTTCCCGCGTCTGTCTGTCCCTATGTAAGTAAGTACTATATGTTTAGGTCTTTAAAACTACGCAACGGATTTTAATGCGGTTTTTTTTAATAGATAGAGTGATTCAAGAGGAAGGTTTATATGTATAATACATGCATATTAGCGTAACCGTGCGAAGCCGGGGCGGGTCGCTAATTAGTCTATATATCTCTGATTTTTCGTAAATTACGTGCGTATTATAAATTAATTATCACCTGTTCCGTGCCTCGGAAAGCACATTAAGCCGTTGGCCCAGGCTGTCATGAAGATCTTTGACAGTCGATATAGGGAGTCAGTACCCTCAAAAAATTCTGACTACTGATTGATAACTTATAGATAGATTGATAACCTAACCTAACCTAACTTTAGAATATCGTATCCCTATGTGTTGAGGTCAAATAGGCAGTCGCTCCGTAGAAAACTGATATTCAGCTGCATCTGGTTAGATTAGAAGCCGACCCCAACAAGTTTGGGCTAGGAGGATGATGATAGGCTTAATAATATTAATAACATTGTTATAATTTGTACTGTTATTCACTTTCGTTCCAATGTCGGTTAAAATTCGCGTACTCGTTATAATTCTCGACGAAAATTTTAGGAGATCTCAATCGTGGTGTTTATACAAGTGCTAAATTCTGTCATAGTAAAGATATTACCGGAGTGCGTAGCTTCAGCCACGAGGTCTTGATCGCTGTCCTTGCTCACCAGCCCCGGAGGCGTCTCCTCAGCCGAAGACACCGCCAGCAGCAGCAGCAGATACACCTGGAAGGAAACAAATTCTCTCTTAATACGTCTGTCTTTCTTTAAGAAAGAAAAAAAGAAATCATTTATTACACGCAATATTGCGCAAGGCGCTACATAATAAAAGTATATATGAAATAAAAATAAAAACACACACACAAAAAAAAAAACTAAAAAACAAACTAGATGTATGCCCAATATTACCCACAGACACAAGCCGCAGAGATCTAAAATCGAAAACATCGACGGAGCTCGTGTAGCGACCGCGTTGTTCATTGTGCTTACGGTTCATACCTACTTCTGTAGGGTTGCTCTATATTTTCTTATACAAGGTCAAAAAAAATCAGCTGTTCCATACATTTATGTTCACATGACTCAATAAAATGTATGGAACAGCTGATTTTTTTTGCGATTTCAGGGTTGGTCACATAGTAAAAGTTGTTCATAATGATGAGTTTAATGGTGTTTTACAAATAACCCTGTATATTCTAATAAGGGCTACAGTGTATTAATATACCACGCGAGCGAAGCCGCGGGCGGAAGTTATTGTTGTCATAAAAGGTGGGAGCTACTACGACATATACATACACACAAACAAAACTACATTAAAATGTTAACTAAGAGCTTTCAAATCTCATCTCACTTTTACTTTCATTACGTAGATCACGATCTATAGATCATTACGTCCGTAGATCTTACTTATTCATGCGCACGCTTACTAAATCTAAATGTAATCGTGTAATATCATACGCTTCTATTTATTTATGGACGCTATCTCGCTCGCACATTTAAGATATAAATTTGCTGAATATCGCAAAAAGTCAAGTTAGAACAACTGAAGTTTTAAAAAAAAATTAAACTTGATGACAATTTATTGACAAACACCATGCTTTTAAAAAAATAAAATACGTTTTTTTCTTTTGTATGTAAACTATTCTTAATTTATATATTTAAAAAAAAAATACACTATTCTTTATTAAAATTTATTTTCTATTTTTTAATTCTATTTTTTATAGAAGCGTGTTTTTTGTTTTTTTAAACTATTTTTTTTACTCTTAACTTAACTTTTTTTTAACTCATTGGAAATAATTCATTGGGTCATTAATTCATTGGATTTTTTTCCAGATTTTATGGCTACGGACAACTTAGTTGGAAGACCAGCTAGTCGCAAGTTCTAATCCTGATCTTAATATTTTTTTCTTTAAAATAAAGATATTTTTATAATTATAATTTTGTCGTGGTGGCGCATTGGTTACGGACCCCTCTTTACAAGCGCGTGGGTGTGGGTTCGAACCTGGCATGTATCTACCAATGTGACGTTTTCAATGTCATATGAACTTTCTTAGATATTCTAAGACACCACTGACTAACGGTGAAGGAAAACATCGTAAGGAAACCTGGACTTAATAGTCTGAAATTGCCAACACGCAGTGAGCTAGCGCGGTGATTAATGCTCAATCCTTCTCTGTATGAGAAGAGGCCTTTGCCCTACATAGGGACAGTTATAGGCTAATTTATTTATATTATAATTTTGTTAAACATAAAAAATACAGTACAAGTCATAGCCTGCGAAGTAGATGTTATAAATAATTTATTAAGTACTATTTTTTTTAACTTCAAGCTGTCCCGACCATTATTCAAACCACTAGGTCAACACAAACAGCGCGAGCGCAGGCAATTATACTAACTAACTACATAAGAACTCCGGATCAATGAAAAACATAATTTCCTGATTAACTATTTCCCATAGACTACAAAAAACTCTATAATTCGACGTTATTGAACATTCTATTGTTTCGTAATCATAGACAATGGTGGCTGTTATTTTTTTTTAACTGACACTGTCTCTGGAATCTAGAGATGGGAAGTAACTTGTTTTGTTGATTTACTTAATTAGAGATGTGCTTAATTGGTGTTATTTTATCGATGCAATTAAATTTTTAAATTACGCTTCAGTTACCAAGTGTAGGTAATTGTATGGGATCCGTCGAATCCAATGCAATCAGCCTAAATTCAATGGGTTTAGTAGTAGCTATTGAGAAGTGTCACTGTCTAGCTCCTAGCTCCATTATCAGATCAGCTAGATGGTACCAAATTATAGTATTATACCTGGATTTCATATACCTATGTAGGTACTTGCGAAGTTTCAAATCGATACGATTGTTAAAAGTCAGTTAAATTCGACTTTCAATTTATGCTTATTAGTTAGTTAATTAGTGACAATTTAAGTGAAGGTGTTCAAAAAACATTAAGTTACTAGGTTTCTAGTTTCTACGCAGGAGTGTGTGCTTAAACACATGTGCCCTCTCTATTCCCTCACTCTCATAGTCCGATGGGACGGCAATCTGACACGACCGGAGAGAGATCAGGCGCAGAGTCAACGGCTTTACAAGCTTTTCAAGGCACGGAGTAAGTGATAATTTATTTATAATACACACATAACTTACGAAGTCAGAGGTGCCGTCTTGGGTTCGCTCGTGAGACGTCTGACTTGCCAGTCAAAGGTCACCACCAAAGGCTATCATGACTCAACGAGAGAGAGTTATTCTGAGTCATATCAGAGAAAGAATTTTCATAATCTGATCAGTAGTTGCAAAGATTAGATACCTCTACAAAGATACCTATTAGGTACAATAGGTACCTATATGTAGATATTTTAATTATTATTAATGACCGTGACAAACAAATATATAAATCAATCATACTTAAATTATAATGTTAGCAACTAGGATTTTATGTCCAAATTATACGCTGCTAACATTTATAATACTTATAAATTAATTATTACCTATAACATCTTTGAACTATGGTCTACAAAGAATTTTGTATTGTTATTAAATATTTCAAATTATTATTAGCCACAGGTAAATACAGCGATGATTTCACTTGACATTTCGACGGTCTTAATGTCAAGCTATTTAAATGACACTTGTAAAAAATATTATTAAAAAACAAAAAACCCGACTGCTAACTAAAAAGATAGAAACAAATTGGTTATAGATAGATCATACTTTATACAGTGTTCACAAACGCAGTCGGAGGCATTCTTTAGGTAAAATTCCGCCTAATATGCCTCCGACTGCGTTTGTGAACACTGTATAAAGTATGATCTATCTATAACCAATTTGTTTCTATCTTTTTAGTTAGCAGTCGGGTTTTTTGTTTTTTAATAATATTTTTTTTTCCCAAGAGATAGTTTAAGAACTATATTATAATATAGTCGTTAAACTATGTATGTACTATATATATTATGGCAATCTTTTATCACGAAAAAATGCATAGTTCCTGTACCTCTCACGGACGAAATCGCGGGCTATATCAAGTTTAAACATATAAGTTGTATATATTTTTGTAATCACTTTTTAAAACTCTTTATTTTGATACCCCTCACGATCGGTTTAGGGGATTATTTTTTTTATTAATCATACCTTTTGGCGCCAAAAATCTGCCATATCGATTTTTTAAAATTTGTATATACCCAGTGACACTCGCGCAATAAAGACGAATCCAACGACATATCATTCATCAAAATCGCTTCAGCCGTTTAGTAGTTACGAGGGAACATAGACATGGACATACATACATACAGGTCAAACACATAACCCTCCTTTTTGGCTTCGCCGCAGTCGGGTAAAAACCGCGTCAAAATGACTTGTTATATCCTGCTCGTAGCAATTGTATTATTATGCAATGCAAAAATTATGTTAGCTATTAGTCTGCGAGCATTTACGACTTAAAAAGATAAAATTTAGTCAAAAGTTTCAATCATGTCAAATCAAATTACAAACATATCCACCATGACAAGATCTATTGTCTAATTCAATTGTTAAAGAAAAAAAATACAGGTAGGTATATCTATCTATATCTATACTAATATTATAAAGAGGTAAAGTTTGTATGTATGTAATAATGTATGTATGTTAGGGGTAATCTCTGGAACTACCGATCCGATCCTAAAAATTCTTTCACCAATAGGAAGCTACTTTATCCCTGAGTGCTATAGGCTATTTTTTATTCTGAAAAAAAAGTTCAGTTTTCAGTAAAAAATAACAATATCTGTGATTCAAGTAAGAAAAAAAAAGGGAATCTGGCTGCTTTATAAACGTGTGTTTACGGAAAAAAATAATTTAACGCGGACAAAGTCGCGGGGAACAGCTAGTAAATTATAAATAGGTAGTTACCAATGATGTTTAAAATTGTCGTCATTTGAAACTAGATCAGATAATTCTGAAGTCCGAATAATTACCTTAAGTTTCCTTTTAAATAAATTGACAATCTCTGTTTCATGAATACTATTTAGTATGAGAATATTTTTTTCACTTATGAATAATCAGATTCATTAAAGCTTCACACAATCGATATAGATCTCTATCGATAGTTTCCCATTACTACCGATAAACCAGTTCTTTCCGATAGCTTTCGTTTTAGCATTGAGAGCAGTGTTAGTTCCGCGCTTCCGTGTCAGGCAATAATATTATGCTCGTTGTCATGGTTACGCGTAAACAAAGCTGAAAATGAACATTACTTTTTTCTGAAAGAGGGACTTGTCAAGGAACAATCTTCCTAGTGTCAGAGTTTAAACCGCCCGTAGACCTCTGACATGGCTTTACACACCATTGAAAAATCTCTCAGGTGTGCTGGTTTCATCACGATGTTTTCCCTCACCGTTTTAGCAACTGATAATTGATTTATAATACGCACATAACTTACGAAAAGACAGAGGTGCGCGCCTTGGGATCGAAGTCGAGACTTCTGACTTGTCAGTCGACGGTCATACCACTAGACTATCAGTGCTATTTCGACGTCGACCACTGATCTAACTTTAGAATATCGTATCCCTTTGTGTTGAGGTCAGATAGGCAGTCGCTTCGTAGAAAACTGATATTCAGCTGCATCTGGTTAGATTAGAAGCCGACCCCAACAAAGTTTGGTAATAATAAGACTAGGGGGATGATGGCATTTCGATCAAAACTTGTAGTCATCATCATCTGCCTAGCCTTTTCCAAACTATGTTGGGGTCGGCTTCCAGTCTTACCGGATGATGCTGAATACCAGTGTTTTACATGGAGCGACTGCCTATCAGACCTCCACAACCCAGATACCGGGTTACACGATACCCGTTGGTAAGACTGTTTGTCAGACTTTCGGGCTTCTAACTACCCGTAACGACTGTCAAAGATCTACAATTGACAGTCGGGGCCAACAGCTTTACGTGCTATCCGAGGCACGGAGAGTGATAATTAATTTATCACTCTCCGTGCCTCAAATGTGTGCATCGATCAAAACTTGTAGTAAGTAGGTACTGCGTAATTAATTTCTGAAGCTAAAAATGTCAAACATATAGCAATTTTTTGAATTATATTCTGTTTCCGTAACCATGACAAATTATTGTTATTTCCCATAACGTATTATGTTATGTTGTTATTGTTATGTAAGTAATACAAATCTTTAAACTTTATAAAAACGTTCAAACAACCGTATCAAAAACGATTAGCTGACGAACCGGTTATTAATTTAGCCAGGACGATCGATTAAGTGATGAAAACCGGTTACTGAAAAATTAAAAAGTAGCCGGCTGTCTTGGTATGGGCATGTGATGAGAAGAGAGGAAAACCATGTTGTGCGAAGAGTATTAAGATTGGTTGTAGATGGAAACAAGAAAAGAGGCAGACCTAGGAAGAGATGGATGGATTGTGTGAAGGATGATATGGCGAGAAAGGAAGTGACTACTGAGATGACGGGTGATAGAGATGTGTGGAGAAAGAGGACATACTGCGCCGACTCGAATCGATTAAGTGATGATTAAGTGTCGTGTGGTTTCCGGCCTAAGAATAGAACCACCCCTACTCGTCTCGCGGGTCGTAAGAAGCGACAAAGGGAAAGATTCGGAGGTAGGCAGCAGCATCCTTCTGTGTAACAGCAATCATCTGCTACTGCGATCGCCAACCCGCTTGCCCAGCGTGGCAGTTATGGGCAAATACCTCCAATGAGCGCACAATAGTGGCGCGCATTGGGAGGCCTATGTTCAGCAGTGGACTAATACAAGCTGATGACGATCGATTAAGTATTACTACTTATTTTTTTTACATTTTCCTTACCCGAGGAGTGTCAAAAAATAGTTATATAGTTTACTAATATTGTTTTTCGTTTCGTAGTAGGTAGGTATAGGTACCAGTGGCGTAACTGGCGTAGCGTGCCTTCGTGGGGCCCCGTATAAAAGTTTATTTGGGGGCCTTTTTATTTTCTTTATTGATTTAGGGGTTTTTTTCAATAATGAAAATGTGTAACCTGAGACGTCATATCAGACAAGACATGACCTTGGGGGCTTATGAAAGGTAAAAATTTCTCACTAATGAAAAGAAATGTTTGCATAAAATTTATAGAAACATTTATTCCTCGTTTAAAAAGGAAATAATATGTATGTCGGCTTGTTCTTACCATTCTCCGTCGTGATATCTGAAACAGAAAAATGTTCATCATAAGTAAAGAATAAAAAAAAATCAATATAAATATTTAATAAGAAATTTGAAAAAACAACTGATACGGATGGGATTCGAACCCACGATCTTCGGCGTATAAAAGAGATTTGAAATTTCGACTGATTCTGATGGGATACGGTGGCTCAGCGGTTAGAGCGTCGGCACGGAACGCCGAAGATCGTGGGTTCGAATCCCATCCGTATCAGTTGTTTTGTAACATGTGCTAAAACATGTAAAAATTTCACAAAAATAAAAAAAATCAAGTTAAATTGTTAAATAGAACCGCATTCCAAAAAAAAATTACAAAAAAATAATACCGACTTCAAAATCTAAAAGCTAGAAAAGGAGTAGGTGCCAAGCTAAGCGGGTTGCAGATTAAGTCACCTAAAAAAACCTTCGTTTTGCAGTCGGTGCCAAGGCTTGACACCGACTCGTATAACACCGAGAAATATAAGGAGGTCAAGGAATTGGCTCTTGATAGGGAGAGCGAGAAGAAGAATTTGTAAAATGTACGATGTCAACTTGTTTTGTAATCTAAATATCTTTTTCTTTTGTTATTTTATAGAGAGTCGTGATAGCCTAGTGGTGGTGACCGTTGACTGGCAAGTCAGAGATCTCGGGTTCGAAGTTTCGAACCCAAGGCGCGCACCTATGACTATACGTAAGTTATGTGCGTATTAAGTGCGTATTGTAAATTAATTATAATTAATTTACTGGTGCGTACCTATTGTAACTGATAATTATCAGTTGCTAAAACGTTGAGGGAAAACATCGTGAAACAGCACACCTGAGAGATTTTTCAATGGTGTGTAAAGCCATGTCAGGTCTACGGGCGGTTTAAACTCTGACACCAGGTTGTTCATCAACCATACGATAAGAAGAATCACTGCCGTCACTATCAAACTCCTTCTTATAATCATTGCCTTGCTTGTCCGTAAAGAGTAGGAAATAAATACTTAATGATTATCAAGATAATTAATCTGTAATTACTGTTAATTAGAAATCTGTTTTTTCATTCTTCCTCTTGCCTTTCTTTAGTTTTATATCAAGATTCGCCATTCACATTTATAGTTAAAACCTTTATTGCTTCCCGGCGCGACTTCATACGCGTGATTATCCTACTTCAACGCCTATTCTACCCTACCCAGCTACCCTACTCTACCCTACCCTACTCTACTCCTACCCCACTCTACCCTATCGTTTTTCTCACCTTTTAAACCTTCCCTGGAAATTAAAAATTTAATCAAAACTATCCAAATCGGTCAAGCCGTTCTCGAGTTTTAGCGAGACCATAGAAATCTTTCCAATATCTTTGAGCGAGACTAACGAACAGCAATTTATATATATATATAGATAGATATAGATAATGGTCGAAAACTATTTGAGAGATCTAATACACTCTGCTCAAAAGTTAAAACTGCTCGACACGCATGCGCGCCTAGCCTATATTTCACTCAAGTACGCAAATTCGTCGTGCGCTAGAAAATATTTAACACCTGTTTATATAAATTGTATATAACTGTTTTTGTATGTATATAAATATGTGCCGTATGGTTTCCGGCCTAAGAATAGAACCACCCTCGTCCCGCGGGTGTCGTAAGAAGCGACAAAGGGAAAGATCCGGAGGATGGGCAGCAGCAGCCTTCTGCAACAGCAATCATCTGCTACTGCGATCAATCCGCTTGCCCAGCGTGGCGATTATGGGCAAATACTTCCAATGAGCGCACAAAAATGGTGCCTCACTCTCATAGTCCGATGGGACGGCAATCCGACACGACAGAGAGAGATCAGGCGCAGGGCCAACGGCTTTACGTGCGCACCGAGGCACGGAGTAAGTGATAAATTAATTTATAATGCGCACCTTTTTTTTTAATAGACTTACGCCTGTATTCCCCAGAGGGGGTAGGCAGAGGTGTGCAGTACACCCACATTTCGCCGGCTATAAGTCCCATGTAATAGGGGGCGAGCCTATTGCCATTAACCGGGCACAATTCCAGACTCCGTACTGCTACTGAGAATTTCCTAATGGAAAAACCCAATAACACTTTGCCCGACCGGGAGCGAACCCAGGTCCTCGTGCTCAGCAGTCGCGCTTGCTACCAGTTACCACTAGACCAACGAGGCAGTCCATAACTTATGAAAAGTCACAAGTGCGCGCCTTGGTTTCGAACCCGAGACCACGGCCAGTCAACGGTCATACACTAGCCTCACGACGGACAAAGCCGCAGGGTAAGCTAGTAATAACTCACGTATAACCTTCTCAGATAAACAACTTTCTTCTCAGAATGTCATGACGTCGGAATCGAACCTGTATCACCTGTTATGTATTAGTGAAAGTCGTCCGAGTCTGAGGTGTATGATTAAAATATTATGTTATATTCTAGAAGGGATTCTTCTTCTTATCGTATGGTTGATTAACAACCTGGTGTCAGAGTTTAAACCGCCCGTAGGCCTCTGACATGGCTTTACACACCATTGGAAAATCTCTCAGGTGTGCTGGTTTCATCACGATGTTTTCCTTCACCGTTTTAGCAACTGATAATTAATTAATTTATAATACGCACATAACTTACGAAAAGTGAGAGGTGCGCGCCTTGGGATCGAACTCGAGACCACTGACTAATCAGTCGACGGTCATACCACTAGGCTATCAGTGCTGTCAAAGGGATGAGATTCAAACTAAAGGGACCGGCATGCTGGTCCCATGTTCTAAACTTGGCAACTTAGAAAACATAGAAACGATAACAGCAATTTTTTTTTTGCGAGTATCTTATTTATTAAATAATTCTATTGAATAAGCAAATCACGTGCATATATCATGTGCTTCTAAATTATCTGCCACGGTTGCAATGGGAGAAAGTATTGGGTATATAGATTACAATAATGAAGAAATTTCGTACCCCGGAACAGTAAAAAAAATTGGAGCATGGAGCAGAATTAGACCTACGCAATAAAACGCAGGCAAAAGAAAAAAAAACATGACGTTAGATAAAAAAAAACTTCACTATTGTAATATAAATAACCAATATTATCTCCCATTGCAGCCGTGGCAGATAATTTAGAAGCACCTTATATAAACATATAAAAAACATATATAAAAATATATTGTTTTCTAAGCTGCAAAGTTTGAAACATGGGACCGGCAGTGCGGCAGTACTCCGGTAGATGTCACCACACGCCTTCAAGGCGTTAAGAAAGAGATTCGTAATTTCAACTGAAGCGGGACTCGGTAGCTTTGTTGGTAAAGCGATGGCACGGCACGCCAGGAATCGCGGGTTCAAGTCCCGCTCAAATTAGTTTTTTGCGAGTTTCTAATTAAATAATTTAATTAAAAGATGATATTTTAACATTTCAATATAGGGACATCTGCTTACGCCCCGCACAAGGCAAATAGGCAATGTTGTTCACGTTACATCTGCCTAGCCTTTTCCCAACTATGTTGGGGTCGGCTTCCAGTCTTACCGGATGCAGCTGAATACCAGTGTTTTACATGGAGCGACTGCCTATCAGACCTCCACAACCCAGGTACTAGGTTACACGATACCCCTTGGTAAGACTGGTTGTCAGACTTTCGGGCTTCTGACTACCCGTAACGACTGTCAAAGATCTACATTTGACAGCCGGGGCCAACAGCTTAACGTGCTATCCGAGGCATTGAGAGTGATAATATATTATATAAATAATAAGGTATAATGTTGTTGACGTTATCATTCTATATTTTCTTAGAATCAGGTTAACAGAAAACGCGGTGGAGCACTTCAATTATGTTTAAGTGATAACTAGCTAAGTTTAAAGATGAGTTCCACGTTTAAGTTGGAACTTAAACTTACATAACAAGTTAAACAAGACGGTTGCTTAACGAAAGTTTTGAGTGAAAGCACGTTGGGCCTTCAAAGATGGAGCGAACGACGTTTAATGCCTACGGGGCGAATGCATTCTTGAGGCAAGGTGATTGCTACATAGCATATTAATATAACAATATGTTAGATTTTTGTAGTATGTGATTACTATTATACAAAGTACATGTCTTAGGTCTAATTGAATAATTAATACCTATAGTATAATAATTTCGGGCCCAATAATAAGAAAATACCTTCTTAACTATATTTACACCTAGAAATAAACTTATTAAAAAGGTAATCTTAATTCTAATTGTAATAGTATTTATTTATTTATTCAATAAATACAATTACAATTAAATAGTACAATACTGATGAAAAGCCAATAGATTTATTTATTTAAACCACAAATGACAAAATCTGCACATTTTGCAAATTGCTCTTTTTAAGAATTGCTCATTTTGAGAATTGCTCTTTTTGCGAATTGCTAATTCTGAGAAGTGCCCGTTATGTGCTCATTTTGCGTCAGTTGCACATTCTGCGTCTAACCCAAATTATTATTTTCTTATTAGAAAGAGAGAAATTACAGGGTGTTAATAATTTTGGACTCGCAAAATAAATAAAACAACTAAATTTAAAAAACAAAGAAAATAAATTGGAAAAATAATTATGTTAAAATTTTAATTTTATACCTATTTATATTCAAATGACTGACGAGATTTTATTCAAAAATCAATTTTATACTTTTTCCAATAAAAAAATTAAAATGAAAAATTTATTCAAATTGTATTGTAATTTAAGCTAATTTATTTATTGTTAGTGACTTTTAAAATGATAATAAACAAACTTTTAGTGCATAAAAGTAAAAAAAACTGCATTGGCTAGGTCTAGCTTTGAAGGTCAGGAGTTCAAGTTTGGGTCATGATAAGGTTATAAGAGATGAGAGAACATCCTTCTAAATGGTTTACTAAACGCAAAAATAAATCGAAACAAAAATTCTAATCAAAATACTTCATCTGCCTAGCCTTTTCATCTCCACTATGTTGGGGTCGGCTTCCAGTCTTACCGGATGCAGCTGAATACCAGTGTTTTACATGGACCGACTGCCTATCAGACCTCCACAACCCAGATACTGGGTTACACGATACCCCTTGGTAAGACTGGTTGTCAGACTTTCGGGCTTCTGACTACCCGTAACGACTGTCAAAGATCTACAATTGACAGCCGGGGCCAACAGCTTAACGTGCTATCCGAGGCACGGAGAGTGATAATTAATTTATACACGATAAGACAGGTTAAACTCCACGGTTTAAACTCCGGCCATACGATAAGAAACCAAGAAAAACTATAACTTAAAACTAAAACATTATAAGCGGTCTATTTCACACACACATAATAAAATTAATTACTTAAATCTCAATGAACATGGTAAGCTTCAATTAGAAAGTTAGATTACCGTAAAAAAATGTTAATTTTACAACAATAATCAAATAT
Source organism: Protodeltote pygarga (assembly GCA_936450705.2). Classification (NCBI taxonomy): domain Eukaryota; kingdom Metazoa; phylum Arthropoda; class Insecta; order Lepidoptera; family Noctuidae; genus Protodeltote; species Protodeltote pygarga. The sequence goes on from OW388278.2 coordinate 5,636,704, forward strand.
TTCATGGCAACTTTGTTTAGTGTAGCTAACATATTGACTTAGTATTGCATAAGAACCATTAGCTATGATCGATAATATTGAATTGGTTATACTAAATACTTTTACTTCTTAATTACGTAATTTTAATTGATTTGTCAGAGGATTCAGGTCCGAATTCAAGTCCTACTACTGAATTTTCGTAAGTTATGTGCGTATTATAAACTAACTAGCGACCCGCCCCGGCTTCGCACGGTTACGCTAATATGCATGTATTATACATATAAACCTTCCTCTTGAATCACTCTATCTTTTAAAAAAAACCGCATCAAAATCCGTTGCGTAGTTTTAAAGATCTAAGCATACATAGGGACAGACAGACGCGGGAAGCGACTTTGTTTTATACTATGTATATCTCTATCTATGTATATCTCTATCACCTGCTCCGTGCCTCAGTAAGCACGTTAAGCCGTTGGCCCCGGCTGTCATGAAGATCTTTGACAGTCGTTATAGGGAGTCAGTACCCTTATACAATCCTGATAACTGATCTAACTTAAGAATATCGTATCCCTTTATGTTGAGGTCAGATAGCCAGTCGCTCCGTAGCAAACTGATATTCAGCTGCATCTGGTTAGATTAGAAGCCGACCACAAAAAAGTTTAGGAATAATAGGGCTAGGAGGATGATGAATTTTTATTTTTTTAATTGGCTAGGATTTAGGATATAATCGCCACACTAGGCAAGCGGGTTGGCGATCGCAGTAGCAGATGATTGCTGTTACACAGAAGGATACTGCTGCCCATCCTCCGGATCTTATCCTTTGTCAGTTTTTACGACACCCGCGACGAGTAAGGGTGGTTCTATTCTTAAGCCGGCAACCACACGGCACTTATAATCAATACTACGTAATATCAATGTATAATGTAGTTTAATCTTGATCTTAAATATTTAATCTAAATTGGAGTCGTGATAGCCTAGTGGTGGTGACCGTTGACTGACAAGTCAGAGGTCTCGGGTTCGAACCCAAGGCGCGCATCTCTAACTTTTCGTAAGTTATGTGCGTTTTATAAATTAATTATCACTCTCCGTGCCTCGGATAGCACGTTAAGCTGTTGGCCCCGGTGTCAATTGTAGATCTTTGACAGTCGTTACGGGTAGTCGGAAGCCCGAAAGTCTGACAACCAGTCTTACCAAGGGGTATCGTGTAACCCAGTATCTGGGTTGTGGAGGTCTGATAGGCAGTCGCTCCATGTAAAACACTGGTATTCAGCTGCATCCGGTAAGACTGGAAGCCGACCCCAACATAGGCCGGAAACTGGCACAACACAAGAAGATACGTCATAATATTCTTCTTCTTCTTATCGTATGGTTGATGAACAACCTGGTGTCAGAGTTTAAACCACCCGTAGGCCTCTGACATGGCTTTACACACCATTGAAAAATCTCTCAGGTGGCTGGTTTCATCACGATGTTTTCCCCTCACCGTTTTAGCAACTGATAATTAATTTACGCACATAACTTACGAAAAGTCAGAGGTGCGCGCCTTGGGATCGAACTCGAGACCTCTGACTTGTCAGTCGACGGTCATACCACTAGGCTATCAGTGCTTGCGAATCAGTCATAATATTGATCGTATATCATTCACACGCGTTCTCCAAAACAAAAATCACTTTCTCATTTATTACATCAGATATTCGCATCGGCATTTCTCATCTATTTAAAGTTTCTAGGCATAAAACGTCGCGCATTCCATTCGTGTGAACCGTCGTATCTGTAGCTGACTGATCTTCGCTAAAACACGTTTTGCTTTCGACCAGTAGAAAGTTGAGGTCGTATTAAGTAAATATACATACAGATGTACAATACGTAGGTTACACTATGTCATTACGCTCTGACCTCTAGGTTTCTATCTTTTTATATTTAGTATTAAAACACCAGCATCCTTAAAAGGGGTCATTAAACTCATCATTATGAACAACTTTTACTATGGGACCAACCCTGAAATCGCAAAAAAAATCAGCTGTTCCATACATTTATGGTCACGTGACTCAACCAAATATGGAACAGCTGTTTTTTTTTGCGATTTCAACGTTGGTCCCATAGTAAAAGTTGTTCATAATGATGAGTTTAGTGACCCCTTTTAAGGATGGTGGTGTTTTACAAAATATAACCCTGTATATATCTAATATTTTTAATGCCGTGGTTTCCGGCCTAAGATTAGAACCACCCCGATTCTGCCGTGTGGTTTCCGACCTGTAATCTTAAACCTCAAATCATTTATTTGCAAACCAAACTGTGAGTATATGTATAATTATTTAATAAGAAATTTGAAAAAACAACTGATACGGATGGGATGTTGTCTTTTTAAATTTCTTATTAAATAATTATATTTAATAAGCTAACATGTGCTATAACATGTAAAAAAATCACAAAATAATATACCTAAGTAACATCTACATGGGTACTAAAGAATAATATCTATACATATAAGTAAAAGTTTATTTTTTACGTAAAACGGTTTTGTCATCAAAACTAAAGCTGTGTACCAAATATCAGATCAATCTGTCAACAGGAAGGGGGTGAAATATCGATTACTAAAGAACCAAATAATAAACAGGTCAAGCTAAGCTAACGGTTTTACCGTTTAAAAATACAATCGAATTGAGGACCTCCCCCTTTTTTGAAGTCGTTTAAAATGCCTATTGAAGGTTGGCTTAATTAATTATCTTCCAGGTAAACTAACAGATACTTATCATAAAGAAACAGACGCAAATAGCTATTTGTGATAGTAAGCACGTAAGTTTTCCGATCAAAAACTTCATAATTCAAGGTCTCAATTAAATTCGGAGCACGTTCACAGACAGACAAAGAATACAAATGCTTCATTAGATAATATTATTTAACTTGAACGTCCTTGAGTTGCGTGAGGTTAAGCGTCGGGTTATAAGGCTTGGAATTTGATGGGTAAGCGTGTTAATTGTTTAATAGCCAATTAGATATAGTTACTTAGTTAATTTGGTAATTGTGAACGCCTCGTTGGTCTAGTGGTAGTAAGCTCAACTATAGTTGGTCCTGGGTTCGATCCCCGGTCGGGAAAGTGTTCGGGTTTTTCCATTATGAAATTGGAATTGTGCGATGCACGCCACTATTGTGCGCTCATTTGAGGTATTTGCCCATAATTGCCACGCTGGGTAAGCGGGTTGGCGATCACATTAGCAGATGATTGCTGTTACACAGAAGGATGCTGCTGCCCCTCCTCCGGATCTTTCCCTTTGTCGCTTCTTAAGACACCCGCGGGACGAGTAGGGTTGGTTCTTTTCTTAGGCCGGAAACCAAACGGCACAAGATTACATTTTATAGGTTTCTAATCATTTAAGGACGTAGATTTCGTGGATTTCGCAATTGGTTACGGACCCGCTTTGCAATCGCGTGGGTGTGGGTTCGAACCCAAGGCGCGCACCTTTGACTTTTCGTAAGTTATGAGCGTATTATAAATTAATTATCACTCTCCGTGCCTCGGATAGCACGTTAAGCTGTTGGCCCCGGCTGTCAATTGTAGAGCTTTGACAGTCGTTACGGGTAGTCAGAAGCTAAAGTCTGACAACCAGTCTTACCAAGGGGTATCGTGTAACCCAGTATCTGGGTTGTGGAGGTCTGATAGGCAGTCGCTCCATGTAAAACACTGGTATTCAGCTGCATCCGGTAAGACTGGAAGCAGACCCCAACATAGTTGGGAAAAGGCTAGGCAGATGATGATGGTGAATATTTTCTTTCTACAATGTGAGTGGTCATCTCAGAACTTTAGATTGAAAAACAACTTTCCGTGGATCGAAAGCGGTGACACTACAACCGGTTGGCTTTTGGATGGGTGTGCCTTGTTACGTCATTGCATACCACTTTCTAAAAGCACTACACTACGACAAGTTGGCGAAATGAAAATTGTTTTATACATCTGCCTTATTGGTTGGTGGTGAAGCGAAGACTAGAGCATTTAGTTATATAAATTGTTAATAAGAAATTTGAAAAAACTACTGATACGGATGGGATTCGAACCCACGATCTTCGGCGTACCGTGCCGACGCTCTAACCGCTAAGCCACCGTATCCCATCAGAATCAGTCGAAATTTCAAATCTCTTTATACGCCTAGGGCGTGTGGTAGCTTATTAAATATTTATATTAAATATTTACATTTAATAAGCTAACATGTGCTAAAACATGTAAAAATTTCACATAAAAACATTTAGTTATATTTTTACAAGGTTTTAAATAATGCACTCGCTAATCTGCTATGTTATATGTATGTTAAATATAGAAAAAAAAAATACTAAAAAAATAAAACCGACTTCAAAATGAACTAAAAAGTGTGAAATAAGTTAACCCTATACTGTCGCGCGCAGCGTCGCCAAACCCTTGACTGTCGGACCACTTCCTCTTATCCTACGGAGTTGAATTTTCACACGTTAGTTCAGTTCCGATGACAATGCATTTTTATGGTTAGCATGACCTATATCGACATCCAGGATTAGCTCCAGATAAAGGAACTCTTCAGCGGTCAACAGTTCAAACAAAATTTTATAAATACGTTTAGTTTTGATATCATGATAGACCAAAGATGATAGACCGTTAACTGGCATATCAAAGATCTCAGGTTCGAACCCAAGGCGCACACTTCTGACTTTTCGTAAGTTATGTGCGTAGGTATTATAAATTAATTATCACCTGCTCCGTGCCTCGGCAAGCACGTTAAGCTGTTGGCCCCGGCTGTCATGAAAATCTTTGACAGTCGATATAGGGAGTCAGTATCCTCATAAAATCCTGACAACTAATCTAACCTTAGAATATCGTATCCCTTTGTGTTGAGGTCAGATAGGCAGTCGCTCCGTAGAAAACTGATATTCAGCTGCATCTGGTTAGATTAGAAGCCGACCCCAACAAAGTTTGGGAATAATAAGGCTAGGAGGATATATTTATGTATATAGATTACATTGATAACTTTAAGTGGAGAATACGTTTAATATTTGACTAATTAAAAAAAAACCGTTCATGAATGCCCTTCTATCGACAGTTATTTCATAAAACCGGTTTTAAACTTTTACTGCTGTCGGACATATTTCAAATACCTTCGACTCTTTTCCCACAGTTCAAAGGAAATCAATTTTCTTCTTAACTATCGGATATGACGTTTAACGATAATGGTCCATGACTTTTAGATATTGCATGCGCATCGATGGTATAAAAATACTTAAGGCGCATATCTCGCTAATCTGCTATCTCTCTCGCACATTGACGGTGTAAAACCGCTAAATATATTTAAGTAGTATTTTTTTTACGTAACACGGTTTTGTCATCAGAATTAAAGCTTTGTGCTAAATATCAGATCAATCTGTCAACAGGAAGGGGGTGAAATATCGATTACTAAATTTGAACCAAATAATAAACAGGGTAAGCTAAGTAAAACCGTTTAAAAATTGTGAAACACCAAGTTAAGGAGAATATCATTACAAAGGTTCAGCAAAAATATCAGTTATATCGGAACTAGTTTTTCATACATTGAAAATTGTCTAAACAAATATATATATATTTCATCCAATTTTATGTATGAAAACTTATTCCAATCAAACTGAAATTTGATTAGTGCGTCTTATAAAGAATTTTAAAGAAAACTGTCTTTCCAGTCGTGTCGGATTGCCGTCCCATCGGACTATGAGAGTGAGGGAATAAAGAGTGCACCTTTTTATTTTTTACTAGCGACCCGCCCCGGCTTCGCACGGTTACGCTAATATGCACGTATTATACATATAAACCTTCCCCTCGAATCACTCTATCTATTAAAAAAAGCGCATCAAAATCCATTGCGTAGTTTTAAAGAACTAAGCATACATAAGGACAGACAGACGCGGGAAGCGACTTTTTTTTATACTATATAGTGATTTTTTCGCAGAAGGGGAAATGCGCCTTATGCATACCGTCCCGCTCGGGGATGCGAGACGGTTATGTCGGGCTTTCCGGCCTAGGTGCACCTGTGTTTGCGCACACACTTGTGATGACTATCTCTGTTGAGAATAGGCTGCTGCGACAGATATTCGGTCAGAAGGACATTAATAATATTCTTTATAAAAAAATTCACTTACTCCAAGCCTCAGAACGCACGTAAAGCCGTTAGTCTTGCGCCTGATCTCTCTCCGGTCGTGTCGGATTGCCGTCCCGTCGGACTATGAGAGTGAGGGAATAGAGAATACACCTGTGTTTGAACACAAACTTGTGCACTATAATATTTCCCACTATTTGCCTTTGGCTGTATACATGTTTCTGAGAAAAAGCAGTCACATATTATTGAATCTAAATCTTGACCTCAATTTAATGATGCATATAGTTGTCACTATAAATGATCTTTTTTAACGTTCATATATTTTTGAAGCCTGAAAGGGCCAATATATTAATGAATTTGACTGAACACTATATATTATATTTCCTGCGTAGATTGCTTTATCTCTGTTGAGAATAGATCGCTGTGACTGAAGTTCGGTCTGGGAGACATTATTATGTTAATACCATTTTGGTGTCCAAACCTTGAAGATAATGGAAGTGGTTTAAACAACAATACTTAAGCAATAGGTACTACAATAGCAGTCAAGGGTACGATACAATGACAATAAAATGTTGATTGTTCCAAAGTAATTTTAAAGAAAAATGGTTTTGAGACAATCCGACGGATTCCACGTTTTGAACAATTTATATGTACACATAACAGTTAAATTAAGTAAAATAATATTTAACAAAATAATATTTTTATTTGACGCACTGATAGTCTAGTGGTATGACCGTCGACTGACAAGTCAGAGGTCTCAAGTTCGATTTGTTCGAAGTTATGTGTGTATTATAAATTAATTATCAGTTGCAAAACGGTCAGGGAAAACATCGTGAGGAGAGTCTGAAATCGCCAACACGCAGTGAGCTAGCGTGGTGATTAATGCTCGATCCTTCTCTGTATGAGAAGAGGCCTTTGCCTTACAGTGGGACAGATACAGGCTGATATTATTATTCTTATGACAATGTGAAAAATAATAAGAGTCGTAATAGCCTAGTGGTGGTGACCGTTGACTGGCAAGTCAGTGGTCTCGAGTTCAAACCCAAGGCGCACACCTCTGACTTTTCGTAAGTTATGTGCGTTTTATATATTATAAATTTATTATCACTCTCCGTGCCTCGGATAGCACGTTAAGCTGTTGGCCCCGGCTGTCAATTGTAGATCTTTGACAGTCATTACGGATAGTTAGAAGCCCGAAAGTCTGACAACCAGTATCGTGTAACCCAGTATCTGGGTTGTGGAGGTCTGAAAGGCAGTCGCTCCATGTAAAACACTGGTATTCAGCTGCATCCGGTAAGACTGGAAGCCGACCCCAACATAGTTGGGAAAAGGCTAGGCAGATAATGACAATGTGAAAAATAAAAGTTTAGAAATAATATATCATCTTTTGTTTAGTCCGTAAAGGAAAGAAAGAAGGAGTGTTATTCTCATCAGCTTTCCAATTACTAAGTAGTTTTATTAGAATCTGTAATTACTGTGGGTATATGAAAGTGCTTTGCAAAAACGAGTGGAATTATATAAATGAATGAATCGTAAACAAATTATATTATGTAGTTCTATCATAATTGCGAAAGGCTAATATTTCACAGAGATGATTTAAAACTGTTAGATATTATGTGCTAAATTAATGTTATATAAGTGTGGTTTCCGGCCTAAGAATAGAACCTATATATAATATACTGAGATGACGGGTGATAGAGATGTATGGAGAAAGAGGACATACTGCGCCGACTCCACATAAATTGGGAAAAGAGCAGGAAGATGATAATGATGATTGATTCAGTGATGATTAAGTGCCGTGTGTAAGTGTTTCCGGCCTAAGAATAGAACCACCCTACCTCGTCCCGCGGGTGTCGTAAGAAGCGACAAAGGGAAAGATCCGGAGGATCGGCAGCAGCATCCTTCTGTGTAACAGCAATCATCTGCTACTGCGATCGCCAACCCGCTTGCCCAGCGTAAGGCAAACACCTTCTAATGAGCTCACAAAATAAGTGATGCGTATGAGAAGAGGTCTATGTCCAGCAGTGGACTGATACTTTATCTGTGAAAATCTCAACTGTCTAGCTATGACGGTTCATGAGATGCAGCCTGATGATAGACATACAGCTGAGTCTAAGTAATAGGGTCCTGTTTTTACCCTTTGCGTACGGAACCTTTAAAAAAATCTAAATCAAAATCGGTCCATTTGTTTAGGAGCTACGATGCCACAGACAAACACAGACGAACAGACACACAGATACGTCTAACTCATAACAACCCTCTTTGTGTCGGGGGTAATAAGCTTTGCTTTTAAAAGAGAGAGACCACAGTTAATTTGGTAAGATTGTACTCTTCCCACAATCATATACATCGTTATGATAATAATACCTCAACCGGAACGGAACCCACTTTAAGTTTTGAAAGTAAGTGTGCTCTACAGGTGTAGATTACGATGGGTCGTTCAACTGCGCGCGCATAGATTAAGTGAAGCGCAGACGCAGGCGTTCAACTACGCGCGTAGATCAAATGACGCGGGAGTGTAAAGTTACATTTACAGATGATTTGTTTGGTATTGAGATGACTTTCGCTGTTAATTGTGATAGGGATGTTGTCTTTTTTTGACCGACTTCAAAAAAAGAGGAGGTTCTCAATTCAATTGTAGTTTTTTTTTGTTTGTCACCTCAGAACTATTAACATTTATAAAGCGATTTGGTAAATTTTCTCATTGAAAGGATGTACTTCCAGATTGGTCCCGTAGAAATATTGTAATGATCTGATCATGGACTTACGAGATATGGAACGGAACTCCTCGTAGGATAATAGCAGAATTGTTGTAACAAGTAATATTGCTTTGTTTATACGTGCAGTCGATGGCTGACGAGTAATGAGGAAGAGGGGTGATACGTGGTCCCCCTCCTCGTTTCCTATCACTATCCAAGATTAAAAATATCGTATGAGGTATCGTTTGAAAGGGCTTTTCTTAAGAGTCTTTAAAATATTAGCCTCATAAAAGTCTGAGGGGTGGGGGGGATAACCTTAGGCGGTTCCAAGCCAAATTCTAGCCTCTTCAACCTTCTCATTAAGAACTTGACTTAGAACCGACCCCAAAACGTCTCAAAGTTATTTGAAGCTTTCCTCAGTAAAAGTCGGTTTTGTTTTTTTATTAATTTTTTATCTACAATATCAAGCAAGGACGCTCTGTACATAATTAGTAACTTGATCTTTGAACAACATTATTAGATATGCAGAATCCCACGCGTCTACAATGGCATGTCTAACGAAATTGTAATGGAACTATTGAGATTGTGAGAATATCTTCCTAAACACACACGCGCGGTGTACTTAAATATCATTAGAAAAACAAAATGACATTCTAAATAATTAAATTTTTAAATGTCTTGTTGGTCTAGTGGTAAGCATGACTGCTGAGCACGAGGTCCTGGGTTCGTTATATCGGGCAAAGTGTTATTGGGTATGTTTACATTACTTTATATTTAGGTATATTAGGTTTTAAATAAGTTTCTATGTTATGAAAATTTCAGTCTTAGCTTCCAAGTTTTGAACCTAAATCCTCGGTCTTCACAGTCGGTCACGCCACTGTGTAACCACTTTCAGTTTTCGCATAATTATTTTATTCCGTTAGCGTGCGTAGACATGAAAATAACAATATAACATGCACGCTCTACTTATTTCTTTTTAAAATTGAATGTAAATGACGTCACATGACACGTGTCAGACTATATTTTTAAAAACATAACATAAAACAGCGGTTCAAAAAATTTTTGAAACGAAATATTTGTAGGAGACCTCAAAAACCGGTTTTTGATTAAAACCGGGTTTATTTTCAATGTATTCTTTATTAATAATCAAAATACTTGACATTAACGCTTGCATCTAATGGGCAGTATAGATTTGTTTTTTTTTTAATTTGCATCTTTGTTTTTTTTTAAACTTAATGTCGGAATATTTAGTTATAATATTTTATTTTATTCTGCAAATTAATAGTTTTTTTTTCATAATGACCAGTAATTGTGACGTAATATTACACCGAAAGATGTCCATCACTATACCGCGCCGTCCTCTATGTCCAATGCGAGATTTGTATATACCCGTTTTACAAAGTAAATTACATTATTTTATCCTTAGAAAAATAAAGTACAATATTGTACTAACTGCCTCGTTGGTAGCAAGCGCGTGGTCTAGTGGTAGCAAGCGCGACTGATGAGCACGAGGACCTGGGTTCAATCCCCGGGTCGCGCAAAGTTGTATTGTGTTTTTCCATTAGGTAATTCTCAGTAGCAGCACGAAGTCCGAAATTGTGCCCGGTTAATGGCAATAGGCTCGCCCCCTCCCATTAAATGGGATTTATAATATAGACAGCAAAACGTGGGTGATTTCCTCTGGGGAATACAGGCGTGAATCTATAAAAATAAAATTGTACTAACAAATTTTTCAATTCTCGCCTCGCACACCCTCATACATCTTGGCCTTTTACACCAAATATGGGCAGGGCGAGGATAGATATTTTGTATAATTATTTAATAAGAAAATTTGAAAAAACAACTGATACGGATGGGATTCGAACCCACGATCTTCGACGTACCGTGTCGACGCTCTAACCGCTGAGCCACCGTATCCCACCGACACCAGTTGAAATTTCAAATCTCTTTTACACGCCTAAGGCGTGTGGCGACATCTATCGGAATACATTACGTATTCCGATTCAGTGCTCCAAACTTTGCAGTTTTAGTAGACACCGATGCGATGTTACCAATTTTCTTAATATTTTTGTGATATAGATATTTTGATTATAAATTTCAATTCTCGCTCATCCCATCAATGACAGCCGCTTTTCCCAATGCAAAAATCAACTATACTCTTCAGCAAACAGGAATCGAATAGCGGAAACTTGAACTGCAGCGCGAATCTTGATATAAAACTAAAGAAAGGCAAGAGGAAGAATAAAAGATTTCTAATTAACAGTAATTACAGATTAATTATCTTGATTATCATTAAGTATATATTTCCTACTCTTTATGGATAATGGTAATATGTGCCGTGTGGTTTCCGGCCTAAGAATAGAACCACCCCTACTCGTCCCGCGGGTGTCATAAGAAGCGACAAAGGAAAAGATCCGGAGGTAGGCAGCAGCATCCTTCTGTGTAACAGCAATCATCTGTTACTGCGATCGCCAACCCGCTTGCCCAGCGTGGCGATTGGGTAATACCTCCAATGAGCGCATAGTAGTGGTGCGCATTGGGAGAGGCCTAGGTTCAGCAGTGGACTAATACAGGCTGATAAAGATGGATAAGAAAAGCAATGATTATAAGAGCGAGTTTGAAAGAAGCGCCAGTGAAAAAATCATAAAAATCAGACCCTCCTGTAAAAAGTTATGCCTGATCAAGATCATACAAAAACATACACGTCGTATTGATAACCTCCTCCGTATTTTTTTCGTTGGTTAATAAAATGATTTTGATTTTGGGCCATTCATAAATTACGTCACTAGAATTTCATGATCTTTTCTGCCCTCCCCTGTGCTTGTCAGGTAACATTAGTGAGACCCTGCTCGGTGTGACGTCATATTTTTGCTATTTTAAAATTTATATTCAATTTTTTGTTTTTTAATTAATTACTTAATTGTCGCTGGGCAGATGATTTAAAAAAAATGTGATGTCACAAGATTTGGGACCCCTCCCTACGTTGTTAATGTCACACTTCGCCGATTTCCCCTTAACGTGTAACGTAATTTATGGATTGCCCCTTTTGTAACTTTGTCTATAAATTCTCTATATAAATACCCTAAAAAAATCTCAAAAATATGTCCTCATCTTACATAATACTCTCGTAAATATAGTTTTTTCTTCACACATGACCACTTTCACTGTTATTTGCATAAAATTAGCATACGCTTAGTACATCAATAGATTCGTAAGAATACTTATTTAGCATAAGTTTACACTTGAAAAACTTTCCATAGAAATGAATTTTTTCAAGCTTCAATGGCTCGGAAAAAGGTTTGTGATGGAATGGGCAGTACGAGAACAGCGCTTCTGAACGATTCTTTGCTTGTCATTCGTCTCAAAATTAAAAAAAATCTTTCATAAAAAAAAAGATTTTTTTTTTGTTTTTTTTTATTTACTGCGTGTGACTATGACTAGATGTATGAATGTGGACGAGGCAAAAGGTCGTATAGGTACCTACTTAATAAAAAAAGTAAAATTAAAGAAATTTTGTTACAATTTTACGTAGAATATTAAAAAGGGTTAAGTATAAAAATTGTTAAAAATACAAAATAATATTAATATACTAATATTACTTGAATAATATTTTTAAATTTTTCTTTAAAAATTTGTCTTATTTTTTATCTGACTCCCAAAAGGGATTCTTAATTCAAAATGTTGTCTAATTAAAAAACGAATGTTACTTATAGAATGCTGGATGCCCGGCTGACTTCCGGTAAGCAAAATCCTGCCCGTATTTTTTACCCGACTGCGGCGAAGCCAAAACGGAGGGTTGATTTAAACATTAATCTTGCTAATAATTTAAATTATTATTTATGAAGTTAAATCCTCAAAGCTTTGTTTGATCAACCCTGAGAATCGAACCCGGCACTTTATGCAAACCAGCGTTGATCCACGAGACACGTATGACGTATAATTTATCAAAAATGTCAACAGCGCAGTAACCTGACAATCATGAATTATTAAAATGAGAAATGAAGGCAATAAAAAATTAATGGGTTTTTTTGTATGGCAATGTCGCTTTCATTTAATTAGTTATAATTAATAGCCGCCGACAAAGTTTATAAATATTTATGAGTGTAAGGCTTTTAACGAATAAAAGAATGCAATTTTGGTTGCAACTTTCATAATTTTAATTGAAAAAAAATTTAGATTTAAATAAATAGGTTAGCAGTTTTAATAAACATTATTTTTATTTGCTCTAAATAAATATTTTAATTCTAACTCACCATTTTTCCGTATCAATCACAGGCAACTTCTTAAAAAAAAATATCCAAAAAAAAATCACTAGAAATCAGTCTTCGAACGCACTCCCGTCAACTTAAAAAAATAAAAGTAAAAAAAAAACAACAAACAACCACAAACGTCACTGCATTCCGCGCCGAAATTTGAATTACTTTTTAATTCATATTTTTATGTCACTGACATTTGGTCATTCAGCCATCGATTTTTTAATGAATTATGTTTTTCTGACACGTCTTGTTTTAATGAATGAAGCATATAAACTGTGATCACGAGAGTTCTTCAAAAGAAAGTGGGGTGCCACTTCCTATACACATGCCACTTCGCCTCTCAAAGGTCTCATAAGACAAGTTTAATTCAAAACCAACCTTCAAGTTTGCACTTACAGTTTAATTTCCAATGTACTTACTTGTAATCGTGAAGAGTCTTAAAAGCTCCGCGCTAATATTAGTTTAGAAAATGCTTTGAATTGTTTAAATAGATGCATAATTTTAAAATTAATAGTCAAATTGACTTTGGAGATATTTTTTTACGGAGTTTTTACGTAATTTGTATGACGTGAAATAATAATTAAGTGATTGACGTGTAATATAGAAATAAAGCAGCATTATTTGGTTTGTTTTAAATATAGCAGGCTTTTGTTGTATTTTAAAACTTTGTTTTTGAAGTTTATATAACTGGCCAACTCATAAAATGAACTTTTGATAATAAAGGGAGTTCTTATAAAAAGTTTAAAATCATAATTATTTCAGATACAATCATACAATTTATTTTAATTGTAAATATTACTGCCTGACTTTGTTTTTTTTTTTGATAATTATTATAAACTAGTGCTCTAGTCAGTAGTCAAAATTCGACTGTATTTTTTTAAAATAAATTTTAGTTTTCTATACTAATCTTCTCTTAGATATAAACTTTTACCTACTATGCCAAGTTTCACACTTCTCCATGCGCGCAATATTCGGTGTGTGTTCTTATTCCTCATATGATTGATAAACAACAGAGTCTCAGAGTTTAAACCCCCCATAAGCCTCTGACATGGCTTTACACACCGTTAAAAAATCTCTCAGGTGTGCTGGTTTCCTCACGATGTTTTCCTTTACCGTTTTAGCAAGTGATAATTAATTTCTAATCATCATCTGCCTAGCCTTTTCCCAACTATGTTGGGGTCGGCTTTCAGTCTTACCGGATGCAGCTGAATACCAGTGTTTTACCTGGAGCGACTGCCTATCAGACCTCCACAACCCAGATACTGGGTTACACGATACCCCTTGGTAAGACTGGTTGTCAGACTTTCGGGCTTCTGACTACCCGTAACGACTGTCAAAGATCTACAATTGACAGCCGGGGCCAACAGCTTAACGTGCTATCCGAGGCACGGAGAGTGATAATTAAACGTCGAAGTGTTAATGCGTGATAAAAATAATTATAAATTTCGTACAGTATACTTTCTCGGATATGTTTTGTAATAAGTAGATCACTGGGTATATATCACATCCGAATGGTTTATGAGCACGCTATGCCCAAAATTTTTCTTTTTTTATATAGGTAGGTATCATTAATATTCTTCTGGGTTTAGAGAGAGAGAGAGAATGAATAGTTAATGCCTTCGACTAGGGTTACCAGATGGAAAAATCAAAAGTCCGGAGATAAGGCCTGATTTCCATTTAAAAATCCTGAGATTTTGTTGCACTTTGAGAATTTTCTCTCAAACGTACTTAACAATTTAAAAAAGTCATATTATTATTATCGTTTTTACTAGTGCGTCGCGGAGGATATCGCTCACGCGCTGCACATCGCGCTCATAGCAGGGGTGACAGTGCACACCCCTTATAAAACAATTATTAAAGAAAAAACCTTTCTTAAAAAGGGTATCTTCGCAAAATAAATATGATCAAACTGATTAAGTACCTCACTACTTGGATAAATAAGTATTGATTTCAATTGTGCAATTAGCACCAAAGTTAAAAAGATTATTTTTTGTTTAACTTTTTATTAAAGAGATTTTTTAAATTATATTGTATTTTATTGAAAATTTAAAAATTCTGAGATTTTCTGATATTTGCAAAATCCGGCCGCAATCCTGAGCAGAGTCCAAAAATCCTGAGATCTCGGGACAAATCCTGAGATATGGTAACCCTACCTTCGACTGCGTTTGTGAACACTGTGTAAAGTATGTTCTATCTATGACCTCAGAACAATGTAACCTAAAATATTGTAAGCCACTATATTTAAAAGAACAACCATGGAGTTTCTTGCCAGATTCTTCTCCATGAAGGGTAGGCTGCCCTAGGAACTGGCAACTAGAGTCACTCTTTTATTAAAAATATTAGAATTACGACTATTCATAAGTGCCTAATGGTCTACATGAATAAAAATATTTTGATTTTGATTTAACCAACTTGTTTCTATCTTTTTAGTTAGCAGTCGGGTTTTTTGTTTTTAATAATTTTTTTTTTTGATCGTAGATTTCAATATAATTATATATTT
The DNA here is from genome assembly GCA_936450705.2 of Protodeltote pygarga. Taxonomy (NCBI): domain Eukaryota; kingdom Metazoa; phylum Arthropoda; class Insecta; order Lepidoptera; family Noctuidae; genus Protodeltote; species Protodeltote pygarga. The sequence goes on from OW388278.2 coordinate 5,652,224, forward strand.
CACACGTGTAATGCAATTAAAAAGTGGCTCATGTTTAGCTTACAACGAAACGTTAGCTCAATATGGCCGCGAAAACCAGTTGCGATCACTTGTCAGTCGGACTTTCAACTTGATTGTGTTACGTAGTCGCATCGTTACTTGCGTGGCAAAGTAAAGAACTTATTGAACGGAAGACTAGACGTCACAATATAATAAGAAATTAATAATGAAACAACTTTTTAACGGATATAATTCGCGTTTTTATTTTGATAATACAATCCTGACGTTTCGAGTACTTTGCAGCACTCGTGGTCGCAGGCAGACTGAGGTTGACAAGCGTCTGAACAGTTATTTAAAATTATTTTTGATCTACCGTCAACTTTATTTAGTTTTTGCTCATATTATGTGAATTTTTAGTTTAATTGAATAAATTTTTAAAAGCTATTATTAAGATTTTTACTACCGTTTCCTAGTGCTTTGGCTGAAAAGAGAAGAAACGGCGAAACAAACTCTCCAGCAGCACCCTATTAAAAATTATACAAAAATAATATCAAAATATAAAAACAACAATAATATAAAAACAAGAAAGAAAGAAATTAATACATGGATTTCACCCGCGAGATTGTAGACATGTGGTCGGGACTCTGCAATAATTGTGCCAAGGGAATTCAATCTCCCTGTGCCGTGTGGTTTCCGGCCTAAGAATAGAACCTACTCGTCCCGCGGGTGCCGAAAGCGACAAAGGGAAAGATCCGGAGGTAGGCAGCAGCATCCTTCTGTGTAACAGCAATCATCTGCTACTGCGATCGCCAACCCGCTTGCCTAACGTGCCGGTTATGGGCAAATATCTCCAATGAGCGCACAATAGTGGCGTAGGGGAGGCTTATGTTCAGCAGTGGACTAATATAACCATCAGTTTCCACCAGCTGCTAAGCTATGTGCACCAATGAATATGATCTTCTTCTTCTTATCGTATGGTTGATGAACAACCTGGAGTCAGAGTTTAAACCGCCCGTAGGCTTCTGACATGGCTTTACACACCCTAGAAAAATCTCTCAGGTGTGCTGGTTTCATCACGTTTTCCCTCACCGTTTTTGCAACTGACAATTAATTTATAATCGCACATAACTTACTAAAAGACAGAGTTGGCCTTGGGATCGAACTCGAGACCACTGACTTCTCAGTCGATGGTAATACCACTAGGCTATCAGTGCTTAATGAATATGATTGGTGGATATAAATCGCATCTCTAGCAATGTACTATGTAGCATAGCTCATCTCTGGTGGAAAAGCGCCCTTACCATTCGTTCTTACGTAAATACGTATTGAGAGAAATCCATCCAAAAATAACATACCAACACAAGTACAGATGTTTCACTTATGCAATATGTACAATACCTACTTTTATGTTATTTACGACCTCTTTAACATTCACGTGTGAGATTCATACTTCGTATTTAGTAACTAGCTGCTTCGCGCGACTTCGTACGCGTGATTATCCAACTTCAAGGCCTATTCTACCCCTACCCTACTCTACCCACTACCGTATTTTAACCCTAACCTACTCTACCCCTACCCTACTCTACCCCTATCCTAGACCCTAGTCTACCCCTACCCTAATTTACCCACTACCTTACCCCTAACCTACCCTACTTTACCCCTTTTTCTCACCTTTTAAACCTTCCCTGGACTTCCACAAATAATTCAAGACCAAAATTAGCCAAATCAGTCCAACCGTTCTGGAGTTATAGCATCAGGAAGGAAAACCCGACTTATTTTTATATAGTACCTAGATGTCCTCTAGACTGATTTTCGCTCACGTCACTCACAGCGGCCTAATCTCAACAGAGATTAACCAACTACGCAGGAGATATTATAGTGCACAAGTGTGTGCGCAAACACAGGTGTACTCTCTATCCCCTCACTCTCATAGTCCGATGGGACGGCAATCCGACCCGACCGGAGAGAGATCAGGCGCAGGGCCAACGGTTTTTACGTGCTTTCCGAGGCACGAAGCAGGTGATAATTAATTTATTATACACACATCATCTGCCTAGCCTTTTCCCAACTATGTTGGGGTCGGTTTCCAGTCTTACCGGATGCAGCTGAATACCAGTGTTTTACATGGAGCGACTGCCTATCAGACCTCCACAACCCAGATACTGGGTTACACAATACCCCTTGATAAGACTGGTTGTCAGACTTTCGGGCTTCTGACTACCCGTAACGACTGTCAAAGATCTACAATTGACAGCCGGGGCCTACAGCTTAACGTGCTATCCGAGGCACGGAGAGTGATAATTAATTTATAATACGCACATACCTTACGAAAAGTCATAGGGTTCGAACCCGAGACCTCTGACTTGCCAGTCAATGATCACCACACTAGGCTATCACGACTCTCCAATTTATAATACACAGATTATAATACACGAAAAGTCAGAGGTGCGGGCCTTGGGTTCGAACCTCAGACCTTTAACTTGACAGTCCAACGGTCATATTACTAGACTGCTATCACTGATTATTATCAAAGTCTTTGTCCATGGATAATAAAAGTGAAAATAACAAAAATACCATTGACTAATAGTGTTGAAACATAATTTTACATAACAAACGTAATTTTAAGGATACGAGACACCATGACGCGTTTCCACGCCTTGGACGAGTCAACCTGTGAAAAAAAAAATAGACTGTCATTTATAGGTTGTCAACTTTTACCTACAGCTAGTCAATATTTTGGTGCTGCTATTTTTTTGCTATTTTTCATAATATAAATGGAAATCTTTGGGGAGGCCTATGCCCAGCAGTGGGCGTTTTCTGATTGAAATGATGATGATGATAATTTCATATAATTTCTCATATGGGATAGACTTTTTTATTATAAGGGAATCCTCTAAAAGGCACCTAGCCTCCGGGGAATCCTTGGAGTGTAGAATTCTTAGTTCTCTAAAACCATTACGATGATCACCATCAATTAATTACACTACCATGAAGGTCATGGTTCCTCATAGAAGACCCTGGACGATACCTGTTTAACACAACATTGGGAAAACTATCAATATTTATATTCAGAGTCAGATGTCAGTTAGATTCAGACGTTACCTTTATTATTTTTATGGATATTTATTTATATAATATGTTAAATTAATACGTCTTTTACTCACGTATTTATTTCTAATTAGTTTAGACTAGTTTCGAACACTAATGGAGTCAATTTTCAAGTCTATATTCTAACGGAGTCAATTTATTTATTTTATTAGATAGGTAAAGTAATAGAAAACAGATCAACATAGTACAAAGTTATCGTATAACTACAAATCATATTGCTAAAATCTTGAGTCCAAATTATAACTGTACCCAGCATTCAAATATGACTTTATTAGGTTAACTCTTTATTATAATTATAATTATTTAATAAATTAAAAAAAAAAAATAAGCTAACAAGTAAAAAATTCACAAAAATATTTACTCTTTATATGTTATTTGTTTTACCACACGCCAGCATACACAGAACAAACTACACTAATCACCAAAATGGCGGCAGAACGTCATTCGCGCCAAAATATTGACAGCTAAGAGAAAGCAAAGGCACATCCGTATTCAGCCAAGATGGCGGATATTTACAAATAAGTTTGGTATGCGACATACTTATTGTTTGAAACGAAAACTAGCCTATTGTGAGCGATTGCCACTACAAAAGGTTTTTAAGGTAAACTTTCAAATAATGATTAGGAAGTACAATATTTCAAAGGTGAAATCTTCTATTGTTAATTCTGATGATCGATAAATGCTGACGACTGTGGGCAAAGTTATGTCATGTGCGTATTATAAACTAATTATCACTTGCTCCGTGCCTCGGAAAGCATGTAAAGCCGTTGGCTCTGCGAATGATCTCTCTCCGGTCGAGATTGCCGTCCCATCGGACTATGAGTGAGGGAATAGAGAATGCAGCTGAGTTTGCATACACTTGTATTATTTATAATATTACAGCCATTGCAAGGCAAAGACCTCCTTCCATTCCTCCTTGGTTACCTACAGCTTTCTGCAATCATCATCATCATCTGCCTAGCCTTTTCCCAACTATGTTGGGGTCGGCTTCCAGTCTTACCGGATGCAGCTGAATACCAGTGTTTTACATGGAGCGACTGCCTATCAGACCTCCATAACCCAGATACTGGGTTACACGATACCCCTAACCTTGGTAAGACTGTTTGTCAGACTTTCGGGCTTCTGACTACCAGTAATAACTGTCAAAGATCTACAATTGATAGCCGGGGCCAACAGCATAAACTGCTATCCGAGGCACGGCGAGTGATAATTAATTTTAATTTATAACACGCACATAACTTATGAAAAGTCAGAGATGCGCGCCTTGGGATCGAACTCGAGACCTCTGACTTGCCAGTCAACGGCCACCACCACTAAGCTATCACGACTCTAGACGTAGGTACGTCTCTCTACTTATAAAATCCTCCTTTAAGTAAGAAGAGTGTCAATTAAATTGATTTTGAGCGATATACAATATATTATCGCCATCGCTTTCATTTGACCTTGGAATCACTTCACTTCAAGTGAAAGTTATTAAACATTTATATCATAGGCGTGGTCCACTACAGGATATTTTATGCAAATTATATTTTATTTAAATAGAAATTTTGATGGTTTAAGATGTTACGTAGCCGCCGCAGGGGACACAGGTGTTTCGGAGGCATATAATTAATTTATACTAATATTATAAAGAGGTAAAGTTTGGATGTATGTATGTCAGGGGTAATCTCTGACGGCTTGGGAGGTGCAACGGCGTGCCCTCAGCGCGGCCATCCGCCAACAGGGCGTCTCGCTGTCGGCCATAGTGCGAGCTGCAGCCGACAGCGAGGAGTATTGGGAGGCGTTCGCGTCCTTCTGCGAGGAGGTCATCTCGCAGAAGGAAGCGGCGGAGCGGGTCAGGGAGCGCGATGCGCGGGCTGATCCGATCCGTCGCGCGCGAAGGGGCAGGCGCAGGCGGCAGTATGCCGCCTTGCACCCACCCTGACAAGAGCTGGCGGGCGGCTGATTCCGGTATGCCGCCCGCCTTGCCCGATGTAGGGGCGAAGGCCTTTGAGCGTGTTGGGGCGATGTCCTGGACCTGGATGCCAGGACATTGCCCCCCCGAGTGCATTTTTGAGCGGGCCTACAGGCAGGCACTGGACCCTGGTACCCGGACCCGTCCGATACAGTGCGAGGAACACGCAGGGGGAGACGTTTTTAGTGGGTGCGAGCCCCACATAACCATACGTCCTCGGACGTGCGGTATGCGGAAGGCATTTTTTACTCCCCCCGGCCATAAAAAAGGGGTAAAATCTCTGAAACTACCCACCCGATCCTAAAAAAATCTTTCACCAAGGAAGCTACTTTATCCCTGAGTGCTATAGGCTATTTTTTATTCTGAAAAAGTTGAGTTTTCAGTAAAAAATAACAATATCTGTGATTCAAGTCAGAAGGAAGGTTCAAGGAAGAATTTCCTCCCTAATTAAAAAAAGGTCGTTAAGCGGATATCCGCGATTATCGTCTATGTATTCTGTAATATTAAGTTAGGTAACTTTCTCATACATGCTTCGATAGTTATTAGGAGAGGTCAAAGACCGCAAGTACATAACAGTCGGTATAACTTTGCGCCCCTGAAGTGAATGGTTTAAACTAGAAGCCAATTTAGTGGCAATGACTGGGGGCTTTACTTCACGGATCACGGGTTCAAATTCCGCTCGAGAAATGATAGTCTAGTGGTATGACCGTCGACTGAGAAGTCAGTGGTCTCGAGTTCGATCCTAAGGTACCTCTGTCTTTTCGTAAATTATGTGCGAATATAAATTAATTATCAGTTGCTAAAACGGTTATTCTCCGTGCCTCGGATAGCACGTTAAGCTGTTGGCCCCGGCTGTCAATTGTAGATCTTTGACAGTCGTTACGGGTAGTCAGAAGCCCGAAAGTCTGACAACCAGTCTTACCAAGGGGTATCTTGTAACCCAGTATCTGGGTTGTGGAGGTCTGATAGGCAGTCGCTCCATGTAAAACACTGGTATTCAGCTGCATCCGGTAAGACTGGAAGCCGACCCCAACATAGTTGGGAAAAGGCTAGGCAGATGATATCAATATAAGATAAGATAAAAGTGATAAAAATATCAAAACGAAACGTATATGCAAAAATTTGGATCTGCGCTGTTGACCGCTGAAGAGTTCCTTTATCTGGAGCTAATCCTTTCGATTCAGGTCATGCTTACCATAAAAATGCATTGTCATCGGAACTGAACTAACATACAAAAATTCAACTCCATAGGATAAGAGGAAGTGGTTCTAATTCAGCTTGCAAGATTCCACCCGAACAAACATACATTGCAAGTTAAATAAAAGCTTGTAAAAAGCAAGTGAAACGCCTTATGACCTTTATACAACCTTCTCCCAACACAGGGCGCATGCGCAAGCGTTCAGGTATCTTTCGAACATGTATAGTATAGTATTGTAATATGTTATGAGCATAACTAACCGGTTGAACTTTCTCAGACAAGGCCGAAGGGCGAGGCGCACTTTCACTCTGTAGGGTGACTGTGAAACTGAGTTTTTTAAGGACAGTCCCGAGTTCTGCAGAGAGAGCTTCGGTTACTTCAAACACAAATACAGACAAAATTTAACAAGAAATTTGAAAAAATATTTTATTATTTATATTTAACTAGCTGTTCCCCGCGACTTTGTCCGCGTTTAATTAAATTTTCCCGTAAACACACGTTGATAAGCAGCCAGACTGCCTGTTTTTTCTGACTTGAATCACAAATATTGTTATTTTTTACTGAAAACTCAACTTTTTAAAAATAAAAAATAGCCTATAGCACTCAGGAATAAAGTAGCTTCCTATTGGTGAAAGAATTTTTAGGATCGGATCGGTGGTTCCAGAGATTACCCCTGACATACATACATACAAACTTTACCTCTTTATAATATTAGTATAGATAAGCTAACATGTGCTAAAACATGTAAAAAAAAATCACAAAAAACTTTAACAATTTGAGAAATCACGCTTTAAAGTTTTCGTTGTGAAGTGCGCGCGCACTATTCCTCCTTACTGATAGCTCCACATATAGGGTATTTTATGAACTAACAAGTTGGTTCTTTATTGTATAAAATAAAGTAAGTAATTTAGAACAAGAATCCATAATTAGCTCAAAATGGGAAAATTTTGATTTATGTCACTATTGAATTTAGTCAGCGGCTTTATCGTAACCTGGTGTCAGAGTTTAAACCGCCCGTAGGCTTGGCTAACACACCGTAGAGTTAGATCTAGTAGATCTCTCAGGTGTACTGATTTTCTTACGATGTTTTCCTTCACCGTTTTAGCAAGTGATAATTTATTTTTTAATTCGCACATGAATTTTAAAAGTCAGAGGTGCGTGCCTGGGTTTTGTAGATAGGTACATCAAACATGGTACAATAAATAAATATCTCGTGATTAGCAGGCGCGACTCCTAAGCACGAGGTATGGCTCCGATCCCCGAGTCGGGCAAAGTAAATTAATTTTATTTTAAAAAATCATTAGAAAATTCTCCAGAAAACATAGCCTGCGAAACGTACCCTGTACTGCATTCACTTCTGCCTACCCCCTCTGAAGAATACAGGCGTGAGTCTTATTATTCAATGTGAAGTTACGGCTGAAAGTAAAAGTATCAAAAGATGAAGTGAAATGAAAAATCTTATACTTTTTATGTTATTACTACACAGCCACGCGTAATCTGCGGTGTTTCCCGCAATCAGACCGTCGCAGTTGATGGGTGTAACCGCAGAAATATATTACAATAATAACCATAGTTAGTTTCAAATAAAGTATTGACTTTCTGGCTATATAAGAAAAAATAATAATAAATCAGCCTGTAATTGTACCGCTGCAAGGCAAAGACCTCTTCACCACGCTAGCTCCACAGTATAATAATCATAAAGTATGGAAACTACGTTCAAACGCTCGAAACGACACACTCACACAAACATGCCCAAGGATATGTCGTTGATACTGCGAGTACCGCGACGTCCGCTTGGGAGTCTCGTTGTTTCACAATATTACGCATGTTTGCGTGAGTGAGCCCTTTCGAGCGTTTGTACGTAGTTACCATACTAGATGATTATTATACTGTGCTAGCTCACTGCGTGTTGGCAAGTTCAGACTTTCCTCACGATGTTTTCCTTCGCCGTGTCGCTCCATCTATGGAGCGTTATAATACATACCTACCTACCGAAAAAAAAATATCCTAAAACTCTATAAACATCATGGTGACACTACATCACACCTGATTGCTCAATACCGGTTATTTCCTAAATATCGGTTACACTACCGGTTGCATCACAAGTCAGAACCGACATTCCGTGCCTTCAGCCTTCTAAAGACGAATTTTTTATACGTTCTGATTAAGAGGTGCGCAGCTCTCACTATCTACACTACGAAATAAAGAAAATTAAGTTTTCAAAAAAAAAGTAAAACATATTAATTTTTACTCGCAAAAACAACTGACTCGGGCATAAGCAAAACATTTGCATAAATATGTAAAAAAAAAACTAAAATACTTTTTTTATGACCTCAAAAATAATGAGATTTAAAATCCCTTTTTTTAAACGGTTTTACTTAGCTTGACCTATTTATTATTTGGTTCAAATTTAGTAATCGATATTTCACCCCCTTCCTGTTGACAGATTGATCTGATATTTGGTACACATTTAGTTTTGATGATAAAACCGTTTTACGTAAAAAATAATAACTTATATTATCATGATCATCTTCTTTCTTTATCGTATGGTTGATATACAACGATGTCAGAGTTTAAACCACCCGTAGGCCTCTGCTATGACTTTACACATCGTTGAAATATCTCTCAAATGTGCTGGTTTCCGCACGATGTTTTCCTTCACCGTTAGTGTGTCATAGATAGATTAACTAAGATAGTACATAATATTGAAAAAGTCGTATTGGTACATGCCAGGTTCGAACCCACGCCCACGCGCTTGCAAAGTGGGTCCGTAACCAATGCGCCACCACGACATTACATTACAAATAACGCCTGTCAATATTTACATAGCAATATTACGTTTTGTTTTGTCGCTCTACAATTTCTGTAAGGCGCTTTAGTAATAGACTATTTTTAGAAATAGCAGTATGGCAGATTAACAATAGACTACCGAATTGTTAATTAACAATTCATTAATACATTCTTGCACTATTAAGTGTCACATAATAGGTCACATCACCATTGTATTTTGGTAGGTATGTGGTGAACACAGCAAGATCGCTCTCTTTGATCTATGGACCGCCATGATGTAAGATTTGTAATGTGTGATGGGATTAAATTAAATAAAACAAACTGTGTAATTCAACAACCATACTGTTTAATTTATTTAAAACATCAATTGACATTAGGGTTGTTCTTTAATTTTTTTTAATAATGCTTTATTATAATTACCCATCTGTCGCTTGTCGGAAGAGCTGTGGGCAAAACTCACTACCGAGTGGAGCCCACACAACGTTAGACGTCGCGGCAGGCCCAGAAGATGGTGGGACGACCTAGATGCTTATTGAGAGGATTGTCCGCAGAAACCGTAGAACCGGGAGAATGTGGAGCTTCATCATCAGCCTTTATTAGTCCACTGCTGAACATAGGCCTCTCCCAATGCGCGACACTATTGTTCGCTCATTGGAAGTATTTGCCCATAATCGCCACGCTAGCAAGCGGGTTGCTGATCGCAGTAGCAGATGATTGCTGTTACACAGAAGGATGCTGCTGCCTTTCCTTTGAATTTTCTTACGACACCCGCGGGACGAATAGGGGTGGTTCTATTCTTAGGCCGGAAACCACTCGGCACATTATGCAATTATGTATACCTTTGCATTGAGGATCGAACCCGAGACAACTGACTTGCCAGTCAACGGTCACCACCACTAGACTATCACGACTATATTCTTTATCAGTACATAGTAATAACTATTCTTCTATAGTAATCTATTACACGATGTATAAATATATTTGTGTCAAACGGGACTCACTCACCCTACCTAATCGGTTGCATGGGCCAATAACCACCCCGCGTCCACCACCCCCTACACAAGAGTCATACTATATCCCACAAGCGAGCGATTTGTAAATTGAATAAAATGATTGAATGGTTTGTGCAGATAGCCTAGTAGGTAGCTACCGTTAGACTGGCAAATCTGGTCTCAGGTTCGAACCTAAGGCACCTCTGACTTTTCGTAAGTTAAGCCTTTTATGAATTAATTATCACTCTCCGTGCCTCAGAAAGCACGTTAAGCCGTTGGCCCCGGCTGTCAATTGTAGATCTTTGACAGTCGTTACGGGTAGTCAGAAGCCCGAAAGTCTGACAACCAGTCTTACCAAGGAGTATCGTGTAACCCAGTATCTGGGTTTGGAGGTCTGATAGGCAGTCGCTCCATGTAAAACATGGTATTCAGCTGCATCCGGTAAGACTGGAAACCGACCCCAACATAGTTGGGAAAAGGCTAGGCAGATGGTGATGCAGTCACTAGCTTAAAAACTTAATACAAAATCACGTCTTGAAAAATCTAAGCAAATAATTGGTTTTCGAAACTCGAATGTTTATTTTTTTAATGTGTCAACATAAAATATACCTTATTTGTTAGTTAAGAAGGTTTTAAATAGATTATTCTACAATAAAACGTGTTAGGTTTTTTTCGTTACGGAATTTCTTGATTCGGTCGCCGCGCAAAGCCCGCGATAAAATCTATCGCTCTCCGCTCCGCTTGTACCTACAAACGCAGTCTTAACCTATCCATGCGTAACTTAAGATATATTGAGACCAACATAAAATCCAGTATCGAAGTGAGAAGCAGAGAGTAAACACATCTGTGCTTACACCGTAATATAAGTGAGGATTGAAGATACCTACAATGTAAGTTATATCTGATTCAACTAGCGACCCGCCCCGGCTTCGCACGGTTACGCTAATATGCATGTATTATACATATAAACCTTCCTCTTGAATCACTCTATCTTTTAAAAAAACCGCATCAAAATCCGTTGCGTAGTTTTAAAGATCTAAGCATACATAAGGACAGACAGACGCGGGAAGCGACTTTGTTTTATACTAGGTATGTAGTGATCATTCATCATCCTCCTAGCCTTTTATTTCCTTTATACTATACTTTGTTGGGGTCGGCTTCTAATCTTAACAGTGGCGCTCTGTGTTATCACTGGGGAAACATCGTGGGGAAAAAGTCTAAAATCGCCAACACGCAGTGAGCTAGCGTGGTGATTAATGCTCGATCCTTCTCTGTATGAGAAGAGGCCTTTGCCCTGCAGTGGGACAGTTATAGGCTGATTTATTATCGCTAAAATCGCTGTTCACTTCACTACATACACATAGTATAAAACAAAAGTCGTTTTCTCTGTCCCTATATCCCTATGTGGGTATGCTTAAATCTTTAAAATTACGCAACGGATTTTGATGCGGTTTTTTTAATAGATAGAGTGATTAAAGAGGAAGGTTTATTATGTATATTGCACCCGTGCGAAACCGGGGCGGGTCGCTAGTTAAATAATATAAGTAAAATTTTTTAAAGAATTTGTAAAGGTTTTTTCATCAAAACTAACGGCTGTGTACCAAATATCAGATCAATCTGTCAACAGGAAGGGGGTGAAATATCGATTACTAAATTTGAACCAATTAATAAACCGGTCAAGCTAAGTATAACCGTTTAAAAACATTGAGAAAGATTTTTCATTCATTCTAAAATTCTTAATAGAAATACGAAAAATGTATCGCTCCGAGCGTTGGCCGGAGGAAGACCAAGAGTCTCGGTCTCGCCCACCTTCCCGAAGAAACTCAGCCAGTCTCTCCCGCAGAAGCAGCATCAAGAAGGAGAAAGAAGGAAAGAAGTCTCCGCTGAACAGTGCCCCGTCTTCAGCTACTGGAACTCCGAAGAAGAATGTCAAACCACAAAACTTAGATTTTATGGTAACCGGAAAACAAATATTAAAGAGGTACGTACGTAAAATTAATCTCTCTGATTTGACATTTTGTCCATTTTCAACTGAGGATACGAAACGAAAAATAGTATTTTCGTTTTAGGGTCGTGTCAATTTTGATAGCATCCGTGCCTCGGATAGCACGTTAAGCTGTTGGCCCCGGCTGTCAATTATAGATCTTCGACAGTCGTTACGGGTAGTCAGAAGCCCGAAAGTCTGACAACCACTTACCAAGGGTATCGTGTAACAGTATCTGGGTTGTGCAGGTCTGATAGGCAGTCGCTCCATGTAAAACACTGGTATTCAGCTGCATCCGGTAAGACTGGAAGCCGACCCCAACATAGTTGGGAAAAGGCTAGGCAGATGACGGTCGTGTCAATTTTGAAATGTTTTCAATTGATTTCTTTTAGTGTTAAATTTCTGGTATTTGATGAAGCTATCTCTGACTGTTTGCAGGAGTGACCGAGCCAACTCTCTGCCCGGTACTTACCACCGGCGTCCCTCCACCGACTCCTTAATCAAGAAGAAGACGAGCTCCACCAAGTGTGCTGCGAACACCAACGTGTCCCTGTCTTCAAAAAGCCAAGAGACTTCGCTAGAGGATGACATGACCTTGGATTTATCACAAGTAAGCTTCACATTGCCGTATGGTTATCGGCCTAAGAATAGAACCACCACTCGTCCCGCGGGTGTCGTAAGAAGCGACAAAGGGAAAGATCCGGAGGATGGACAGCAGCATGCTTCTGTGTAACGGCAATCATCTGCTATTGCGATCGTCAACCCGCTTGCTCAACGTGATGATTATGGGCAAATAGCTCCAATGAGCGCATAATAGTGTCGCGCATTGGGAGAGGCGTATGTTCAGCTGTGGACTAATAAAGGCTGATGATGAAGCTCCACATTATGCCGGTTCTGCGGTTTCTCCGGACAATCCTCCCAACAAGCATCTAGCTCGTCCCGTTATCTTCTTGTGTGGGCTCCAATCGGTAGTGTGATTTGTCCACAGCTCTTCCGACAAGCGACAGATGCGACCATCTCAGTTCCAATTCAAGCTTGCGGCTTTCTGGCCAACAGCGATTTGAGTTTTGGAGCGCGCGCAGTGTAGTTTTTTATACGGTCTGATAACCTAACGCTAAGTGTATATGTTCACATGACTCAACAAAATGTATGGAACAGCTGATTTTTTTTTGCGATTTTAGGTTTAGTCCCATAGTAAAAGTTGTTGATAATGATGAGTATAATGACCCCTTTTAAGGATGCTGGTGTTTTACAAATAACCCTGTATACTGATTCATTGCCATATCCACAGGTATCAGATTTCGAAGACGTGAACTCGAAATACGGTAAGCATAGATTCCAGGCCCTAGCTACGTCCACACCGAAGATCCCAAAGACGAAAACCAGGAGTGCTTCCCTGCAGAGTCAGATACACTCGCAGAGGATGGATACGAAACGGTCGCAGCGGTCGATAGATAGCACAAAGCAGAATGTTTCGTGTAGCAGGGATAGTTTTAAAACTTCAGCGTGCAGCAGCCCTTATAGGTAGGTAGTATCTTTAATAAAGTCGTAAATAGATTTGGAGTCGTGATAGCTTACATAATATAAAGTGATTGAAAAACTTTTTAATATAAAAAATTGTTGGAGCCCCAAAACCGGTTTTATTCTAAAACCGGTTTAAAACAAAACCGTTTATTGTTATTAAGTCCAGGTTTCCTTACGATGTTCCTTCACAGTTATAGTCAATGTTGTGACATTGAAAGTCACATCGTCAGTCAATGGTGTCTCAGATTAAGACGTTACGTATAACATTGAAAGTCACATTGGTAATTGGTATAGACAATAAATGAACTGAGACGGTACTTTTTATTGTGAATTTTTTTACACATGATAGCTCATTAAATATAATTATTTAATAAGAAATTTTGAAAAAACAACGCTCTAACCGCTGAGCCATCGTATCCCACCAGCACCAGTCGAAATTTCAAATCTCTTTTACACGCCTAGGGCGTGTGGCGACATCTATCGGAATACATTACGTATCCCGATAGATGTCGCGGTCAGCGGTTAGAGCGTCGACACGGTACGTCGAAGATCGTGGGTTCGAATCCCATCCGTATCAGTTGTTTTTTCAAATTTTCTTATTAAATAATTATAACTAAGACGGTACATTATGACATTTAAAATGTCTCATACATGCCAGATTTGAACCCACACCCACGAGCTTGCAAAGCGCGTCCATAACCAATGCGCTACCGCCTACCACGTCCTAGACCTTGTATAGGTACTATTTATTGTAGTCAAGTATTTACTTATTAGGAATTATAATAAAAAGCGGTTTTATGACAGATATGGCACTGAGCTGGACTACTCCTCAGTGTCTCCGGAGTATTCAGGGCAGTCTTCAGCAGACCTGTCCCCGACTAGAGTGTCCCAACAGCAAACAGTGTCTCCGCGCAGCCAGGACCTGCAGTTGTCAAGGTACGTTGGTGTCAACCATAAAGTTATAGGTAAAAATGGTATTCGAAGTGTGGTCTCCATTTTTACCTATAACTTCATGGTTTCAACCACGTTTCAACGCCCTAAACCGTCGTCTCGCTCGCACACCGAAGATTTAAAATAATGGGGGTAGGCAGAAACAATGATTGAGTGACCTGGTTATTCAAATTCCGAAACAGAGAGGGAGTCAGTTGACTCTCTTTCACATAAAAAAAAGTTTTAAAATTTAAACGTTTTATCACCAAACATGGAAAAATAAAAATTAATTTATGCTTATATTTTTTTTAGTTGTTGCATCAGTACGTGGGATTGCAGCGACTTTGACACGAAGGTCGACGAGAAGAAGATGGACGGGGAGTGGACATCATTCTGGGCTAACTATAACAATTCTCTAGATAAAGTACCCATGAAGAACTTCTATGATCAATGCCCAACGCCGTATAGGACTGACAATTTTGACTTGGCAGATTTTGGTAAGCCTCTATTTAACCACCGAAGAAAAAAGAAGAGTGTTTAACACTTGTCAATGTCAATGTCGTGGTGGCGCATACGTTACGGACGCGCTTTGCAAGCTCGTTGGTGTGGGTTCGAACCTGGCATGTACCAATGTGACATTTTCAATGTCATTATGTACTTTCTTAGTTAATCTAAGACACCACTGACTAACGGTGAAGGAAAACATCGTCAGAAACCTGGACTTAATAGTCTGAAATTGCCAACCCGCAGTGAGCTAGGGCGGTGATTAATGCTCAATCCTTCTCTGTATGAGAAGAGGCCTTTGCCCTACATTGGGACAGTTACAGGCTGATTTATTTATTTATGTTTGACACTTAGTGTCTGAGAACAGACGAATGGATGAACCGATTTTTTTTTTTTTTTTTTAAATGGTAACTTGATCGAGTGTTCTTAGATTTAAAAACAAAATTAAAAAATTAAACTTAGGTACCTACTTGATATGAAGGTATCTAATGATAAAAAAAACATTAAAACTTAGAGTAGGTAGGTATAAAGTTTTATTTAACAGCACAAAAGGATATGGTTTCAAAATATTTAAAAATAAACTTTTAAGTATATTATTTTTGTGAATTTTTTACAAGTTTTTAGTATAGTTTTTGTTGGTGGCTCAGCGGTTAACCGTCGGCACGGTACGCCGGGGATCGTGGGTTCGAATCCCATCCGTATCAGTTGTTTTTTCAAATTTCTTATTAAATATTTATAACTTTTATAATCATTGCTACTATTCCTTAAATATTGGATCGAAACCTTATCGCTCAGACATCGTACCAGGTCAAACTTAGTGAACTAAGAATAGGTACCTAAATATTGTATTATTTATTTTCAGAATTATCTGATACCTCCAGGAAACGCTCTCCAGATAACATAGAAGTTATCAATAACATCATCAGAAACCAAGGAGTGCGTTTAACACCCAGAGAAACTCAAAGTATAATAAAATGCGCGCATTTATTAGGAAATGTACTGTCAAAAGCAATTGAAAGAGGCTCAACGACTGAAGCCGAAGACCACGAATTACTGTCAAAAAAGAAAACAATGACACTAGATTTGAAAGAGACAGCGGAACCTATAGAGGTTAAGGAAGAAAAGAGATGCGAGACGGTTACGACGCAAACTGACATTTCACTTCCGAACACGAAAAGCGCGCCAAGAATATTCGAAAACATTTTGAGACAGCTGTCAAGAAGTTCTATTGATGTCGACAAAATTAATTTAAAACAAAAATCTGTGGATACAGATAAAACTGAAGATGATGTCAAAGACGCTGGCGAGGTTAAAAAAGAGGAATAGATTTTGATTATTAAGCTATTGCTTGAGCGCGGCGACCGAATCAAGAAATCCCGTAACGGAAATAAAAACCTAACACCCTTTATTGCAGAATAATCTATTTAAAACCTTATCAACTCTCAAATACCTAAGGTATATTTTATGTTGACACATTAAAAAACAAAACATTTAGAAATATAAACATTCGAATTTCGAAAACTAATTATTTGCTTAGATTTTTCAAGACGTGATTTTGTATTAAGTTTTTAAGCTATTGACTGCATAAATAAAAAATAAAAAAATAATTATAATTGCATAAGTTGATAAAAAATGCTATGCAATAGCTTTACCGCGGCAGTCCCCAAGTGCTACACGTTTTTTTTTTTAAATATTTGTTCAAGCCTACTGGCATAATATTATATAATCAAAGAGCCAATTACCATCTACGCAGTCGACGTTTTAAAAAAAATTGTCAGGACTTTTGTAATTTCCTCGTCTGTGTTGTCAGTTTAGTAAGTAAGTACTTCTAGTCATAAATGTAAAATAAATCTGTCAAATCTTAATAAAATAAATGTTGAAATTAAGTGTTGTTATTCCTTCGAAATTGAAAATTCAATGAGTTTAATTATTTAATAAGAAAATTTGAAATAACCCACGATCTTCGACGTACCGTGTCGACCATAGAAATATTAAATAATCTTTGGTGTCGACGCTCTAACCGCTCTACTAAAACTGCAAAGTTTTGGAGCACTGAGTTGGGATACGTAATGTATTCCGATAGATGTCGCCACACGCCCTAGGCGTGTAAAAGGGATTTGAAATTTCGACTGGTGCTGGTGGGATACGGTGGCTCAGCGGTTAGAGCGTCGACACGGTACGTCGAAGATCGTGGGTTCGAATCCCATCAGTATCAGTTGTTTTTACAAATTTTCTTATTAAATAATTATATTTAATAAGCTATCATGTGCTATAACATGTAAAAAAATTCACAAAAATATAAAATGAGTTATCGTAGTTCCGCCATGTTATGTAAAACTCTGTTTAATAAGCACATGCTTTCCGAGGCACGGAGTAAGTGATACTTAATTTATAATACGCACATAACTTACGAAAAGAGCGCGCCTTGGGATCGAGCTTCTTGGTAGTCCAACGGTCATAATACTAGGCTATCTAATGTATCATCTGCCTAGCCTTTTCCCAAGTATGTTGGGGTCGGCTTCCAGTGTTACCGGATGCAGCTGAATACCAATGTTTTACATGGAACGACTGCCTATCAGACCTCCACAACCCAGATACTGGGTTACACGATACCCCTTGGTAAGACTGGTTGTCAGACTTTCGGGCTTCTGACTATCCGTAACGACTGCCAAAGATCTACAATTGACAGCCGGGGCCAACAGCTTAACGTGCTATCCGGGCACGGAGAGTGATAATTAATTTATAAAACGTACATAACTTACGAAAAGTCAGAGAGCGCCTTGGGATCGAGCTTGAGACCTTTGTCTTGGCAGTCCAACGGTCATACAACTAGGCTTGCGTATCATACGCTTCAGGTATCCAGTATTTAAAAAAACCAAAATATATTTCACATAATTTATTGAAAAATGTAACTAAAAATTCACAATTTGTTGCTCTTATTCTAAAGAATTTATACATTATATATTAGTTTAATAATTTGGAGGTTATGGCCTAACGTCCTGCTTTATTAAAGTACCATATAGTTATTTGGCTAGTATATGGCACTAGACAGGTAGAAATCTAGACAAATACATTTTACTTAATCTAATATTTACAGTCTTATAATTAAGGCTAATAAGCGTATTCGATATTCAACTTTAGTATTAATAACTTTAAAAAGTCTATGGTTCAATTTAAACGGCCGCGGAATGGAACGCAAGCGAGTTTTTGCAACGAAATTGTATAAAGCATAATGTAAGTACTCGTACTTTTAGGCATGGCGACAGTATAAAAAAATCGTCGATTTAATGATGTTAGAGGAAACATTATATAAAAAAAAATATTAAAACACTGCTTCAGTTTTATTTAAAAATATTAGATTATTAAGATTTTCACTAAAATAAAACCTTAATATATTGCAATCCGCCATTTTGACTGAAACAGCAATCACAGCGTATGACGTCACGCTTAGGTAAAATCCGCTGTCATCACTGTTTTGTTGTATTGAATATTTGTCATGTTTACCTAAGCGTGACGTCAGAGTCGACGCCATGACACCTGAGAGCTTTTTTGACGCACTATTGTCGCTCCATGTAAAACACTGGTATTCAGCTGCACCCGGTAAGACTGGAAGCCGACCTCAACATAGTTGGGAAAAGGCTAGGCAGATGATGATATTGAAAAAATAATTTAAAAAATGGCTTTATACTTCGTTAAACTAAAGTTTTTTACCGAAATAAAGGTTTTTTCGTAAATGTGTACCTATATTAAGGAAGATTTGAAAATCTTTCATCACGCCTAAATTAGACGCGTGTCTTCCACGGAATCCTCGCGCATGCTCGAGAATTCGGTGCCGACATATTTATCTATTTTGTTTCGTAGCTAAATTGACTTAAAATTCATTATGCTTTGGCCAATTATTCTGTTCGCTTCCATTCCGTTTCGCGGCAATTTAAATTGAGCCTATAATTTAAAATAGGGATTTTAATAATTTTTGCCTTTGTTTATTAATAGTAAACAGTTTTTATTGTTTTATTTTAAGACGGAAGGGACCGTAATGGAAAAAATAGGTAAGAAAATGACATAAATGAATATTTCTTTATACAAGTCGAAAAATAAGAAAATTTCTATCTATCGTGGACAAAGCCGGTGCACCACTCTTAAGGTTAGAATCGCTTGCACCCGGCGTCCGAACGTAGCGCTAGCCCTGCCCCTACGCACGTAGCATCCTTCAAAGCATTTTGATCGCAAAGTGGTGCACCGTTCACATCCGAGATAGTCCAGAGCTAGTATAGTAGCATTTGAAATGTAGTTTTATATTTTAAAATCCTGAACAAGGACACAATGAACTTTTGATTGAAAAGTTTAAAGAAATGCCCGGATACATAATGAGGTAGAAAATTAGAAAAAGCAATTTATAGGTTTTTTGTTTCACAAAAAAAAATTGTCTATGCACAATATTTACGAAATTATTAATACTAAAGTACTTATTTTGATAATCAAGTTTGAAACATTATTTAATTAAGAAGTGACATCAAAAATCTCTTTAAAAAATTCCGTCACTTATTTAAGATTTCATGAAAATTCAAAGTAGAGAACTTTATCCATTTAATAAATCTTAATTTTAATTATAAACATACATATTTAAAAATAAAATAAATCTAAAAAACATAATGAAAGAAAAGCGTAAAATATTGCAATCATTTTTTTTTAGAAAAAAATAATTAGAAAACAAAAAAATTATAATTTGGAAATAACTATTCGTTGTGAAAAAAATAATTGAATAATAATTGTTGTTAATGTACATTTTTCTTTTGTTAAACAACAATTTTTAAACAGTTGTTAAATTGAACTAATATCTTACAAGGAACTAAAATTAGTCTGCAACTTAAATAAATTGTTAAGCTTCCAATTTATGTATCTGTTGTTTTAAAAACCTGCCAAATTTTAGAACGTAATAAGGTCCATGAAACTGAACAACTTTCCCCAAGGAACATAAGTCGAAATCTCACAAAGAAATTTTTTTTTCTCATACAAAGTGACTGGTCACGTGACTCACTTTTGTATCATCTGCCTAGCCTTTTCCCAACTATGTTGGGGTCGGCTTCCAGTCTTACCGGATGCAGCTGAATACTGAATACCAGTGTTTTACATGGAGCGACTGCCTATCAGACCTCCACAACCCAGATACTGGGTTACACGGTACCCCTTGGTAAGACTGGTTGTCAGACTTTCGGGCTTCTGACTACCCGTAACAACTGTCAAAGATCTACAATTGACAGCCGGGGCCAACAGCTTAACGTGCTATCCGAGGCACGGAGAGCGATAATTAATTTATAATACGCACATAACTTACGAAAAGTCATAAATGAGCTTTGGGTTCGAACGCGAGACCTCTGACTTGCCAGTCAACGGTCACCACCACTAGGCTATCACTATATATTTATATACTCACTTTTGTATGAGAAGTTAAATTTTCGTTTTCAGATTTCGACCTATGTTCCTTGGGGAAAGTTGTTCAGTTTCATGGAGTTTATTACCTCCTACAATTTGGCTGGTCTTTAAAACAACAGGTTGTATAGTGCATTATGAAAATCCTGACGGCGGCGCCCATGAAAAGTACCTCAACTTTCTTAGAAGAGAGTGAGAGCTATTTTTTATAATTAACAAATTAATTTAACATAATTTAACTAACTCTTATTAGTAGAAAGACTATTGAAATTTCAATTGGTTTAAAAAGATTAACTACTCGTGCGGATACAGAAAGGGATTAAAAATGGCGTCGAACTATTTGCTTCTCGCTCGCACACTTTGTGTTTGATGTATCTCGTTCCTACTCGCACCTATACTTGCGCCAAATTCGATAGCGAATGCAGGTAAACAAACCGATTTAGAGTTATCAAAACTTACGTTAAACAAATCTTGTATTATTTCCATAATATAGCCTGTTACATGCTAATAATTTATTAACAACTCTTATTACAACATTTGTCACTCTAATAACTCACACAACGTTTTTAGAACCTTGTCATTTCGAAAAACCATTTAAAAGTAGTCATTAATTTTACACCACAGCCCTATAAAACAAAATAACATGGCTGAAATTCAGATATTAAGAACATTTTGGATAATTTATATTATACTTTCAAATAAAATTGACGTTTGTTGTATGACTTGGTTGATTAAACTACTATGTTTACCTGTATTCTTTTTGGAGTTTGGCGCAAGTATTGAGGTTATATGAGACGCCATTTTCAATTCCATTAGATCCGTACGGGTAGTAAGTTAAAATAATATACTTAAGTAAAAAATTTCTTTACGTAAAACGGTTTTGTCATCAAAACTAAAGCTGTGTACCAAATATCAGATCAATCTGTCAACAGGAAGGGGGTGAAATATCGATTACTAAATTTGAACCAAATAATAAACAGGTCAAGCTAAGTAAAACCGTTTAAAAATGGCGGAAAGTCCGTCCTATTGTTATTTAGAACGCATATTAAGTTACTTGGGAACTTTTATGGCCACAAAATGGAAACTTTACAATTTATTTAATTGAATTAAAACTTTAAATTTCGTGAATACAGTCACAAAAGTCATTATAAGTACTTACTAATTTTTTTATATCCAAAAACGTAAGTGCAAATATCTAAAAAAATAATTTTGTCTATAGGTAATTAAAAAGTTTAAATATCTACATAATATTGCAAGTCATAACATAACTACCCTAAACTCTAGAGGTGGGAAAAACAGTTTTTTTTTAAACTAAATACTAAAAAATTATGAAATTCAGTGCAAAAGTATTTTTTTTTTCTAAATTAGGGTAATTGAAGAACAGATACGAGTGGGGATGGTACTGCGATAATCCCTATAATAATAATTAGCGTTCTCCTGACCGAATTTCGGTCACAGCGGCCAATCTCAACGGAGATTAGTCAACTACGCAGGAGATATAGTGTACAAATGTGTGCGCAAACACAGGTGCACTCTCTATTCCCTCACTCTCATAGTCCGATGGGACGGCAATCCGACACACAAGGAGAGAGATCAGGCGCAGGGCCAACGGCTTTACGTGCTACGAGGCACGGGGTAAGTGATAATATATATCCATAATATATATATATAGGTATATCTTTTGCACTGAATCCTTAATTAATATTTAATTTATATAAACTAATAATTTAATTTTTTTAAAGAATAATATGGCATCTTTTATGTACAGAACTTATTATTAAAATCAAATATATTTAATTTGCTTTTTGCATCGAATAATAATATGGAATTTCAAAT
Organism: Protodeltote pygarga; assembly: GCA_936450705.2. NCBI lineage: Eukaryota > Metazoa > Arthropoda > Insecta > Lepidoptera > Noctuidae > Protodeltote > Protodeltote pygarga. Next base: position 5,674,453 of record OW388278.2, read on the forward strand.
GGTGTTTTGATAGTTTTTTTTTAAATTTTAGTCTTGGTTTTACTCCAATATTAATTATATTAAACCAGCCTGTAACTGTCCCACTGTAGGGCAAAGGCATCTCATACAGAGATGGAACGGCTCCAACGTGGTCCAATCAAGAAACTTCTACAGTAACCAAAAAAAACCCGAAATTTCAAAAAAATAACGGTCGCTATATCTTTGCTTCTATGTAAAGAGCTACTTAAGAGTATATAAGAATATATAGAGTGATAACGTCAACAACATTGCCTTGTGCGGAGCGTGAGCAGGTCTCACCGTTGAAATGTTAAAATATCATTTTCTAAATTATGTTTTCTAGTAATTTTTGCTAAATTTAACACAGCAGTTAACCATGATATAAGGTAAAATGTAACTTTTTCGCTCGTAGCCTAGTTGAACCGCAGTCGATCGAGGTATGATCGCAAACGGAGCTCGTGTCGCGGCCGCGTTGTTCATACCCGTGCTCACGGTTCACACTTCTGTAGGGTTGCTCTATACTTTCTTATATACTCTAAAAGCTACAAAGGTATCGCTATCCTTGTCGCTCGCGAATTCATGCTTAGTTCTCTCCCGCTCACTCATGGAAAAGTCGCAGAATTTCAGAGAAAAGTTATATTGACAATATTGCGGGTACAACGAGAAATATGTACTTAATTTGTTTTTTTTTTTAATCTTGATAAAGTAGTCAAGGATAGTACTACAACTTTTATAAATTAAAACGTTATCTGCTAAGATGGCTGCTCAATTATATTGGTTGCTTTTTGATAATTAATAAAATACTAAATAAATTAATATCTAATCAAAAAAATGTCTAATGCATATGAAGTGAAAAAGATGTTAAAAAAATATTATTCATTTTTTAATTTAATTTTTAAAAAAAATAATGAAAAAAAACCGGCCAAGTGCGAGTCGGAGTCGCGACCTATATAACATTAGACACTTTATAATATTTTTTGTAAATCGAGGAAAAAACGGCAAAAAATATCACGTTTGTTGTATGAGAGCCCCACTTATAGGCAATAGGCTCGTCCCCTACATGGGACTTATAACATAGCCGGCGAAACGTGGGTGTACTGCACACCTCTGCCTACCCCCTCTGGGGAACACAGGCCAGAGTCTATGTTATATTATAATATTTATAAAAGTTGTAATACCATCCATCTATAAAATAGAACTGTACATTTTTAAAAATTTTACAATAAAAGTCTACTATTTTGTTTATGCCTATGTTGTTTTAATTGTTGTTTATGGTTTGGGTCTAACATCGGAGTGTATCCCGTTGGGGAGCAGAGGTCTGGATGCTTCAGGTAGAAGCATCGGTAGCCTTCATGTAGTAGGTAGACTTCTGGGTAATGAAGAGATGGGTAGTGGTCCTTATTTTTGGCTCGATCTGAGGAACGGAGGAACCTGGACCTGAGGACAAAAGACAATATGTTCAATATTAATCATCATATCTGCCTAGCCTTTTCCCAACTATGTTGGGGTCGGCTTCCAGTCTTACCGGATGCAGCTGAATACCAGTGTTTTACATGGAGCGACTGCCTATCAGACCTCCACAACCCAGATACTGGGTTACACGATACCCCTTGGTAAGACTGGTTGTCAGACTTTCGGGCTTCTGACTACCTGTAACGACTGTCAAAGATCTACAATTGACAGCCGGGGCCAACAGCTTAACGTGCTATCCGAGGCACGGAGAGTGATAATTCATTAATAAAACGCACGCCTTGGGTTCGAACCCGAGACCTCTGACTTGCCAGTCAACGGTCACCACCACTAGGCTATCACGACTCTTCTTCGTTCAATATTAAGCTATTACATAGATTTTATCGCGGGCTTTGAGCGCGGCGACCGAATCAAGAAATTCCGTAACGAAAATAAAAACCTAACACCCTTTATTGCAGAATAATCTATTTAAAACCTTATTAACTCAAAAATAAGGTATATTTTATGTTGACACATTAAAAAACAAAACATTTAGAAATATAAACATTCGAATTTCGAAAACTAATTATTTGTTTCGATTTTTCAAGACGTGATTTTGTATTAAGGTTTTAAGCTATTGACTGCATAAATAAAAAATAAATAAATAATTATAATTGCATAAGTTGATAAAAAATGCTATGCAATAGCTTTACCGCGGCAGTCCCCGAGTGCCACACGTTTTATTTTTTCCGACAACTCCAACAAATATCATTATATTTTAGCCATTGTATACAAAAACTTGACAAATTGTATACTAAAACCTTTCTCGAGAACCACTCTATCGATTGGTGACAACAGCATACAAATCAGTGCAGTATAATTATTTAATAAGAAAATTTTAAATAACAACTGATACAGATGGGATTCGAACCCACGATTTTAGACGTACCGTGTCGACGCTCTAACCGCTGAGCCACCGTATCCCACCAGCACCAGTCGAAATTTCAAATCTCTCTTTCTACGCCTAGGGCGTGTGGTAATATCTATCGGAATACATTACGTATCCGACTCAGTGCTCCAAACTTTGCAATTTTAGTAGACACCGATGCGATATTACCAATTTTCTTAATATTTTTGTGAATTTGAACAGACAGAGAGACGGATTTTGTTTTATAATTTATGTAGTGATTATAGGTACTTACAATTTAGGTCCTCTTTCGAGCGAGAACTCACAATGGAACACAAGTATGCTTCGCTTTTCATTTGAATTAGCTTCCAAAGGTTTGTTGACTAACGTCAAGATCTGCGCAGGAGTGTAATAATTAACTGCGTTCAGAATGTGACCTCCTTCAAACTCGTATGGGTATCGACAGTCTATAACCTGAAAAAAAAAAACATTAAAAATCAAAATATTTTTATTCATGTAGACCATTTTAGGCACTTATCTTCTTCTCCTTATCGTGTGGTTGATGAACAACCTGATGTCAGAGTTTAAACCGCCCGTAGGCCTCTGACATGGCTTTACACACCATTGAATAATCTCTCAGGTGTGCGTTTCATCACGATGTTTTCCCTCACCGTTTTAGCAACTGATAATTAATTTATAATACGCACATAACTTACGAAAAGTCAGGTGCGCGCCTTGGGATCGAACTGGAGACCTCTGACTTGTCAGTCGACGGTCATACCACTAGGCTATCAGTGCTACAATTACTAGTACTTGAACGTAAGTAGTAAATAAGTTATAATAATAATAATAAATCAGCCTGTAACTGTCCCAATGTAGGGCAAAGGCCTCTTCTCATACAGAGAAGGATTGAGCATTAATCACCACGCTAGCTCACTGCGTGTTGGCGTCAGACTATTAAGTCCAGGTTTCCTTACGATGTTTTCCTTCACCGTTAGTCAGTGGTGTCTTAGATTAACTAATAAAGTACATATGACATTGAAAAAGTCACATTGGTACATGCCAGGTTCGAACTCACACCCACGCGCTTGCAAAGCGGGTCCGTAACCAATGCGCCACCACGACACTTCTTAAACGAGTAAAATAGTTATAATAATAATATTATTATAACTATTATATAAAAAATAGTATATATATATATAAAATATATTATATATATATATATATATATAAAAATAGTAAAATAGTTATTTACCTGAAAATCACTGACGGTTTCATGAAATTCTCCTCTTATGAGGCTTGCTAATGTATCACACGATATGCTCTTCAGGTCCGCGTGGTCACCATCCGTTAGAGGTAAAGCAAATGGCAATGAAAAGTCTCCGATGAGGTCCGGGTCTATTACAGCTGAAAAATAAATTTACTTATAAATTTTTGAGAATTGTTTTATATAATATAGCTTATTAAATAGAATTATTTAATAAGAAAATTTGAAAAAACAACTGATACGGATGGGATTTGAACCCACGATCTTCGACGTACCGTGCCGACGCTCTAACCGCTGAGCCACCGTATCCCATCAGAATCAGTCGAAACGCCTGGAGCGTGTGGCGACATCTATCGGAATACATTACGTATCCCGACTCAGTGCTCCAAACTTTGCAGTTTTAGTAGACACCGATGCGATATTACCAATTTTCTTAATATTTTTGTGAATTTTTTAGCACATGTTAGCTTATTCATCATCAGCCTGTATTAGTCCACTGCTGAACATAGGCAGAGGCCTATGCGCGGCCACTTCTGTGTGCTCATTGGAGGTGTTTGCCCATAATCACCGCGGCAAGCGGGTTGGCGATCGCAGTAGCAGATGATTGCTGTTACACAGAAGGATGCTGAGAGTCGTGATAGCCTAATGGTATGACAGTTTGACTGGCAAGTCAGAGGTCTCGGGTTCGAACCCAAGGCGCGCATCTCTGACTTTTCGTAAGTTATGTGCGTTTTATAAATTAATTATCACTCTCCGTGCCTCGGATAGCACGTTAAACTGTTGGCCCCGGCTGTCAATTGTAGATCTTTGACAGTCGTTACGGGTAGTCAGAAGCCCGAAAGTCTGACAACCAGTCTTACCAAGGGGTATCGTGTAACCCAGTATCTGGGTTGTGGAGGTCTGATAGGCAGTCGCTCCATGTAAAACACTGGTATTCAGCTGCATTCGGTAAGACTGGAAGCCGACCTCAACATAGTTGGGAAAAGACTAGGCAGATGATGAAACTATGAAAAATACTCACAGCGTGCCATAGCAGACATGATCGATGCATTATTTTCAGAAAACGCTCGTTGCAACACGGGCCTTTGAAGTTTTTGAAACTCAGGACTCTGACAGTTGGATTTTCTCCTCTTATTCGCAACAACTGTCTCACTCCGTTCCATTCTCTTGTGACTCCTCTTTTCAGCTGGACTCTCTAAAATAGAGAATAGAGATACTCTAGCTCTGCTCTCGGGGTTAAAACTCAAACTCCTATTCAGCGGTCTCCGTAGAAAGTTTTTCTCAGACACAACAGCAGATTTTATCTGCCCGGAGAGTAGTTCGTTGAAATTTGCAACTTTAGGTGAATTAGACTCTTCCATTTCGAGAAACGGTTCCTCTAACTCCGATATGAAACCGCTTTCCATGGATGTAGTTGATTCCGTAGTGTACAACCCAGTTTTGGGCAACGGTGACTGGCTCATTGAACCGATACTAGAATCACTTTTCTCGTGCCTCAATTTAGTAGGAGTTTCAGAGAATTTGAGCGACTTCTTAGCAGCTTTCTTCACTGCTGGTGACGGGAACTCAAAATCTTCTTCATCAAAGTTAAGCATCCTTGTCGCTGTGACTGTAGGCTTATTAAAACTAGTTGAAGCTTCATTTTCAGCTAACGGAGCACCAAAGACAAAGTTTCTGCTGTTTATCTTCCTTGATGAGGATGTTCGTCCTCTAGATATGATATCCGGACTGTCCGTAGATATGATTTCGTATTTTGTGCAGGAATCGAAGTTGTCGGCTTCGAATTCTTCTTCTAAATCGTGTAAGGTTTCAAAGTCTTCCATATCCTGAGTGATTTCTTTCTCCGGGACAAACAGATCTGGTTTCGGGGATTTGTGCAAGGCGTGTGAGAAGTCCAACTGAAATTGAGATAGAGAATTGTTAGTTTTTGGATGACTGTGATGAAGATTGAAGGTAAACACATGATAAAGATAATGACAATGATGATATAACATGTCGAAGTAATACCGAAAGAATCCGAGCAATTCCGAGTGAAGCCGAACGATTCCGAGTAAAGCCGAGCGATTCCGAGTCAAGCCGAGCGATCTCGAGTGAAGCCGACCGCTTCCGAATGAAGCCGAGCGCGCCCATGTCAATTTTGCACTCGGCCTGTCTCGGAGTCAAAGGGCTCGCCAATGTGGTTAGGTACTAAGCACGCCACTGACAGCCGCCTTAACGAAATACTCAATCCTGCCCTTACACCAAATGCTTATAGTTGCTGTTGCAAAGGCCTCCCCCATGTCCTTTCCAAAGAGTCTTTTCCCGCGCTACCCCGGGCCAGCCCTCGTGAAGTCGTGATAGATATCTAAGTCATCCCACCACCTCTTTCTGGGCCGGTGTCGGTGTCTCCGTCACCCGGTACTCATAACTTTTGCCCAGCGCTCATCATGCGTACGGCTGACGTGACCCGCCCAATCCCATTTGATTCTGATCGTATCATCATCATCATCATCAGCCTGTATTCATCCACTGCTGAACATTCCCAATGCGCGCCACTTTTGTGCGCTCATTAGAGGTATTTGGCCATAATCACCACGCTGGGCAAGCGGGTTAGCGATCGCAGTAGCAGATGATTTCTGTTACACAGAAGGATGCTGCTGCCCATCCTCCAGATCTTTCCCTTAGTCACTTCTTACGACACCCGCGGGACGAGTAGGAAACCAAACGACATATCTGATCGTATTAAAACTAAAAAGATAAAATAATACAAACCTTCGTAGAAGACCAATTAGTTACTTTTTCTCTCGTTGCCTCAAATCTGTCACCAAATAGAAAATCTCTCGTTTCTTCCTCAACGTCCAGCTTCACGAACGTCTCGCTTATCAACGAACCCTCATTCTCCTTGTTCGACATCTTAAACCTAGTCCGTTCCTCCATAACCTTGGTTATCCGTGACCGCTTCACCCTCGTGCTCAGTGGAGATTTCTTTGACAACGGAGAATGTGTGAGGAACGGTGAAGTTCTATTCAGCAACGGAGAATTGATGCCAGTGAATTTCGGTGTCAACGGTGATTGTCTATTTGGTGATGGCAGCTGTATTTCTCCGAGGATTCTCCGTTTGGATGGTGTGTAGATAGGTGAAAGTGGTGATTTCGTGAAGTCTATGGTTTGCGGGTTCATTCTAATTTTGAAATTGTTTGTCATAGAGTCTTCTTGCTTTCTTTTCGTTGCATTGTTGCCGGAGTTGATTTTGAAGCTTTCCGTTATTAATCTGTAATTTTAAAAAAAGAGTTTGTTAGCTAAACTGGCTGTCTGGTTGGTCTAGTGGTAGCAAGCATGACTGCTGAGCACAAGGTCCTGGGTTCGACACCCAGGTTGGGCAAAGTGTTATTGGTTTATTCCAGTACATCCATGTTTCCTAATGGAATAACCAATAATGGATAGGCAGAGGTATGCCTCTGCCTATCCCCTCTGGGGAATACAGGCGTGAGTGAGAGTTATGTAGGTAGTTAAATTTAAAGTTACGAGAAAGAAAGAATACAAACATATAAGTTTACAACATGCAAATGTCTAGACGGTGTCAAATATCCGTAGATTAGACAAATATTTGACTTGTGCGAGAATCGAACCCACGATATCAAGCTCAGAAGGCGAATCATTTAACCGCGACGCCAAACATGTAGTTGTGTATTAGTAAAATGTAAATATGTATAGGTAAGTAAGTTTGTATTTTTTATAGAAAAAGTAGTCTATGTTTACTAACAAGTTTTATCCAAATCCATTCAGCTGTTTGCTTTGTGAAAGACAAACATACAAATTCACATTTATTAAATAAGTATAAAAAAAAAGTTTTCACGTTTATTTAATATAAAAAAACTTATTCCATTTGTATTTTAATGTTTTACATTGTGTGTAACCGTAGACAACATACTTTTTTTACGATGTAACATACCTAGACAAACTAAAACATGTTTTTTAACATTCACAAGTAACCCCATAAAGAATCATTTCAAATTAACATGTTTAAATAACTAGAACATTTGAACATGCTCTAAATATTTTTCTCACAAAGTTGGGAACTGAATTTTACCCTTCTAACTAACCTTAGGGTCATGTGACCATTTGCTTACGCTTCTAATATCATTTAGGGGCCGAATTTATAAAGAAACACGCCAAAATAACAAAGACATAGACATCCCCTTTAATTTTTTTTTACTATAACCTATCAGTGTAAATAAATCGAAACAACTGGTTATACGTACCGGTAAACCCTTTTTTTGGCCCTAAGGACATCATTGTAAACTTATTTCTTATTAAAAAAGTAACAAAATACCTTCGTAAAGTCGTAAAGTATAATCACGAAATTATTTTTAACCTCGTCGGGAACAATCACAACTTGGCACTAAATTCTCATGCGAAATTAAATGAACACGATTTGAAGTCACTTGTACACGATTATTTTTAAACGACACAATGATTTTTTAATGAAAATAATACTTAAAAAGGGTAGATTTTATTGTTTTGTGAATCATCACTTTCGGCGGTTCGCGCGCTAAGGTTATGTTGTGTTTTAAATGTCAAAACTTGCGAGGCCGAGGTATTAGTGATTCTGCCAGCTGCTAACTTGGTTTTTTGTTACATTTTTGGCGAAAACTTGTACCTAGTCTTTTTTATTGTAAGAATACTGGTAAATATTTGTTTTATTTGTAACTTATTAGTAAGAATTGATCTACAACAATATATCTACTAAATTATTCTAAATATGTACTTTTTTTATAAAGTAACTAGAAATTCGGTATAATTTACATATCGGTTACTTTAAATAAATAGATATTTAGATGTAAAGGGGAGAAAAGAAAAGATTTTATAAATCAAAGATTAAATTAGACGATCAATTTATGCGGAGGGACGGGGATTTTACATTAGTAGGTATACCAACTTTTTATTATCCTATGTAGGTATAGTTGCATTATCCAATGTGGATGTAACGGTTAAAAAAAACGAATTATGTGTAAACTTAATTAGAATATCACGCTTGTATTCTGATATTATAGTTATAAGCTATTATAAGTATAAAAAAGGCTACATAATTTAAAAAAAAATGTTTTATTTTCAAAATACTGTTCTACATAGTGACGTGACTCTTATCGATGTATTTTTTGTCGAGCTAGTATAATAATTTGGTTTTTGTAAATAATATGTACTTCATATTTTTAGTTTCATCTAGGTACCTTCCTATTAATATTGTTTAGCTAGGATATTACAATTTACAAGGTTTTCCTTCCCATAGATTGCAGAAAACATAAATAGAACAAATAAACAACTATTGTATAATGAACGACATAAATAATCTAGTTTATTTTGACCGCCTAGTTGCAAGTTTTATTTATTCTATAATCTGTAGGTATTAAAGTTTGTATCAAAACTTTTTTCTGTTTCCTTTTTATAATAGACTTAGCAATCGTGTTGCGTAAGCTGTAACGGCCATTTTTATCATTAATTAATTATTATGTTGGCATTATTTATCGAAACTTGTGCAAGGTCAGTTTTTTGTGATAATATTAATCAATATTTACGAAAATAAAACGGTCTTCAATTCTTTTTTTTTTTACAAATAAGTATTATTAAATATAAGCTCAGATATGAATGAATTGACGTTATCTTTTTAACGGATTTTGTCTTGTTTGATGAAAATAAAGAAAATATAATTATAACATGTTTATTTTTGTATATTTGTATCGTATGTAGGTATATCATAATAACTGCGATTAACTTTGCTTTGTGATTATTATTATTAACTACTTACACTGTATTTTATAGATTTTGAGAACTCAGAAAATTGCATACTAATTTCATTAATCATTTGATAATGTACCATCGGGATGCTAAACTTAATTCATTGGTAAAGTTTGATAAACGTAATAATGGCTCTGAACTTTAAAACGTGTCCTAAAATATTATATTACTAAATAGAAAAAAGTTTAATAATTCAGCAAATTCATCAGGAGCGCGAATTTAAAACCTATGTAATAACGACGTGGCCAGAAGGCCGGCTATTTCTTTGCTGAAATAATCACGCCACGCTGGATGGCAATGCTGCCAGCCTCCTGGGCACGGCCTGCAGACGACGGTGATGGGAAGGAATTCTTTGACGCCTTCGCGTGACTTTTGTATATAATTACTTAATTTTTAACTGTTATTTTTTTGGTTTAGTGTATTTATAGTAAGTAGATTTAGAATGTAAATAATTATAATTAACTTATATCACGTAATAAGTACAAAAACCAATTAAACGTTGCCTACAACACGCTTATTATTGTACTAGCTGTCCCGCGCGACGTTGTACGCGTAATTATTCTACCTCTACGCTTTTTCTACCCTACCCTACGTTACTCTACCCTACCCTACGCTACCCCTACCATACCCAACCCCTACTCTACCCTACCCTACCCTACCCCTACCATACCCAACCTCTACTCTACCTCTATCCAACTCTACATCTACCCACACTATCCTACGCTACTCTACCCTACCCCTATCCTACCCAACTCCTACTCTACCCTACCCTACCCTACTCTACCTCTATCCTACCGCTCTATTCCTACCCTACCCTACTCTACCTCCACCCTACCCTACCCTACCCTACTCTACCTCTACCCTTCCCTATCCTACCCTAAGGGGTATAATTCCATTTTATTTTTCTTCGGTTTTTTTATAGGCGTATTTGTTTTTTTATTATAGGCGGAGACTAATCCAACAAATCAAAAACCATGAAAATCGGTCCGTAAATAAATTAAATTAAATTAGTAGGTATTAATTTTCATGACTTCAACTTTAAAAATGGCAGAATGTCATTCAAACTTTTATCTTCTATACTTTTTCCCCAGTCATTGAATATCGAGATATACGTGCAGTTATGCCACTTTGATGTCTCTTACTAATACCGAATTTTCTACACAAACTTTCAACCCCCCCCCCCTTTCCCCCCTAATAGGTAGAGTTTGAGAGTCAAAAAGCTGAAACACGTCTTATTTGTTAACCGAAAAGCTAATTATCGAGTTGAATGATGGATTTTCATAACTACAAACTTTATGTCCCCTTTTATATCTCCTTAGGGGGAAAAAATCCAAATTTTTTGATACACGTCTTTCTTATTTTTAGCGAATAAGCTTAATACTATGTTTTACATCTGTAACTTAAAAAATAACGAATCTCCCATACAAACTTTCACCCCCTCTTTTATCCACTCAAGGGTAAATTAAAAAAAAAACAATGCTCGTCCTTTCATTTATCAACCGAAAAGCTGAATACCAAGTTTCGTTCATTTAACGTTAAGAACGACGGATTTACATACAAACTGCTACCCCCTTTTTTACCTTCTTAGGGGGGGAATTTCAGAAAATCCTTCCTTAGTGCACCCCTACGGTACTTAAAGAATATCGTCTCAAAATTTCAAGTCCCTAGGTCCACCGGTTTAGGCTGTGCGTTGTCTGTCAGTCAGTCACGTTACCATTTTATAAGTATAGATAAACTTCATAAAGCTCTATACTTTTCAGATTACCATACATGCCTAAATACGCAGAACTGATAACGTATACATTAATTATATCTAACGACCTAGTTAGATAGGTTATGATGTCAGCATTCAAAATGAGTTTGGTTAATGCCATATCATACTCCTGGCCTTATTATTCCCAAACTTTGTTGGCGGCTTCTAATCTAACCAGATGCTATATCTGTTGTCAGGATTTTATGAGGGTACCGACCTTAGAGTATATAAGAAAATATAGAGCAACCCTATAGAAGTATGAACCGTGAGCACGGGTATGAACAACTCGGCCGCGACACGAGCTCCGTTTGCGATCATACCTCGATCGACTGCGGTTCAACTAGGCTCCACGAACGATAAAGTTACATTTTAGCTTATACCATGGTAAAATGCTGAGTTAAATTTTGAAAAACGTCTAGAAAACATAATTTGAAAAAATGTCATTTTAACATTTCTATGGTGAGACCTGCTTTCGCTCCGCACAAGGCAATGTGGTTGACGTTATCACTCTATATTTTCTTGAATACTCTATGGTACCGACTCCCTACATCGACTGTCATTCTAAAGTTAAGTAAATCAGTTGTCAGGATTTGTGAGTGCACCGACTCCGACTCCTTATATCGACTGTCAAAGATCTTCATGACAGCCGGGGCCAGCTTAACATGCTTTCCGAGGCACGGAGCAGGTGATGATTACTTCATAATGCGCACACACGCGGTTGAAGCCACATGCCAGGAGTAATTGGGAAGTGTTGAGGTCAAAAGGGATTAATGACTAAAGAAGTTCGGATAAGGTTTGCGTGGGCGTAAGTGAATGCAAGAAACAACGCTACCATTTCTCTATGTGCTGAACCAACTACTAGTATCATAACTAGCCTTATATGCTTGCCTGGTGTGAGCTACTAACTGCGTCCATGCATGATCAAGACTTGGTCCTGGTTTCTGCGCCCCTTCAGGGTTTGCGGTCTGTTCCTGGGCACCGCTGGCACCGCCCTAGTTACGTAGTCGTTGATTTTCCAAATTTTTCATTGTCGGTTTTTTTGTTTGAATGTTAGGTACTTTTTATTACATTATTTTATATTTTCGGAATTGCATTACAAATGCCTATTTGTCGGGTAAACAAGGAAAAGAGAAAAAACGATAAATTAGGCATAGGGAAGTATCATTGAATAAAACAATACAAAGATTATTATTAGTATGCTATAATAATAAATATATCCCTATCAGGAAATTTAAACATGAACACTACCTACCTTGTTGATAATATTATGTGCCGTATGAGGAAACTATTTATTTTTGGTAAATTCGTTTATTTTGGTATAAAATATAAGGTAAAATAACGTGAAAAGATGAATACAATGAAGTATCTAATTGTTAAAAAAAAACATCTTGTAAAAAATATTTTAAGCAGTAAAAAAAGACAAACGACAAGCAGCGGTTTTTTTTAACAGATTCAAAATTAGAACGGTTTTCTTTCACACACAAAAACTTAATAAATATTGCAACGGAGATATTCTCGTTATTTTTTCAACCCCTAAGGTCGTGACCTTACCTTTGCGTCTTACCGTTACGCGAAAAAAAAACGTTCCCTTTGTCAAAAATGCAACTATTGTATTAGGGTAGATAAAGAATAAGGAGTGATGGTATATAACGTTTATCAATACATAAGACGTGTAAAGGATCTTACCCCTAAGTACATAGATTGTCAGTCAAGCTTTTAATAACCAAACCCAAGTGTAATCTTGTATTTCTTGTTAGGAATCCGTTTATAATATTGTTATTTTTATGTAATACTGGCCGTTATCATTTCAGCCAACAATCCAACATACACTAATCACAGTGCCAGTGTAGAAAAAAACAAAATGCAGTAAAGTTGAAATTTAAAAAATACTCACGTGCCTACTTTTTCTTTTTCTAGTTATCGTAGGTACTTAACTTATGGATGGAAACTATAGTATAATATAGGACTTAAATATATGCAAGAAGGAGCTAGCTGCTAATACCTATATGAAATATATTAATAACTATTGGCATGATTTTAGGGTGTGTCAACTTAAAACCAAACTTAAGTAAGCGTAACTTAAGTAAGACAAAATTAGGCATGATTTTATTCATTCAATCAAAATTTTACCGACATCGTCCCATCTCTAGCAAAGACAAATTATTCATTCATTCAAAAACCTGTCACAAAATCAATAAACTCTCAATAACGGCTAATTCTAACAGAAATCACGAACGCCATTGAAAAACGTCCGTTATTTCTATAAACGTTACGTTGAATTTCGAATACGATAAAAAATGTTTATTTAAATCAGTGCGCGTTCGTTTTAGGTGCATAATGCATTCTGGACTATGGAGGGATGAAGCGAGTTTTTTTAACCGTTTTTTTTTTGGGAGGCCAGTTACAAGACACTTGTACTGTTGTGTTTGAATTGAGAATGCATGTTGTTGTCTGAGTCGTTATGTCTGTCAAGAGTTTAAATAAAGAACGAGTGTTCCTTTTCGAGAATTTTCTTCAAACTTGCTTATCCTAACTGACGATAAACGATAAAGAACAGACGTTCTAAATTTAAATTAAATAAAAGTTGGGTTAATTTTTAACCCATACAAAGTCATACGAAAACAATGATAGCCTAGTGGTATGACCGTTTGACTGGCAAGACAGAGGTCTCAGGATTGAACCTCTGACTTTTTCGTAAGTTATTTGCGTATTGTAAACTGATCCGTTCCTCGTAGCTGTAGGCCCCGGCTGTTATGAAGATCTTTGACAGTTGTTATTGGGGGTTAGTACACTCATAAAATCCTGACAACTAATCTAACTTTAGAATATCGTATCCCTTTGGGTTGCGAAGGTCAGATAGGCAGTCGCTGATATTCAGCTGCATCTGGTTAGATTAGAAGCCGACTTTAGCCGACCCCAAACAAAGTTTAAGAATAATAATCATATGAAACTGCAACACGCAATATATTAGTCCCGCAAAACAAAATTACATAACTTAATTATGTCTATTCAGACCACAACTCCAAAAACCTAGGTTCTCAAAAATCCTGTTACAATTACAACCGCCGTACGTTTAAATCCATGGTTATATCGCTATAGCTTAAAATAGAAGAACCGTTACAATAATAACAATGAAAACAATACATAGACTACATAATAACAATAAATTAAGATACAATATAATATAATATTTAAGGAAAACTATTTGCAAGAGGTTTCATCACGATGTTTTCCTTCATCGTTAGTCAGCAGTGTCTTAGATCAACTAACTGCCCCCTGAACAAGAAATATTGCAATGGCCCATATGGGAGACGCTTGATTCCAAATGATATATAATTAATTTCTAATACACATATGACTCCGAAAAGACAGAGGTTCGGATCGGACCTTTGATTTGGCAGTCCAACGGTCATGTCACTAGGCTATCACTGCTCAGGGGGCTTAGCCAAGTTGACTATCTACAATCGCTAACGCTACGCGCTATAGAAAACGAAAGAAATGTATAGGATGACATTACTTTTATCGTTATGTCACGTGGTCAAAACAAACGAATAGAATCTAATCCTATACATTTCTTTCGTTTTCTATTCGTTAGCGATTGTAGATAGTCAACTTGGCTAAGCCCCCAGAAATAATTATGAAAGGAAGAGAATAGGTACCTTGTAGTATCTATCCTCCTTCGCCCATCTAACAGTGGAAGAGAGAACAGTGCTGGTTTTTGTAAGGAAATTTTGTACAGCTGGAATTTATCAAGCCAATGGTGCTAATTCTCTTGCACACGCTCTAAACTAATTTAGATGAGTATCTCTCTTTCTAACAGAGATCATTAGAAAAGGATAGAAGATTTTTAGAGCTATCAAACTGGTCCATTTGCGTGTTATCAACGAGAATTTAGTCGTCATAGAGGTCTCGCCCAATTTCACGTCAATTGCAAGGATGTAGACTAATTTGACAGCTCTAATTTTATAGCTCAATTTGCTGTCCTTTTTCATTAGTGTTTATTAGAAAGAGATATAGTTAGACTAAAATTAGTTTTGCGGGATTTCCAAGAGTATCGACACCAATGGCCTTGAAACCCCCAATATTCATAAGGAACTGAAAATAAATCCATTCGTTCAGTTAACAGGATGTGGAGATATCCTTACCGCAACCTTGCTACCACGTGTGACAAAGATTTGTCGGTTATTGGAGCATTAGAAAAAAAAATCGTCTCGCGTCTCACATCACAGGATACGTGATTATTAATAGATTTAAGTAATAATGACTTTGAGATGCAGTGAGTCATGTTAAAATGGTGTTGCCTTGCGCATAATTTAAGTCCTGCAGTATCTCTTGCGTAGAAACACCATGAAAATTACAGAAAATTAAGCTGTCAGATGCTGTCAAATTAGTAAAATTTTAGGCCTTACAAAAAAAAATAACACTGTAATTTTCACTTTAAAAACGTCTACATTATTTGGAAAGAACGGAATGGTTGTTATTAAAAATAATAATCAAAATATAACATTCCCTCTTCCCCCTCTTAACTGGCAGATGATTTCTAATTATCTCTATTTCCTCAGCAGCGTGATTCCTCTTTATTAACATTGAATCTGTACAAAAACTGACAGCTGGTTTCGATCCAACTATCAAAACAGTGAATCACTGTAAGTGTAACCCCTGTTGAAATTAATCGATAAAACCGTTATATCAAGGCAACGGTTTCCCAACACTAGGGTGAAAAAAATGGACTAAGTTTTTCTTATTGTTTTTTTTTGTGACATTTATCATTACAATTGAACTAGGTTTCAAGAAATTAGTGCAATTTGTTGATTTGTTTTAAATAGGTCGACATTATGATATAATGTCACCCATAATTGTAATGATTTTTTTTCTCTTTATTATGATAAAGAGAAAATAAAATTACTAAGTATTGGAAAATATAATAAAGTATTCCTACTAAAAGTAACCTTGATCCGTTATCTTTTATCCTAATATCAACAGCCGCCATTTTTTTTCACCCAAAATAAGTTCCTTGACCTTATAAGTTTGCTTATTCCATTTACACAATTATTTCACCTACATCTACGTTAAAAACTATCTGTTTCACACCTTATTGTGTTTTAGATAACGTTCGTTTTCAAATAATATTAAATTTAACCGTTAGCACGTGCCGTGGGGGAGGAAGTATTGTACTTTTCTTGCGATTGATTTAAAAAAAATGATATAAAGTGGAATCTTGACGCGTGCGCGAAACAGCTGATGTTTCTTTGTGATATCTTGAGGGTGAATCCAGATGTCTGTTTAGAAAATAATTTAAATTACATTTAATAAACGACAGTACGGCAAAAGCTATCATATTCATTAGTCACTTGATTACTGAATAGAATAAAAGTTATATAACTCAGAATAATTATCTGTGAAAACAAGATTTAATGATAATATTATTAAATAAAAAACTCGAAAAAAATAAGCAAAACACATATTTAAAAAAAATTATGTCAAATAATGTCGGTAATAGTTTTAGTGTTGGTCGGATTCAACTCTTCTTGTAACTAAAAAAAAAAATCCAAATTAATCACGTTTTGCGTAAGAAAACATGACCTCGGAAAAACTTTTTTAAATTATAAAAAACATGATACAAAAAACCTTTTTAAAAATATCTTTACAAAAAAAATATCGATAAATCTTGCACATCCCTATCAAAATCGTAACCTAACTCTAATGCTTTTCGCAATCAACGCAACTTGTTTTTAATAGACTAGTGGTTTTTTTTTTACTCTACATATTTCGCGTGACACCCTCTCGGCTATCAACAATGCACCACTATCGACCGGTAACGGTCGCGGCTGTATGCATGCGTCAGTGCCTCGCTGAGGGCGTTTGAAAAAAATATGTTTACGCGGGGGTGTTTATGATTTTAATTTTTAATTATTTCTAAAATGCGTATTTGTTTTGACCACGTGACAATGGTAATGTAATGTCTGGTAATGTCATCCTATACATTTCATTCGTTTTCTATAGCGTTAGCGATTGTAGATAGTCAACTTGGCTAAGCCCAGGGATCCCTGGTTCAAGGCCCGCCCGAGTCAGTTGTTTTTGCGAGATTCTTATTAAATAATATTATTTAAAATCTCAAGAGTTCTTACAACAAATCTCACGAGTCAGGATTTATTAGTAGGTAAGTACTTAAATAGGTTTTTTCAATTAATCTTTTTTTTTAGTCTTGAATTTTACAAATTTTTGGGCTCACGATTAGTTTGGTATTTTTAACCGCCTTAAAAAAAGGAGGAGGTTCTCAATTCGATTGTATCTATGTTTATTTTTTATTCAACTCGCGTTGAAATCGGACTTTTTTATCATCTTAAGAGTAAAATTCCTTCCTCCTCTCCTCTAAGACACTCAAGGAATATCTCTCCTAAATTTCAAGTCTCTAGATCCATCGGTTTAGGCTGTTCTTCTTCTTATCGTTTCGATAGCAAACTTTAATATTATTATTATATTGAAGCGGCCCAGAAAGTAGCGACGCTGTCATTCAGTCACGGCACTGTATAAGCAAAAGGCTAGTAGGTAGGTACAAACATTTAAAAAATAATGAACACAATTATTTACTATTGTTAAAACACATGTTCAAAATATTCATTACTTCATTCATTGAATGAAAGTGAATGGGATGCGTAGAATGATCATTGTATGGCGCGCACGTGTGTTTCCGTTTCCGGATAGCGAGACAGGCTGAATAACTTGACTTTTGTTGCATCAATAAACATTTAAAAAATAAAAAAGCAATTCTTTTTTTACAGGATAGATGACATCTATTTTTAAAGTAATGTTGTTGCCTTAATAATAATTAATTAATATTCAGTTGCAATCTAAATAATTTGCCCGATTCAAATAAAAAAAAAAACAAAAAAAAACTTCATAAGTGTAGCCATCCAAAATAACAATAAAATTAATTTCCAATCGAATTGCTAAATCGATTTTCGAATTGCAGCAACAAATCATTGATTATCTTATCGCCAAAGCCATCTGCTGACTGTTCCGAATTTAAAAAAATAGCTCAACTCGACTTGTAGTGATAAAATTCGATTTTTTACTTAATTCTTTTGCCTTGAGTGTGTTTGATGATAACCAGCTAAATAGCCCTTTATAGCTTTTTTATAATATTAATTTGAACGCAATTTAAGATGTTTTAAATTACAAAACTAACGGTCAACGGTCATCTGACAATATCTTTTAGATTTTAATGCTAAAGATAAGAAACTAATTAAATGATCGATCTTACAATAAAATAAAAAAGAAAAAGGCATTTAAATAAAGAAGTAACATTATTTTTTTAAGTTGCGAAAAAAAAATCAAAACGTCAAATGTTTAGATTTGCAGTTTCCCGCCGAAGTGAAGTCTCCACAGATAACATAACACAATACCATAGAGATAATTTCCGTTATGCGTTCGAGATGGCGCGTGTTATGCATCTGCCACCAAGCAAGTGCATGCAGCTGCAATACAATAGACGAATAAATTGCCTTTCCTTCCTGAATTCTTATTTCCTTACATCTTCGTCTCCCCCTATCGATATTTTTTGTAGCAAATCTTATTATGACGAAAGTAACGGTATAGGATTATTGATTTTTTTTTTCTTAATAAAAGCAGATGACCATATGAGAACCGTTAGGATTTTATGATAAAGATTGTTGCTGTTAAAATTAAAAAATAAAATTAATTATCACTCTCCATGCCTCGGATAGCACGTTAAGCTGTTGGCCCCGGATGTCAATTGTAGATCTTTGACAGTCGTTACGGGTAGTCAGAAGCCCGAAAGTCTGAGAACCAGTCTTACCAAGGGGTATCGTGTAACCCAGTATCTGGGTTGTGGAGGTCTGATAGGCAGTCGCTCCATGTAAAACACTGGTATTCAGCTGCATCCGGTAAGACTGGAAGCCGACCCCAACATAGTTGGGAAAAGGCTAGGCAGATGTAGCACCATTATCAGACGATTATTATGACCAACTCCTTTTGCATAATAAAAAAGCCTCTATCATAATCAATAGGGCGCCCAAGGTCTCCAATAGGACAGCCCTAAGGCCATCATATCAGTTAAAGACATAAAGAATCTTGAACGTACCGGAGGTCGTCCTGAATGAAGCATATCATTAGGGTGCAGGAAGGAGTGTGGTCAGGATGCAGGCTTCGCTACGCATTCCCTCAAGTATAAAGTTACGCCCGGATATGTGGCAATCTCAGTAAATTACCGGTGTGGTCACTTGCGTAAAATACCGATACGTCCGATACTGTCACTGTCATTGGCAGAATGGTAATTGACCTTAGTCACAGATTAATAAATAGTTCCTTGGTGTAGATTTGTAAACCATTGACAATTTTTTTTAAATCTTTATTTAAGGGGATTTCGACGATGTCGCCCTTAGAGGAAAAATTTTGACAGATCATTCTTCCAAGATGTCGCCTCGTAACATAAATCTAAAAACGGGGAAACTTAAGGTAGGTTTAATTTAAAATAATACGGAATTTGGACAATTGGAAAGGATTGACAGTTATAGGTTTTGAGTTTTTGACGTTCAGGATTCTTAATTTTATTTTAAACTTGCCAAAAAGTACCAAAGTGGATTTTAATTCTAAGCAAATTTTGCATACCTTTAATCAGTGTCCGTCTCGCAATGAAGATAAGTTTGAAAGAAAATAAAGCATGGCTTAAAGGACTTTGCATCCAAGCCAAATACCATCAAAAAAAAAAAAGTAAGATGGATGACTAACGGCGAATGAAACAACATAACTATTCTAAATAACCGCAACTCGCAAGTGCTTAATTAGTAGCATCTGCGAACCCTATGGAGTCCAAAGACCGATATAATGTGTAAAACAATATTTGATTGGACTCAGTCACGCAATTTTCATAATTCGTTGCGCGCGCCATATGTCGCGCGACGCGGGAGGGAAACGCGTGAGGTCCCCGCCATCTTTGATTTTGAAACTTTTAAAAAACAAAACAATACAGTCTATTCTTAGAGTACTTATATCCTTTGGAAGTAAAGATTACAGTATAATATTTCGATTATGATCGGAATTGGAACCGTAATTATCGCATACTTACAAAATTATGCAAATACCTAAATAATGATTTTAAGTACACCAAAAACTCTCAACTCTATTATTAGAAATAGCCTAGTGGTGTGACCGTCGATTGACCAGTCAGAAGAGGGCTCGAGTTCAATTCCAAGGCGAGCACCTTTTGTAAGTTATAGGTATGTCATGTGCGTATATAACTTAATTATCAGTTGCTAAAACGGGAAAACGTCGTGATGAAACCAGCATAACTGAGAGATTTTCAATGATGTGTAAAGCCATGTCAGAGGCCTAGGGGCGGTTTAAACTCTGACACCAGGTTGTTCATCAACCATAAGATAAGAAGAAGACACCAAAAACTTAATATGAAATTATAATACTATACAAATTAGCAGTAATTGTCAAACCAACAAACTCAACAAATAAAGCGTGTTCATAACATTTATTTTAGATAATCCACTTAAAACCTCCAAATCCGGTAAAAGCGTAAAACGAAAGCACCAGACGCACCATTAATTTAAAAAAAAAACGAAAAGGAACGTGTCTCGAAAGCCATTAGGGAAAATGGCGGCACATTTGACAGTGACAGCAAAAAGCGCGGCAAAAAGTTGTAAGATTACGCATGATTTATGGGAAAGTGTGAAACGAATATACAAGCCAGAGGTAACGATTAAAACCATTTAAAAGAAGACATTTTGCGAAAATCAATTTGTTAATCGTAAGTTTTTATCGTAGGGATGATTCTTAAGAAAAATCATTATGTTAAAGCAAAAAAAAAACTAGACTAAGACACTAATGATTCAGCCAACATCTAAGTAAAAACTCTATGGACTGGCTTGACAAAAAAAAAGTAAATTATGAAATTGACCCAAATTGTCTTTGTCAAGCAGCGGATACGTCAAGGATCAGCTGATTAATTTAAAAAACAAACGGTTAACCCGCTGTGAGATTATTGAGAAGACCTTGAACGTTTCGTGGTCCAATTCTAACCCTAAGTGGGTTACGAAGACCAAACATGACGTTCAATGATAAACTATGACACACAATAACCGATAAATAGAATTAATGGTTTTTATTGTCAAGGGTTTATTAATTGCTTTCTATAAAATGAAGATAAACAGCTCGATTATGTCTTAGATTTAAAAAAAAAATTCTACTAATTTCTACCATTTCTACTAAATTTAAAAATATGACAGTACAGAAATGCAAATTAAATAAATAGTTGGACAGCTCGATGATGTCTTAGACTTAAAAAAAAGAATTCTACTAATTTCTACCATTTCTACTAATTTTAAAAATGTGAAAGTGCAGAAAAAGTTTGTTGTTTAACCACGAATAAACCGTGAAACGGATTTGGCTGAAAATTGGCACAGAGATAGACTATATCTTGGATTAATACCAACATAGGCTACTATTTATCCTGATACAATCTCCATGCGAGAGAAACCGCGGGTAAAAGCTAGTAGGATTATTCATACAGCGTAGTGACAATATAGAGAAACTGGGGGCTTTCCCCAGTTGGTCGTATTCATATAACGAACGATTTTTTCTTTCTACGAAAATTTCGAAGTTTAGTTTTCGCTTAGGTAGTATGCATAAATAAATAAAATATGAAGTGTGGTTTCCGACCAAAGATTAGAACCACCGCTACTCGTCCCGCGGGTGTCGTAAGAAGCGACAAAGGGAAAGATCCGGAGGTAGGCAGCAGCATCCTTCTGTGTAACAGCAATCATCTGCTACCGCGATTGTCTGCGATCGCCAACCCGCTTGCCCAGCGTGGTGGTTATAGGCAAATACCTCCAATGAGCTCACAAAAGTGGCGCGCATTGGGAGGGCCTATGTTGAGCAGTGGACTACAGACTGATGATGAAGCATAAATCAAACCAAATCTCGGATACAAAGTCCCGAAATAGCAAAAAAAAATCTTTTTATTTGCGGAAAAGTTTAGTGAAACGCCAAATAATCCGCTAATTATTACATTTTAATAGTACAAATTCTAATACTACAATCTACAAATACAATATTTAGCAAAAATATGGTATAATAACAATAACGGCTAAACTTACTTCAGTATTCTATTTTTAAACACGACTCCCACACGTTCCATATTCAAACGGCTGTTCCGAATTCAAATAAACCAGTACTGTTCGTTTCAGCGGTGACGTCATTAACGGTTTTGCACATTTCGATAAAGATACTTTGTTTTTGTTTATGATTACTTTATCTATGGTTTATGGGAATCTTCTATTTTTTAATATTAGATATCTTGTTAGACCGGAGTTCTGACTACAGCATAGGATTCCCACAGAAATTTGATAACTTACAGGATAAATAAACAGGATATTTTTAGAAAATAACAGACAATTTGAGACAATACAGGGAAAACAGAGGTGGTATAAGTCCTATGTAATAGGGGCCTATTGCCATTAACCATTTCCTAATGGAAAAACCCAATAACACTGCCCGACCCGGGGATAGATCCCAAGCCCTTGTGCTCAGTTGTCACGCTTGCTACCATGAGTACCACTAGATCAAGGAGGCAGTCAATGATACCTTTTATCAATATCTTTTCTATTAGTCACTTCTAAAGTTAGGTACTTCTTGGTAAATAATAAAAAATATGCGTAAAGTTTCGCAATGATACCGATTTAAATAGGTATGTACACAATGTCGTGATAGCCTAGTGGTGGTGACCGTTGACTGGCAAGTCAGAGGTCTCGGGTTCGAACCCAAGGCGCGCACCTCTGACTTTTCGTAAGTTATGTGCGTTTTATAAATTAATTATCACTCTCCGTGCCTCGGATAGCACGTTAAGCTGTTGGCCCCGGCTGTCAATTGTAGATCTTTGACAGTCGTTACGGGTAGTCAGAAGCCCGAAAGTCCGACAACCAGTCTTACCAAGGAGTATCGTGTAACCCAGTATCTGGGTTGTGGAGGTCTGATAGGCAGTCACTCCATGTAAAACACTGGTATTCAGCTGCATCCGGTAAGACTGGAAGCCGACCCCAACGTTGGGAAAAGGCTAGGCAGATGATGTACACATGTATATGACCCGGTGGCTAAAATGGGAACTAACTGATTTCCTTACAAAAATTCTTCAAATTAATGACTACTATTCACTACTAGCGACACCACCGGATCAGCTGATAACTTTGTGGCACTATAATCTATGCAAATTTTATGCAAATCGTATTCTAAATTCAAATAGACGGAACATATTAATTTTAAATTACATTTTTGGTATTCTCATGGCTAGAAAAAAAACTGCATGCCTTGTTTATTTTTATGAGTGACATAATTTTTTAATTATTTGAAAAAAGAAATGTTGCCAAACTGGATGCTTAACTTCGTCTAGAAATATTTTTTATTCTTTTATTGCTATCTATTTATCGACTGCTTAATTTTTGTGAAGTAAGTATTGTGCGTTTCCGCGCGTGTGTCATAAATCCGCGAATACTAATAATATTTCAAAAATAAGGTTACGTCATTAGGATACTAACTTTTATAAAGGAAAATCAAAACTATTGTATACGCAAAAAATATAATCTGTGCTGTTGACCGCTGAAGAGTTCCTTTATCTGGAGCTAATCCTGGATATCGAAACAGGTCATGCTTACCATAAAAATGCATTGTCATCGGAACTGAACTAACATGCAAAAATTCAACTCCGTAGGATAAGAGGAAGTGGTTCTAATTCAGCTTGCAAGATTCCACCCGAACAAACATATTACATTGCAAGTTAAATAAAAGCTTAATAATTGTAATAAAAAAAAAGATAGCACTTTTTGGTTTATTGTATAAAATCAATAAGGAAAAGCTACTTTATTTTGATACTAAGCTACTGTATATTTTTTGGGGTATTCAGCTGTCAAAAATCAATATCAAAAATGTCATTCAATAAACTTAATCAAGGTCTTCAATTTGACCCTCAAACGCAAGATTCGCCCAACAATAGCCGGGCAGCTGTATCAAAGATGACCACAGACAACTCATGGGAATTCCTAATTTAAAATTGTCAAACCCTAATTCTGCAACTCGGAAGTGTAGCGAACAATAGACAAATCAGAACGATTCGCACGGGAATCTCTACGCAAGATGGGGTGAGGTTAAAAAAATTGGCGGCTTGCTTATGAGAAGTGCAAGGGGCACCTGTATTTGGCGGGAGGGGAAACTGTATCATCGTGGGTTCCGAATGTTCCGATTCTATTAAAATTATTTAAAATATAGATACTTAAGCTGAGATCCAGAGCTTAGTTGGACTTAGCTTAGGCCCAATTTCACAATTCACTTTAAAAACAGATTTTAATAAAACTAAGTTTAGCCCTACGCAATTTGCAGTTCTCAACTCAGTTGAACAGAGTTTAACTTGAATTAATTTAGCGTTTAAGTGGTGAAATCGGCTCTTAGACTTTACTTGCAAGATCATGATTTTTAACCAACTTCAAAAAAGGAGGTTCTCAAGACGATTCATGAATAAATTAATTATCAGTTGCTAAAACGGTGAGGGAAAACATCAGTGATGAAACCAGCACAACTGAGAGATTTTTCAATGGCGTGTAAAGCCATGTCAGAGGCCTACGAGTGGTTTAAACTCTGACACCAGGTTGTTCATCAACCAAACGATAAGAAGAAGATGGTCTCATCCTGGGACGTCCACAGGAAGCCACAGAATACATAGAGTCATCAGCCTTGTAACTTGTACTCGTCACAAAACTGCGAAGCCGTTAGCGTTGTTATTAAGCTTTATCAACAGGATGTAGTAATAAGCGCCCGCGCCGCCATTGTACAGTCGAGTAGATAAGAGTAACGCGAGCTTTGGACCCGAAAACAAATTTATTTATAGTCATTTTTTGGTAAGGAATTTTTACATGTAGGTACCTAAATAATGAGAAAAAATTACATAGAATTAGCGGTGCTTATTAATTGTATTATTAAAAATTATTATTACTAGCTTCGCTCGCGTTTCTATTGTTATTTGTTAATAATAAATTATCATCCTCCTCCTAGCCTTATAATTCCAAAACTTTGTTGGGGTCGGCTTCTAATCGAACCAGATGCAGCTGAATAGATGATTTTCACGGAGCGACTGCCTATCTGACCTCAACACAAACGACAAAGATATTCTATAGTAAGATCAGTTGTCAGGATTTTATGAGGGTAATGACATCCGGGACTGTAGGAAAAGTTGCGTGGGCGTGATAAATAAAAGATTAGTTAATATTAATCAACTCACAGTTTAATTCACAACTTGATCGATACATCAGACAGAACGGAAGGAAGTAAAGATTAAGTCAGCGCGAGCGCCACAGATAAAAAACAGAACTAATAAAAATGGTTGCGTTCTATATAAACTAACACCCTCCCTTGGAATGCAACCCCATTTTTCTTACACAATACAAATGCTTATCGGCTGTGGTGCCTTTAGTTAAATTATCAGCAATCATTTCTTCACCCTTAATATAACAAAACTTTATCTTTAAGTTATTAACATGATCCTTTAAAAAATGATAACGAATGTCTATGTGCTTCGATCTAGGTAAATAACAGTCACTAACAGAAAGTTTTATAGCACTCTGGTTGTCACTGAAGATAGTGAGTGGGTTGCTCTGCTGTTGACCAAGTTCTCCATGCAGTTGTTGCAGCCACAATGCCTCTTGCGCCGCGGAAGACATCGCCATATATTCGGCCTCGGCCGTTGACAGTGCGACAGTCTGTTGCTTATGAGACCGCCAGGAAATAGCACCTCCCTGTAACATAAAAGTATAGCCCGTGCACGACTTACGATCGCGCACATCGCTCGCCCAGTCTGCATCACAATATCCTGTGATTTTCTCATTACCATTCTTGGTGTAAACTAATTTCAAATCTTTAGTGCCCTGCAGATATCTGAATAGTCTCTTCACTGCAGACCAATGTGCTGTCTTAGGATTTTTATTGAATCTGCTCAGCGTGTTCACAGCAAAGGAAATATCAGGTCGGGTACCTTGAGCCACATACAGTAAGGAGCCAATAGCTTGTTGATAAGGACAGTCAGTTAGTTTTTCTTCTTCTATGTTTTCATTAAATTTGATACCAACTTCGATTGGAGTTTTCACAGGCTTACAATCGGACATTCTAAATCTTACCAATATTTCGTTTATATATTTTTCTTGGTCTATCATTACTTTGTCACCTTCTCTGGCAATGTGTAGACCCACACACTGGCTAGCCGGGCCGAGATCTTTCATTTCAAAGTGTTGCTTTAACTTTTCCTTCAAAGCATTTTTCGAAGACTGATGAGCAGTAAACAGCATCAAATCGTCAACCCAGACAGCTATAAATGTGTTCTTCTCTGCATTATAATAAACACAAGGATCCGTTTTCGATTGGTACATTCCTAATTCAAGTAGAACATTATTTAGCTTGATATTCCAAAGCCTGCTGGCTTGCTTTAAGCCATATATAGATTTATGTAATATGCATACCTGAGATCCTTGCTTATACTGTTCTGGCTGCTGCATATAGATATTTTTATCAATCTCTCCTTGAAGAAAAGCTGATACTGCATCCATTTGATCTATTTCTAATCCATATTTGGCTGCCAGAGCAAATAAATAACGGACAGTTGTGTACCTGACAACTGGTGAGTATATTTCTTCATAATCTATTCCCCTTTTCTGAGCATAGCCTTTTATCACAAGCCTTGCCTTGTAGCGGACGACATTCCCACTGTGGTCAGTCTTTGTTTTAAATACCCACTTGTTAGGTAGAGCCCTTTTACCAGGAGGGAGATCTGTCAAACTCCAAGTTTTATTCTTCATCAAGGAATTGTATTCCTCATCCATGGCTCTCTTCCATTCTGCAGCTTTTGGTGAAGATAAAGCCTCCTCAGCAGTCTGTGGATCAGTCAAATCAGTAAACAAACAAAATAATCCCTTTTTGTCACTCTGAACATCTTTTATATTATTCTCATTTTGTTTCTTCTGTGACCGCAACGCCCTTCTTGTAACATTGCTAGTATAATCCTGCCGCATTGAATAGGGAGGACAATAAGTTTCATCTAATTCTCCGGTATCAGTATTATACTCACTTGAGTCTTCAGTATCACTCTCTTGTGTACCTAAGTCTTCATAGGATATAATAGGTGTAGATATGACAGACTCCTGAGTGTGTATTTCTTGTTTTTGACTGACACAGGTACTGTCCAACTTCTCTGGTGGAGTGGTGCTGGCACTAGCTGTCTGGTTGTCCTTTACTGAAGCATTAATATCACTTGACATGGGTACACTGACACTATTATCATAATTTTCCATGAAAGAAACATCTCTGCTTTTTATTATTTTATGAGATCCAGGGTCCATTAGGCGATAGCCCTTTGAGTTTTCACAATAGCCCACTAATATCATTTTTACTGATTTTTTATCCCATTTTTGGCGTTTTTCTTTAGGTACATGAACCATAGCTACGGAGCCAAATATCTTTAGATGTAATAAATTAGGCTTCTTACCTTTCCATTTCTCATAAGGTGTTTTACTTTCCAATGCCTTTGTCGGGGAACGGTTTACAATATACACAGCAGTTGCCAAAGCTTCAGCCCACAAGCGCTTCTCCATATTTGCATAAAATAACATGCACCTGGCTCGTTCAACCAAAGTCCTGTTCATTCTTTCAGCCAGGCCGTTGTGCTGGGGAGTGTATGGAGTGGAGGTCTGATGAATAATACCATGATTAGATAAGAACTTCTCAAAATTTCGATTACAGTACTCTGTCCCATTATCAGTGCGGATACTTTTAATTTTAAGATCAAGTTCATTTTCTACTTTCAATTTATAATCCTTAAAGGTCTCTAGAACACTCATTTTATCTTTAAGAAAATACACATGAACCATTCGTGTGTTGTCATCGATGTAAGTAATAAAGTATTTCATACCTCCATAAGACTCATTCTCCATAGGGCCACATAAGTCGGAATGAATTAGTTCTAGCGGTCTGGTCGCTCTGGAACCAACATTTTTAAAAGGCAATCTGGCCTGCTTACCCTCTAGACAATGTGTACAGCTGATGACATTACTTTTATCCTGAGTCAGAGTCACTCCTTCAGCACAACCAGGTAATTTCTTTACATCTGAAACATTTAGATGGGCCATCCTAAGATGCCACAGGTAAGTATTATTACAATTAACACCATTTGAGGTGAGGTGGGCCATTTCTATTACAGTGTCCATGATGTACAAATTGTTACTTAATGTTGCAGAGCATATTAAGTCCCCAGTGGCATTTTTTATTTCACATCCCTTATTATTAAATGTAACCTTATATCCACTTTTTACAATAGTGCTGACTGAAAGAAGATTGGCGGCCAACCCAGGAACAAATAAAACATTCTTTACCTGAATTTTATTTTCCTTATTTATATGAATGTCTACACACCCAACTCCTTTTACAGCTAGTGGCTCCCTGTTAGCCACAGTAATAAACTTCACCGATGGCTCCGTCACACTGTACAACCAATCACTTCTACTCGTCATGTGCATGGATGCACCGGAGTCTACAAACCATTTATCACTATTTTCTCTGATGTTTGTTAAAAAGGCTGCAACAAAACTAGAGCTTTCTCCTTTATTACCCGTTGCTTTCTTAGACTGCTTACAAAATTTAGCATAATGTCCATGCTTATTGCAATTAAAACATCTTGGCCC
Organism: Protodeltote pygarga; assembly: GCA_936450705.2. Taxonomy (NCBI): domain Eukaryota; kingdom Metazoa; phylum Arthropoda; class Insecta; order Lepidoptera; family Noctuidae; genus Protodeltote; species Protodeltote pygarga. The sequence goes on from OW388278.2 coordinate 5,703,339, forward strand.
CTTCGGTTTTAATGACTGTGAATTATTTTTAGGCTTTTGGGATTTAGAATATAACGCAGTGGACTTTGATGTGTTGACTTCTTGTATGAGTTTGGATTTTACTGAATCTGCACTGATTTTAATGCCTGAGCTCTCCAGCCCCATGATCATAGGCTTGTATTCATCAGGTAAGCCGGCCAACATCAATGTGCCGAGCCATTCATCTTTCACATCAAATCCAATATTCCTTAATTTATGGGCTGTGGACATCAACTTGCTCACGTAGTCTTCGACACTATTACTTGATTCTAGTGTGGTGTTTATTAGGTCCTTAAGCAAGCCCACTCTTCTTGTAAGCCCATTATCATCAAAAGCTTTGTGTAAGTTGTCCCATACCTCTTTGGCAGTTGTGCAATCCTGAACATGAACATAGATTTGTGGATCCAACAGTAAAATCAGCTTAGCCTTTGCCTTCACATCCTTGCTAGCATCAAAAGTTTTGTTCTCAGTTGATTCAACACAGCACCACAAATCTTCATGCTCCAAATATGTTTTTAAACTGAATTTCCAAGTGGCGAAGTTGTCTCTTCCGGTCAGTTTTTCCAAATTAAACATATTCGGCCCCATTTTGACTAGCTTTCACCAGATTTTGGTCTTTTTGCTTGCGAATGTTGTAACGGCCACGCTGCAATTCTAACCTCAATCTAAACTTAACGCGAATTTCCCTGACTGGAGTTGTATTTTAACTTTTCTGATCTTTTTATTTTACCAACCACGCTCTGCTACCATGTAGGAAAAGTTGCGTGGGCGTGATAAATAAAAGATTAGTTAATATTAATCAACTCACAGTTTAATTCACAACTTGATCGATACATCAGACAGAACGGAAGGAAGTAAAGATTAAGTCAGCGCGAGCGCCACAGATAAAAAACAGAACTAATAAAAATGGTTGCGTTCTATATAAACTAACAGGGACCAATGGTTTAACGTGCTTTCCGAGGCACGGAGAAAGGGATAATTAATTTATAATTGACACATAAATTACGAAAAGTCAGTGGTTAGGTTCGAACCTTAAACCTCTGACTTGCTAGGCTATCACGACTCAATATAATCATGTAACATGAAATAATATCTCTTTGCATCTACTAATTCAGTGGTTCCGAACCTGGGGATAATTACCCCCGCGGGGGTAAATCAGCTTTTTTGTGGGGGTAACGAGGAACCTAATATCTAATTGTAAGTACTGATAACATTTTAAGGTCGGGGTGAAACTGGTTTTCCTTATAGGTCAAAGAGGTAACAATATTGAAAAGGGTAACCACTGTACTAATTATTGGCAGACCATTTTCAACCCCGTGCCTACAGAGACCGAAAAAATAAATCTTTACTTTCTGATTGTACTACACAAGGGGGTTATCTAAACTATGGTAAATCTTATGGTTATATAAACATACTCGAATAACCATATTGTTAGCAGTAATTAGAGGCTTGTGATAAAGCTAAGTAATTATGAAAGAAATAACGTTTTTAACAAGCTTTTATTTAACTTGCAATGTATGTTTGTTCGGGTGGAATCTTGCAAGCTGAATTAGAACCACTTCCTCTTATCCTATGGAGTTGAATTTATGCTCAGTTCAGTTCCGATGACAATGCTTTTTTATGGTAAGCATGACCTGAATCGACATACATTAGCTCCAGATAAAGGAACTCTTCAGCGGTCAACAGTATAGATACAATTTTTTGCATATACTTTTAGTTTTGATATTCCTCTTTAAAAGTTTGGTTAAAAACGTTGTTTTTAGAAAAACTTATTTTTTTTATAATGCTAGGTTCCAGTCGCATTGGAGGCCGGGTGCCTTTTGAAGGTTTCCCCCAGTAAACAAAAAAAGAAAGTTCCACTCGCATGGTATGTTGATAAATTGTAGCTTAAGTGATAATCTGATGTATAAGCTGTATTACTGTAAAGTTTCATCAAAATCTGTTCATTAGTTTTTGCTTGAAAGAGTGGTCCAAAGTTGAGTTTTATTTAAGTTCAAAATTTCTTTAAGTAGAACTGGCCGACTAAGGGGGGAGGCGGAGGTGTGATCTGCTCTGCCCCCCCCCCCCCAATCTCGATAACTATTCCTTTCGCTTTTTTTTACTAATAGGTACACCTACAGTTAATTTTTGAGACAAAACTTGACAAACGTCAAAATTAGTCAAAACTTGAGATTCCTTCACAAACGGAGACAATAAAATGAGCTTTTTGCGATGACGTCATTTCCTATTACATCATAGACAAAGGATGTATCTATTTAAAATGGCGACTCCGTGGTTTGAATAAGGAATAGGGAGAGAGTAACGGACGTCTTAGAAGAAATGATGCATAACGTTTAAATTTAGAACTAAGATTTAAAATATTATTTTTGTTTCTGAAAAAAACTAGGATAAATAAATAATTAGTTGGATAAGGTACGGCTTTTTTTAGCCCTATCTGGATAAATTGGTAGATATGGCTAGGGTTGCCAGATGGTTGGGATTCGTCTGGATTCTCCCGACATTTCAAACAATCTCCAGACTATTTTGTGAAATTTTTACATGTTTTAGCACATGTTAGCTTATTAAATATAAATATTTAATAAGAAATTTGAAAAAACAACTGATACGGATGGGATTTTTTCAAATTTCTTATTAAATAATCTCCAGACTCCCGACCAAGTACAAAATGTCCCGACAATTTCCCGTACCTATAGTTTTTGTTCAATCTTTTCTTAGTACCTCTCAAGGATCCAAATTGGTTAAAAATTGATACAGTGGATGTGACGAAATTAATTAACAAATCAAAATATGGATGTTTGTATTAGCTGATTTAAAAATAAAAAAGCAATATTTTTTGTGAAATTTTTACATGTTTTAGCACGTCATATTAGCACGTCATGTTTGAAAAAACAACTGATACGGATGGGATTCAAACCCACGATCTTCGGCGTACCGTGCCGACGCTCTAACCGCTGAGCCACCGTATCCCATCAGAATCAGTCAAAATTTCTTATCTCTTTATACGCCTAGGGCGTGTGGTAATATTATCTATCGGAATACATTACGTATCTAATTTCTTATTAAATAGGTATTTAAAAAAGCAATATTTTAATTTTGTTATTTCTCCCGACAGCCGTCCTAAAATCCCGACAATTTGACACTTTGCTAGACATTTAGATATTCCGATCTGGCAAGTCTATGTGGCAGCCCTATTCACATTACCTCTATAGTCTATGCCTTCAATTAACATGGAACAGCTAAGCATCTTGGGTAAATACATCTTTGCTTTACTATTTACAAAATGTAATGTACATACATCTCGTTTAAAATGTCAATGAACTTCAATTGCTTCATACTCAAGAAGTCGACGAGGTTTGTTTACTATGGTCGAAAAGAATTTGGCGCCAAGATATTTTTTTTTTTAAGTTTTCAAACTTTGACATTTTAGAAGCTTTTGTTTTTTTTTCGTGTTAAAAACACAGAAAATATGTTTAAAAAGAATTGCGTCTTAGAGGAGCAGTAATAATCCTACTATAGTTTGTAAGTATGGATGTATGGATGTATGGATGTTTGTTACTCTTTCACGTAAAAACTACTGAATGGATTTGAATGAAACTTCACCACAATATAGCTTATACATCAGAATAACACATAGGCTACAATTTATCAACATATCATGCGGGCGAAGCCGCGGGCGGAAGCTAGTTATTTATAAATTACAACACTTCTCATAGTATTTTTCTTCTTCTTCTTCTTATTTTTGGCAACAAAGTGGACTTATAGTCTACTAATTCTGCCAGTGTCAAGTATTTTTAATATTTCAAGTAAATAAAATTTATAATCACGTCATGTCTAAAAACAAAAGCCCATAGTATTTTTGTCAGTACTTGTACTGAATGACAGCAATTGTCAGTTTACTTTTTTTTGTAAACTTACGGGCCTACTTTTTGTGTTTCAGCCAATGACTACAATGATATGATTTATGTATTCTAATTCTAAGAATAAAATCAAAGACAGTTATCTTCTTAAATGAAAAACAAAAGAAAAATTCTTATTACAAATTCAAATTTGTTTTTCGAACCTTCCGGCCAGTTGCAAATATTGAAATAAAGAACCAACTGTCATCTGTCACACACCACACCATAAAGATTGCGTCAGAAGGATGCGAAAGTATGTCATACTCATTGAGACTTGCCTAATAGAGCAATTTAGTAGCCTCTAGCATCACACTTTAAATAGAGCAGAGACAAGCTCATAGGCGTTGTCATTATTCGTTTAGAAGTATTAACTTATTTATTGTCTGAGAGTTGGAAAGATATTTGGAATACGGCGTAAAAAGGAACTAGGAACGATCTTCGGCGTTCCGTGCCGACGCTCTAATGTCCGTCTTTGTCAACGCAATAACTCGATCGCAGTCCTCGTAGTATTATTTTTTTGCGTCGGATTATTTACTTAATAAAATAAAAAAAAACAACAATAAATTTTCGCGGGAAAATTCTTGCGTCGGATTTTTTAATAAAATTTTAAAATATGAACTGAAAAATTTTCGCGGGAAAATTCGTAAAACGAACGACGCGGACGTCACCGATTAAAATATAACTATAGAAAATTTAAAATAGAATAGTAATTTCTTCGTATCTTCCAATTTTTTCTACCCATATGTGATTAACGTTACCAAAAAAAAAACTAAAGTTTTCGCGGGAAAATTCGTAAACCGAACGACGTCACACGTCACCGATTGAAATAACTTTAGATAATTGAAAATAGAATAGTAATATCTTCGTTTCCTCCAACTTTTTCTGCCCATATGTGTTCAACGTTACCAGCCAGTTACTACCAACGTATTAACGGCTACGTCACGCTCCCTGCTTACACTAGAAGACGTTATAACGTAACGATATACAGTTTTTTTAGCAGCTTTAACATAAATGGTTTAGCGGCTTTCTTTACGGTTTGTGACTTCAAACTGTTTGAAATTAGCAGATTTTTTACAAGATAACTTACTAACTGGGCGACCGAGCTCTGTAGGACGTGATGTAAACCGAAAAACGCAGAGAAAACGGTTATTCCCCGAAATGAAAACTACCTAAATAGATTTTTCGATAAATACGAAATATTTTAATTCTGTCATGTCTGACACCTTAGTCCAGCCGCACCCCGAAACTACAAATGTTGTGCATCGTACATTTAGCCTACATTTGCGCTTCATTCGCGCCACAATTGTAGCCCGAATGTAGGCGAAAAGTGCTATGCACAACATTTGTAGTTTCGGTGTGCGGCCGGACTTATTGTGACATTTATATGACACTTTTTATCGATGGAAATTTAGAATTCAAGGGCAAGGACAAGTTATCGATCGATTATGAATTTTAAAAATAGTAAATTTTAAAAATCGTACACGCTTTTATGAATTTCGTATGCGACATCAACCCCCTGGGCGATTTTAATGGCTCATTTCAAGTAATTTTCATCCCAGTTGTCTTAAGAAATACATCACGAGAATCTAATAGGTACCAGGGTGACATAAGTGCGTGAGTATGGAATGTAAGATTAGCGTGCGAGCGAGACAAAAGCACGCGTTAGAAAGGTACAGAGAATAACGGCTGAATGAAGCCTGTTGATGGTTTGTTTTTTTGATCAAAAGATTTTTTAACTCTATGGATCAAGTTTTTTTTGTGATAGGGTGAGAAAGGATTTTTATGGCGTTATGGCGGTCAGTGGAGGTATAGAAAATTAGAGGTTTACCATGAAATTTAGTAGTTGGTATGTTGACGAAATAATAGGGCTGAGTGATTGGGAAATTTACTAAAAATACGCAAAAAAAATTACTGCAATAGACAAACGTGTATAAAAATTGTTCGTAACAGTTAGGGAAGTATTTAAAAGCAGCTTAGCACAAATTTCCAGTTTTTATGGATAGGAAAAATTTAATTACGAGCAAGATTTGAACCTGGAACTTTTTGAACTATCTGTAATTATGCACGTGATATCAAATTTCTTTTCTTTACATTTTTATTTTTAAAAAAGTTACTGTTTAAATTTGTATTTCTGTATTGTGCGTAAAAAAAAAACACCAAATCTACTAATATAATCCACTACAACCACGCTAATCCAGAATAAAATAATAAAAAAGAAAATTAAAATCCCACGCATTAAAAAAAAACCATTTGACATTTCATTCAAAGAAAAAGTCAACTTACTAGACCATAGACACTTCCTAGTTGTGTGAACGAACGCAAGCGCACATGGCGATCGATACCCTAGCCACCCTCTAAGGTTGTTCACCTCACCAGATGCACCCTTGTACTGGGGAAGCAGTATGTTGACTGGGGTCATGCAGGTATACAGTTATAATCAAGTCGACTATTCAGTGTTGAACGATATTTAGTTTGTAGGCACTGGCAATCGAGGTTTCATTAAAAAAAGTAAAATCTTAAAAAACTAGGCACTGGCAATCGAGGTTTCATTAAAAAAAGTAAAATCTTAAAAACCTAACTTGAATGTCAAAGTTTGTGAAAATGTCTTGTAGACAAAACCTTGTCCCTTGTACTTGCAAAAAAAACAAAAGCTAGCTACTTCTTTCGACAAAAAAAAAATATTTCAGTCATTATTAGAAAAAAAATTAAAATCTTAAAACTAACTTAAATGTCAGCCAAAGAAAAAAAACTTAAAATATCAAAGTTTGTGAAGATGCTTTGTAGAGAAAACCTTATCTCTTGTCCGTAAAAAAAAAACATAAAACCTAGCTAATTCTTTCGACAAAAATTTTTTTAGAAAAACAATTATTTTAAAAATATCCAAGTTAAGCACACAATGAGAAGATAAAATAGTATAACAGTAGGTATCGAAAATGATTTCGATCATTATTGTTGTAAATATATCGCTTTGTAATACATTTATATATAAACTAGCTTTTCCCGCGTGGCTTCGCTCACGTAGACTATAGAATATTTTAAATAGAATTTATTTATTTAAATCGAATTAATATAATCTAGGTAGTACTGCCCATGAGAACAACTTGTACTGCTTTCAGTCGATGCTACTACTTTTAGTGTCATTGTATAAGCAGAATTAGGTACAGGGCGAATGACAGTCAATTATAATGTCGGTATAGCAATCACAAATAGTCGCCTATAATAATAATCAATCTAATTCTAAAAGATTTCCAAGGAATTTTCAAAGGAAAATCAAGGTACACTTTGGCAAAAAAGAGTCTGTAAAAATTGGAGGCGCCACTGGTGCACTTTTCATACTACAATTCAAAATTTCAAGTTATTTGGTGCTTACGTACCTATTACTAAAACGAATTTTTTGTCATCAATTATTATGTAATGAATCACTTTATGGCTATTTTAGTACTCACAAACTTATTTTTTTAGATTTTTAGGGTTCCGTACCTCAAAAGGTAAAAACGGACCCTTATAGGATCACTTTGTTGTCCGTCTGTCTGTCTGTCTGTCTGTCTGTCAAGACCTTTTTTCTCAGGAACGCGTGGAGGTATCAAGCTGAAATTCATATCAAATACTCAAGTCTATGGTCTCTTGGAGCTGTGAAAAAATCAAACTTCTAAGTCAACGCGATCAAAAGATACTCCCGTTTATGCCGCAAATTTTCGACACTCGCAAGGGAATCAAAACCTACAGGGTACTTCCCGTGAACTCAGAATCTTGAAATTTGGTACGAAGCAACGTCTTATAACACAGATAAAGGAAAAATTGCGAAAAGCATAAATTTTTAGTTACATCATATAATAAACGGAACCCTCGGTGCGCGAGTCTGACTCGCACTTGGCCGGTTTTTTAGTTTTAGTTCTAGCTGTCACCGCCTCAGACTCTTTATTGCCAAGCTGTACTTATAGGTAAGTTTTTCTTTCAAATATAAAAGAACAAATAAAATTTAAATATCGAATTCTAATCCGAATTATATTTGACATTCCAATTTTAAAGGGTAATACATTGCACCAAGCCAGTTTAAATCAAAAGCGCTAAGGAGTATTGATATCAACTTCGATGCAAATCACCCCCAAAATAACTTTCTACCCCTTTTTAACCCCGTTAGGCGATGAGTTTTAAAAAAATACGAAACACGTGTTCCATCAACTTTGTAAAAGAATGTTTATGCAAAATTTGAAGTAGATTGGACCAAGGAATCACGTTGTCCCATACAAACTTTGCCCCCGTTTTTCTCCCTCTTAGAGGTAGAATTTCGAAAAATCCTTTCTTATCGGATCCCTACGTCATACAAAGAACACACCCTCCAAGTTTCAGGTCTCTACGATCAGCGGTTTAGGCTGTGCGTTGATCCGTCAGTCAGTCAGTCATTCAGGACAAAGCATTTTATATGTATAGATAAGAAAGTTATGCTCCTACAACAACGAGTCCGACAAAATCTGTTATTAATACACAAAAACGTTTAAAACCCGTTATTTTCTTTATTGTAGAATAACATCATAACCATTTAAGTGTAATTCGTAAAATGGCCAATTCATTTGCCGAAATTGCGTGATTTTTAAATCCATTGCTTCTATTGTTACTGACAGCTTACAGATTCATAAAAGGAACGAGAATTTTCTTCGTTTGTAAGAAACCGGCATTCATTTTTTGGCGGGAATTGAAAACGTCAATTTTTTTTTTAAATGCTGTTTTGAGGCAAGAGAATATTGCACTAATAATTTTTTTTTATATTTTGGATACGAAAATCTATGAAAATTATTGATAACACTTCAATTTATTAAAAAGGGACACAATGAAAAAGTTATCGCGATGAATTTTGGTTGAATAAGCAAAACATTAAACAATACTTTTTTTACCGAGGGTTGAATGAAACACTAGGGGTGTGATAGCACCTGCCTTATCGCGAAAATAGTTCATTGCAAAAGATACTATAACACTAAGATACAAAGTGTATATTTATTTGCGATTAATAAATGTAGTTTAGTGGCTGGATATCGATTTTTGCTGATTGTGTCCCCATATTGCCTTGAATTCACGTTCATGTAGTGGACATTGATGCCAATTGACGACTCCAATCGAATCGTGAAAATAAAAGATTATGCCAATCGACAATCGAGACGATCTTTCATTAGGAATATTGAATTGCTGTTTTTGTCTTTTATAATATCGGGTTGCCAGGTTAAAAAACCAGATTTCCAGACAAAATTTCTCTCATTTCAGTAAATTTCCTGACATTTTATCAAGGATAACCATAAAAAAAATATATTAATAAAACCTTTTTGTATCACCAAAATTTTTTGTGACCATTATTTTCCAATTTAAAAAAATCCCGTCTTTAAACTTAAAATACTCGTTCCCAAATAAATCCAAATTCGAATTTCGAAAGCATCAGCAGGCAGTTAAGAAATTCACGTGCCATCAAATGAAAATTGAAAAAAAAAAATTGTCGGGAAAATTCGTAATCACATCGTAAATTTTCGGTAAAAATCGTTAGAATACCTAACCATCTGGTACTAAACTAACGTACTATGGGCAACAAGAGCCTTGAGCGGTTATCAGACTGTTGATATTTCATGCTCTACCGAAGCGGGGGTCAGCAAGGGCTGCGTTTCCATTTTGTAGGGTTCCATAAGCAGATGGCTTAACTGTTGTTCATAGATAATTAGTTACAGTGACTTAGGTCCAACCTTAGAGTATATAAAAAAATATAGAGTGATAACGTCAACAACATTGTCTTGTGCAAAGCGTGAGCAGGTCTCACCATTGAAATGTTAAAATGTATTTTTTTTAATTTACAAAATTTATCACAGCAGTTAACTTTAAAATTTAAAACCTAACTTTTTCGCCCGTGGAGCCTAGTTGAACCGCAGTCGATCAAGGTATGATCGCAGACGGAGCTCGTGTCGCACACACTCGTGTGTACACGCCTAGGGCGTGTGGCGACATCTATCGCCCTAGGCGTGTAAAAGAGATTTGAAATTTCGATTGATGCCGATGGGATACGGTGGCTCAGCGGTTAGAGCGTCGACACGGTATGTCGAAGATCGTGGGTTCGAATCCCATCCGTATCAGTTGTTTTTTTCAAATTTTCTTATTAAATAATTATATTTAATAAGCTATCATGTGCTATAACATGTAAAAAAATTCACAAAAAAAAAAAAAATTTAGGGTTAGTTCAAATCAATAATGATTAATTATGTTACGAATTCTGTATGCGAATAGACCAGAAAATGTATTTATAAAAAAACTAAAATTCTTTTTGGATAAAGAAATTTTTTACTTTGAGATTAAAGTTAAAGATGGTTTTAATAATATGTAGTTATAAAGGTGAATCGCTACAAAATGTAGGTACTTATTATGTTTTAAAATATTTCGTATACGAATTATGAAAGTCGTCGAAGGTCGTCGTCGAAATTTAAGAATTGAATCCCTAAATCCAATTGACATGCGCTTGCTAATGATTTTATTATCAGTTTAGACTATCTAGGTAGACAGTGGTGCTGATTCTCTTGTAAATCCCGCTAAACTAATTTTAGAACTAATTTTAGTCTAACTATATCTCTTTCTAATAAACACCATCGAAAAAGGACAGCAAATTGGACTACCAAATTAGAGCTGTCAAATTAGTCTACCTCCTTGCAATTGACGTAAAATTAGACGAGAGCTACGACATGCCGACTAAATTCTCGTTGATATCACGCAAATGGACTAGTTTGACAGCTCTAAAAATCTGCTATCCTTTTCTAATGATCCCTGTTAGTAAGAGAGATGGCGAGTCTAAATTAGTTTAGAGCATGTGCAAGAGAATTAGCACCAGTTCCTTCTACTTGCTCCTTTATACCGTGATTTTATCATATTTGAAACATCCATTTGCGCAATCGACACAACCACAACGACACATACCTCATCTATCTTTTTTTTAAACTAAAAAGACACCATAGACTGTAGAGTAATTTCCTCAACGCAACGTCCGAAGGATACCATTACTGGTCACTTTTTTTTTCAAACCCATAGACTATTTTTTTTTATTTCAAGATATCCTTCGAAGGCAATGGAACAAAAAGTGGTGCGGCGTACGTGAGCTCTGGTTTATTAGTATGTATGTATATGTATGTATACATGGATGTAGAATAGAAACATACATTGTGATGGTTCCGTCTTCTGTCTATAGATTTTTTTTTAATTTTATTATTTTAAGAAAACTTTTAGCTAAAGAATTCGATATTCAATTACAATGTTCATTAGACGGCCAATTACAAGTTTTCATATTTGGAATGCATTCTCTGAATTTCTCGGGGATGCAGCTGAAGCTGAATACCATGTTTTACATGGAGCGACTATCAGACCTCCACAACCCAGATACTGGGTTACACGATACCCCTTGGTAAGACTGGTTGTCAGACTTTCGGGCTTCTGACTACCCGTAACGACTGTCAAAGATCTACAATTGACAGCCGGGGCCAACAGCTTAACGTGCTATCCGAGGCACGGAGAGTGATAATTAATTTTCACTACTACTATACTCTACTAATTTGTCTAAGTATGATCGCACTAATCCCAGCAATTTTTTTTTCTTTTTTTTACGTAGGTACTTATGGAATTTTTTTTAGGGATGTCCTCTAAGGTCCGGTGACTAAAAACCACAAGGTGTTCCTCAACGGACCTCAACCAATCCGATTTGAAATTTATTTTTGCGTTATACATAATGTATAGCCAATATAATACAGAATATAAATATTAATATTATTCGGACATATTTCGGAAATTATGAAAATTATTATGTTAAAATTATTATATTGTTAATTTATATTATGAAAATTTCCGAAATTAACATAGAGGTACATTACATAATTATTTTAATGAAAATTTCCGAATAAGTAACCAATTATTTGAAGAGCAGAATGTTTTTTTCTGTCAAATACTTGAATTTCTACAAAAAAATGGAGAATTTAGCGAATATCAATTTTTTCTTCACAGGAAGCTAGCTGAAGTGATGACGTCATATTTTTACAAATTCCACGGCCCAGCTTTAGTTGAAAGAGGGTCAAAGGAAGGAGGAAATGAGTGTTTAGTTTACCCTCTAACTCTATACGAGGAATCTTATCTATGATCTAAAAACATAACTTGTCTATGGTTTGTTAGTTCAAGCGAAGAGTGATACGTACCAGACTCGTTCTTAAAAAGTTGTGGATGCTTTTTTTTAACGGAAAATTAAGACTGGTACTGTTAAAAATTATGATTTTAAAGTATTGTTTCTAAAGATGGCGCTTCAGTTGGCGTATTTGTACAAATATTCGTGTTATTGGGTTGAATAAGCCAGAAAAGAGTTTTTGCAAAGTTTGTACAAATCGTAGTTTGCGACTTAAAAACCTCATTCGATAAAAATCGTGAAAATTATTTATAAGCCAATGATTTTCCTGCTTTTCCTTTGCTATTGTTAAGTTGAAACACTTGAAACGTCGTATACGAGAGTTTTTGCATTCGATAGAGCTTCAAAATGTACAATAAACTGGCGTGAAAAGTGATTTCGCCAAAAGTGACTCGTAAGAGGTCTATAGTTCTGCAACCCTGTGCGTGTCTCAAGACGAATGCTTTGCACGAGACCGTTTTAGTTGTATTGTATGTCTGTATTGTGTATGTCTGTAGTTGTATTGTGTTAATAATGGTAGTTACCCTCATTATTCCACGGTATTCCCGTCACGAGATCTTTTCGCTACATCGGCATTATCGGCATGGTGGTCGGGAAGGCAATTTAGATACCTAGTTCCTTTTCAATACGTATCGGGAAATTGCAACAGAAATTGTTGTGATTGTGTAGTAATTTGTTTAGTTATTATGGAACGAGCGAGTCGTGTCGAATAATGTTTTTATTATTACCATAATAGAGTAGGTATTCAAGAAAATATAGAGTGATAATGTCAACCACATTGCCTTGTGCGGAGCGAAAGCAGGTCTCACCATAGAAATATTAAAATTTCATTTTTTCAAATTATGTTTTCTAGACGTTTTTCAAAATTTAACTCGGCAGTTGACCATGATATAAGCTAAAATGTAACTTTTTCGCTCGTGGAGCTTAGTTGAACCGCAGTTGATCGAGGTATGATCGGAAACGGAGCTCATGTCGCGGCCGCGTTGTTCATACCCGTGCTCACGGTTCATACTTCTGTAGGATTGCTCTATTGTGCTGTAGAATAATGTTTTTATTTTTACCACCACTGATAGCTTAGTATGACCATCGACTAACAAGTCAAGCTCGAGTTCTATCCCAAGGCGCGCCTGACTTTTCGTAAGTTAAGTGCGTATTATAAATTAATTATCAGTTGCTAAAACGGTGAGGGAAACCTAATAAAGGTCGCAGGAAGCCGATGGATGCAGGTTGCTTCCAACCGGCCAATCTGGAAGTCATTGGGGGAGGCCTATGTTCAGCAGTGGACGTCTTATGGCTGAAATGATGATGACACAAACTCACAAGAGGCCCCTACCTGGGATTCGCACCTAAAGACCTTTAACTTGGCACTCCAACGGTCATGCCACTAGGCTATCACTGTTTTTAAGTCTTCTACAATGCTGCTTAACTTTTTCGAAGTTTTTTTTAGAACTTTTTACTAAACAATTTGTATTCTTACTCTCACCACAGTTAGACTTTCAATTTCATTAAAACTTTTATTTTCGTGCCATCTCGACCGTAACATGATACTTCCTTCCATTGTAGCGGCCATTTTGAGGATGCTTCCACGATTTACTACTCTATGACCTTGTAGGACTTCCGGTAGGAAATTTGAATATGGAATTGATGATTCAATTGTTTAGCAACCTATCTCAATATTTTCGAAGAAAGCTAGGTTCGCCTTTTTTGGGCAGTTCTATTTGTCAAACATTACAAAAAATATTAAGTATAAGTACTTAAATAAAGAATAAAATATAATATTAGTGTCAATTAACATCAAGATTGAATTGAGAATATTAGAAATAAAGTTTAAGATTACTTAATATTACACTCATAATTAGATTTAAGATGAATATTTTTACACCAGAAATGGTAGAATAATACTTTACTTATACTTTTCGCAATATACTTACCTATTTTTACAAATAAACGTATTCGATTCTATCCTAAATATTTAGGCTTCGATCCAGGCATGTTTCAGAATAAACAACCTACATGGTATTGAATTTAAGAAAACTAATAAATGAACGCATTAATTTAAACAAGGATCTTTGTGTTAATAGGTCAATGTATGAACGCATCTTTTTGGTTATTCCATTTTTGAAGTCCAACTTAGTACCAACTTAACGTACATCTTTAAAAAATAAACGACACAGGTTGAAGCGTGGTTCCAACCTTCCAAACTTGTTTTGAATCAGACATTCATTCTTTATATTACTTTATCTCCATTACATAAAGAACCGGTTTCCTAAAATCATCTACGTCTACATAGCTGTGCCGCAGTTAATTTATACTTTTTTTTTAGATTAGAGGTGGGATACGGGCACATTGTTCTGCCCATAGACAACCGCAGCCGTAAAAATATCTTAGTCTATGAGTATGATGTGTTGTTTATGGTTTGTTTTGTTCTTTTTTTGAATTTGAAATGACTTGGTGGGAAATGGGATCAGAGTTGTTCTAGGGGATTGTTTTCTTTAATTCTTTGTTTAATATTAATTATTATGGAATATGTACGGACCAACACCTCTTTCTCTACGTGTGTTGACAAAGGTCACAATCTAGCAGCGATTAACACCCAAGCTGCTTCTAATAAGCGCATCGATTGGAGAACCATCCTCCTTTTTTGAATTTGATATTGGAAGGAAATATAAAAGTCTAATGGTTAAAAAAATATAAATATAAATTAATAATCACTCTCCGTGCCTCGGATAGCACGTTAAGCTGTTGGCCCCGGCTATCAATTGTAGATCTTTGACAGTCGTTACGGGTAGTCAGAAGCCCGAAAGTCTGACAACCAGTCTTACCAAGGGGTATCGTGTAACCCAGTATCTGGGTTGTGGAGGTCTGATAGGCAGTCGCTCCATGTAAAACACTGGTATTCAGCTGCATCCGGTAAGACTGGAAGCCGACCCCAACATAGTTGAGAAAAGGCTAGGCAGATGATGATGGTTAAAAAATTTGTAAGTAATTTGATAAGGCCACAAATTATTAAACATCTCTATAATCATAATGACCTACTCATCTAGATTTTTAATTAAAAACAATTGCTTCGAGTCGTTATGACTGTGTTCATTCATAAACAACGCAAATTAATTTAATAAGCTAATTTTTTTTTCGTTGTACGCTTATCGGTCAAGTCAAGGCAAGGACCTTACTTTACCACGTGATAGAGAAAATAATTTATTATCCTATATAATATAAGTAGAAAAAATATATTGTGCCGTGTGGTTTCCGGCCTAAGAACAGAACCACCCCTACTCGTCCCGCGGGTGTCGTAAGAAGCGACAAAGGGTAAGGTCTGGAGGATGGGCAGCAGCATCCTTCTGTGTAACAGCAATCATCTGCTACTGCGATCGCCAACCCGCGTAATCTTTTACCCAGCGTGACGGTTAAGGGCAAATACCTCCAATGAGCGCACAAAAGTGGCGCGCATTGTGAGAGGCCTATGTTCAGAAGTGGACTAATATAGGTTGATGATGATGATGATTATAGAAAAATGATAATACATTTTATGAAAAATCTGTGTGACAGAGATGCACTCTCTATTCTCTCACTCTCATAATCCGATGGGACGGCACTCTGACACGACCGGAGAGAGATCAGGCGAAGGCCAACGGCTTTACGTGCTTTCCGAGGCACGGAGTAAGTGATAATTAATTTATAAAATGGACATAACTATCGAAAAGTCAGAGGTGCTCCTCGCCTTGAGTTCAAACCCGAGACCACAGACTTACCAGTCAACGGTCACCACCACTAAGCTATCACGACTCTTGCTTACAAAGTAAATCTGTATATTAGATCACTAGTTCACTAAAGTGAACATAAATCTTTTACAACAGTTTATGAATCACAGGAAACGCATTGAAAGATACGAACGTCAACAGCATTGAGCGCCAGAACGTTGACATTACTAGTTACCCGCCAATCCTGATCACACATCTCTTTCTAACACAACAAACTACGTAAGAGCGAGCGAGAGAGCCACATAAACATGACATAATATCAGTTTGCTAACATCCCATTCGCAGATAAAAAAATAATATAGGTACCTATTGAATGCATTGTTTTATTTTTAATTGATATCAAGGAATTGAGATGAGCCACAAAATGACATGCCTATCGGTTATTGCTAGCTAACATCCCATTCGCAGATAAAAAAAAATAGGTTTATTGAATGCATTGTTTTATTTTTAATTGATAAAAGCGGGAATTGAGATGTGATTTGAATTAAGAACTAGGTCATTTTGACAAGTAAAGATATTGACGCGAAGGATCGTTTTTTTTTTCGTTGTAAAAAGAACTATGAATAGATAGGTGCCTAGAAAAAAGGTTTTTTTCACGGCAAAAGCCTGCCCCATGGCAAGCTTCCTACATTGTAATGATTAACCTGTAATCTATTTAGATAATCCGATTTATTAATTATATTAGGTACCTATGTAGATTATAATCGATTACAGGATTAACTATAATCGGATTTAAATAAAATTTCTTATTTGTGAAAAAAATTCGGCAACCAGTCACTCGTATTCTGATGGGACGGCAAATCACCATCAATGGCCACCACCGAAGAAAGATTAGGCAAGTGATAATTAACAACAGAATCAGCACATGACAAATCATTATACCTTCATCATCAGCCTGTGTTAGTTCACAACTGAACATAGGGTCCAATGTGCGCCACTATTCGCCACGCTGGGCAAGCGGGTTGGCGATCGCAGTAGCAGATGATTGCTGTTACACAGAAGGTTGTTGCTGCCCATCCTCCGGATCTTTCCCTTGGTCGCTTCTTACGATACCCGCGGGACGAGTAGAGGTGGTTCTATTCTTAGGCCGGAAACCACACGGTGCATATCTCGCATCAAATGGATTTTTTAAATGATGTTAGGTACCGTTCATGGACGGTAGAACGAGACTTTCAAATCTAAGTTTTGATAGGTGCTGTCAAGATATCGGAAATGACGTCATTTCAAATAATGATGAATGAGTTTATTTATAAGTTGAACAAATTAGACTCTATTTTACATAAAAGATTACGTAATTAGAGGTACCTACCTACAATTTATTCAGATAGGTATAGTGTTTTCATTACCGAGTTTTATCACCTAGTTACCTACCAAACCAAACAAGGTGGTAGGTAGTTAACTACGTATTTATAGGTAGTATAAAACCGCGGCTTATGCCCATGATAAACAGCTTTTCCTTTAAAAATATAGGCCACAAATAATTTAAAACGATATTACGATAAGCTACAACCACAAAGAAAAGAAATTTCCCTTTCATTGACCACTTTCGCGCCATTCACTGACAGACGTTTCAAAAAAGGTCGTTTACCTAGTCTATGCTTCAAGGCTACTGCCAAAAAGGATGATGTCATTATTTAAAGTTACTGAGAACCTATTATTATTATGAACATGTGGTTTAAAGGAACTTTTGATAAGCTTGTAGATTTAATGGCGTTATTTGCATTCCTAAGGATTAAAAGTATAAAATATTTTTACTGCATCTTAAACCCGAGCCTTTTAGACATCCAAGTAGGTAATAGGATACCGACAAAGCTATCTTCGACTCTGAGAAACCAAACAATTATCACATCATGTTGGTTAACGAAAGCTCAAATTCTACTGATCAGGTATTCTCAGAAATGAATCGGATTACCTAACTGTCTTTGCGAATCCAGGACCTTTTGCTCATCAACCACGCCTTATGACTGCACAACGAGACATCCTCACGTCCGTTCATTTCATAAAGTCGGAGATGACGTGAGCTGTTATTTTTTTAAAGCAAATAAGCACCCTAGGATGTTGGATTTCCTTCTAGATTTGAATGTATGAAAATCTAAATTTAAATAAACTATTTATAAAAGGTCGAGCACAAGAATAATAACTAACTATATATACACACCTAGAAATAAACTATCTATATAAACTAATTAAAAAGATAAACTTAATCTAAAAGACTGCTACCTGTAGGCAACGTAAATACATAAAACGTACGTACGTATTTAAATAAATAGGTTGGTAGCAGTGTGGTTCTAAAAAAAGCTAGGATATAAGATTTACTGCAGAAAAAATTAAAAAATCATCATAGATTTTATTTTTTATCAGTGAGTGATTTAAAAGTGATGTGATATCATGTAGAGACGTAAAAATAGTGCGTGAATACATAAAACTACTGATAAAGATTATTTAGAGAGCTTAGACGCTTTCGCATAAGTAATATAGGTACCTACAAACTTTGCCGGCAAAACGAGAGGTAATGGATTATACATACAAAATAATACTTTTGAGTACCTATACCTACTATAATAGTTGGCGCGCGGTTTAAAGGTTATGTTGTAAGTTCTAAGAGTTTATTTACTTGTTTATAAGTGCATTAATTCCTTTTACTTACGACTGGAAATTTAAATTAAAGAAATGGTGCTAAAACTGTTTCAAAATGAGTAAAATTGTGTATCGTTTAAGCTAGATTACCCTTTTAGTGTATACTTATACTAATAATAAGGTCATTGAAGAGACTAAAATTAGGGGAAACTCAACTTACCCAGAACATTGGCAGTTTATTTCACAATTTTTGCTGCTTTCACCCCACATTTTGGCACAATTTATTAGCACAGATTCACAAAAAGTACATTATTCAATCAGTTGTCAGTCTTTTCAAAAGTTTTTTTTATCACAGTATTTCCCGGAGGACACCGATAATCGACGTCAACTCACGGCCGGAGTCCAACGGCGACTGGCGTTGGTTGGTTAGTGACTGGCTGGGAGTGGGACAGTTCCCGCGGGCGCGCGAAACGACCGTTTAGTGATACCATTCTCTATGTTCAGGATAGTACAATTTTGGTAATTCTACTTTTTTTATGGTATTTTTTCCGTGTATCGCCATTCGCCCGCCACGGATATCTAAGTCTGTAATGTTACCTTCGAGCTGCTTATCGGTCTCTCTATTATTAATTTGTAAAAATTAATACATATTTTAAATGCGTTTATTCCATGAGTAAACTCCTAGCGATGCGTGGCTCAGTTACCTTCAAGATCTGTTATGTGGTGCGAACTGTCGGTCTTATATACTAAGAGCTAATTTCACCACTGAAATTAAACGCGGTAATAATCAATCAAGGTAAACTTTTTGCAAGCATTTAACTGAGTTCAGAACTGAAATTTGATTAGGACTGAACTTATAAATCTCGGTTTTTAAAGTGAAAGGTGAAGTTGGGCCTAGTGTATCGCTGTCTGGTTAACTTAGTAAAAGCCAACGTTTAAAAATGCAATGTTATAGTGCCGGTTCTGTATACCTAAACTATTTTAAAACTCAATTTTGATTTCAATACCAGATCCATCGAGCGTGATCATAATCCTGAATACAGTAGTCAAGGCTTAAAAGACCAGATATTAGCTTTGAAGTGGGTGCAGTATAAAAAGTTTTGCGATATAAAAGATATAGCGCGCTCCATACAAAGTTTATTTATAATTAAAATCCTATTTAACTTAACCCTAACTAATATTATAAATGCGAAAATAACTTTGTTTGTTTGTTGCCTTTTCACGCCTAAACCATAGAACCGCGATAATCCTGAAATTTTGCATAACATAAGTTCTAGGGTACCTTTTATCCCGAAAAAGTACTGTTCCCGAGGAAAACAATAAAAAAGTTCGTATGATGATCTTATAAATAGATGGCGCTACGTGTCTTTCGAATCATGATTGAATTTTAAAATCTATATTAACGTAGCCGTGGGCGAAAGCTAATCTTAGTTTATTCAAACATTAAAATCAATACAATTTGTAAACAAGATCTAACTAACATGTATAAGACTAATATCTATGTCTGTGGTCTGTCAAATTAACCTAAAATAATAATTTTACATACAGTTTGACAAAAAACAGTCTGCAAAAATTGGGGGTGCCACTAGCATACTTTCATGCTACAATTCCAAATTACAGTTATTTGGTTTGATACTTTGATTGATTTTGATTAAATATTGTAATCAAATGAATCACTTAGTTATTTTAGCACTGACAAACTTAGTTTTTAAGATTTTTATTTTTAGTTCCAGCTGTCAACGTCTCAGACTATTTTTTAGCGAGCTGTAAGCTTTTACTGTAGTACTTTTATCCTGACCCAACTTCCACGCACGCCATGTTGAATAGCTAGTATTAAAATTAATATTCAAGCGTTTTTTAATTGGAATATTATGAAAGCTTATTTCTCTTTTTTTTTAAATGCAATTAATTAATTGGCTTCGTAATTTTAGGGTACTTAAACTAATTTTAATATTATTTCAGGATATAACCTAAAATCAGCTGTTATTTTTAAAATTCGAACCAAAACGTACAATTTTAAAATTTTGACGTTGGCAACTGAAGAACCGAGACCAACCCGTCTGGGCTCCTAACTAGATCGACGATCATTATTTAATTTGATTAAATTTCAACCTTACTGGCTTATGATAAGGTGTATTTTACATAAAACTTAACGTCGAATGGAATGCCATACAAAAATCATATGGGAAACAAATCCTGTTCTTACACATACAAAAAACTAATAAAAACTAAAATAGTTCTTATTTCTGGACGATAAGGTTGAAAATTAATCATCACTAGACGGAAATCCAGTATCTCACACAAACAAAGATAAAATTTAAAGTAACAACCATATGATTAGTAACTCACAAGCGAAATTGAACTCAATTGATATGAAGTCTAAGTTCAAAATAATTTGAAATTTATCACATAACCTAACTTAAAAGCGCGCCAAGTTTATTTGCAATTGAAAAATGAGGGATTCTGTAGATTTTGTATTAGTTATCAACATAAGGGACGCAAATATAATTTTGCCTCTCCCAATATCCTTAAATTCTTTAGCAATCATATGGCTGGAGTTATGCTTTTGAAGGTGGCGACGAAAAAAGTATTCAAGCTCAATTCAAAATATTGATTAGCAAATAAGATGTTCGATTTTCGAAATTTGACATCAGCTGTTTTAATTTTTACGACGCCATTTTATTGTTTTGTTGTTTATGGTTTATTACTTATTTTCTTTTTTCCTTGACTGCAGGGGTTTCTTTTTACGCAGATTGTTTTGAAGATTTCTAGCTAAAATGGTAAAACGGAATTGTTTTGGTCTTCGTCCACAGCTGCTTATTTTAGGGACTACGAATTACTAATATCAGCTTGAAATTTAGAATAAGTAGGTATTAGAGGTACTCCAAGCTTCCGATAAACCCTGATACGGGCCTTGGCTTGTCCGTCCTGTCCAGCTTTTGTTAGGCTTTTAAAGGTGAACACAGACAGGGAAATTTAGGGCAATTCTATATTTTTTGAGCTGTGGATTAAGATTTTGTTTTTTTTTAAAGACATCTCACAAATCGAGGAGAGTGAGATGATTACGTATGCCACCACAATCCACCATGCTATAACCCCGTTCGTGTTTTATGGGGGCTGGTTTGTAGCCGTAAACCAGCGGATAGCGAGTGGCCACCCACCTCACGGAATTTATCAAGATCAAAATACCTAACTTTATTTGTAACTAGCGACCCGCCCCGGCTTCGCACGGTTACGCTAATATGCATGTATTATACATATAAACCTTCCTCTTGAATTACTCTATCTATTAAAAAAAACCGCATCAAAATCCGTTGCGTAGTTTTAAAGATCTAAGCATACATAGGGACAGACAGACGCGGGAAGCGACTTTGTTTTATACTATGTAGTGAAGCTGAAGTCAACCATGGAGTATATATCATGATCCCCATACTTTGTTGGGGTCGACTTTTAATCTATTTTCTACGGAGCAACTGCCTATCTGACCTCAACAAAGGGATATGATATTCTAAAGTTAGATTAGTTGTCAGGATTTAATGAGGGTACTGATTCCCTTTAACGTCTGTCAAAATTCTTCATGAGAGCCGGGGCCAACGGCTTAACGTGCTTTCCGAGGCACGGAGCAGCTGATAATAAGTTTATAGAAGACTAATGGCATCATTTGACTTAAAAGACCTCCTGTCATCTGCCTAGCCTTTTCCCAACTATGTTGGGGTCGGCTTCCAGTCTTACCGGATGCAGCTGAATACCAGTGTTTTACATGGAGCGACTGCCCATCAGACCTCCACAACCCAGATACTGGGTTACACGATACCCCTTGGTAAGACTGGTTGTCAGACTTTCGGGCTTCTGACTACCCGTAACGGCTGTCAAAGATCTACAATTGACAGCCGGGGCCAACAGCTTAACGTGCTATCCTTAAGACCTCCTGCTAAGTCAATAATTCATGGAAAGAGTTCTATTCTTCAGCTAAAGCGACAGCAGCTAAGGGTGCAGTCCGGCTTGGCTTAGACCAAAGATATTGATTTATGGCTTAAGCTAAGGGCGCTCCTTAGTCTGGCTTATGGCGTTGCTTGGGATTATTTTGTTACTCAATAGCTTACAGACGGCCCAGAACCGATTCTATTATTGGGCCATGATTAAACAAAATTGATAAAAAGCACGAAACCTCTTCCTTATTACAGACTTTTGGCGGTAAATCAAGGCGGCCATGACAGTTAGTCGGTCATTTCAACGAAAGCCGAAAAGTTTGAACTTGGAACGTTATACGATTCAAATCTGAGGACGAACGCACGGATCGTTACAAACTATTATTTTTTGTTGACGTTGTACCTGTTTTCGTGTTGTCGGGAGATGAAGAAATTGTTTTTTAATGATATTATTCTTTGGTCTATGATTTTACAATTATTATTAGCTAACGGCTAAGGTTTTAGACTTTATTGGACTCTAAATTAATTAGTTTTAATCTTAATTGTGTAATAATAGCTTCCGCCCGAAGTTTCACTAGCGTGCTAAGTCGCTAAATTGTATTGACGCCATCATAAGAACGTTAAATATTGTTGTTTTTCTCGGGAACAGTATTTACTTTTTATCGTGATGATATAGCACTGATAGTCTAGTGGTATGACTGTCGACTGACAAGTCAGAGGTCTCGAGTTCGATCCCAAGGCGCGCACTCTCTGACTTTTCGTAAATTATGTGCATCGTGGGTAAACCAGTACACCTGAGAGATTTTTCAATGGTGTGTAAAGCCACGTCAGAGGCCTACAAGTGGTTTAAACTCTGACACCAAGTTGTTCATCAACCATACGATGAAGAAGAAGAAGGCGCCATCTATTATCAAAAGAGCGTTATTACAAGTTTTCCTCGGGAACAGTATTTTTTTCGGGATGAAAGGTAAGTACCCTATGTCCGTTTCTGTGGAACACCTCGAAATCCTAAATAATCACTTTGTTTTTGTAATAGTCATATAGTAGTCAATACTGAATACCTATGTCGATACTCGATTACCAATAACATGTAACATCGATTTAATATTCAAAAAACGTAACATTTTTACGGATTCTAGAAATTAAATATGCAGGTGAAGTACTATCAGCTGATTAAAACCACAAACAAACTATAAAAGTATAAGTTTATGGTTTTCGTTGGAACGTAGTGGGCGGCCATCGGACATTCTTAACCGATTTCCAAAAGTAGGAGGTTATTATTTCAATGCGTCGAATCGCATTTGATCACTGATTACTCCTTGATTAGTAGACCGTTTTGAGCTTAGAGGAAAAATTTTTTGTTTGTCATTAGAGGTAGGGATAACATAAGCGTGTCCGTTTTTTGATTGTCTAAAGAGACGATTCCGAGTTAATTATTCCTCCTACAGTCGTTCTGGATGGACATTATACAGCTGAGCATTAAATATCTTCACTCATTATTTCTTTTTATACAATTATTGGGATAAATAATAATATTTTTTAAATATTGCTAGTAAACGTCAATCAAATGAACAAGATAGTTTGTCACATACGTAACAGACAGTGCAGACTTGTTAGGCTCTTTCCAGTCCATTATTCTTCCAAGGTTTTGAGTACTTAATTTTCGTGACATTGACATTCGTAGACGTGACATTCGGATTTGCTTGGACTTCGCGACGTCCAAGCAAATCCCGTCCCGCGGACATCTACTTCGTGGTACGTAAAACTGACCAAATATGCTGTGTTCCAAAGGATATTTCAATTTCAACTGTCTACAAATGATCCGCAGTCCCGGAGATGTTTCCTGTCTTCCGCAGACATCTTTTCTAGCTCCTTTTTTAACCGACTTTCAAAAAGGAGGTTCTCAATTCGACTGTATGTTTTTTTTTTTTTTTTTTTTTTTTTTTGTATGTTTTTTACGCGATTACTCCTTCAGTTGTGGGCCGATTTTCAAAATTCTTTTTGTAATCGAAATGGTATACTCCCGAGGTAGCCCCTTAGAAATATTATCGTGATCTGATCATAGACTTAGGAGATATGGAACGGAACTCCTCGTAGGATAATAGCAGAAATGTCGTAACAAGTAATATTGCTTTGTTTATACGTGCAGTCGATGGCTGACGAGTAAAGAGGAAGAGGACGTTTAAAACGTTTTGGAGTCGGTTTCAAGTCAAGTTCTTAATGAGAAGGTTAAAGAGGCTAGAACTTGACTTGGAACCGACTCCAAAACGTTTTAAAGTTATTTCAAGCTTTTTAGTTCTTTTTGAAGTCGGTTTTATTTTTTATTAAAATTTTTTTTATCATGTGGTCGATGAACAACCTGGGGCCCGATTCACGTAACGACAAAACGTCTTAATAGAGTGGCAGTGTAATGACAATGGCATTATTTTACGTCAAATGGTATTCCGCAAGTACTTTTTGAGGCCAGTGACACAATGGCAATAGCATGGTGTCAGAATGGACATTTTTGGTTACTGCCCGTTAGGCCTCTGACATGGCTTTACACACCGTTGAAAAATCTCTTAGGTGTGCTGGTTTTCTCACTAGGTAGGGTATAGGTAGAGTCGCTACTCTACCTATATGCTTTTTATCAGAAATATGTGAGAAATATGTGTAGAGTTAGGATAATAACGCGTACAAAGTCGCCGGGCAGCTTAGGTAAATCTTGATACCACAAGGCCGGGAATCGGAATATAGAAGTATTTCGCACAATACAAGGGCCGTGGGTATTCCAGGGTTATCTGTACGAAGCCACAACCGATAACGCATAATGACGTCATAGATATAATATCGAGTATATCGACTAACGGCCAAATCATATGGCTGCAACTTCCGATGGCGCCGTCTTTGATGTGAACGGTAGATAACAGCGCGAGTGATACTGTAGCGTTTTAGATTACTCCTACTCCCAGAATCGTCGATATTTCGTATCGAAATATAATAACGAAGATCATTAATCGCATACATCATCAATGGGCGCCACTATTGCGCGCTCATTGGAGGTATTTGCCAAAATCGCGACGCTGGGCAAGCCGGTTGGCGATCGCAGTAGCAGATGATTGCTGAAGGATACTGCTGCCTACCTCCGAATCTTTCCCTTTGTCGCTTCTTACGACACCCGCGGGACGAGTAGGAGTGGTTCTATTCTTAGGCCGGAAACCATACTGTGATGCGTATTAGAAGAGGCCTACGTGCAGCAGTCGACTGATCAGGCTATGAATGTTAGGCTAATATTAAATTATTAATGTCTTTACTTCATTTTAAACTAAAAAGCATTTATTCGTTGCAAAATACTATATTACATGCAGTCTTTTGTTTAAAATAATACTTCACAGCTGACAGGCAGGCGCCGGACCAAGGGCAAAATGTAAAATCTTTTCAAAAATCACCGATTGACTGTAATTGCCGCGAAGGAGGCACAAAAGATGCTGGTCATTGCTTTATAAAAAAATACTGGGTGTTTATGATTACAATGGACGTTGCCGCGCTTTTCCACGTCATTGAAACATTTCTACCTCCGATTGACATTTTTGTAAATAGAATGGAATTATATACATAAAAATGGCGGATATTGTACAGCGAAAGTAAATCAGGTACCGTTTATTTAGTTAGAATCCTTTAGAATCTTAGCAATCTATGTATCCTTTTTTTTCTATTGTTTCTTAAAAGACAGAGTTTATGACTGTGAGAAGCTTCTTTATTGTATTTTTGGAACATAAAGATTATTGTTTTGTTTACGTTCGCGTTGTTTTTTTAATTTATATTTTGTCTGCTTTTAACGACAGCTTAGTTTTGGCGAGTCAGTTTGTCGGTTTGTACCCGAATGTAGAGTAGAGGTATGAGCAATTATGAAAAAAGTAAAGTCCACAAAATGGCCTCCGTGGACCTTTATTCAAAACCTTAATAGGTACTTAAGCACAAGCAAATTTAAGTTCGTTTTACAAGCTTTTATTTAACTTGCAATGTATGTTTGTTCGGGTGGAATCTTGCAAGCTGAATTAGAAGCACTTCCTCTTATCCTACGGAGTTGAAGTTTTGCATGTTAGTTCGGTTCCGATGACAAATCGCGGGTTCAAGCCCCGCCCGAGTCAGTTGTTTTTGCGATTTTCTTATATATATAATATATCTACGAATTCATATATCTACGAAGTTATAGTTATTCTCGTCTGTATTCTTTGACAATACACTTATTTAAATAATTTAATAATCTACGAATAAAAATTCATTATTCAACTGACCGAAATAACATGTATTTAATCAGTAGGTATACTTACCTTCTTCTAATTTTTTTATTTAAATTTTTAATTTAAATAGCGCGTGATGGGTTAAAATGAAAAAAAAAGTTTCTAAGTGGCCAAATTCTAATTTCAAAATAATAGACCACAAAATACATTTTTTGTGCTCTATTTCTCGGGCCATTTTTGAAGTGCTGATCGAAAATCTAGTAGGTATTTTTACTAATTGAAACCAGTGCCCTGCCCGGTGATCTAACCCAGGACCTAGCGCTCGGCAATCGTGTTAGCCACCACTAGACTGACACAGTCAGTGACAAAGGCAGAGGCAGAGTAACAAACTAAGTTCAAACCTTACATAACTGCCGTCGGCTGATTTATTACTGGCCAGCACAATCAGCTGACTTTCCAAGTTTAAAATAAACAATAAGTTTGTAGGCGCTTTAAATTCTCTATGGCAAGTTAAATAAATACTCTTTTTCTAAGAACTCAATAGCTCATTCAGCGTTATCTGTCAAACGTTCCACAAATTTAAATATTAAAAAATAATACGATATTAAACCTTATTTCAAAGGTATGAAGGTTAGTGACGGTGTAAGATTGTAGTAGGCAGGATGCAAAAGCGCGCGAAACGACGCGTCGGTTACTATACCGTTGTTTTTAAATCTGGAATGTCTCCCGGTCTCTTTGCATCTCTATAATTGCTTGCTATTTGAAATTGAACTTTAAATTAAAGAAATAAAGAACAAAGTTCAAAATAGGAAAGTTTAAGCGGTAATAATTTAATATGGGCGGGTTTTTTTTTATGTTTTCAAGAATCGAGACAAAATTATGGGTTTTTAAATGATGTTTGTGTTAAACTTTAATTTCTTATGATCAGCTGTTATCTAAGTGACCTCTAGTTACGAGAAAAAAAAACGATAACTCAGGGAGGTCCTTTGCTCAGAACTCCGGAAGTGCCACAATACCACACGAATAGCACTTGTCGCTCCATTAGAACCACGTTTGAATTTGGAATGCGTCACGTAAATTATTGTCACTTGCCAGTTTTTATCGCTACAAACGGCCAGGACTAAATTTGTCAAAAAAAATGGCGTAAGGCTTTAGAACATACTGCAAAAGCTTTTTTTTAGTACCTAATACTAGGCGTTATGATATGATATGCGTGCCTATTATAATTAAAAAGATAGACTAAGTAATGACTGTCAAATTGATTAATATTTGGATGATTTTGACATTAAGACATATTTTAAAAATAAGTTAGGGTCTTAAATTACCTAACAATACTTACTATTTAGGTACTTATTATTATTCCTGAAACCAAAAATCATATTTTGTATGATATTGACAGAAACTGTCAAAATCATACAAAATATGGCTGACATGTCATCGATATAATTGCTTTGATAAGTGCCTTCATAATCACGGAATGGTTTGTATGTGTGAAGAAAAGTCACCCATTCAGATATTGGTCGAAGTCAGGCAGTCATCAGCTGATAGCTCTTTCAATTTAAATTCAATATACCTAAGAGGAATCTATGGTTTTTAGCAGATCGACCATCGTCTAGCGAGTCAAGTACCTAACTTTTATATTATTATTAGTCTAGTCTTATTAAATTATGTAAGTTTATAAATTTTGGGAATTCATAAAATTGGTTTCATTTATCTATAACGGAATAGGCAAGTTATCTATTAAATTATCTTTATTTACTTTTTACGAATATGGAAACTAGGAATTCGGTAGGTATTGGTCTGATAGTCGATATAAAAAGATGGCCGTCCGTTCTTTTCCCGCTAAAACTCAATATTTTAGCGATTTCAAATTACGAATGCACTGGACCACATTAATAAATCAAAATTTTATCAATATTACATCACCTGTATTTTTGATATGTAAAATTGAATCTTAAATTCAAGTGGGAAAGTTGATTTTCATTTAGCAAATAACGTCAACGATAAAACATTTTCCCTCGCTTTTTCATGAGGTCATTGTCGGTCACAGAACAGGTATGCGTTTCTGTTACAAACAAAAATGTACCTTATGGCTTGGATTTAAAGTTAAAATTCGATTGATGAACAATATTTCTCACGATCGATATTATTATACCATTGCAAAAAGAAATGTCGACACGTTTGTATTAATTGAGATCTTATGTCATTACGTTACAGTGTATATTTGTATGTTTCCTTAGTTCAAAAGCCCGCGCTTTTCTTGATGAAGGTTGCGTATGGTGTCATTTCTTGTTTATTGCTAGTTTTTTTTATCTATATTGTTTATTCTTACAGAATTATTGGTAGGTATTATTTGCTAGATGATTGGCACTTCAAAACCTACTAGGTAACACGAATCAATCCTCAGCAATGACCAAATTATAAATTACCAGCTGTTCCCCGCGACTTTGTCCGCGTTAAATTAAATTTTCTCGTGAACACACGTTGATAAGCAGCCAGATTGCCTGTTTTTTTCTGACTTGAATCACAGATATTGTTATTTTTTACTGAAAACTCAACTTTTTCAGAATAAAAAATAGCCTACAGCACTCAGGGATAAAGTAACTTCCTATTGGTGAAAGAATTTTTAGGATCGGATCGGTAGTTCCAAAGATTACCCCTGACATATATACATACAAACTTTACCTCTTTATAATATTAGTAGGTATAGATAATATAATATCACAAGAGAAGAAAAAAAGACGATAATTTCTTTCTATAGCACGGGCAGGGTTATGAAAAGCTTGGGAAAAATACTTAGTGAAAAGTCATTTCTGCCTAAATCCCTAGAGGTCTTTTTATCTTTGACAGTCTCCTACTAATAAATAAATAAATCAGCCTGTAACTGTTCCAATGTAAGGCAAAGGCCTCTTCTCATACAGAGAAGGATTGAACATTAATCACCGCGCTAGCTCATTGCGCATTCTATTTCCACACGATGTTTTCCTTCACCGTTAGTCAGTGGTGTCTTAGATTAACTAAGAAAGTACATATGACATAGAAAAGTCACATTGTTACATGCCAGGTTCAAATCCACACCCACGTGCTTCCAAAGCGAGTCCATACCCAAGGCGCCACCACGAGTCCACAACTTCTTCAATTCTACCATGTCTCTTATTCAACAAAAAATGACTAGATTGGCTTATAATCTCTAAACCTGGCAAGCATAGACCAAATGATTGGCTAGGTTAGCTAGTAAAATTCAAAATTAAAAATTATTTATTTCCAAAAGCGTTGGTAATTGGTTTTGACTGTGACCCCCAAACTAGGCGCAGCCTGTATCTTGGGGATCAGAGTTGCATAAATTTAAACAATATTAAATAATATCTTATTAATATTACAGATGTAATCAGGATTATCTAGATCTAGACCTAAAGATAAGTCGCAATAAAGCTAAATCTTGCAGGAATAACCTTGAACTTGACTCAGACAGAGACGTCGGACATAATTGACACGTGTTTGAAATTCGAATAATGTCAAATGTTAGTGAACTGCGCGCCAAAACATGGTGCGTGCTGACAACCCCGCTCTCGTGACTCCAGAATGCTGAACAAAGTTTCTGTTGAATACTAGCTTGCTCCCACGGCTTTGCCTGTGTGATATGTTGATAAATTGTACAACCTATGTGTTATTCTAATAAGTTAATCTAAGACACCACTGACTAACGGTGAAAGAAAATATCTAGTGAGTAAACCTGGGCTTTAATAGTCTGAAATCGCTAACATGCAGTGAGCTAGCGTGGTGATTAATGCTCGATCCTTCTCTGTATGAGAAGAGGCCTTTGCCCTGCAGTGGGACGGTTACAGGCTGGTTTATTTATTGCTAGAAACGGTAAACGGTAACGATTTTAGATTTTGAAGATGTTGCGTAAAGCTATGTTAGAAGCTTACTGGTGGTTTAAACTCTAACATCTAGTGGTTTATCAACTATACTTTAAATAAAAACTTGCCAAGTGCATTTAAAAAAGCTGAAGAAATCTTTAATTTCATTTTCAAAAGTCTTTAATTTCATTTTTTTATAGCGGCCATAGTAGGACACAGTTTATGAAAATTTCAATTGTCTACCTATTACGGTTCAAAAGAAACAACCCTAGGACAGACGGAAGAACGAAAGATTAGTTCAAAAATCCTATGTTCGTTACCAATCCGTTAAGTTCAAAATTCGCGGCAAATCTGACAAATGACCACGAAACGCGTAACCTTCGAATTCCGTCATGATAAGCCATCACCATCACACCCAATCTCATACAAACACATAAAAGGGCCGAAAATTTAACGTTTAACAATTACCACACACAACTTTTGAGGCCCCGGAACCGTACCTGCTACAAATAACATATGTGAAAAAATGCTAACTTTCCAAGAAGTATGAATGCTATAGACCCGAACCTGTTAGCGAAATAAAAAAAAACTTGCAATAAAAAAAGTTGCCCGCTCTTTCATCAGCTGATTTTCAAATCCTTGAGGCTGAGGCGCCCGTGTACCAAGTTTGTGTAGCGATAGGAATTTATCGAGATGGATATTATTACTCTCGGAAGACTTTTGACAGCTTTATCAATAAAGAGGTTAAATCTAGATGTTATTAATGAATTAGTCAAGAAATATGGTTGAATTTATAAAGAAATCATTAATTGCATTACATTTTGATTAAAATCGAAATTAACTTCAGATATTTTTGCAATCTGTAAGGCTTTTAAACCGAATCAGAATAATCAAAGACAATTTTTTTTATCTATTTAAATAATGCATTTAGTACAAAACACGTGGTTTGAACAGCAAAACATGTGTATCGGTACTTGACATTCCTTCCCAACACAAAGCTCTCAACATTGCACGCGTTTCATAGTACAAGGTAGCCGTCCAACCTGTTTGTGGGCTCAGCTGATTCCCGCCAAAACCAGGCGTCACCTAAAAAACTGGACAATAGTTAACAAATACTTTATTATTAACATTTTAGTGGAATAACAGATCTTTTGTCATCTTTTCAAGGATGGGGTTGGGTTCACAGATAATTATGAGGGTTTATAACCCGGTTTTGAGACAAATCAGCTGGTTATCCCGCGCAAATTAAAATTCAGGCTGAATTGTCTTTGCCATATTCTCTATAAAGACTTAAATCACCTGTCACTTGTCAGTAATTTGTCAAGAACTCGTCGAAAATATTTGTAGGCTAGCCTTTTATGAAAAAAATCATTTATTCCCGATATAGAATTTATTCTTGACTGCCAATTAGCCGATCAATATTTATTAGCAGATAGTCGCGACCGTTGGACCGAAATCATAGAGGTCGTGAGATTTAGTCGTTGTCACGTGATTTTCGTAGCACGCATGCGTACGAAACTCATGGCATTGACTTTGCCGGGCCACCGGACGTGGTGTAGGCTGCACTGTATATAACCTAACCTCAATTCTGTTTGGTGGCCCGTGCCCTTGAAAAGACCGGGAATAGCTAAGACATGAGCAACGTTAAAAATGTATGGTTTTGACATTCTCAAATTTGTATGAGATTGACAGATGTCAGTTTAACAAATTACAAGGGTTATTTATTTCTTGTGAGGTTTTATAATGGTTTAATTCTGTTTTTTTTTTGTAAAAAGTACCTAGGTAAATAAGAAGTCCGTCTTAAACGAGAGAAAAGATTTAACCCAAAAGAATTAACTACGGCTTTACTTGAAGAGGCGCGCATTAACATAACCCCATAAATTAAAAATAGATTATTTAGATCGACAGATAATGGGATAATTTACTTTAAGATATAAAATTCTATTAAGTATTATAATTGCACTGCACTCGTAGTATTTAAAAAAGTAATGTTAAAAAAAAATGTTTTGACATTTCAGAAGTGCTGGCTAGAAAGTCTAAAAAAAAGTGAATTGTAATATTGTTTGAAAAACGTTGGTTATTAGTTTTTTTCTCATTTTTTGTAGTCTCTGAATGTTTATTAATTCAACTTTGTATAATCAAGTACCTAAGTTATCTTTATAAACCTACAAAAACAATATCAATATTAGATTATATTGACATGCCACAGAGGTCTGTCTGTCTGTATGCCTCTTTTATTAAAAATATTAGAATTACGACTGTTCATAAGTGCCTAATGGTCTACATGAATAAAAATATTTTGATTTTGATTTTGATTTTAGGTCAATCTAAGTTTATACAAAACCACTATAACCGGACCCCTATTCCTGAACTTATAACAAACAAACGCAGATCAACACTAAAACCAGGCAATACCTATAGAAAACCTATAACATTCAAAAGTTTATAAAACAAGTTTTTACAGTTAACAATTTGACATTTGTCAGCAATAATACTTGAAATTTAACGATAATCAATTCACTTATTCACACGTGATTCGACCAGCTGATTTGGCGGGAACCGGGAACTGTCAAGTTAGCGAGCGGCCATTTTGCAAAACAGGTTCAGATTTATTTGTGCGGTGCTCATTATGTAAGCACTCGACATTGCATTGTCAATATTGTTATAACGTCGCGAGGGGCTAAACAGTCTTTTGATTGTGTGAGTATTTTTTTTTATCTATTTGAGATACTTCTTTGTATATTAAAAGGGTTTTTACTAAGAAATGTAATGTGCATCGGTTTCCGTGTGGCAAAATTTCGGATAAATTATCTTAGGTAAATTTAAAAAAAAATTAGGTTTTAAGTTACCTACATAATTATTTAAAAAATAACATTTTTATTTATTCGTTTTGTACATAGATTTTTACTTTTTTTTTTATCTTGTAAAACAATTGAATGATAGTGATTGAATGATAGACAAATAAGTGCACAGCCTAAACCGTTGGATCTAGAGATTTGAAATTTCGAGAAAATATTTTTCACTATCCTAGAGGTCACTAAGTAAACCTTTTACTTACCCTCCCTTAACAACTAAAACAGATAAAAATATGAAATTTTTTAAATTCACGCGGACAAGTCGCGTGCTAAGCACTTTTACACTACGTCATTATGATTATAGTTAAAAATTAGTCAAGGTATTATTTATTCTTTCTTTCAAATAAGCTACTATTCTAAATTTAAATCAGTTACAAACGATAAACTTAATCTGTCGTCGACTAATTTATGCCACAATACTTGGTCTTCAACCTTCTGTATCCAAGTAATTATTTTCTAAATAGGCCTTAGGCGTGTTAAAGAGATTTGAAATTTCGATTGGTGCCGATGGGATACGGTGGCTCAGCGGTTAGAGCGTCGACACGGTATGTCGAAGATCGTGGGTTCGAATCCCATCCGTATCAGTTGTTTTTTCAAATTTTCTTATTAAATAATTATAATTATTTTCTATTCACTTTCTATGCTAACACCACAAACAAAAATCAAAATCAAAATATTTTTATTCATGAAGACCATTACCTATGAATAGTCATTATTCTAATATTGTTGATTTTAAGAGTGACTCTAGTTGCCAGTTCCACAGAAATTCCAAGGGCAGCCTAATCGAAGCCTAGTCAAAGAATCTGGCAAGAAACTCCATGGTTGCTCTCTTAGAGTATAGATATAGGTATATACTCTAAGGTTGCTCTTATAAAATATAATGGCTTACAATATTTTCACACACACTCTGTTCATTCCTGTTCTTATGGAGTGTGAAGCTAATGCCAAAGTTTACCACAGTTTACCACCGCCAAGCATGGCCTTTAATCTATTGGAGGCCCTAGGCACTTCGCTTAGGTCGATATATGTCAGAACTTCAGAAGCCTTTAAATTATAACATCATGCAAAAGGTGTAGTTTGATTTTCGTGTAATTGATAATTAGTTATCGGTTCGTGATCTGGCAGGATCTACGGGGTATTTGCGAACACAGGTACAAATTAATAAAGTTGTTACAATTAATAGATATTATTATGATCTCTACATTCCACCAGAAGGCACTTCTGGATGAAGGATTTCAGCACTTACTCACAGTGTCCAAAGGAAGGGCCTACCACCAAGAAAAAAGGCATACTTATAAGAAAAAGACATGTATAACCATAGAAATATTAAATAAATATCTTTGTGTATAACTCAATGTACCTTTTATTTGAAACCCAAAACCACATGATAACAAAATAAATACTTACAAGAATTCCAACCGAAATATCTCTGTTTGATACCGCCTCGAGCCCCCGGGCTATTAAAAAGATAGCTTTACACAAAACACAAAATAGTTTTGTATTCCCATGACGGGATGACGGTCATAACTGAACAAAAACTTTTGGCAAAAACTTTTTTCGCAAAAGCCTCTTTGGATAAAGGTTAAGTTGACCGATGAAAAAAGTTTCCACGCTCCTTTGAGATTTTAAAAGAAATAATAATTAAACTATTTGTCAATTATAATAAAGTCTCGTTTGTCGTCTCATGAATTATAATCATAATAATAATTGTTATCATTTATTTTTGTCATACAAAGATTTGAAACATGAATGAGGAGACGTCTTAACCCACCCGTGCATCCCGAAAATTTTTGGATAGTTATCCCACCTACAGAAATACACATAATGGGTAAAACAATCATTCATATTATTAGGAGCCTAGTTTCCCACTCCTTGCTCTCTTTGTAGTTCTTTATGGCGAAAAATAAACTCTAGGAAAAAAATTTCAGCTCGTCCCCACATGTAGTACCCCACATAGTTTCAAATTGAAATAGAAGCTATTTGTTTCAACTCTTGTTTTCCTCCATTTTGTGACCAAAGAAGCCATCTCATATCTAAATAGTTTCTAAAACCGACATTTGCAGTAAAAATCACCTATTTATTTGCTACACGTTTCAAGTTATGTGTTAGGCCACCCCGAATGAAAGGACTACTTAAAACGTTCCACGAATACATCCTGGACACGCCCATGAATGCCCACGATATTACCCTGAAATAACATGTTTGAAGTAAAAAGTGCGTGATTGATTACGTTTGCAAACTATTTATTTAGGTTTTAAAATACTTTTTCATGATAATTAAATGCTTAGATCAAGAACTCCATTCGTCGTTGGACTGATAAGTCAAAGGCCGTGCTGAGTTAAAAGAAATCTATTTTTTTTGCTAAAACACTCAATCGAGTTACCTTTCAAATAAAAAACAATAAATTAAAATGGGTTTATCCCTTTGGGAGCTACGATGCCACAGACAGACACTAAGACATAGAGATACACAGACACACAGATACATCAAACTTATTACACACAAAAAATTAGTAACAAAAACAAATACTTACAAGAATGACCAAGTACCATTCTTTTAGAATTTAGATAGGAATTATTAACCATCATTTTTCAGTCAATTTAAGACTTAAAACTGACCAAACTTAGTTTAAAATTTAATTATTTATCCAATTACATACTATTATAATAACATAACTAGTAACTACTTAAGTAGCATGCTTAAAATGCTCGAAATTCGTCGGCTGTTTGAAGTCGTACAAAGGATTATATTTATAAAAAAATAAGTCACAAATTTTTGCTCAATAGAATTCAAATCCGGGCTAATAGCTAAAATCCTGCCTTTGTTAATTTTTATGTCAAGCTCAAGCCCCTTTGCTATGTACATTGAAGGGTTATTAAGAAATTTGATTGATGTTCCGATGTTAAAGGAGCAACGGATAGAATAGTTTAAGCCTACTGACTTTTGGCCACCGTTCTTAACGCGCCTCTTACCGATAAATTTCTATCTCGCTCGCACATTGAAGATATAAAATCAACGAATATAGTTATGAAAAATCGAACTACACCATACGAAGGAAAAGAACATTACTAAGTTTCAGAAAAAAATACAGCTTGATCAAAACATGTTTTCAATTAAAAAAATAGCTTTAAGTGAATTTTTATTTTATTCCATTTCTATGCATGAAAACATGTTTCGATCGAGCTGAATTTTTTTCTGAAACTTAGTAATGTTGTTCTCCTTTTTATACTGTAGTTCGATGTTTCATAACTATATTCATTGATTTTATATCTTCAACAAACTTCAATGTGCGAGCGAGATAGCAAATTATCGGTAAAGGAGCAATGGATAGAATGGTTTAAGCCTACTGACTTTTGGCTACCATTCGTTCTTAGTAAACTTTTTAAATCAATTTCTTTATGGTATTGAGTTTGACAAAGAGGAACCTTTTTGCTGGAGATTTTACGGATGCAGGCAAATGTTTTTGTTTTTTTTTTTACTGGATAAATGAGTTTAGGTAGGCGGTGTTGTAAGTGGCGACTTGGGGATTATGTCAGGTGGAGAATGCCTACTGTGTTAAAGCAAAATGTTATTATTAGTTAATATGCAGAAGATACGATCGACCAGTAAAACAATAGATTTAAAGCCCTACAAAACTATACAATATGGAAAATAAATACTTGAATAATAATCATATTA
Organism: Protodeltote pygarga; assembly: GCA_936450705.2. Taxonomy (NCBI): domain Eukaryota; kingdom Metazoa; phylum Arthropoda; class Insecta; order Lepidoptera; family Noctuidae; genus Protodeltote; species Protodeltote pygarga. Next base: position 5,740,321 of record OW388278.2, read on the forward strand.
AAATAATACGAGATACTTCTTATTATCTCAAACAAATAATTATGTAGGTATAGTATGGTCAATGTTTTGGTACTGATAAATACATAGATATTACGCTCATCTGCCTAGCCTTTTCCCAACTATGTTGGGGTCGGCTTCCAGTCTGACCGGATGCAGCTGAATACCAGTGTTTTTACATGGAGCGACTGCCTATCTGACCTCCACAACCCAGATACTGGGTTACACGATACCCTTGGTAAGACTGATTGTCAGATTTCGGGCTTCTGACTACCCGTAACGACTATCAAAGATCTACAATTGACAGCCGGGGCCAACAGCTTAACGTGCTATCCGAGGCACGGATAGCACGTTACAATATGGAAATTAATTATCATTTGCAAAAACGGTGATGGAAAACATCGTGAGGAAACCAGCACATTTGAGAAATTTTTCAATCAGATTTCAATTTCAATTTCAGAAGATTCAATTTAGAGAATCAGAAACTTTTGGCCAAATCCAGGGATGAATCAAAAAATTTTGGCAAAGGGGGTTATACCTATATAATGCAGTGGTAGTGTAGTGCGACAACAAGTCAATTCAAGACAAGTCAAAGGTCGTAGGTTTAAAACCCAGGCATCGACCTCTGACTTTTCGTAAATTATATGCGCACTAGCTGTCCCGCGCGACGTTGTACGCGTAATTATTCTACCTCTACGCTTTTTCTACCCTACCCTACGTTACTCTACCCTACCCTACGCTACCCCTACCATACCCAACCCCTACTCTACCCTACCCTACCCTACCCCTACCATACCCAACCTCTACTCTACCTCTATCCAACTCTACATCTACCCACACTATCCTACGCTACTCTACCCTACCCCTATCCTACCCAACTCCTACTCTACCCTACCCTACCCTACTCTACCTCTATCCTACCGCTCTATTCCTACCCTACCCTACTCTACCTCCACCCTACCCTACCCTACCCTACTCTACCTCTACCCTTCCCTATCCTACCCTAAGGGGTATAATTCCATTTTATTTTTCTTCGGTTTTTTTATAGGCGTATTTGTTTTTTTATTATAGGCGGAGACTAATCCAACAAATCAAAAACCATGAAAATCGGTCCGTAAATAAATTAAATTAAATTAGTAGGTATTAATTTTCATGACTTCAACTTTAAAAATGGCAGAATGTCATTCAAACTTTTATCTTCTATACTTTTTCCCCAGTCATTGAATATCGAGATATACGTGCAGTTATGCCACTTTGATGTCTCTTACTAATACCGAATTTTCTACACAAACTTTCAACCCCCCCCCCCTTTCCCCCCTAATAGGTAGAGTTTGAGAGTCAAAAAGCTGAAACACGTCTTATTTGTTAACCGAAAAGCTAATTATCGAGTTGAATGATGGATTTTCATAACTACAAACTTTATGTCCCCTTTTATATCTCCTTAGGGGGAAAAAATCCAAATTTTTTGATACACGTCTTTCTTATTTTTAGCGAATAAGCTTAATACTATGTTTTACATCTGTAACTTAAAAAATAACGAATCTCCCATACAAACTTTCACCCCCTCTTTTATCCACTCAAGGGTAAATTAAAAAAAAAACAATGCTCGTCCTTTCATTTATCAACCGAAAAGCTGAATACCAAGTTTCGTTCATTTAACGTTAAGAACGACGGATTTACATACAAACTGCTACCCCCTTTTTTACCTTCTTAGGGGGGGAATTTCAGAAAATCCTTCCTTAGTGCACCCCTACGGTACTTAAAGAATATCGTCTCAAAATTTCAAGTCCCTAGGTCCACCGGTTTAGGCTGTGCGTTGTCTGTCAGTCAGTCACGTTACCATTTTATAAGTATAGATTAAAAATTAATTATCAGTTGCTAAAACGGTGAAGGAAAACATCATGAAGGAACCAGCACATCTGAGAAAATTTTCAACGGTGCGGTGTCAGAGGCCTATGGGCGGTTTAAACTCTGACACCAATACGATGATGAAGAAGAAGAGACTCATTGAGTTTTCGTAACCTACTAAACCGTTCGCTAAAATATCTCGCGGTATCAGAATAGCGCCAACAACATCATTCATTATTATTAAAAAGTGAAGCGCGAGGGAGACGCAAAATAACTCCCTTACGTCCTTGTCGGGTACAGTTATGTTTAACCCAAAAAAGTAAAAAGTAGAAGAACCATTAAACTATTAATTTATGGTATATTCTATTTATGGATGTAAATAAAAAAATCTACTTTGTGGTCTCTGGAAGCTTATCATGAAGGGTTCTCCCTCTGCCCGACATAGAAGTTGACCACCACTACTCGTCCCGCGGGTGTCGTAAGAAGCGACAAAGGGAAAGATCCGGAGGATGGGCAGCAGCATCCTTCTGTGTAACAGCAATCATCTGCTACTGCGATCGCCAACCCGCTTGCCTAGCGTGGTGATTATGGGCAAATACCTCCAATGAGCGCGCAATAGTGGCGCGCATTGACTAATACGGGCTGATAATGATGAAAAATAATAATGATGGATGAGTATTCATGATAATATTCATCAATATTAAATATTCTATAGACTGCCTCGTTGGTCTAGTGGTAGCAAGCGCGACTGCTGAGCACGAGGTCCTGGGTTCAATCCCCGGGTCAGGCAAAATGTTATTGGGTTTTTCCATTACGAAATTCTCAGTAGCAGCACGGAGTCTGGAATTGTGCCCGGTTAATGGCAATAGGCTCGCCCCTTATTACTAGGGGCTTATAACATAGCCGGCGAAACGTGGGTGTACTGCACACCTCCGGGCTCTGCCTACCCCCTCTGGGGAATACAGGCGTGAGTATATAAAAAAAAACTAAATATTTACCATCTTAAAGCTGGTTGATGTTCTACTAGTCGCACTCGCAAGTTCAAGTCTGGCGCCACTTGCTCACAGAATTTCTGCATGAAACCAATAATCGTACTTTCGTACAATCTGGAGGACACCCAGAGGCCTAAGCCTTCTAAATCTCCCCTCCCTTTCGTAATCCCGCACAGAGTCAGCAATGAGCGATTGATATCCCGGTGTTACCTGAATTGATAACCGCTTACAATCTGTAGGTAGGCCGTTTATAAAAAAACAATAAAAAAATAAAATAAAAAAAAAACATTTTAAAAGTTGGTAGGATGTATAGACGTTACTTTCCCGCCATTACTAAATAGGCAGAGACAACAACTCATGCAGCCTTGTTTGTTTTTTAACAGAAAGTACTAGGAAACGAGTGTTCTGCTTATCACTCATTTATATTCTCAGTAAATACACCACTATACATAAAACGTAGAAGGTATACTACTTAGTTAATTAAAAGAAAGTATAGAGCTACCCTACAGAAGTATGAACCGTGAGCTCAGGTATGAACACTTTAGCTTATAGCGTAGTGAACTGCTGTGTTGAATTTTGTAAAAATGACTAGAAAATGACTGCCTCGTTGGTCTAGTGGTAGCAAGCGCGACTGCTGAGCACGAGGTCCTGGGTTCGATCTCCGGGTCGGGCAAAAGTGTTATTGGGTTTTTCCATTAGGAAATTCTCAGTAGCAGCACGGAGTCTGGAATTGTACCCGGTTAATGGCAATAGGCTCGCCCCCTATTACATGGGACTTATTTAAAATAGCCGGCGAAACGTGGGTGTACTGCACACCTCTGCCTACCCCCACTGGGGAATACAGGCGTGAGTCTATAAATAAAATAAAATAAAAACTAGAAAACATAATTTAAAAAATGATATTTCGACATTTTGATGAGACCTGCTCTCGCCGCGCTCCGCACATGGCAATGTTGTTGACATTACCACGGTATATTTTCTCTTATATTCTCAGTCTAGCTCTTCTTCTTCGTATCGTATGGTTGATAAAACAAGCTGATGTAAGAGTTTAAACCGCCCGTAGGCCTCTGACATTACACACCCTTGAAAAATATCTCAGGTGTGCTGGTTTTATCACGATGTTTTCCCTCACCGTTTTAGCAACTGATAATAATTTATAATACGCACATAACTTACGAGTCGAGTCAAAAGTCAGAGGTGCGCGCCTTGGGATCGAACTCGAGACTCTTACTTGTCATGCGACGGTCATACCACTAGGCTATCAGTGCTATTGTCGCTATACGCCGACGAGACGCCCGCGTGTGACATCGTTATTATTGTATTATCTGAGAATAGCCTTACGTGAAGGTGATAATAGTAGCTAAGGTAGCGCCTGCGTTAAAATATGGAGCAATCATATTAATCAACTTTGATAGCTATAAAAATATTGACTGCATATTCATTCTTGAAATCTTGATCGCTTGTATTGAGTACCTACGGCTACGCGTCACAATACTGCCGTCATAAGAAAGAACGCCGTACGAGTAACTGTCAATTTTGTCAAAAAATTGTTATTAACATATTCGGAATCAGCAAAGAAAATGCTATCTTATGTTCTTACAAGCTGTAACTCGAATAGATTTAGAGATATCATAAGGATGTTAGTCTTAACTACGACATAAATTCTGGTTATTGAACCTGAAAAGCCTTAATTACGAAATAACGGCTTTTTGCGCTAGTATTTTCGTATTGCTAGTCTGGAAGGCCGCAATTACCAATTAGGGCTTTTTAACTAAGCAAAACCTTTAAATTTACTACAATAAAAAGCCTTAACTTCGCAATAAGGGCTTTTCTATAGCTCTATTATAGAGCTATAGATAAGGAACTAACGATCGAACTATGTCTATGCGAAAACTGGAGCCTTTTTTAAGAATATTGCGCGCACGGAGGAGTGTGAAACTTGGCATAGTAAAAGTTTATATCACAGAGGCAGTCGCTCCGTAGAAAATTGATATTTAGCTGCATCTGGTTAGATTAGAAGCCGACCCCTACAAAGTTTGAGAATAATAAGGCTAGGAGGATGATGCAAACCGTGCCTCGGATAGCACGTTAAGCTGTTGGCCCCGGCTGTCAATTGTAGATCTTTGACAGTCGTTACGGGTAGTCAGAAGCCCGAAAGTCTGACAACCAGTCTTACCAACGGGTATCGTGTAACCCAGTATTTGGGTTGTGGAGGTCTGATAGAAAGAAAGAAAGAAAGAAAATACATTTATTTGACGCGATACAGGCTGATGACACTTACATTAACTTATTATAAATATAAAATAAAAAACACAGATAAGAGGAAATAACAAGAAACAAAAAAAAAAAAAAGGACAGATAAAGAAAGTGCCACCAACATGACCACATCAAAACGGTCACCATCTCAGCATATGCAGGGCGTGGTAACACCCGGCGCTGGTTTTCAGATGGTACCTTTGGCAGTGACTCACGGACGGAGAAAACCAACAATTTAGGTATATATAGATATAAGAACATAGGGTATAATATAATAAAACATGTCTGCAATACGTCAGATTAACTACATACATAAACATAAATACGCAATATAATACAAAAAGATATACTAAAAAATATATATTATAGATGTAATTTAGGCGATACTTAGTAAACTAATTAATAATATTAATATTGATAAAATATAAATATTTTATATTGTATCAGTCCACAATCTACCACCAAGTAGCATCGCATTTTGGCTAAATAACAATTTTGTACTTCCGGCTGTCAAAGTAAAATAAAACGGGTAGATGGACGTAGTGGTGGCATTTTATGAGAGTGACTTGCATAATTTAGCATTAGACCTACCTAGCGGTTTCATAATGTACCTTTTTAATGTGAATAATATCAAATAACAGTTTAAACTCAGTTGTTCAAAAGTTATAGTGCATTAATATGAAAATGCTGTGGCTGTGATGATTACTTACAATGAAATTCGACCGGTAAGAATAAGAATGATTATAAATTGATAATAACACAATTAATATACTTTAATATAATTTAATTAATTTTAATAATAAATAATGTAATAAAATTTTTAGATAAATGATTTGTCAGAATTAATATTATTAAATGCAATTTGAGATGTCAGAACGAATTTTTTTAATTTAATCCTAAATGTATTTATATTTTTCAGATCCCTGATTGGCAGTCGCTCCATGTAAAACACTGGTATTCAGCTGCATCCGGTAAGACTGGAAGCCGACCCCAACATAGTTGGGAAAAGGCTAGGCAGATGATGTATGAGATGAGTAAGCAAACCAAGTAATGTTTCTGATTTTTCCTATACTAATAATCAGTTCTAACCAAATCTTTAAATAGTTCCCGCTAAAGAAAATAACAAATAAGTACTTCACTATTTGCTAAGTCCAGCAAATATTGTTTTTCTCGCGAAAACTGACAGCCCAGCTAACCATATTTGTCTGTGGTTGTTTTATTTTTTCTTTTGCAGTTGGCAGCACTGAGTGGTTGCTTTATTTTTTAATGGCTGGCCTTTTGGCGGGAATGCGAAAAAACATATAGAAGTGCTATTGATTTTAATACGCAAAAATATGATGTTATCTATACTAATATTATAATCTATACTAATATTATAAAGAGGTAAAGTTTTTATGTATGTATGTCAGGGGTAATCTCTGGAACTACCGATCCGATCCTAAAAATTCACCAATAGGAAGCTACTTTATCCCTGAGCTATAAGCTACTTTTTATACCGAAAAAAAGTTGAGTTTTCAGTAAAAAATACCAATATCTGTGATTCAAGTCAGAAAAAAACAGGCAATCTGGCTGCTTATCAACGTGTGTTTACGGGAAAATTTAATAAAAAATGTTTGACCATTTTTTTTTGACGAATCGAAGTCATTAATGTTTTTGAGTGCTTGTGGTGGGAACGGCATTGTGAAGTCGCGGGTTCGGGTCCGGGCGTGTAATAATGGTCCTAGTTGAATTGAGATCCTATTCATCACTTTGTAAAGATTTTATTCGGTTTTTTTAAGCGTATTTCTTGAAATTGACTTCAAATACATAATGGTGGTTAGTCTTGGCTTTCTGTATTGCGGGTTTGATTTCCGGGACGAGTATTTATGGGATTGTAGTTTGTTTTTGTATAATAATAATTATTGATTTGTTGTTACAACAATTTCTTATTCCTACCTACCTACATAGTCTGTATCCTGTATCAGTCCACTGCTGGACATAGGCCTCTTCTCATATGCATAACTTATTTTATGTGTTCATTAGAAGGTCTTCTTTCTTCTTCTTATCGTGTGGTTGATGAAAAACCTGGTGTCAGAGTTTAAACCGCCCGTAGGCCTCTGACATGGCTTTACACACTATTGAAAAGTCTCTCAGGTGTGCTAGTTTCATCGCGATGTTTTCCCTCACCGTTTTAGCAACTGATAATTAATTTATAATACGCACATAACTTACGAAAAGTCAGAGGTGCGTGCGCCTTGGGATCGAACTCGAGACCTCTGACTTGTCAGTCGACGGTCGTACCACTAGGCTATCAGTGCTGTATCAGTGCTATTAAAAGGTATTTGCCCTTAATTGCCACGCTGTAGTAGTCGATCGCAGTAGCAGATGGTTGCTATTACAAAGTAGGACCACACCCGGGGGACGAATAAGGGTGGTTTTATTCTTAGGCCGGAAACCACACGGCACCTTTCAGTAATCAAAACAAATGAAAATAATAATATGTATAATATTTATTTTTATCCTATGGTGATGACGGAGAATGGATAAGATTAGAAATAAGTATATAAGAAAGAGTCTGAAAGTGGCACCGGTTACTGAAAAATTAAAAAGTAACCGACTGTCTTGGTTCGGCATGTGATGAGAAGAGAGGAAAATCATGTTGTGCGAAGAGTATTAAGATTGGATGTAGATGGATACAAGAAAAGAGGCAGACCTAGGAAGAGATGGATGGATTGTGTGAAGGATGATATGGCGAGAAAGGAAGTGACTACTGAGATGACGGGTGATAGAGATGTGTGGAGAAAGAGGACATACTGACAACAAATAAATTGGTAAAAGGGTAGGAAGATGACGGCTCTTTATGTGACTGTGAACTATTTTAATTTTATTGTTATCCCATGCTATACAGCGTGTAACAGAAGTCCGAAATAATACTTAAGGCCATGTAGGTATATCATGAAGAGAATCACCTGTGAAAATATTGAATGCAAAAGAGGCATTTTTTTTTCATACAAAATAATTCTTTCGATTTCATTTTCTTCAATAATGACAGATTTTATTATCCTATGCGTGCCTAGTGCTTACTTAAAGAATTTATTGACGGTAAATAACCGGATTCGTGTTGATTTACCTTTCAACTGATGCCTAGGGCCGAATTTAAAAGATTTTGGTAAAAACTTTGACCGTGGTTTACTCGAGTATTGTTTGGGGTTCGGTTCCAAAACCCATGCTCAAGGATTGTTTATAGGGTACCTTATACGCCCTTAATGTATTATTTCGGACTTCTGTTACACGCTGTATATTATACTTCTTCTTCTTTGGTTAATGGCCCACGAGCTGACTTGTCACCAACTCTGCCAGTGTCAAAGACGGCAGCAATTAAGACTTGCAGCCTATCGGACTATAAAATACTGTTTATCGTGAGTGCGGAAGTAAATATTGATTTATATTTTGCTAGAAGTCCTATTCTATTAGCTATTAATATTAGAGTAGTATTTAACTGCAAATCAAAAAATCTTCCTTTTGTATTAAAAATAAATCAAACCTAATCAAAAATACTGATTGAACAGCAAAATAGTTATTTCAAAATATTATAATTTTAGCAACAATTAATGTTTCTGTCGCATTGCTGTTTATTTAAACGTGGAGCTTTTGGGGGAGGTACTACCCCCCTAAAAGGAAAATATCCAACCCCCCCCCTTTTCGAGTTTTTTTTAATCCTAACCTTGGCTAGCCCCAAGTCGTTTTGTGTGGTTAAAAAAAACCTTATCTCCCGTTTTTTTTTAAATTAGTAAGAACTCGGTAAGGTCACAAGCATAACCTTACCTAACCTAAGTAGTCTAAATAAATATCGGGAGTTTTTTTTTATTGCGAGCCCCCCTTTATGGGGCTCCGCCCTCCGCCCTCCGCCCTAACTTCTATTTAGAGTATTCTCTCCGGTTCAAACACAAAACAAAAACCAAGCTATGTACGCTTGGGTAAATTTGCAATCAGTATATTTGATGTGAATAATATTTAATTGATGAATATAAATTGATGGGCGATAAGTTTTTTGATGTGCATTTAAAAATATCCCATAATATTATAGAGTTAGTTAACCAAATTATTAGTTACATTTGAGGCGTTCATCTTTTGTAAAGTTGGTGTAGAAGTCAGCTGTAATCCTCTCCTAATCTCATCAGAGTCCTCTGATATCAGCGTAAACTTTTCGGACTCTGTTAAATTCTGCGCAGTTTTATCATTTTCCACAGTCGAAGTATTGAAGTTATCATTAATTTCTTGCTGTAATTTCATTTTCTTATCAAAATTCTCGTTTTTATCAATTCTGTTTGTTGTTGCTTTAAATTTAAGGGGGATTGTTGAAAGCGAAACCTCTAGTTTACTATTTTTAACCATTTTTGATGGATTAAATGTCGTTCTTGCTTTTACTGGGATAGATACTGGTATGAATACTAGTATTTTAGTTGTAGACTCAGTATTTATATCAGTAGGTGTAGTGGAAGTTGTTTCTGGAGTTTCGTTTGTAGTGCTTTCTACCGTAGAAGGGTTCTCAGTTGAACGTTTGCTCTGTGTTTTCAACGTTTCGCCCCATTCATCAACTTCATCGTAATTATTTAACGTTGGTACCTCTGGTCTAATTTTTGATGTGTCTCCATTAACATCTGCTACTTCCAAATCGTCAGGTTTAAGATCTATTGTCTCTGTTATGTTAATAGTTTTATCATTAGTATTATTTGTGTTATCAATAACAGCTTTAGTAACATCGACATCGTACAGACGTTCCGGTTTTTTTATTTCATCATCATTGAGTGACTGATTTGCGTTTTCATCATCTGAATTTTGTCTAAAGTGAACATCTCTATTTAGTCTGAACTCTTTTGATGTCAGTTCTCGATAGGTTCTCCCACTCGATCTATGCTCCTTTCCTTTCTTATATTTTCCTTTCTTCTCTTTTAAATCTTTAACACGTTTACCTTCTTTGAGTCTGCTTTTAACATCTCTTAATTCTCTCTCTATATCCTTTATTTTCCTAATAACATCTTCGTCAATAACAGGAGAATTAGCTTGTTTCCTTGATTGATAGAAAGATTTCAAGAGCTTATGTTCTTTCGGTTTATTTTTGAGGGAACTGATGGGATTAGCAACAAGCGGGTTAGCATCTAACGTGTTATGAATACTGTAACTAGCGAAATTTTTGTAACTGATCAGCGGGTTAGCTGGTAGCGAATTGTGGATACGCAGACTGGAGGAATTTTTGGGGGCGACCAGTGGATTTGCAGGCAACACGTTGCGAGTTCTGTCTGTGGGGACGTTGTTCCTGTGGACTAGTGGGTTAGCTGACAATGTGGTTTCGTAGTCACGTGTCATTCTCTTCCTGCTTCGGCGTTCCTTCGAAGAATCTGAGGAGTCCTTTGTTAGGGCAAGAATTTTACTGAAACATGAATTGTATGTATTAGTTGGAGGTACACTCGGCTATCAAGCTATATACATTTCCAGTATAAGCTGACATCTTGTTGATCGAAGAGTCTATACAATGCGAGGTCAGATTATACTGGTTTTTTATAGATTGAAATGTAGCTCTGTGTACAGGGTAATTGAAAATACTTTGGGTAGATAAAATTTAGGGAAATTGAATCACCATCGAAAAAGGGCAGCAAATTGAACTGTCAAATTAGTCCACGATTAAAATTCTTGTGTGAATTGATAACTTTGACAGCTCTATCCCTGTCTAATGATTTCTGTTGGAAAGTGAGATAGTGAGTTAGAGATTGTGCAAGAGATTTAGCAACATTTGTATTGCTGCTAATTCTCTTGCACATGCTCTAAACTAATTTAGACTCACTATCTCTCTTTCCAACAGAGATTATTAGAAAAGGATAGAAGATTTTTAGAGCTGTCAAACTAGTCCATAAGCGTCATATCAACGAGAATTTAGTCGGGATGTCTTAAAGGTCTCTTCTAATTTCACATCAATTGCTAGGACGTAGATTTATTTGACAGCTCTAATTTGACAGTTCAATTTGCTGTCCTTTTTCGATGGTGTTCATTAGAAACAGATACAGTTAGACTAAAATTAGTTTAGCGGGATGTGCAAGAGATAAAAGCAACATTATCTTACTTATTATCCTCAATTTGTGAGTCAGAGAAATATTCAGAACTTGATTTTAAAACTAAATGAGGTTTGTGTGCTCGGACTTTATGCTTCCTTTGTTTTTTTAATTCAGAATTATCTCGCATATGTTTTTTTTTATGTTTTTTATCTTTGTGTTCAATTCCAGTTCTAGATTCAGACGCATCATTCTTTGATTTTCCATCGTTTAGTTCTCTGTCTGTTTCATCATCTGAATGATGATTTATTGTTTCTATAGGTTTCGAATCATGTTTCTTGTGATGTGATTTATGTTTACGTGTTTTTTTGTCTTTATGTCTGGTGTTATGTTCTGATCTTTTTCTAAATGGAGTTTCGCTGACTTCTTCTACCAATTGACTGACATGTCTTAGAGATTTACTGGAGTGCACTTTCGAATTGTTGATTAACAACCGATCTCCAGTTTTTTTCTTTTTGTGAGACTTTTTATATTTTTTCGTTGTAGCAGCTTCGTAAAGCGATATATATTTTTGTTCCAATTTGCTTTTCAACCTTGCTACAGCACCGCTTGGAAACTTTTTGGATTTAGGTTCATCTTCATTTTTCAATTCTTTTTTAGATTGTTTTGGTGTTGTAGAAAGTGTGATCTTCGTCATTGCTAATTCTTCGGATGCTTTCACAATTTCAGCATCCAAGTCAGCTTTGACAAGTCGCTTTTTAGATTTGCTTAATTTATTTTTATGTTTTTTCGTTTGGTTTTTACTAGATGTAACAACCTGTCGTTTATCGTTTATTTCTTTAGGTATCTTCTCTAACTCTTTCTCTTTTATTGGTGTTTCAATTGCCTTATAAAATTTAGGTTCGGAAGGTACTTTTTTATGTTTATTTACTTTATTGGTCTTCTTATCTGATTTTTGATTAACAGAAGCTACATTGAATGAAATAGGAGTAATTTTATGCTGTTTCCACAAACTTTCAACTTTATCTTTTAATTCTCGTCTAGCATTATGATTGAGTTGGGTGTAATGATCGAAAATAATAGCCCTGATTCCATCTTTAACTATATCTACCAAATTAGAGGTATGTTTGCTTGCCTTTGAGTCTTTAAAAACATCTAAATTATTCAACACATCCACGAATTTGTTTTTAGAGTTATACATGTAGAGCGAATCAATGTAATCCATGAGTTCTTTGAAGGGTTTGTCATATAGTTGATTTTGTAGTACCTTCGTGATAACTTTTAGCTTCTTTCTCACAGCTACTGGTTTATCTATCAACTCGTTTAATTTTGTATCAACAAACTGTCTGAGATCATAATTCTCTAAAAGTTCATGAAATTTGCAACCTCTGTAATGATACTTTCTTATTTCTTTGTTGAAAATATCGAAGAAGTCTTGGAGGTCTGCGTCTTCGTAACTTTGGAGTGTTTCTAGAAATTCTTGAGCGAAGCCAGTGAAAGTATCAACTTTCGTGGCTCGGAATGCTCTTTGAGGAGTCGAATCAGGTGAGATAGCTTTCTTAACATTACTGATGAATTGGGCAACGTTGTCAAGGAACTGTATATCTCCAGCGCGGTCTTTATTTCTAAATTCTACGACAGTCTCTAGAGCTAAGTTCACGCTACGATTATGCTCCTTTTTTGTTTCAATAAATTTTGGGCAAGCTGAAAAAAATTATAAATTTGTAGTATTATTAGTTACAATAGGACTGTAGAGTCGTGATAGCCTAATGGTATGACCGTTTGACTGGCAAGACCTCTGACTTTTCGTAAGTTATGTGTGATAGCACGTTAAGCTGTTGGCCCCGGCTGTCAATTGTAGATCTTTGACAGTCGTTACGGGTAGTCAGAAGCCCGAAAGTCTGACAACCAGTCTTACCAAGGGGTATCGTGTAACCCAGCATCTGGGTTGTGGAGGTCTGTTAGCAGTCGCTCCATGTAAAACACTGGTATTCAGCTGCATCCGGTAAGATTGGATGCCGACCCCAACATGATTGGGAAAAGGCTAGGCTTAAGCAGTGATAGCCTAGTGGTATGACCGTTGGACTGCCAAGTAAAAGGTCGTAAGTTCGAAACCTCTGACTTTTCGGATTCATATCGGTTTTAGAAATTATAATTATGACTTGCTAAAACGGTGAGGGAAAACATCGTGAGGAAAGTAGCACACCTGAGAGATTTCTCAACGGTTTGTACAGCCATGTCAGAGGCCTACGGGCGGTTTAAACTCTGAATCTGTCTAAAAATTGATGTAGCAACACTGAAGTCAATTATTAATAAAACTAAATAAATCTATGGTCCTTAAAACTAATAAAATAAGTACCGAATATCACAAACAGAAGAATACAAGTATACACTAACATTTTATAAAAATACTGACTTTTTATGGTAGCTATAAAAACATAGGTAGGTACTTGGCACATTCACCAATTTTTATATTTTTAATCTGATAAGTAAAATTTATACGCAATAAAAATGAAATAGTACTTTTAACTCAATGTTGACATTTTGTTTTTTTAAACTAACATATTATTTTGTTTTTAAATCGATATTTAGTGTCAATTGTGAATTTTATTTTGAAAATTAAAAAAATACTAACACTGGCTTGAAATATTAGAGTATGATAAACTGATTTCGTAAAAAAAATATACGTTTGTAATAATCCTTTACTAATTAAAAAAATTATAAAAAAATATTCTCTGTTCGGTTTCGATTTTTTAAAATAATTACTTAAAATGTTTTTTTATTTTCTTTTTGTAGATAAATTCTATTTTTTTTAATTGATACTTTAGTCATTTAAAAAGTAAATTTTGAATAATTATGTTAATTATAATTTATAGTTTACTAGTGTATACTAATTTTGCTGTTGGAAGTCCGAATAATGGTAAAGGTAACACTTTATTTGAGCTCAACGTATCTTTTTTTTCCTTTTTTTTACTCTTTAATGGAATTTTTGATATTATAACCTCGATGGGTCCTGTGTATAATGTATGTACTATATGTAGGTCCTATATCTAGGGTATGTATGTATAATATAGATAGCGAAAATTACCAAATTGATACTTTGTTTATACGTAGGACCCAAAAATCTATTATTTTTAAACAGTTTTACTTAGCTTGACCTGTTTATTATTTGGTTTAAATTTAGTAATCGATATTTCACCCCCTTCCTGTTGACAGATTGATCTGATATTTGGTACACAGCTTTAGTTTTGATGACAAAACCGTATTACAAAAAAAAATTACTTACCTACTTATATTATTTATACATGTAATCTATCATTATTTTTTAGGATTTGTGTACATTTCAGTCCCCTAAAATTTATACTGATCCTATACGGATCTCAAACTTTGAGATTCAAAATGAAAATCGAAAATTGACATTTCATTCAAAGTGACTGGTCACGTGACTCACGTTTGTATGAGAAGTTGCATTTTAGTTTTTAGATTTCGACCTATGTTCCTTGGGGAAAGTTGTTCAGTTTCATGGACCTTATTACCTCCTAAAATTTGGCAGGTTTTTAAAACAACATGGTGTATTGTATACTGAGTTCTTATAACATGTTATAGGACAATTATTTAATAAGAAAATTTGAAAAACTGATACCAGCGGGATTCGAACCCACGATCTTTGACGTACCGTGTCGACGCTCTAACCGCTGAGCCACCGTATCCAACCAGCATCAATTGAAATTTCAAATCTCTTTCTACGCCTAGCGCGTGAGGTAATATCTATCGGAATACATTACGTATCCGACTCAGTGTTCCAAACTTTGCAGTTTTTAGAAGGCCAAAAGTTTTTTTTCTTTTATTAATTTTAATTTGGACAGTGGTCTTTTTTTGTATTTATTTTATTTCTTTTATACAGCGTTATTTGTAAAACACCAGCATCCTTAAAAAGGGTCATTAAACTCATCATAATGAACAACCTTTACTATGGGACCGAACCTGAAATCGTAAAAAAAAATCAGCTATTCCATACATTTATACTCACATGACTCAACAGAATGTATGGAATAGCTGATTTTTTTTTACGAAAATAAATACAAAAAAGACCACCAAATTAAAATCAATAAAAGAACCAAAAAAACAAAGCTAAATCTATGCCCAATATTGCCCACAGACACAACCACAAGCCGATCGAAGTCGAAGATCGAAACCGTAATAAAAAAAACGAAATAACTAGTCTGTGTCCCAGTGTCTATGGGCAAAAATGGCGACCTCTAATAAAAAACAGCAAATCCACAAGATTTTCAAATCTCTCTTGTCCATCCAAATTTTGTCTGGAAGATATCCCTTTTAGCGATAAGACCGCTCATTGTACCTCTAATTTTAGTAATAAGACTCCATATTATGTAATTTCAATGGTGTAGAATAAAGAATTTTCTATTCGATCCTATTTCCACCGAAAATGTGCTCATGGGAATTGAAATTCTCCCAAACAATACTAAATTCTTTCTTATCCAATTCAGTTCTCTCTTCGTCGGTGGAAACCTCAACTTTTAGGCGCAACGCAAACAGAAGGAGACTTAAGGCGAGGACACGGCGCAGACGCGATTACTCCATACATTTCTATAGAGTCTGACGCGAGATTGGAAATGTATGGAGAAATCGCGTCTGCGCCGTATCCTCGCCTCACGTCTCCTTCTGCTTGCGTTTAGGCTACAAGTCCCTAATTGAATTAAAAAAATTCCAGAAAATTTCAACGAAAATGAAATAGCGCAGAAGCTACACCACTCTCTATACCAAGTGAAGTCAATTCTTAAAGACGTTCAACAGACTGCTTATAAAAACAAAACCCAGTTAACAGAACGGAATGCTCAGGAAAATCAAGAACCAGATCAAGTTCCTGAGTTACAACCAGTTCGAGAACCAGATACACTCCACCTAGAACAGAGTCGTTCATTGTTGGGCCAAATAGATAAACCCAAGGATTCAGACTCATTTTTACGTTCTTCACATTTAAAAAAGGACTCATTGGATATGTTTGACTACCTAGATATGACGTCAACAAATTTTAGAGACTTCTTAGATTACAGTGTAACTGACTTTTGGTGGAACAATCCCCCTTGGGATAAAAAGAAAGAGCGTGATCGAGAAAAGACTACAAAACGGATTTTATATACTCCAGATCTTTTTCGAGATAAACAAACTCCAGAATCAACGATAGAACCGGCATCTACAACTGAAGCTGTTACTGAAACCGCTGCTACAGAAACCGTTGTTCCAGAACTCGCTGTCACAGAAACCGCTGTTACAGAAATCGCTGACACAAATCCACCAACAGATCCACCCGTGCCACCTTCAGTTCAAGATCTAGAAATCGCTAATACAGAAATCGCTGTTACAGAACCCGCTCTTATAGAAACCGTTGTTATAGAACGCGCTGTTACAGAAACCGCTGATACAAATCCACCAACAGATCCACCCGTGCCATCTTCAGTTCAAGATCGAGAACTTGCTGATACAGAAATCGCTGTCCCAGAAACAGCTGTTACAAATCCACCAACAGATCGGCCCGCGCCATCTTCAGTTCATCCTGAACCTGCAATTCCGCCCAAACCTGCACCAGATGAACATAATGATGAGCCTCCCAAAGCAACACCTCCCAAACGAACACCTCCCAAACGAACACCTCCCAAAGACTCTAAGCCTGGACCTAGAAGACCAAAATTTGTTTCGCAGAATATAAGTTCAGATACATTGCATAAGTCCAAAAAATTTGATTTATATGCAGAGTTTTCTTCCTTTTTGAGAACATTTAGTTGGTGTAAGTATAAATATACGAATAAATTAAGTTCCCCCGCGACTTTTATTTATTTTATTTATTTCTTTACACATTAGGTACATACACATTACATGTTCTATTATTTGCCAAACTGTAAAACAGTTTGTCGGCAACGAGTTCTCATAATATCTTAATCTATCCGTGTGTAACAAGTGTCCAACATTATTACTACTTATTACTACTTCATTATGTATAATTACTAACTAACTAGCTAATTATAATTGTGTATAAAGGTACAAACAGTTTCGTCACATCTCCCAGATGATGTGTTTTGAGCGATATATTATATTATGGTTATGTACATTTATGAATTATGTAGTGTATGTTTTATCTGGGCCTTTAATAAGTTTAGTCTATTGTTATATATAATTATCTTATATAGTATATTTATATTATTATGTATTGTTGTTCAATATATTTATTACCATGACAGTCCCATGATGTATTTATTAAGTATGCTATGTATATAACTATATAATTAGGTACTTGGAGGAACAACTGAGAAAGGTGTATTCACCAGATCAGCTACGGACAAAGTGACAGGTTCAGTTCACTTCGTACAGGTTTTTGATGATAAGCATAAAATACTTGGTATAATTTACATTGGGATTATCCCAATGTAATTTCCCAATTCAGCATAGTAATCACTACGCAACATCACTACATAGTATAAAACAAAGTCGCTTTCTCTGTCCCTAAATCCCTATGTATACTTAAATCTTTAAAACTACGCAACGTATTTTGATGCGGTTTTTTAATAGATGGAGTGCTTGAAGAGGAAGGTTTATATATATTGCACTCGTGCAAAGCCGGGGCGGGTCGCTAGTAATATTATAAAATATTAATGTTCTCCCATAATGCCATAAATACTGTTGACATAAATAAAATAAAGTAAAATATAAAAAATAGTCTATAAAATATAGTAGCCCACCAGTATCGGGAACAGGGTCCAAGCTACCGGTGGTTAGGGCTCCAGAGAGAGGAACCTCCTGACTATGCGAGCTGTGTCCAGGAGTACCACCATCAGCATCAAGTCCTTCATCCAGCCATCTAACGAGATCCTCTTAAGGTGTTGATCGAGGCTCTTGGATTTTAATCCATGGACTGAAACGACTATCGGCACAATGACAGCTGAGTCCACATCCTACATGTTGACAACCTCTTGGGCCAAGTCTAGATATTTTATCTGTTTATCTTTTTCGGCCTTTACGAGGTTCCCGACATGCGGGATGGTGACATCAACAATCACTGCGTGGTGCTGTAATACTTAAAACCTTTCTTACAACATATCCTTCACCCCTCTGCATTGAGTCCATTAGTGGTATGACCGTCAACTGACAAATCAGTCGTCTCGGGTTCGATCTCAAGATCTGGCTTTTCGTAAATTAATATATATAAATTAATTATCAGTTGCTAAAACGGTGAGGGAAAACATCGTCATGTAACCAGCACACCTAAGAGATTTCGATGGTGTTTAAAGTCATGTTAGAGGCCTACGGGCGGTTTAAACTCTGACGTAAGATAAGAAGAAGAAGACTTCTTAACTTTTCAATCACTGAAAGCACATGAGTAAATAAAAGGTACTGAAAGCTAGGTCTAATCTATATTTTTAAACGGTTTTATTTGCTTCAAATTTAGTAATCGATATTTCACCCCTTTCCTGTTGACAGATTGATCTGATATTTGGTACACAGCTTTAGTTTTGATGACAAAACCGTTTTACGTAAAAAACAAATGTTTACTTTTATTAATATTATTTTCAGTAAAAGGAGTTCCCACAAAACATCTAAGAGGATTACAAACTCTGAAACCACTACTACCAACTCTAAAGATAGTTGTATCAACTTCCACCAAAGGAACTCCACCTACTGCCTTAGCGAATCAGTCTCCAGGTCTTGCTGAGGTTGACGGTAATGTAATACATCATCCTCCTAGCCTTATTATTCCCAAACTTTGTTGGGGTCGGCTTCTAATCCAACCAGATGCAGCTGAATATCAGTTTTCCTCGGAGCGACTGCGTATCTGACCTCAACCCAAAGGGATACGATATTCTAAAGTTAGATTAGTTGAAATTATTTAATAAGAAATTCGCAAAAACAACTGACTCGTTGATGGTCAGTCCCCGATTTTCCTCAAGGACATAATAGAAGACACAATGAAAGGTTTACCGAGATAAGAAGTAGGCGTAAGTCTTTTAAAACATATTTTTATGTATGTTTTTTACATGTTTATGCATATGATTTATTTATTAAATGAAATTATTTAATAAGAAACTTGCAAAAACGACTAACTTGGGCGGGACTTGAACCCGCGATCCCTGGCGTGCCGTGCCATCGCTTGTGCACATACACGGCACGCCAGGGATCGCAGGTTGAAGTCTCGCCCGAGACAGCACAGATACAATTATTTGCATATACGTTTAGTTTTGATATTCTTACATAAGGTGCTTCTAAATTATCTGCCACGGCTGCAATGGGAGATAATATTGGTTATTTATATTACAATAGTGAAGTTTTTTTAGCTAACGTCATAATTGTTTTTCTTTTGCCTGCGTTTTATTGCGTAGGTCTCATTCTGCTCCATGCTCCAATTCTTTTTTTACTGTTCCGGGTTACGAAATTTCTTCACTATTGTAATCTATATACCCAATACTTTCTCCCATTGCAACCGTGGCAGATAATTTAGAAGCACATTATATAAAAGCTTGGTTAAAATCTTTCTCTAGGTGCTGTTGTTCTGGTCCCTACCCCCTCTGCAGCAGCAGGAAGCCGAGATTGGATCACTGTAGTGCCCATACCACCACATGAGGAGACATCAACGCCTACGACAGCTGGGGACGTTTTACATGGACGTATGTACCTCTAAACTTAAATTAATCGAGATAAATATAATCCTTAGAGTATACAGAGTTATTTGTAAAACACCGACAACCTGAAAATTACGTTTTCCAGTAATTTTTGCAAAATTCAACACAGCAGTTAACCATGTTGTTATAAGCTAAAATGTAACTTTTTCGCTCGTGGAGCCTAGTTGAATCACAGTTGATCGCGGTATGATCGCGGAAGGACCTCGTGTCGCGGCCGCGTTGTTCATTCTGTAGGGTTGCTCGATATTTTCTTATACAGGGTTATTTGTAAAACACCAGCATCCTTAAAAGGGGTCATTAAACTCATCATTATGAACAACTTCTACTATGGGACCAACATTTGCTTCATGGGACCAACCCAGAAATCGCAAAAAAAAATCAGCTGTCCCATACATTTTATTTATAATTTTTTATAATTTTGTTCACATAACTCATCAAAATGTATGAGCAGCCGACGCTTAGCAGTTAGAGCGTCGGCACGGTATGCCGAAGATCGTGGGTTCGAATCCCATCAGTGTTAGATTATCCACCATCATTGTTAGGTGTTGCTTAGATTTTTCAAGACGTGATTTTGTATTAAGTTTTTAAGCTATTGACTGCATAAATAAAAAAAATATTATAATTGCATAAGTTGATAAAAAATGCTATGCAATAGCTTTACCGCGGCAGTCCCCGAGTGCCACATTTTTTTTCAGGTATAACACCCAAGAAAACATCTACGGATCCGTACATTGAGGAGTTATTGAAACAAATGGACACAGATAATATTGGATATATGGAAGTATTTCTGTTAAAATTCTTTTACCTACTCGCGACGAAAAAAGCGGACCACACTAAAAGGGTTCTAATCCATGCCGAATATATTATTAGCGCGTAAGTAATGACTGTGTATCCCTTTTTAAACGGTTTTACTTAGCTTGACCTGTTTATTATTTGGTTCTTTAGTAATCGATATTTCACCCCCTTCCTGTTGACAGATTGATCTGATATTTGGTACACAGCTTTAGTTTTGATGACAAAACCGTTTTACGTAAAAAAAAATACTTGTATTATTTAAGTGAAGGTTCAGCAGTGATAGCTTATGGTATGACCGTTGGACTGCCAAGTCAAGGTTGGAAACCCAGACTCCTCTGACTTTTAAGAGGCAAAGTGTTATTGGGTTTTTCCATTAAGAAATTCTCAGTAGCAGCACGGAGTCTGGAATTGTCCGGTTAATGGCAATAGGCTCGCCCCTATTACATGGGACTTATAACATAGCCGGCGAAACGTGGGTGTACTGCACACCTCTGCCTACCCCCTCTGGGGAATACAAGCGTGAGTCTATAAAATAAAAAAACAGAAATTCAATTATTGTTTTTCGCTCTTTAAAAGGCGGGTTTAGCGAAATACCTTTATCCCTCTCTGTCTGACTAAATTAATGCGTTAAAGTTATGTTTCTATCTCTTTCTCCCTGTAGAATGCACCAGAGTGGTAGGCTCGCTTATTTTGGCAAGCCACTGCTTCACATCACACTTAACTTATCCAGGATCAACGGGTTACCATATGATGTCTTGCAGAGTGAGTACGTTGAAAGTCAAACATATTTTATACGCCGCGTACACACCCGCTCTTGAAAATGGACACCGTTTGAGTTCGAAAATACTCGGGTATTAAGTTTGGAGCAATGAGTCGGATACGTAATGTATTCCAATAGATATTACCACACGCCCTAGGCGTATAAAGAGATTTGAAATTTCGACTGATTCTGATGGGATACGGTGGCTCAGCGGTTAGAGCGTACGCACGGTATGCCGAAGATCGTGGGTTCGAATCCCATTCGTATCAGTTGATTTTTTCAAATTTCTTATTAAATATTTATACTCGGGTATTCCCCGAAATCAATACGTGAGTAAAGCCGTATCAATATTTAATGTATGATTTCGTCCTATTTGAACTTTTGAGAGTTGTAATCATCATCATCATCAGCATCATAGGCCTCTTCCAATGCGCTCCACTATTGTGCGCTCATTGGAGATATTTGTCACACTCGCTACTCTGGGTAAGCGGATTGGTGATCGCAGTAGCAGATGATTGCTGTTACACAGAAGGATGCTGCTGCCCATCCTCCGGGTCTTTCCCTTTGTCGTTTTTACGACACCCGCGGGACGAGTAGGGGTGGTTCTATTCTTAGGCCGGAAACCACACGGCATTTAAAGATATATAAATATAATGTGTTTCTAGATGTACGACATTAAATTAGCACAGTACTAGTCCATCTAAACATTTTAAAACCTAAAGATCAGTAGTTAATAGAAGATTTTCGAACAAATAAATAGCAGAATCAACTGCATAAAACGTAAACACGCTTAGGGCGCGTCAGAGTGGAATCGAATGACACCTTTCTCTGTCTTTCAAGCAGCACGATTGCAGTTTCTTGCCCTTACAATGTTTTTTTTTATCTAACGTCATAATTTTTTTCTTTTGCCTGCGTTTTATTGCGTAGGTCTAATTCTGCTCCATGCTCCAATTTCTTTTTTTCTGTTCCGGGGTACGAAATTTCTTCACTATTGTAATCTATATACCCAATACTTTCTCCCATTGCAACCGTGGCAGATAATTTAGAAGCACATTATATATGTATGTATGTAGATATAAGTAGGCATTTCTATGTCGAAACTTTGACTGCCTCGTTGGTCTAGTGGTAGCAAGCACGACTGCTGAGCACGAGGTCCTGGGTTCGATCCCCGGGTCGGGCAAAGTGTTATTGGGTTTTTCCATTAGGAAATTCTCAGTAGCAGCACGGAGTCTAGAATTGTGCCCGGTTAATGGCAATAGGCTCGCCCCCTATTACATGGGACTTATAACATAGCCGGCGAAACGTGGGTGTACTGCACACCTCTGCCTACCTCCTCTGGGGAATACAGGCGTGAGTCCATAAATAAATAAATAAATAAATTTCTATGTCACAGGATACGCAGCCATGATGTACTATATGTTGAAAAATAGAAAAGAGAGCTGCGAGCCGGACACTAACTCCATCATTGAGTACGCTGACTCGCTGTACTCGGACAAAGAAGGGGAAGCGCTGTTTGACATCATCAAAGAATTTGATCGACATCCAGAAAATAGTATGTTCTGAACGTCTATATTAGGAACGCCACGTATAAAAGGCGTAACGCGCGGAAAGAGCACGAGCATAGTATAATTTCGATCACAGCAGCCAATCTTAACGGAGATTAGCCATCTACGCAGGAGATAATATTATAGTGCATTGATGAAAACAACATGAAAATCGGTGCCGTAGTTTTTGAGTTTATCGCGAACAGACAAACGCGGCGGAGGACGGTATTATAGTATGTGGTGATTAGGACAAGGGCAGGAAGATATCATCTGCCTAGCCTTTTCCCAACTATGTTAGGGTCGGCTTCCAGTCTTACCGGATGCAGCTGAATACCAGTGTTTTACATGGAGCGACTGCCTATCCGACCTCCACAACCCACATACTGGGTTACACGATACCCCTTGGTAAGACTGGTTGTCAGACTTTCGGGCTTCAGACTACCCGTAACGACTGTCAAAGATCTACAACTGACAGCCGGGGCCAACAGCTTAACGTGCGCACCGAGGCACGGAGAGTGATAATTAATTAATAATACGCACATAACTTACGAAAAGTCAGAGGTGCGCGTCGGTGAGGAAGATATTGATATAATATTTACCTTTTCTAGTGACTAAGTCTGATAGCGAGTTGTGTAAAGCGATGATAGAAGCCTTCTTGGCACCGATGAGACGTTTGCACGCATCAGAACGGGGGACCAGACTGTTTGACTCAATCAATAATGCGTTGATGATCAGGTTCCCCGATTTACCGCAAGGACATCATAGAAGATACAATGGAAGGTTTACCGGGATAAGGAGTGGGTGTAAGTCTTTTAAAACATATTTTTAAGTATGTTTTTTACATGTTTATGCACATGATTTATTTATTAAATGAAATTATTTAATAAGAAACTCGTAAAAACAACTGATTTGGGCGGGACTTGAACCCTCGATTCCTGGCGTGCCGTGCTATCGCTTTACCAACTAAGCTACCCAGTCCTGCCCGCTTCAGTTGAATTTCGGTGGCTTAGTTGGTAAAGCGATGGCACGGCACGCCAGGGATCGCGGGTTTAAGTCCCGCCCGAGTCAGTTGTTTTTGCGAATGGTTTTGCTGTTACACACGTCGTAGTCTGAAATCGCCAACACGCAGTGAGCTAGCGTGCTGAATAATGCTCGACCCTTCTCTGTATGAGAAGAGGCCTTTGCCCTGCAGCTTTTATTCAGGGAGCTGACAATATCGATGCGTGCCGTTAGTGCCGTGTGGTTTCCGGCCTAAGAATAGAACCACCCCTACTCGTCCCGCGGGTGTCGTAAGAAGCGACAAAGAGAAAGATCCGGATGGACACCAGCATCCTTCTGTGTAACAGCAATCATCTGCTACTACTAACCAACCCGCTTGCCCAGCGTGGCGATTATAGCAAATACCTCCAATGGGCGCACAATAGTGGCTCGCATTGGGAGAGGTCATGTTCAGCAGTGGACTAATACAGGCTGATGGTGATGATGATAACTATATCACTGATACTGAACACGAAGCAGTAAAAAATCAGTTTTGTTATTTCTAGTTTTTGAGTATTTAGGAAAAATGTTTGATATACACTGGCCGCCAAAACTAAGTAGTACACTTTTAAAATTGCAATAACTTTTAAAGTACACAAGATATATTTTCGAAATAAAAAGGATTAGAAAAAGAATTCTTTTTTTTATTTATAAAGTTCATAGTTGATAAAAAAAATTAAGGAGTGGCTAAAAAAAACTTTACAAAACAAAAACACTCCTTTTCAAATTGCTCTCTTACTTTTAACTTTTTGTTTTGTGATTTTATTTTACATTTATTTCTTGATCTATGAATTTGGATTCAAAAGCCTAGGTAACTACAGCACTTAAACTTTATTTCTCATGCCTCTTTGACCTTAAGGATGTGCAAAAATCATGAAACTTTTCTAAAACTAGGCATCAGTATGTCGGAGTGTAAAAATGGTGGGTGTAACAATAAAAACGGTCCGAGAGGTAAAGGAAAGATTCGAAGAAACTGATAACCATCTGAAAAGACCTTGTAATGGCAGACGCAGGTACACTAGTACCCGAGAAAACCGCTATATTGTTTCCACTGTGTTGAGAAATCGCCACCTCAATGCAGTTAAAGTCCGGCAACAGGTTCTTCAGACACGAAGAGACTACATCAGTGACAGTGCAGTGAGAAGAAGACTTGCTAAAGCAAACCTGAAACCCAAAAGGCCAGCAGGTGGCCCCAAACTCCACAGGGGGCATCGAGTAGCAAGACTACGCTACGCACGAAAACATACAGGGGTGTGACTAAGAAAAGGCAAGATTTTTGTTCACTGATGAGTCTTAATTCTCACTATTCACTTCCAATTAAAGGTGAAGAGTCTACAGGTGACCTGGTGAGCAATACATTTAAACCTTCTTTACAGAAAGAGCCGAATACGATGAAAGCTCTGTACGCGTATGGGCTGACAACTTTTCAGATGGTCGCACAGAGTTAGTGGCTATAGATAATGGCACCCTGACTGGGGAGATATATACTCAAGAAGTCCTTAATGAGTATGTAGTAGTATTTAATAAAAATGGTTGATGGATCGATGCTGATGCAGGATAAAGCCCCGCCACACATCGCTCGGATCGTACAAGACATGCATTTATGAGGTTGTTATCAGCTTTATAACTTGGCCATTAAGAAGTCCTGATCTCAACCCGATGGAGCATACCCAAGAGGAACTTAGGAGGATAGTCAAAAGCAGCAAGCCACCTCTTATCACCCTCAGGACCCTAAAACAAGCCCTATTGGAAAAATGGGAGAATATTCTCCAATGTCGCCTCCAAAACCTAGTATTCAGTATGTCAAACCGGCTTGAAGCTGATACCAGAGCCCGAAGAGGCAATATCATGTATTAAAATGTAAATAAGGTGTAAAACATACTTATAAATGTTGTTTAAGTTTTTTGCCAGAAAGTAAACAATTGCTATATTTTTGGTTTTTTTCTTTTTTAAGATAATAACGTTATTAATGTATAATAAACTATAGCTTCAAAGAAAGCTGATAAAATTTGCTATAAAACGTTCTATTATTTTAATACTCTAACTTCTATAGTTTAGGAGAAATTGCAATTTTAAAAGTGTACTACTTAGTTTTGGCGGCCAGTGTAGTCACCTCCCTGAATATGGCACGGTACAGGGGGCCTACCACAACCTCTTAAAGCAGTATTATTTTAATCTTACATTGACTTATCGCACCATGACGTCTTAAAAGTAAGCTTACTTTATGCCTGAAACAATATTGTTTTCTTAGCAGTTTTGGTGACGTCACACCTATTTCGTTCAGTCAATGCGTACCATGAGGTGGCTTTAGACCACTAGCATTATTGTTTTTATGTCAAATTTAGCAGTCATGTTAGTTTTTGAGTATTTAGGAAAAATGTTTGATATAGTCACCTCCCTGAATATGGCACGGTACAGATCTTTACAGATCAACAGCTTGTAGTCTTTAGTTTTTTTTTAATATACAGAGGATAATTTATTTCCAGTCAAGACTTACGATCTCGATATACAAACTCCAAGAAGTCGAAGTAAAAAAGATTTCCGTAGAAATTTCAACAACGACGGTGTTAGTGTTACCTATAACCGTTATAGGAAAATGAAAAGAATAAACCACTTAGATATAAACCCAGATTTTAACTATGAAAGAGAATTAAGAAATAACATTTATAACCCTTACAAAATGCCTACAAGAAGAACAATACCAACTGCGAGCGTTCAGAAAAGATTCAACGTTATAACTCCCGCACAACCCCGAGTTGCTACCGCCAGGGCTGTCAGAACAAAGCCGTCGCCTTTCATTATACCAAAAACTAGACCGACTACAGACTACAAACCGAAATTCTACGATAATTACAGATTACCTTACACAACGACTGTGAAACCACTGAAATATTATTTCTATCCAATCAAAATGGATAATAAATTAGCTAAAAACAGAAGAAGAATGATAGACAAATCTAGACTGGCTTACGGCAGAAAACAAATAGATAAAAGAATAAGAAAAAAACCAGAAAACAAGTCTTATTATTTAATAAATATACGACAAAGTTTCAATCAAATTTCTACGAAACGAAGGCTGAAGATAAAAAAACATGGTGTTTACAAGATTAGAGATGGTTCCAGTTATAGTGATGAGGAAGAGGCTCTGAAGGTCAATCTGATTAGTGCCATGTTACATGGTAATAGGACATATGATACTATAGAAGTCGATAATATTTAATGGCAGCAGGACACAGGAGATGAAACAAGGATTTATAAACGTGAGCATTGATAAATTCTTACTAATACAAATGCGAAAGTAAGTTTGTCTGCTCGCTTTTCACGCCTAAACTACTGGATCAATCGTCTTGAAATTTTGCATATACGTTGTCAGGTAAACAGGATCGAACATAGGGTAACTTTCATCCCGAAAAAAAGTACTGTTCCCGAGAAAAATTACAATTACGTTCATAGATGGCGCCACGTGTGGTGAATTTAATTAATGATGAAATTTTAAGTGGATAGTTTGAAGCCTGGGGAAGGATATAGACTACTTTTTTATCAACAAACCATGCGGCCGAAGCCGCGGGCGGAAGCTAGTATTATTATAAAGGTAAGCAGGATGGGCTGCAGACTGCAATTGCCCGTCAATGCAAAGGCTCAAGGTGAGAATTATGTATGGAAAAATTTCTATCCACTAAAAAGTAAGTTTGTCTGTTTGCTTTTCACGCCTAAACTACTGAATCAATTGTCTTGAAATTTGTCTGGTGTATAGAATCAAACATAGAGTAACTTTCATCCCGAAAAAAGTACTGATCTCGATAATAATTCTTTTCCTAACCGAATTTTGGTCACAGCGGCCAATCTCAACAAAGATTGGTCCGATTTTTATGATTTTTTCTTTGTTCGATAGGATAGATAACATTCAATGTGGTCCCATAAAACTCTGATTTCTGACTCCAAAAAATCTGATTTTTGTAAATATTTAAATGAATGATAAATGTGTAGGTACTTAGTTAAAAATCATTAATTTTTTTTTTACGTTTGAGTTCCCTTTTTTTTGTCGGTTTTTTTTTGTGAAAAAGTTTTTTTTATTTAAATTGTTATTTCTTATTCAGGTTCATTCAATGCAGAAGTTTCATCAGCACGGCGTATTACAACGAAACGCATGTTTGTAATGAAGAAGATAGATGGCGCTGTACAAAACCGTGTTGACCAATCATCTTAGTCTTTTAATTATTTAATTATGGTTCCACTCTGTATAGTTTTAATTGAAAAAAAAAAACCAGTAGCTCTTCGCACTAACTTTGTATTATATGTATACCTGAACAATGTTTATTCCATGACAATTTAACATACGATTTTTTTTTCCATAAAAGAAATATGAAAACACTCTGTAGTTTCCATATACGTCGGCCGAAGAGAAACACCGACCAACAGGCTTAGTAAACGCAAATTTTAGACACTGCAAATAAACTACTGACTGATTGACTGACTGCCTACATAAGGTTATTTATAAAACACCAGCATCCTTAAAAGGGGTCATTAAACTCATCATTATGAACAACTTTTACTATGGGACCAACCCTGAAATCGCAAAAAAAAATATGCTGTTCCATACATTTATGTTCACATAATTCAACAAAATGTATGGAACAGCTGATTTTTTTTGCGATATCAGGGTTGGTCAGTAAAAGTTGTTCATTATGATGAGTTTAATGACCCCTTTGAAGGATGCTGGTGTTTTACAAATAACCCTGTATAATGTGCTTCTAAATTATCTGCCACGGTTGCAATGGGAGAAAGTATTGGGTATATAGATTACAATAGTGAAGAATTTTCGTACCCCGGAACAGTAAAAAAAAAATTATACCATGGAGCAGAATTAGACCTACGCAATAAAACGCAGGCAAAAGAAAAAAAATTATGACGTTAGCTAAAAAAAAATACTACACTATTGTAATATAAATAACCAATATTATCTCCCATTGCAGCCGTGGCAGATAATTTAGAAGCACCTTATATATAATTATTTGTTTTAATTAGCCTTTACCATTACTGTAAATATACTTATAATGTAAATAAACTATTATGTAATGTATATTGTAAAAGTTTTTAATAAATTATTCTTATTAACTCTCTATTCTTATAACCCCAGTTAGGACAATTTGTGAGCCTTGAAATGTTACTTAATGGAGTCGTAATAAACACATTAACCAAACTTTGCATTGTATTTCAAAAGTTACAATTTTGAAAGGTCGGGTGCCGACAAACTTTCCTTAGAACTAAAATTTTGGTAACTGCAGATGAGATTTACAAGATATTTTTATGAGGGAGTTGATTGGTGCTTTCTAACTGTATTTTCTTGACTGAATTTTTGTCACAGCGACCAATATCGCCGGAGACTAGCCAACGTAATATCATTGATATAATATTATGCTCGGACCCTGTTCCCGATACACGATACGAGTCGTGATAGCCTAGTGGTACGACCGCCGACTGAAGCCAGAAGCCTCGATTTCGATCCCAAGGCGCGCACCTCTGACTTTTCGTAAGTTATGTGCGTTATAAATCAATTATCAGTTGCTAAAACGGTGAAGGAAAACATCGTGATGAAACCAGCACACCTGAGAGATTTTTCAATGGTGTTTAGAGCCATGTCAGAGACCTACGGGCGGTTTAAACTGACACTAGGTTGTCCATTAACAATGCATGGTATCGTGTAACCCACTATCTGGGTTGTGGAGGTCTGATAGGCAGTCGCTCCATGTAAAACACTGGTATTCAGCTGCATCCGGTAAGACTGGAAGCCGACCCCAACATAGTTGGGAAAAGGCTAGGCAGATGATGAAGAAGAAGTGCTTTGAAGAATGGTTTTTATCAAACAAATATTTGCCAGTCATTTTCTCACCCTCTACAAGCTACTAAATCCACTTGAACCTTTTGCGCTCCTAAAATTGACCAACCATGGGACGCCGGATATTCATTCATATAATAAAGACGTTTTGTGTCAAGCGTGCCGGCAGAATTCCAGTAACTACATAATAGACATTCTTTACTCTAAACATAATAGGTAATACGCCCTTTTATTGTATTCCTGAGAACCAGTACGTATAAATATTTAATAAGAAATTTGAAATACAAATAACTGACACGGATGGGCACGCTATGCCGAAGATCGTGAGTCCGAATCCCATCGGTGTTAGTTTTTTCAAATTTCTTATTAAATATTTATATTACCTCGACACAACTGCGACTGATTCTGATGGGATGCGGTGGCGTAGCGGTTAGAGCGTCGGCACGGTACGCCGAAGATCGTGGGTTCGAATCCCATCCGTATCAGTTGTTTTTCAAATTTCTTATTAAATAATTCTATTTAATAAGTTTACAATTAACATTTAATGAATAATTAAGCTCGAAAAACCAACCACTACACCACTAATTACTAAACTTATTGCGTCCTAGGAGCCTACGACACTTAAATAGTAAGTTGTCAATTACGCTGTTGCCATAACATTAATGCTAGGCGTTTCGTGTCACTATTATTTATTTTTAATTTGTTTCGCTCAAAGGACATTGCCAATCTTTGTATGGAAGTTGGGCCAAGTGCTGCCCAGAATGAACATATAGTGCATTTTGGTCCTCAGGCCAACACTAATGAGTAAACTGAAGCGCTTTAAAATAAAAGTGTTTTGTAGTGAATTTTTTTTGCAAAACTAACCTTAAAATAAATAAAACGTTTTTTTCTTTCTTTTTTTCTTAATGCTTATTTTTTTATTGTGAATGTATTAATATAATATTGTACTGTTTAGTAACAACCCCTAGGGTATGGGTAGGGTAGGGTAGAGGTTGAATAGAGTAGGGTAGGAATAAAGGGTAGGGGTAAAGGTAAGGTATATTCTATATGGAGAATATACTGACCGAATTTCGGTCACAGCGGCCAATCTCAACGGAGACTAGCCAATTACGCAGGAGATATTATAGTGCACTAGTGTGTGCGCAAACACAGGTGCACTCTCTATTCCCTCACTCTCATAGTCCGATGGGACGGCCTTCCGACACGATCGGAGAGAGATCAGGCGCAGGGCCAACAACTTTACGTGCTTTCCGAGGCACGGAGTAAGTGATGAAAGGTAGGGTAGTGTAGGATAGGGTAGGGTAGAATAGGCGTTGAAGTAGGATAATCACGCGTACGAAGTCGCTCCGGGAAGCTAGTAGAATATAAAAATTTGTTTAAAAAGTGTTAAGTAATATGAAAATATAATTAATTTATTCATTCTAAATAGTATTTTTATTTTAAGTAGTAGTTCAAAAGCTGCTGAACGTCCTACAGTACCTAAAACCTTAGAGTATATAAGAAAATAATAGAGCAACCCTATAGAAGTATGAACCGTGAGCACGGGTATGAACAACGCGGCCGCGACACGAGCTACGTTTGCGATCATACCTCGATCGACTGCGGTTCAACTAGGCTCCACGAGCGAAAAAGTTACATTCTAGCTTATATCATGGTTAACTGCTGAGTTAAATTTTGAAAAACGTCTAGAAAACATAATTTGAAAAAATGACATTTTAACATTTCTATGGTGAGACCAGCTTTCGCTCCGCACAAGGCAATGTGGTTGACGTTATCACTCTATATTTTCTTGAATACTCTATGACCTAAAACTAAATCTATGTCCATAGATAACGTTTAATTGAGTCCTGAAGCAATTTTGTGAAGTTAATAGCTGTATTCTGGTTTCTATAATGGTCTCTTGTGTTTGCGATTTGATAAAATTGGCCATGATCCAAGCACTTCATTTTTTGATGCATCTGTAAGATAAAGCAAGAATATAAAACCTTTGACTCCCGCGAGGACACCGGGGTCATTAAGCTCAACATTATGAACAACTTTTACTATGGGACCAAAGCTGAAATCGCAAAAAATAACAGCTGTTCCATACATTTTGTTGAGTCACGTGAACACAATGTATGGAACAGCTGATTTTTTTTGCGATTTCAGGGTTGGTCCCATAGTAAAAGTTGTTCATAATGATGAGTTTAATGACCCCTTTTAAGGATGCTGGTGTTTTACAAATAACCCTGTATATTCATATTGGCTGGCTGCCTCGTTGGTCAAGTGGTAGCAAGCGCGACTGCTGAGTACGAGGTCCTGGGTTCGATCCCCGGGTCGGGCAAAGTGTTACTGGGTTTTTCCATTAGGAAATTCTCAGTAGCAGCACGGAGTCTGGAATTGTGCCCGGTTAATGGCAATAGGCTCGCCCCCTATTACATGGGACTTATTACATAGCCGACGAAACGTGGGTGTACTACACACCTCTGCCTACCCCCTCTGGGGAATACAGGCGTGAGTCAAAAATGCATTTTATATGTAGTGTAAATGAATAAATGAGTATAATAATCATACTTACGTCTTAATAATCCCTGTTCCATCTCCTTTGTGTCCTTCCAGTGGGCATTATCGATTTCTATAGATTTAAATGTCCTGTTACCATGTATCATAGCACTGATTAGGTTGACCTTCAGAGCCTCCTCCTCATCACTATAACTGGAACCATCTCTAATCTTACGAACTTTATCCTTTTTCGTCTTCAACTTTTTACCCGACTACAAAAAAAGGAGGGTTATGATTTTAGCAGTCTATGTATGTATGTATGTATCTAAAAACAAGCTTCTTAGATTTGAAATAAGATTCTGTAGTCGGAGGCCACAAATTTACAAAGTATACCCTTTGGAAGAATAGTATTTACCGCGTGATACTTCCTGGCAGCGCCACAGTCGCGATTTGAATCGGGAGCTAGTACAAATAAAGGCCGAAAATTGTACTTTTTGTACATAATTTTTTTAAAAATTGTACTATAATGGATTGCGAGATATTTAACAAAACTTGTGGCGCTGCCAGGAAGTGTGCTCCCCAGTAGCGCCCCCTCATACACTGCAATCATAGTCTAAAATTGTATACGACTCACTGTTAAACGGTAGTACGAAATATGTTCATTCCAATAATAACGTATAATAAGCCCATGGTATGGGCTTATTATTGCATGGATTTTCTTTTATGCGGAGGGTAATACTTACTTCTTCCGTTACTAAATTGCTCAATTAAAGACTTGTATGAATATTTTTTGTTTTTTCTAGTACGCTAATCTAAGGAGCTTGTTTTTAGATTTTAAGTAGTCGGGTTTTAGTTTTTAAACTATATTTTTTACGTACTTTTTTAATTTGATTGAACATCCGTCGGCCTTTCATGTAATAAGATTTGTTAACTGGTTTCTCTGTTATTTCAATTCCATTTTGTTTTCTGCCGTAAGCCAGTCTAGATTTGTCTATCATTCTTCTTCTGTTTTTAGCTAATTTATTATTCATTTTGATTGGATAGAAATAATATTTCAGTGGTTTCACAGTCGTTGTGTAAGGTAATCTGTAATTATCGTAGAATTTCGGTTTGTAGTCTGTAGTCGGTCGAGTTTTTGGTATAATGAAAGGCGACGGCTTTGTTCTGACAGCCTTGACGGTAGAAACTCGGGGTTCTGCGGGAGTTATAACGTTGAATCTTTTCTGAAGGCTTGTTGTTGGTATTGTTTTTCTTGTTGGCATAATGTAAGGGTTATAATAGTTCTTTCGAAGTTGTCTCTCGTAGTTGAAATCTGGGTCTATTTCTACGCGATCTGAGTTTCTAGTCTTAGTTTTTTTGTAATGGTTGCCAGTAACAGTTTTAGCCTTGAATTGTCGTCTGCTTTTTGGCGTTTGAATTTCTGGGTCGATAGCCTTTTTAATATTTAAAGTTGTAACTGTAATTAGGATAGTATAGCTTTAGATAGATATTGGTGCTTATTATAACTAATAGATCATTTGGAAAGGATAGAAGATTTTTAGAGCTGTCAAACTAGTCCATTTGCGTGATATCAACGAGAATTTAGTAGGTATGTCAAAAGGTCTCGTCTAATTTCACGTAATTTGCAAGGACGTAGACTAATTTGACAGCTCTAATTTGATAGTTAAATTTGCTGTCCCTTTTCTATGGTGTTTATTAGAAAGAGATATAGTTAAAACTTAAATTTATTTAGCGGGATTACTTACAAGAGAATTAGCATTTTCTCTTTCTTATAGCGTTAAAGAGAAAAGGATAGAAGGATTTTATGGCGCTTCATTCTTGGTAATGCGAGCAGAATCTCAACGGAGACTAGCCAATTACGCAGGAGATATTATAGTGCTCAAATGCTTGCTCAAACACAGGTTCACTCTCTATTCCCTCACTCTCATA
Organism: Protodeltote pygarga; assembly: GCA_936450705.2. NCBI lineage: Eukaryota > Metazoa > Arthropoda > Insecta > Lepidoptera > Noctuidae > Protodeltote > Protodeltote pygarga. The sequence continues at coordinate 5,774,513 of OW388278.2, forward strand.
GTCCGATGGGATGGCAATCCAACGCGACCGGAGAGAGATCAGGCGCAGGGCTAACGGCTTTACATGCTTTCCGAGGCACGGAGTAAGTGATAATTAATTTATAAAACGCACATAACTTACGAAAAGTCAGCGGTGACCTTGGGTTCGAACCTGAGACCTCTGACTTACCAGTCAACGGTCAACACCACTAGGCTACTTTGTTTTATACTATGTAGTGAATATAGAGTATTCAAGAAAATATAGAGTGATAACGTCAACCACATTGCTTTATGCGGAGCGAAAGCAGGTCTCACCATACAAATGTTTAAATATCATTTTTTCAAATTATGTTTTCTAGACGTTTTTCAAAATTTAACTCAGCAGTTAACCATGATATAAGCTAAAATGTAACTTTTTCGCTCGTGGAGCCTAGTTGAGCCGCAGTCGATCGAGGTATGATCGCGGACGGAGCTCGTGTCGCGGCCGCGTTGTTCATACCCGTGCTCACAGTTCATACTTCTATAGGGTTGCTCTATATTTTCTTATATACTCTAAGGTAGTGAAGCACAAAAAAGATAGACTTACCGGGGCTTCCGGGAAATTTTTCGTTGTTTTTTCTCATTGGAGCCATCTGCATGTGGGGGAATCTAATCATCAATGCCTTGTTGATAGAGTTCATCAGTATAGGCCGACGGTCAGAGGTTCGTAAACGCCGCACCGGTGCTATGAAGGCCTCTAACATAGTTTCACACAACTGAAGATCTGTTCTCATGCCTGGAATTAAAGTATAATATCTACGCTAATGGTGCTGATTCTCTTGTACATCCCGCTAAACTAATTTTAGTCTAACTATATCTCTTTCTAATAAACACCATCGAAAAAGGTCAGCAAATTGGACTACCAAATTAGAGCTGTCAAATTAGTCTACCTCCTTGCAATTGACGTAAAATTAGACGAGAGCTACGTCATGCCGACTAAATTCTCGTTGATATTGCAAATGGACTAGTTTGACAGCTCTAAAAATCTGCTATCCTTTTCTAATGATCCCTGTTAGAAAGAGAGATGGCGAGTCTAAATTAGTTTAGAGCGTGTGCAAGAGAATTAGCACAAATATCTTAGTGTATACAGGGTTAATATAGTCTCAAACTTTCGCGAACACTCAACATAATGAAACAACTTTTAAACGGATATAACTCGCGTTTTTATTTTGATAATACAATCCTGACGTTTCGAGTGCTTTGCAGCACTCGTGGTCGCAGGCAGACTGAGGTTGACAAGCGTCTGAACAGTTATTTAAAATTATTTTTGATCTATTTATATTTGGTCAGGATTGTATTATCAAAATAAAAACGCGAGTTATATCCGTTAAAAAGTTGTTTCATTATGTATACAGGGTTATTTGTAAAACACCAACATCCCTAAAAGGGGTCATTAAACTCATCATTATGAACAACTTTTACTATGGGACCAACCCTGAAATCGCAAAAAAAATCAGCTGTTCCATACATTTTGTTGAGTCATGTGAACATAAATGTATGGAACAGCTGATTTTTTTTTGCGAATTCGGGGTTGGTCCCATAGTAAAAGTGTTTCATACTCATAATGATGAGTTTAATGGCCCCTTTTAAGGATGCCGGTGTTTTACAAATAACCCTGTATAAGAAAATATAGAGTGAAAACGTCAACAACATTGCCTTGTGCGGAGCGTGAGCAGGTCTCACCATTGAAATGTTAGAATGTAATATTTTAATTTATGTTTGCTAGTCATTTACGTACATTATTATAAAAATGCGCGCGAGTTTCACGATCGCCAGTTGACGAATAAGTCGTTTCATTCCGTTACCAGATAGTAATTGACTTGTAAGGGGGATGACTTGATTGAATCAATCAAGTGTCTTCAATCGTGCGCGCGCACTACAAAGGTTATACGTACTATTATTTATGGGATGTCGCTCAAATTCTTCAATGATGTCAAACAGCGCCTCTCCCTCATCATCATTGTACAGAGCGTCAGCGTAGTCTATGATAGAGTTGGTGTCTGTAGCACATGTGATCTTTCTATTCAGCAAAATGTAGTAAATCATACCAACGGTACCTGTAACATAGAAATATATATATAAAAATGAATTGCTGTTCGTTAGCCCCACTAAAACTCGAGAACGGCTTGACTGATTTGGATAATTTTGGTTTTGAAATATGTGTGGAAGTCCGGGGAAGGTTTAAAAGGTGAGAAAAAGGGGTAGGGTAGGGGTAGAGTACCGTAGGGGCAGCGTAGGGTAGGATAGAATAGGTGTTGAAGTAGGATAATCACGCGTACGAAGTCGCGCCAGGAAGCTAGTTATAAATAAATCAGCCTGTAACTGTCCCACTGTAGGGCAAAGGCCTCTTCTCATACAGAGAAGAATACTATTAAGTTTTGACTATTAAGTCCAGGTTTTCTTTCGATGGTTTCCTTCACCGTTAGTCAGTGTTAGGTTAACTCAAACAATGCTAAAAATGATTCAAGTTGGACACCCATTTTTTTACAAACATGGAGGTCAATGACTCGCCGCCCGGCGGCACACGGCACGGTTGTTGTGCGCGTTTGCGTTGTTACCATAATTTATTGGTAAATAAGGACAACATTTGAAGCTCGTCACCACGTCAGTTTTAATTATTTCTTTTTTAAACGGTTTTACTTAGCTTGACCTGTTTATTATTTTGTTCAAATTTAGTAATCGATATTTCACCCCCTTCCTGTTGACAGATTGATCTGATATTTGGTACACAGCTTTAGTTTTGATGACAAAACCGTTAATTATGTAAAATATACTATTTACTTTCAAATCAAATTCAAGATGGGATGTTTGATGGGATGATGATTCACACTAAATTTGGTCGCAGATAAAATAGATTTATTTTCATGTTCTCTGAGCGAATTCGCAAGGGTATCATTATATATATTATGTTATGTTTTATAATTCAATACTTATTTATTTTTATAATTTTTAAATTCAATTAATTAATAATTTAGAAGCTACACTATCGAATTGGAATTAGTTCTGTAAGGATAGTTGTAAGGTATGTATAATAAATAAATAAATAAATAAATGTTTCAGCTGTTGGGTCACAAAACGCTAGCGTTGTATATTTCATCAACTTACTTCGGAATCCATCGTAGCCATCATGATGCATCCTTGCTAAATTAATTGTTATTTGCATGAGTGGTTGTCCAAAGAAATATAGTCTACCGTGTTCGACCCAGCTACAGAAAAAAACACGTTTTTATTAAAACAACAGTATTATAAATATTTAATAAGAAAATTGAAAAAACAACTGATACGGATGGGATTCGAACCCACGATCTTCTAAATAAGACAAATAAGAGAAATAAAAATTCTAAATAAGAGAAATATTAAGACAATTGGTAATATCGCATCGGTGCCTTCTAAAACTGCAAAGTTTGGAACACTGAGTCGGATACGTAATGTATTCCGATAGATATTACCACACGCCCTTGGCGTATAAAGAGAATTGAAATTTCGACTGATTCTGATGGGATACGGTGGCTCAGCGGTTAGAGCGTCGGCACGGTGAGCCGAAGATCGTGGGTTCGAATCCCATCCGTATCAGTTGTTTTTTCAATTTTCTTATTCAATATTTATATTTAATAAGCTAACATGTGCTAAAACATGTAAAAATTTCACAAAAATATTACAACAGTATTAACCGAGCAAAAGTTAAAAAAGAAAGCGTGGCACTCGGGGACTGCCGCGGCATTTTTTTCAACTTATGCAATTATAATAATTTATTTGTTTTTTATTTATGCAGTCAATAGCTTAAAAACTTAATACAAAATCACGTTTTGAAAAATCTATCGTCATATCATCGTTTCCTTACGATGTTTTCCTTCACCGTTAGTCAGTGGTGTCTTAGATTAACTAAGAAAGTACATATGACATTGAAAAAGTCACATTGGTACATGCCATGCCAGGTTTGAACTCACACCTGCGTGATTACAAATCGGGTCCCTAAGCGTTGTACTTCTAAGATATTTATAATTCAAGACAAATTTTGGAATATTAAAAATAAACTAAATGGCATGACCGATAGGACTGATAGCCTAGTGGTATGACCGTCGACTGACAAGTCAGAGAACTCGAGTTAGATCCCAAGGCGCTCACCTCTGACTTTACATAAGTTAAGTGCGTATTATAATTAATTATCACTTGCTAAAACTGTGAGGAAAAACATCGTGATGAAACCAGCACACCTGAGAGATTTTTCAACGGTTTGTAAAGCCATGTCAGGTCGGGCGGTTTAAACTGTGACACCAGGTTGTTCATCAACCATACGATAAGAAGAAGAACTATATTCGTTGATTTTATATCTTCAAGCAACTTCAATGTGCGTCCGCGATAGCAGAAGAGAAGAGGGCCTTCAGAATTAAAAACAATGATATACCTAGTCTTAAACTTTCGCGAACATTTAATATAACGAAACAACTTTTAAATGGATATAAAATCTTAATAATATCATTTTTTGTGAAATTTTTACATGTTTTAGCACATGTTAGCTTATTAAATATAAATATTTAATAAGAAATTTTAAAAAACAACTCCCATCCGTATCAGTTGTTTTTTCAAATTTCTTAAATTTATATATTTTTTTTTGTGAATTTTTTACATGTAAAAAAATATACTTATATAAAAAATATATTAAGAAAATTGGTGATATCGCACCGGTGTCTACTAAAACTGCAAAGTTTGGCGCACTGAGTTGGGATACGTAATGTATTCCGATAGATGTCGCCACACGCCCTAGGCGTGTAAAAGAGATTTGAAATTTCGACTGGTGCTGGTGGGGTATGGTGGCTCAGCGGTTAGAGCGTCGACACGGTACGTCGAAGATCGTGGGTTCGAATCCCATCCGTATCAGTTGTTTTTTTTCAAATTTTCTTATTAAATAATTATATTCTTAAATTTATTTAAATTTATTCAATTAAACTAACAAAAAATCACATGGTATATAATATCATGGCAATAATGGCAATGGCATATAGGCAAAATACTAAATAAAGTTGACGGTAGATCAAAAATAATTTTAAATAACTATTCAGACGCTTGTCACCTCAGTCTGCCTGCGACCACGAGATCTGCAAACATCTCGAAACGTCAGGCGTGTTTTATAAAAATAAATACGCGAGTTTTATCCGTTTAAAAAGTTGTTTCAATATGTTAATTATAAAAAATAAAACCGACTTCAAAAGGAACAAATATAACTTTAAATAAAACTAGGAAATAACTTTAAAACGGGTTGGAGTCGGTCCCAAGTCAAGTTCTTAATGAGAAGGTTAAAGAGGCTAGAACTTGACTTGGAACCGACTCCAACCCGTTTTAAAGTTATTTCAAGCTTTTTAGTTCCTTTTGAAGTCGGTTTTTTTAGTAAAAAATTTTTTTTTCACTATTTTTAGTGGTGCTTGATGATTATAGGAGAGGGGGAGGGTGACCACGTATCTCCCCTCTTCCTCTTTACTCGTCAGCCATCGACTGCACGTACAAACAAAGCAATATTAGTTACTTGTAACGACAATTCTGCTATTATCCTACGAGGAGTTCCGTTCCATATCTCGTAAGTCCATGATCAGATCATGACAATATTTCTATGGGACCACCTCGGGAGTATACCCTTTCGATTACAAAAAGAATTTTGAAAATCGGTCCACGCGTCTTTGAGCAATCGGTGAACATACATAAATAAAAAAAAAGATTCCGACGAATTGAGAACCTCCTCATTTTTTGTAGTCGGTTAAAAACAATGTTTTCAAAACTAACTCGTCAATGATTGATTCAGCATGATATAAAACTCTGCTAGTATCCTCTGCCTTTTTCGTTGCAATAATGTAAAGAAATTTCCTCATAAAAATTTCCATGTAGCCTATATTTTCATCATCCATTTGCTTATATAATTCCTCTCTGTAGGGATTCTTAATAGGCGGTGTAGTTAGACCTGAAAAAAAAAATAGAATAAGTTTTTATAATAATAATGTGAGTATTTAAACAATTTTTTTCATCCCCCCATCTCGGAAAGAGTATTTTTGCTCTTCGATATCTGAGTGCAAAAGAGATAGTTTAGTGAGTGAAAGAGATAGTGAGTGAGTTTTAGATTAGTGATAAAAGTAAATTGAATTTAGAACATCATGTGCACTATGTTTGTGAATTCAAAACATCATCAAACCCTTAGAGTATATAAGACAATATAGAGCAACCCTATAGAAGTATGAACTGTGAGCACGGGTATGAACAACGCGGCCGCGACACGAGCTCCGTTTGCGATCATACCTCGATCGACTGCGGTTCAACTAGGCTCCACGAGCGAAAAAGTTACATTTTAGCTTATATCATGGTTAACTGTTGAGTTAAATTTTGAAAAACGTCTAGAAAACATAATTTGAAAAAATTACATTTTAACATTTGTATGGTGAGACCTGCTTTCGCTCCGCACAAGGCAATGTGGTTGACGTTATCACTCTATATTTTCTTGAATACTCTATGATCAAACCTATTTACTTCTACCTCTATGGTGCCGAATTTATCATACAACTTTTTTTAATTTGTTAAAAACTCAGACTCGGAACCTTCTTGGTGTATTTACTTTTTTTTAATTGGCTTTGCACGCGTCATTTTCTTGCATTGTCATTTTGTTAAAACATAATATTAGGTTAAAAACAAGAAACTTGAAAACAAGTGAAAAACTTAAAATGAGTGAGTGAGTAAAATGAAATTCGCAAAAACAACTGACTCGGGCGGGACTTGAACCAACGATCCCTGGCGTGCCGTGCCATCGCTTTACCAATTAAGCTACCGAGTCCCGCTTCAGTCGAAATTACGAATCTCTTTCGCCTTAAAGGCGTGTGGTGCCATCTACCGGAGTACTGCCGCACTGCCGGTCCCATGTTCTAAACTTTGCAGCTTAGACACCATAGATCTCTGGTAGATGAATAGAATAGATCTTTGACAGTCGTTACGGGTAGTCAGAAGCCCGAAAGTCTGACAACCAGTCTTACCAAGGGGTATCGTGTAACCCAGTATCTGGGTTGTGGAGGTCTGATAGGCAGTCGCTCCATATAAAACACTGGTATTCAGCTGCATCCGGTAAGACTGGAAGCTGACCCCAACATAGTTGGGAAAAGGCTAGGCAGATGATGACTCTACGCTCTGCCGCGCTATAAAACGTGCCGGTATAAAAAGGCGCTGTCCTAAAGTAAACATCAGTAAAACGTCCGGTTTTTCGTCGCACAGTTAGCCGTAATTATACATAATAACAAGTTGAAAAAAATTCAGTATTTAGTCAAAAGTTCAAAGCAAAGACTTATTCAAAAATATTTTATAGAAATTTTATCTAGAATCTTAAAAAAAAAATTCGCAAGAATGATCATAAAAAATATTTTACGTCTCAAAATGCTCAACATTTTGAACGACAACTATCTTATTTTTTTAAATTTTATGTTGGAAGTTTATGCAACTAAAGACATATCTAACTTTTATACATCATAATGTAGTTAGTAATTTTTTTTTAATTATTAAAAACTGCGAAATAGCGTACGAATTGGCAGACATGAGATCAACTAAAGTCAAACGTACCGCCATTTTCAATCTTATTCCTATGTAAGATTTCCTTATTCCTATAACCTTATTAACCGAAAGATCAGCTTCTCACAGCGCCTTAACTGTAGGTGACTTAATCTACTGACTTTAGAGTAATTAACCTTTTTTTTTAAGTACATACTAATGTCGTGGTGGCGCATTGGTTACGGACCCGCTTTACAAGCGAGTGGGTGTGGGTTCGAACCTGGCATGTACCAATGTGACTTTTTCAATGTCATATGTACTTTCTTAGATATTCTAAGACACCACTGACTAACGGTGAAGGAAAACATCGTAAGGAAACCTGGACTTAATAGTTAGTCTGAAATTGCCAACACGCAGTGAGCTAGCGTGGTGATTAATGCTCAATCCTTCTCTGTATGAGAAGAGGCCTTTGCCCTGCATAGGGACAGTTACAGGCTAATTTATTTATTTATTTATTTACTTACGTCCTTCTAGAATATCTCCAGCTTGCGATGGTGTGATCGTCGCTTCGTCTGGTGGTACATACTCTATCACATCTCCTATAATGGTAGTTAATTCTGCTCCTACTTCCACTGGGGTGTGGGTTAAATAAACCGCACCTGAGAAAAAAACATTAATAAATCAGTTTCGTGAAATTTTTACATGTTTTAGCATATTATAATATCTTCCTGACCGAATTTCGGTCACAGCGGCCAGTCTCAACGGAGATTAGCCAACTACGCAGGAGATATTATAGTGCACAAGTGTGTGCGCAAACACAGGTGCACTCTCTATTCCCTCACTCTCATAGCCCGATGGGACGGAAATCCGACACGACCGGAGAGAGATCAGGCGCAGGGCCAACGGCTTTACGTGCTTTCCGAGGCACGGAGTAAGTGATAATTAATTTATAAAACGCACATAACTTACGAAAAGTCAGAGGTGCGCGCCTTGGGATCGGACTCGAGACCACTGACTTGCCAGTCAACGGTCACCACCACTAGGCTATCACGACTCATATTATTTAGCATATTATATGAAATATTGATACGGCTTTACTCACGCATTGATTTCGGGAAAGCCCGACTAGTTTAAGAATAAAACGTAAGAAACTCGAGTGCGGCTTAGAATTTCTTATTCAGTGTCGTGAAAGTGGTGTAGTGCCTAAGTTCGCTCAAATCAAGCCTATAAAGTGCATTCGGGATTACAATGAATTCTTCCGCGTCGCGAGTGAGAAACTGTTGTGTCTGACTGAAAAAAAAATCAGCTGTTCCATACATTTTGTTGAGTCATGTGATTATAAATGTATGGAACAGCTGATTTTTTTTGCGATTTCAGGGTTGGTCCCATAGTAAAAGTTGTTCATAATGATGAGTAGAATGATCCCTTTTAAGGATGCTGGTGTTTTACAAATAACCCTGTATATAATATACTAGCTGTTCCCCGCGACTTTGTCCGCGTTAAATTAAATTTTCCCGTAAACACACGTTTATAAAGCAGCCAGATTGCCTGTTTTTTTTTCTTACATAAATCCTGTGATTTATGTAAGAAAAGAAGTTGTGGAAAGTGATTTATGTATAACAATATCTGTATATTGTTATTTTTTACTGAAAACTTAACTTTTTTTTAGATTAAAAAATAAATAGCCTATAGCACTCAGGAATAAAGTAACTTCCTATTGGTGAAAGAATTTTTAGGATCGGATCGGTAGTTCCAGAGATTACCCCTAACATACATACATTATTACATACATACAAACTTTACCTTTTTATAATATTAGTATAGATATTGTTGAAAGAATTTTTAGGATCGCATCGGTAGTTCCAGAGATTACTCTTGACATAGGACATACATAGAAACTTTACCTCTTTATAATATTAGTATTATATAGATAGATTTACCATCGACTTCAACGAGGCCTGGAAACTGCTTCGCTAAGGCAGTTGGAGGTGTTCCTATAGTTGTAGGAGGAGGAGTCATTGTTACAGTTTGTGGCGTTTGCAGGCCTTGCCTTACCACCGAAAATACTTTTTGATCACCAGGTGAGGAAATCGCTGAAAATGAAAAAATGAACCATCAAATTAAATCACTACATAGTATAAAACAAAGTCGCTTCCCGCGTCTGTCTGTCCCTATGTATGCTTAGATCTTTAAAACTACGCAACGGATTTTGATGCGGTTTTTTTTAATAGATAGAGTGATTCAAGAGGAAGGTTTATATGTATAATACATGCATATTAGCGTAACCGTGCGAAGCCGGGGCGGGTCGCTAGGTATTTTATAACTAGCGACCCTCTCCGGCTTCGCACGGGTGCAATATAATGTGCTTCTAAATTATCTGCCACGATTGCAATTGGAGAAAGTATTGTATAGTATTGTATTGTATTGGGTATATAGATTACAATAGTGAAGAAATTTCGTACCCCGGAACAATAAAAAAAATATTGGAGCATGCAGCAGAATTAGACCTACGCAATAAAACGTAAGCAAAAAAAAAAAAAATGAAAACTAAACTAAACTAATTTTAGTCTAACTACCTATATCTCTAATAAACACCATAAAAAAGGACAGCAAATTGAAATAAAAAATTAGAACTGTCAAATTAGTCTACGTCCTTGCAATTGACGTAAAAATAGACGAGACCTCTATTAAATTAATAAAATAAATCAGCCTGTAACTGTCCCAATGTAGGGCAAAGGCCTCTTCTCATACAGAGAAGGATTGAGCATTAATCACCACGCTAGCTCACTGCGGGTTGGCGATTTCAGACAATTAAAGTCCAGGTTTCCTTACGATGTTTTCCTTCACCGTTAGTCAGTGGTGTCTTAGATTAACTAAGAAAGTACATATGACATTGAAAAAGTCACATTGGTACATGCCAGGTTCGAATCCACACCCACACGCTTGCAAAGCGGGTCCGTAACCAACGCGCCACCACGACACCCAAATTAATAAAATTGAATATTATTTATTTCAAACAAACATGACACCCATACAATAAATAAAACATAAAAATACAAAAATAAAATCACATAAACCTGCAATCAACATAATATAAATATACCTAAACACATTTCATTAATTCATGCCGACTAAATTCTCGTTGATATCACGCAAATGGACTAGTTAGACAGCTCTAAAAATCTTCTATCTTTTTTTAATGATCTCAGAAAGAGAGATATCATCATCTCCCCTGGCTTTTTCCCAATTTATTTGGGGTCGGCGCAGTATGTCCTCTTTCTCCACACATCTCTATCACCCGTCATCTCAGTAGTCACTTCCTTTCTCGCCATATCATCCTTCACACAATCCATCCATCTCTTCCTAGGTCTGCCTCTTTTCTTGTATCCATCCACATCCAATCCTAATACTCTTCGCACAACATGATTTTCCTCTCTTCTCATCATACCATACCAAGACAGCCGGTTACCTTCCAATTTCTCAGTAACCGGTGCCACTTTCAGACTTCCTCTTATATACTCATTTCTAATCTTATCCATTCTGGTCACACCACACATACCTCTTAACATTCTCTTCTCAGCTGCACGCAATTGTCTTTCATTCATCGCTTTTATTGCCCAACACTTAATAAGAAAGTTAATAGTTAGAAAGAGAGATAGTGAGTCTAAATTAGTTTAGAGCGTGTGCAAGAGAATTGCCACCATTAATATACTTACATACTCTGTTCAAAATCTTCGTATAAGCATACCACTCCTATATAAATATTGATACGGCTTTACTCACGTATTCTTTTCGGGAAATGCCCGACTAGTTTCGAACTCAAACGGAGTGAGGTCCGCGACGCCGCGTATACACCCGCTCTTGAAAATGGACTCCGTTTGAGTTCGAAACTAGTCGGGCATTCCCCGAAAACAATACGTGAGTAAAGCCGTATCAATATTTATATATTAGTATGACTCACGAAAGTTATCATACCACTCCTGTTACTTACTTTGATTTTGAGTATGATCCACATGCTTTTCGGGAGTACTCTCAGGGAGACCTGGATCCAAACTAGGGTCAGGGTCCGAGTGCGGAAGATCTGTAGGTGCTGTTGTTGCTTCAGTTTCTTCAGCGCGAGATGTAGTTGTTGATTCAATTGTATTATTATATTCCATTTCAGGCGTTGTTCCTGTGTTGTGTTGTTGTGCATCTGTACTTTCAGGAGTATCCTCGGATGTGGTTGGCGATTCATCTGTATGCTCTTCACCTTCAGGTGTTGTCGCTGCATCCGGTAGTTCAGGTGAATGAACTTCTGGAGTATTATCATAATCACGTTCAGGCGTTGTTCCTGTGTTGTGTTGTTGTGCATCTGTACTTTCAGGAGTATCCTCAGATGTGGTTGGCGATTCATCTGTATGCTCTTCACCTCCAGGTGTTGTCGCTGCATCCGGCGGTTCAGGTGAATGAACTTCTGGAGTATTATCATAATCACGTTCAGGCGTTGTTCCTGTGTTGTGTTGTTGTGCATCTGTACTTTCAGGAGTATCCTCAGATGTGGTTGGCGATTCATCTGTATGCTCTTCAGCTCCAGGTGTTGTCACTGCATCCGGTAGTTCAGGTGAATGAACTTCTGGAGTATTATCATAATCACGTTCAGGCGTTGTTCCTGTGTTGTGTTGTTGTGTATCTGTACTTTCAGGAGTATTCTCGGATGTGGTTGGCAATTCATCTGTATGCTCTTCACCTCCAGGTGTTGTCGCTGCATCCGGTAGTTCAGGTGAATAAACTTCTGGAGTATTATCATATTCAGTTTCAGGAGTTGTCCCTGTGTTGTGTTGTTGTGCATCTGTACTTTCAGGAGTATCCTCGGATGTGGTTGGCGATTCATCTGTATGCTCTTCACCTCCAGGTGTTGTCGCTGCATCCGGTAGTTCAGGTGAATGAACTTCTGGAGTATTATCATATTCAATTTCAGGCGTTGTACCTGTGTTGTGTTGTTGTGCATCTGTACTTTCAGGAGTATCCTCAGATGTGGTTGGCGATTCATCTGTATGCTCTTCACCTCCAGGTGTTGTCGCTGCATCCGGTATTTCAGGTGAATGAACTTCTGGAGTATTATCATAATCACGTTCAGGCGTTGTTCCTGTGTTGTGTTGTTGTGCATCTGTACTTTCAGGAGTATTCTCGGATGTGGTTGGCAATTCATCTGTATGCTCTTCACCTTCAGGTATTGTCGCTGCATCCGGTAGTTCAGGTGAATGAACTTCTGGAGTATTATCATATTCAATTTCAGGAGTTGTCCCTGTGTTGTGTTGTTGTGAATCTGTAATTTCAGGAGTATCCTCGGATGTGGTTGGCAATTCATCTGTATGCTCTTCACCTTCAGGTGTTGTCGCTGCATCCGGTGGTTCAGGTGAATGAACTTCTGGAGTATTATCATATTCAATTTCAGGAGTTGTCCCTGTGTTGTGTTGTTGTGAATCTGTAATTTCAGGAGTATCCTCGGATGTGGTTGGCAATTCATCTGTATGCTCTTCACCTTCAGGTGTTGTCGCTGCATCCGGTAGTTCAGGTGAATGAACTTCTGGAGTATTATCATATTCAATTTCAGGAGTTGTCCCTGTGTTGTGTTGTTGTGAATCTGTAATTTCAGGAGTATCCTCGGATGTGGTTGGCAATTCATCTGTATGCTCTTCACCTTCAGGTGTTGTCGCTGCATCCGGTGGTTTAGGTGAATGAACTTCTGGAGTATTATCATATTCAATTTCAGGAGTTGTCCCTGTGTTGTGTTGTTGTGAATCTGTAATTTCAGGAGTATCCTCGGATGTGGTTGGCAATTCATCTGTATGCTCTTCACCTTCAGGTGTTGTCGCTGCATCCGGTGGTTCAGGTGAATGAACTTCTGGAGTATTATCATATTCAATTTCAGGAGTTGTCCCTGTGTTGTGTTGTTGTGAATCTGTAATTTCAGGAGTATCCTCGGATGTGGTTGGCAATTCATCTGTATGCTCTTCACCTTCAGGTGTTGTCGCTGCATCCGGTAGTTCAGGTGAATGAACTTCTGGAGTATTATCATATTCAATTTCAGGAGTTGTACCTGTGTTGTGTTGTTGTACATCTGTACTTTCAGGAGTATCCTCGGATGTGGTTGGCAATTCATCTGTATGCTCTTCACCTTCAGGTGTTGTCGCTGCATCCGGTAGTTCAGGTGAATGAACTTCTGGAGTATTATCATATTCAATTTCAGGAGTTGTACCTGTGTTGTGTTGTTGTACATCTGTACTTTCAGGAGTATCCTCGGATGTGCTTGGCAATTCATCTGTATGCTCTTCACCTCCAGGTGTTGTCGCTGCATCCGGTAGTTCAGGTGAATGAACTTCTGGAGTATTATCATATTCAATTTCAGGAGTTGTCCCTGTGTTGTGTTGTTGTGCATCTGTACTTTCAGGAGTATCCTCGGATGTGGTTGGCGATTCATCTGTATGCTCTTCACCTCCAGGTGTTGTCGCTGCATCCGGTAGTTCAGGTGAATGAACTTCTGGAGTATTATCATATTCAATTTCAGGAGTTGTCCCTGTGTTGTGTTGTTGTGCATCTGTACTTTCAGGAGTATCCTTTGGAGTATCTGAAGGCGGTGTTGTCTCTGTATGTTGCTGGTCGTAATCGTAATCATCTGGTTTAGTTGGATAGGTAAATATATATGTATATGTTGGAGGTGTAGTAGATTCGGTCGTCACAGTCGTAGAAATATTTTCGACATCAGGGCTAAACTCACTGGATACATTAATAGCAGGCGTAAAAGTACTCCATAACTCCATACTAGGATCAGGATCCGAGGGTACCTCGGGAAGATCTGTTGGTGCTGTTGTTGCTTCAGTTTCTTCAGCGCCAGATGTAGTTGTTGATTCTGTTGATTCAATTGTATTATCATATTCCATTTCAGGCGTTGTTCCTGTGTTGTGTTGTTGTGCATCTGTATTATCAGGAGATTCCTCAGATGTGGTTGGCAATTCATCTGTATGCTCTTCACCTCCAGGTGTTGTCGTTGCATCCGGTACTTCAGGTGAATGAACTTCTGGAGTATTATCATATTCAATTTCAGGCGTTGTTCCTGTGTTGTGTTGTTGTGCATCTGTGCTTTCAAGAGTATCCTCGGATGTGGTTGGCAATTCATCTGTATGCTCTTCACCTCCAGGTGTTGTCGTTGCATCCGGTAGTGCAGGTGAATGAACTTCTGGAGTATTATCATAATCACGTTCAGGCGTTGTTCCTGTGTTGTAATCGTGTGCATCTGTATTTTCAGGAGATTCCTCAGATGTGGTTGGCAATTCATCTGTATGCTCTTCACCTCCAGGTGTTGTCGTTGCATCCGGTTCTTCAGGTGAATGAACTTCTGGAGTATTATCATATTCAATTTCAGGCGTTGTACCTGTGTTGTGTTGTTTTAAAGATTTTAGCATACATAGGGATAAAGGGACAGAGAAAGCGACTTTGTTTTATACTATGTAGTGATGATATCCTTCTGACCGAATTTCGGTCACAGCGGCCAATCTCAAAGGAGAGCCAACTACGCAGGAGATATTATAGTGCACAAGTGTGTGCGCAAACAAAAGTGCACTCTCTATTCCCTCACTCTCATAGTCCGATGAGACGGCCTTCCGACACGATCGAAGAGAGATCAAGCGCAGGGCCAACGGTTTTTACGTGCTTTCCGAGGTACGGAGAGTGATAATTAATTTTTAAAACGCACATAACTTACGAAAAGTCAGAGGTGCGCGACCGGAGACCTCTCACTTGTCAGTCAACGGTCACAACACTAGTCTATCACGACTGGCTAAACTAATTTTAGTCTAACTATATCTCTTTGTAATAAACACCATAAAAAAAGGACAGCAAATTGAAATATAAAATTAGAGCTGTCAAATTAGTCTAAGTCTTTGCAATTGACTTAAAAATATACACATTTCATTAATTCCTGCCCACTAAATTCTCGTTGATATCACGCAAATGGACTAGTTTGACAGTTCTAAAAATCTTCTATCTTTTTTCTAATGATCTCAGTTAGAAAGAGAGATAGTGAGACTACATTAGTTTAGAGCGTGTGCAAGAGAATTGGCAGGCATACCACTCCTGTTACTTACTTTGACTTTGAGTATGATCCTCATCCTTTTCGGGAGTACTCTCAGGGAGACCTGGATCCAAACTAGGGTCAGGATCCGAGGGTACCTCGGGAAGATCTGTTGGTGCTGTTGTTGCTTCAGTATCTTTAGCGCCAGATGTGGTTGGCAATTCATCTGTATGCTCTTCACTTCCAGGTGTTATCGTCGCATCCGGTAGTTCAGGTGAATGAACTTCTGGAGTATTATCATATTCAATTTCAGGCGTTGTTCCTGTGTTGTGTTCTTGTGCATCTGTATTATCAGGAGATTCCTCAGATGTGGTTGGCAATTCATCTGTATGCTCTTCACCTCCAGGTGTTGTCGTTGCATCCGGTAGTTCAGGTGAATGAACTTCTGGAGTATTATCATATTCAATTTCAGGCGTTGTTCCTGTGTTGTGTTGTTGTGCGTCTGTGCTTTCAGGAGTATTCTCGGATGTGGTTGGCAATTCATCTGTATGCTCTTCACCTCCAGGTGTTGTCGTTGCATCCGGTAGTTCAGGTGAATGAACTTCTGGAGTATTATCATATTCAATTTCAGGCGTCGTTCCTGTGTTGTGTAGTTGTGCATCTGTATTTTCAGGAGTATCCTCAGGCGCGGTTGTCAATATTTCTGAAACAGTTTGGTCAGTTGCAGGCGATGTAGGTGTATCCTCAGTTTCAGGCGTACCACCATCTGTGGAAGGCAATTCATCTGTATGCTCTTCACTTCCAGGTATTATCGTTGCATCCGGTAGTTCAGGTGAATGAACTTCTGGAGTATTATCATATTCAATTTCAGGCGTTGTTCCTGTGTTGTGTTGTTGTGCATCTGTGCTTTCAGGAGTATCCTCGGATGTGGTTGGCAATTCATCTGTATGCTCTTCACCTCCAGGTGTTGTCGTTGCATCCGGTGGTGCAGGTGAATGAACTTCTGGAGTATTATGATAATCACGTTCAGGCGTTGTTCCTGTGTTGTAATCGTGTCCATCTGGATATTCAGGAGATTCCTCAGATGTGGTTGGCAATTCATCTGTATGCTCTTCACCTCCAGCTGTTGTCGTTTCATCCGGTAGTGCAGGTGAATGAACTTCTGGAGTATTATGATAATTACGTTCAGGCGTTGTTCCTGTGTTGTAATCGTGTCCATCTGGATATTCAGAAGATTCCTCAGATGAGAATGGAAATTTATTAACAGCTGGCTTAAAACTAATGTCACGTGTGTATGATTGATTGGACCTAGCATAGTTTATAGGAAATTCCTCAGGAGTTGGCTTTTCCATCGTCGGCATTTCTGATGGTGGGGTAAACTGCCTACCCCAAGAAGTATAATTCCACCACATTGGTGAAATATTGTAATCTAAAAATAGGTCTTTCGTTGTCAATTCTTCAAAAAATTGGTCTTTCATTGTCGATTCTTGCATGTCTATGGTTTGCGTATCGTCCGTAGCGTAAGGTCCTCTTAAAATTGGTGCTTCATCATCATGTATCTTAGACTGGACGCTTTTAAGATATTCGTTTACTTCCTTTAATGAGCGGTGTAACTGTTTTGTTAGCTGACTCTCGTTGAAGGTTCCTGGAGAAGAAAAATGCAAGATAATCAAGTATTGGTTCATCATCATCATCATCTGCCTAGCCTTTTCCCAACTTTGTTGGGGTCGTCGGCTTCCAGTCTTACCGGATGCAGCTGAATACCAGTGTTTTACATGGAGCGACTGCTATCAGACCTCCACAACCCAGATACTGGGTTACACGATACCCCTTGGTAAGACTGGTTGTCAGACTGGGGCTTTTAACTACCCGTAACGACTGTCAAAGATCTACAATTGACAGCCGGGGCCAACAGCTTAACGTGCTATCCGAGGCACGGAGAGTGATAATTAATTTATAAAGCGCACATAACTTAAGAAAAGTCAGAGGTGCGCGCCTTGGGTTCAAACCCGAGACCACTGACTTGCCAGCCAACGGTCACCACCACTAGGCTATCACGACTCATTATCAGCCTCTATTAATCCACTGCTGAACTGCCTCTGCCAATGCGCGCCACTTTTGTGCGCTCATTGGGGTATTCGCCTATAATTGATGCGGGTTGGGGATCGCAGTAGCAGATGATTGCTGTTACACAGAAGGATGCTGCTGCCCATCCTCCGGATCTTTCCCTTTGTCGCTTCTTACGACACCCGCGGGACGAGTAGAGGTGGTTAACTTTTTTTTATTAATAAAAAAATATCGAAATTTTTTTTTTCGAAAATATTTTATTTATTAAAAGTTTTTTTTATTTTTTTTTATTTACTTTTAAAATATTTTGATTAATGACCTTGTGAACGTAGATTTCTAAATCTTACAATGGGATTTTGAACTTAATATTGTTATAAATTACCTACTGACTGACAGACTGATTTTGGCGGAAATTGAAAAAGACTTGTAGCACTGCTTTTTATTTGCGAAAAATATGTTATCCAAACTAATATTATAAATGCGAAAGTAACTCTGTCTGTCTGTCTGTCTTTGCTTCACGCCTAAACTACTGAACCGATTTTTGTGAAATTTGGTACAGACATAGTTTGGAACTTTAGAAAGGACATAGGATAGTTTTTATTACAAAAATTAAAATAAAAAATAAAATTTATTCCGGACATACAGCGCCATCTATTGGTCAAGAGTCTTCATCAATTCATCACTATTCCACGCGAACGAAGTCGCGGGCAAAAGCTAGTTTTAATCTAAATTTGGATAATTTCGGTGGAATGTTATTAATTAGTTTGACTAAAGTGCATTTGTTGTAGTGAGTATAAATTATTAGTGTGAAATGTGTTTTTCCGGGTTGACACAAATTGTCCTATTAAGTTTTAGTAAAGTAGCCACCACTTTGCTTTTGACATGAATCATCATCATGATTATCATCAATAATCATCATCATGATTATCATCAATAATCATCATCATGATTATCATCAATAATCATCATCATGATTATCATCAATAATCATCATTATGATTGTTACAAACTTCATTTGAACTTCACCTTTTTGGATTTCTATTTTGTATTCTAAATTCAAAAAGCAATGACAACGGTGAAAAACTAGGAGTTCATATGGGTTCACCTTTGTATGTGTTTGATTAAGAATATTTTTAAAATAAACTGTGGTTTAACCATTTCGTTCTTTTTTTCGTTCGTTACACGCCTTAAGTAACAATGATTATCATCATTAATCATCATGACAGTTATTATAAATATATTTTGACTAAACACGAGGCAGTATGGTCTAAGAGTCTAGCCTGTCCAATGCAAGTTGCAAGTCAAAGGTCTCAGGCTCGAACCCAAGGCGCGCACCTCTGACTCCGTAAGTTATGTGCGTATTATAAATTAATTATCACCTGCTTCGTGCTTTGGAAAGCACGTTAAGCCGTTGGTCCCGGTTGTCACGAAGGTTTTTGACAGTCGATATAGGGAGTCAGTACCCTCATAAAATCCTGACAACTAGCTTAAGAATATCGTACCATCTCTTTGGCTTGAGGTCAGATAGGCAGTCGCTCCGTAGAAAACTGATGTTAAGCTGCATCTGGTTAGATTAGAAGCCGACCCCAACAAAGTTTGGGAATAATAAGGCTAGAAGGATGGTGATGAATGATTTGTATGATAGGCTTCTGAAAAATGTAAGATATAGACACGCCCTGGCCCGCTACGGACGGCATAGTTACTTACCATAGAGTATTCAAGAAAATACAGAGTGATAACGTCAACCACATTGCCTTGTGCGCAGCGAAAGCAGGTCTCACCATACAAATGTTAAAATGTCATTTTTTCAAATTATGTTTTCTAGACGTTTTTCAAAATTAAACTCAGCAGTTAACCATGTTATAAGCTAAAATGTAACTTTTTCGCTCGTGGAGCCTAGTTGAACCGCAGTCGATCGAGGTATGATCGCAAACGGAGCTCGTGTCGCGGCCGCGTTGTTCATACCGTGCTCGGTTCATACTTCTATAGGGTTGCTTTATATTTTCTTATATACTCTAAGTTACTTACCTTTATTAATTTCATCTCCATCAACAAAATTATAACATACTAGGAAACTACAATATACTATTAATAACATAATTAAAATAAAACACTTTTTGGACGCGAATGTATTACTGAACACAACTATTTAAAAAAAAATAGGGAGACATGACTACTAATATTTTTCGGAATGGATTAAAAAAATAATGTTTATTGTTCTTTTTTTAATTTTTTTAAAATTCAGTTAGCATTAAGTTTATTTTTTTTAACGAACCAACTTTATTTTTTATTCGTTCAAAAAACAGTTTGTAACGACAGCGTTAAATAAAGCAAATTTTTATTTATTAATTTTATTTTTTATTTTTAAATTTAGTTTTTTAGTTTTAGACTATAATATTAGATAATATAGAACAGTTGTGTTTCAAAAAGACCGTCCAAATCAATAAAGTTATTAATATATTACAATACGCAAATTTTTAAAAGAATTTCTTGATCAATTTTAAAACTAAATATTGTATTATTAAGTCAGTTTTTTTTATAAAATAACAATGTCAACATTGAGTTAAAAGTACTCTTTCATTTTTATTACTTGTAAAACTAATTTATCAGATTAAAAATATAAAAAAACTGTTGAATGTTTACAAGTGCATATTTTTATGGCTACGATAAAAAATGTCGGTATTTTTATTCAATGTAAGTGTATAGGTATTCTACTATTTATGATATTCGACACAGCATAATAAAAAAACAGTAAGGAAACTACTTACAAACGCTCGAAACGGCACACTCACACAAACACGCGTAATATTGCGTAACGACGAGACTCCTAAGCGAACGTCGGTATTCGCAGCATCAACGAAGGCGTCGTTGCGCATGCGTTGTGAGTGTGCCGTTTTCGAGCGTTTGTACGTAGTTACCATACTGTATGTTTATCATACTGTGACTCAGTACTTATTTTACGATAATAAGAACCATTTGGAACCATTGCTCGGAGTTCCTCTGAAGAATCGAATCCAGTACGAAGTTTAGCCAAGCTTTTATATTAGTTATATTAGAAAGGCTTGTGTTTAAACGCCACCCAAAAAAGTACCTATTTTACTACCAAAAAAATCTAAACGGTTACCAAAATGGATAAATGGTCACCAAATTGGTCGACGGAGCCCCGCTTCGCGGGGCTCCTACTTCTGGGTAGTTTATAAAAAAATAACCACGAAGGGGATGGCGGGGTCTATTCGACCCCGCCATCCCCTTCTAACCTAACCTGTCTGAGTCGGGGTGCCCTAAAGTCCAGATTGCATCCAGTTTCTCCTGTTAACAATAGTTTACTAGCACCATAAAGTAGTCTGGGATCAAATAATGTATTTTGGTTGACGTCTTACTACACACATCAAAAGTGTCTAGGTATCAAGCATTTTTATGCGGATTTCTTGAGATTGAGATGTGGCTTTGTAATAAATTTATGATTTTATAAATTTATATGGATCCTTTTTGGTGCATTTCATAATTTGAATCAGGAACTGTGAATCAAATTCGAGTAAAAGATGAAAATCAGCTGTCAATATTTTCCCTATAAAAACATACAACGCATTGAAGACATTATTAGTGCTACTGTTTCCCTACTACTGATTAAAACCAACGTTATTATGGAGCGGCGACGTCATTTAAGCAGGGAAGAAATGCTCAGAGCCGTGGGAATGATAGAAGCTGGTTCCCGGCAACGTACTGTGGCTTTAGCTCTGAATACAAGTCAGAGTGTTATCAGTCGACTTTGGACACGTTACCGAAGCACTGGTACCGTGGCTGAGCGCCATGGAGGACGGTATCGCTGCACCACACGGAGACAAGACCGATACATTCAAATCTTAACTCGAAGAGCTCCAACAATAACCGCCATGATGTTAGCCGTGAGGCTTCATCACTCTTCAGGGAACTTAATTAGCGACCAAACAGTCAGAAACCGCTTGCATGAAGTGAACCTTCATTCCCGAAGACCGCTACGGGTACCACCTATAGCAATGCACAATCGTAGGATTCGATATCAATGGGCTCTTGAACACAGAAATTGGGCAGAAGAACAATGGCGTTTCGTGTGCTTTTCTGATGAGTCTCGTTTTGGTATGAGACCGGATACAAGACGTATACGACACTGGAGAACCCCTGGACGCCAACAGCGATTAAAATCCTGCCAGGAAGTCCATCCTTATAGTGGTGGAACCATCATGGTATGGGCGGGTATTTGGATCGGCGGAAGAACTGAGTTGATTTGGATCAGAGGCAACCTCAACGCTCAAATTTATGCTGAGACGATTGTATCAGACGTCATCGTTCCTCTACAAGTGCAAATCGGTCCCTTATTTCAGTTAATGCATGATAATGCACGACCGCACACCGCAAGAGTTGTAAGACATACTCTCGCCGCAGCTAACATCAATGTCCTGCCCTGGCCTGCTCAGTCGCCAGACTTGAACCCGATTGAGCATGCATGGGATATGCTACAGAGAAGAGCTCTGCCGAATATGGAGGGTATCCCGTCGCAAGAAGACCTTTTTTTGTTGTTGCAACGAACATGGGCGGCCATTCCACAGCGTGATTTGGATGAACTCATTTTGAGTATGCCAAACCGATGTTCTTGTGTTGTTAGTGTTCGCGGTAGAAACACGGATTATTAATTGTTTAAGTTACCCAATAAAATTTTAAAGAAAACTGTTATTTCAGTCTTTTTTTTGAACTTTAATGTTAGTGGTTCAAATGTCAAAAATCCCTTTATTAGGAAAATGGCAAATTTCTTTATTAATGCAAAGGTGACTTGGTTTATCGTTACTGTGACAAACGAAAACACTTTATTTGATGAATCCTTAAAGAAAATTTTAATTAATATCAATCAGGAGAAAAGTTATTGCAAAAATATATGTTGATCCCTAGACACTTTTGATGTGTGTATTTTGGAGAAAGATTTTTGGTAGTAATATTAATCTTTGAGTTGGATAGAATTTGGTGACCGTTAATCCATTTTAGGAACCCAAAATAATATTTTTGGTGGCCGTTTAAATTATACCCTATTAGAATATCAAAACCAAATGTATATGCAAAAAGTGTCTGTCAAAAAGAACAAACATACATTGCAAGTTAAATAAAAGCTTGTAATAATAAAATATAATAGATTTATTTACACAAAACAATGCTTAATATTAATTTACAATCTTAACGTTATTATAATCAAAGCTTCTAATCTCTTTCTACAACAATTATAATAATTAAAATATAACACTTTCTGTCTGTACCTGACGGCAGATATCTGTCGGGAAAGTTATCGATTAGTTATGGAAAAGAAATGTCAAATTTTTCCGATATCAGTGAGAGTTGATTTTATTCATTTATTTATTTAATATTAGAATAATATTATCTTTTATTCACTTTTAAACATATAAAATACATTTTTAAATATATCTAAAAAATAAAAATATACATTTAAAAATATAAAATATAGTAGCCCACCGGTATCGGGAACAGGGTCCAAGCTACCGGTGGTCAGGGCTCCAGAGAAAGGAAACTTCCTCGGTTGTCTTTCTTTCTGATAGATGTAGGTACCTATAGGGTATATAATGGGGTAAATGTTATGCTTTTTATTTATTTTGTTGTATAAATATTGTATAATATATTTTTGTTGTATAAATAATTTGTTGGGTTTTTTAGTTGTTATTTGCTGCTAGCAGCCGCACACTTTTTCGACTTGTCCATCATATAAGATGGTTCTCCTTACTTCTACTTTCTTATGCATTTAGATGATATATTCAATAACTTCCCGACTAGATTCTGCACGTTTTCTTTTCTAATATTCTGAATATCCGTCCTGGAGAGTAGTACTTGGTGTAGCTGTAGTTATTTGTGTAGGTATGTCAGTAGGTATGTTGAAAGGAATATAGAAGTTCTTTCGCACAATTATTTCATGTTCAGAGTTACTGTCATGGCTGCTTCTATGTTTTATTATGGTTCTTGTACGAGCTCTGAAGTGTGTAAAATTTTTGGTAATAGATTTGTGAATCGCTATCCGTCTCTTAAACATAGGATCTGTGAACAATTAGATATTATTTTTGACGTTAAGTAACTACTATTTGTTTTATAATAAATAAATAAATCAGCCTGTAACTGTCCCAATGTAGGGCAAACGCCTCTTCTCATACAGAGAAGGATTGAGCATTAATCACCACGCTAGCTCACTGCGGGTTGGCGATTTCAGACAAAGTCCAGGTTTCTAACGATGTTTTCCTTCACCGTTAGTCAGTGGTGTCTTAGATTAACTAAGAAAGTACATATAATGATATAGTCTCAAACTTTCGCGAACATTCAACATTATGAAACAACTTTTTAAACGGATAAAACTCGCGTTTTTATTTTTATCTGCAAAGATCTCGAAACGTCAGGCGTGTCTTATAAAAATAAAAACGCGAGTTTTTATCCGTTTAAAAAGTTGTTTCATTAAGTGCATATGACATTGAAAAAGTCACATTGGTACATGTCAGGTTCGAACCCACACCCACGCGCATGCAAAGCGGGTCCGTAACCAATGCGCCACCACGACTGAATACCACGGTTTTACATGGAGCGACTTCCTATCAGACCTCCACAACCCAGATACTGGATTACACGATACCCGTTGGTAAGACTGGTTGTCAGACTCGGGCTTCTGACTACCCGTAACGACTGTCAAAGATTTACAATTGACAGCCGAGGCCAACAGCTTAACGTGCTATCCGAGGCACGGAGAGTGATAATATATTTATAACAGCTACTTTAGAACAGCTAGTTATTAAAAATATAGTTTAAAAACTAAAACCCGACTACTTAAAATCTAAAAACAAGCTTCTTAGATTTGAAATAAAATTCTGTAGTCGGAGGCCTTAATGTATTATAGGTAAATACTTTGTAAATTTGGTGGCCTCCGACTACAGAATTTTATTTCAAATCTAAGAAGCTTGTTTTTAGATTTTAAGTAGTCGGGTTTTAGTTTTTAAACTATATTTTTATTTAACTTATTTTGGAGATATGTGAATTCTAATAATGTTTCCATATTTGAAATGTGCTAATAAAGCTCTTTCATTTGATAACCCACAAGACACTGCCAAGATTTTTTTTGTTTTTAGTTCTTTACTTTAAGTCCCCTAGAGGGCGATGACGTCAGTTAAATGTGACGTCATGTAGCCTATAACCAGCGGACAATCAGGAGGCTTCCAACAACACCTCATTTGTCCAATTATGATAACTAGTTTAGAAGTTATGAGGGAACAGATAAACATCCATACCCACATACAAACATACAGGTCAAAATCATAACCCTCCTTTTTGCTTCGCCGTAGTCGGGTAAAAAGAGAATAATGTTAACGTTTTACCTGCAGTTGGGAGGGTACTGAACCATGTAGCAACTTCAATCACTTCGTCAGTTCTCTTCCTAAAAGCTACTTCGATCATATTCATAATCCGGTCTCTCTGTCCATCGGGAACGTTCAGCCGCTTAAAAGGCGCCAAGAAAGCCTCTATCATAGCCTTACACAGGTTATAATCAGTTTTTGTCTCTGAAAGGATTGTAAGTAGATATTTTATTACAGACTATTATACATAATATACAAATAACCCTATATAATGTGCTTCTAAATTATCTGCCACGGTTGCAATGAGAGAAAGTATCACTACATAGTATAAAACAAAGTCGCTTCCCGCGTCTGTCTGTCCCTATGTATGCTTAGATCTTTAAAACTACGCAACGGATTTTGATGCGGTTTTTTTAATAGATAGAGTGATTCAAGAGCGTATATCATATTAGCATAACCGTGCGAAGCCGGGGCGGGTCGCTAGTTGGGTATATAGATTACAATAGTGTAGAAATTTCGTACCCCGGAACAGTAAAAAAAAATTGGAGCATGGAGCAGAATTAGACCTACGCAATAAAACGCAGGCAAAAGAAAAAAAAATATGACGTTAGATAAAAAAAACCGGCCAAGTGCGAGTCAGACTCGCGCACCGAGGGTTCCGTACAAACCTGTAGGTATATAAGTAAAAATTTAAGATTTTCGGAATTTTTCCTATATGTGTACTTTATAACGTTGCTTCATGCCAAATTTCAAGATTCCAGGTCGTCTGGAAGTATCCTTTAGGTTTTGATTCCCTTGCGAGTAGTTGCGAGTTTCAAAATATGCGGCTTTAATTGCTGTATCTTTTGATTGCGTTGACGTAGAAGTTTGATTTTGTTACAGCTTAAAGATATTATAGACTTGAGTATTTGTTAAGAATTTCAATATAATACCACTACGCGTTCATGAGTAAAGGGGTAATAAGTTTAAAATTATTAAAAATATTTTTATTATATGATGTAACTAAAAATTTATGCTTTTCGCAATTTTTCCTTTATCTGTGTTATAAGACGTTGCTTCGTACCAAATTTCAAGATTCTGAGTTCACGGGAAGTACCCTGTAGGTTTTGATTCCCTTGCGAGTGTCGAAAATTTGCGGCATAAACGGGAGTATCTTTTGATCGCGTTGACTTAGAAGTTTGATTTTTTCACAGCTCTAAGAGACCATAGACTTGAGTATTTGATATGAATTTCAGCTTGATACCTCCACGCGTTCCTGAGAAAAAAGGTCTTGACAGACAGACAGACAGACAGACAGACAGACGGACAACAAAGTGATCCTATAAGGGTTCCGTTTTTACCTTTTGAGGTACGGAACCCTAACAACTTCACTATTGTAATATAAATAACCAATATTATCTCCCATTGCAGCCGTGGCAGATAATTTAGAAGCACCTTATATGGTCACTCTTATAATAATATTAGAATTAGGTATGACTATTCATAAGTGCCTAAAATGGTCTACATGAATAAAAATATATTAATTTTGATTTTAAGACTCCCTCGTTGGTCTTGGTCTAGTGGTAGCGAGCGCGACTGCTAAGCACGAGGTCTTGGGTTCGATCATCAACGTGTTATTGGGTTTTTCTGTTTAGAAATTAATTAATTAAATCAAGCAGTGATAGCCTAGTGGTATGACTTTTACAATGCCTAGTCTAAGATCGTAGGTTTGAAACACAGGCCAGCACCTCTGACTTTCGTATTCATGTGCGTTTTAGATATAACTAGCGACCCGCCCCGGCTTCGCACGGTTACTCTAATATGCATGTATTATAAATATAAACCTTCCTCTTGAATCACTCTATCTATAAAAAAAACCGCATCAAAATCCGTTGCGTAGTTTTAAAGATCTAAGCATACATAGGGACAGACAGACGCGGGAAGCGACTTTGCTTTATACTATGTAGTGATTATACTTAATTATCAGTTGCTAAAACGGTGAAGGAAAATATCGTGAGGAAACCGGCAGACCTGAGAGATTTTTGCAACGGTGGATAAAGCCATGTCAGAGGCCTACGGGCGGTTTAAACTCTGACACAAGGTTGTTCATCAACCATACGATAAGAAAAAGAAGAACTCAAGATAACAAGTTATGTTATAATATGTCATCAGTTCTATACCTATAAATAAAACAGTACCGTGACTAACTGACAGACAACGCACAGCCTAAACCTAAACCTAAGCCTAGCCACCTAGACTTGAAATTTTGATACAATATTCTTTAAATAACATGTTTATATTGCGTAACAGCCACGAACTCGCCGCTCGCAGCGGCGGCTTAGCGCGGCGCGGCGAGCGGTAAGAACAAATGTACTAAAATGTTCAACGACGCCACGACTCGCCGCTCTCAGCGGCGGCGGGGCGGCGGTTTCTCCATTCTCCATAGGTACTTAAAATGATTTGTATTGATTGCGTGCACTCCATCCGTCGAATTTAAAATATCGTTAGAAAATATATGCCTAAATAACTACGTCTAAATACATCTAAATACGTGGCATGGCCATCGCGCCGCTCGCAGACCTAGCCCGTCGCCGCCGCTTTAGACCGAAGTCAGTCATGGCCACTAGGTAACGACGAGACTCCTAAGCGAACGTCGCGGTACTCGCAGTCTCAAGGACGCGTCGTTGCGCATGTTTGTGTGATTATTATACTGTGTAGTTACTTGTATGCAGGTGTTGTTCGAACTCCTCAAGGTTGGTAATCAGGGCCTCTGCCTCGTCTGTGTCGTACAGAGCATTAGCATAATCGAAGATAACATTAAGATCTTCCGGCAACGTTCTCCTGCGATTTTTCAATTTATAATACCACTTGCCTGCAGTTATAGTGACCGCTGTAGAAGAATACAACAAATATGCAGCGTTATTTGTAAAACACCAGCATCCTTAAAAGGGGTCATTAAACTCATCATTATGAACAACTTTTACTATGGGACCAACCCTGAAATCGCAAAAAATTATCAGCTGTTCCATACATTTATAAATGTTCACATGACTCAACAAAATGTATGGAACAGCTGTTTTTTTTTTGCGATTTCAGGGTTGGTCCCATAGTAAAAGTTGTTCATAATGATGAGTTTAATGACCCCTTTTAAGGATGCTGGTGTTTTACAAATAACCATGTAAGTATACAACGTTAGAATTTTGTGACCCGAAAGCTGAAACACTCTTATTTTGATTTGAAAGGTAAAAAAATAAAAATAAATAAATAAATCAGCCTGTAACTGTCCCACTGTAGGGCAAAGGCCTCTTCTCATACAGAGAAGGATTGAGCATTAATCACCACGCTAGCTCACTGCGGGTTGGCAATTTCAGATTATTAAGTCCAGGTTTTGTTACAATGTTTTCCTTCACCGTTAGTCAGTGGTGTCTTAGATTAACTAAAAAAGTATATATGGCATTGAAAAAGTCACATTGGTACATGCCAGGTTCGAACCCACACCCACACGCTTGCAAAGCGGGTCCGTAATCAATGCACCACCACGACACTAAATACTAATTTTAAAAAAAAACGTGTGGCACTCGGGGACTGCCGCGGTAAAGCTATTGCATAGCATTTTTTATCAACTTATGAAATTATAATTATTTATTTATTTTTTATTTATGCAGTCAATAGCTTAACAACTTAATACAAAATCACGTCTTGAAAAATCTAAGCAAATAATTCGTTTTCGAAATTCGAATGTTTATATTTCTAAATGTTTATTTTTTTAATGTGTCAACATAAAATAAACTTATTTATTGTGTATGTCAATAAGGTTTTAAATAGATTATTCTGCAATAAAGGGTGTTAGGCGCGGGACATATATAAGGGGCGTCGGGCGCGGGCGCGACGCCGGCGGGGCGCATTCAGTCCAAACTCCAACCGCACCGCGCCCGCGCCACGCCGCTTGTATATGTCCCGCGCCCGCCGCTTCTATACAATTCATATGAAACACGTAATGAGCAGCGCCTCCCCCGCGCCCGGCGCCGCTTATATGTATATGTCCCACGCCTTAGGTTTTTATTTTACGGAATTTCTTGATCCGGTCGCCGCGCTCAAAGCCCGCGATAAAATCTATCTGCCCCATCACTACTTCCTACGTGAATCATAACGATTGCTCGCCTACCAGCTGACGCTGTTCGCGGCCGTGTCGACATGCATTGCGGAACCAGGCCCGCCGCAAGCGGGCGTGCAAGGCGTGCACTGCACGCGGGCGGCACACCCAGGGGGGCGGCAAATCGAGGGACTCATCACATATTTAAGTCATTGTCATAATACCCATCCCACCATAAGTATAATAAGAAATGTCATAGCCTGGAAAAAAATCGACCGAATGACGTTAACCCCGCCATATAGGACATCTGTTAAAACATTAATTAGGTATCCTTTTTTTGACAAACTTAGAGTCGAGTCGAGACTACTTAAGTCGTAGATATAATTGGTATTGCACGCGGGCGACGAAACAGCTAGCGGCGGGCCTGTGCGGAACTACCTACTGCCGCAAACCTTTTATTACAACATATTACCCACAATTTTTAAGACATTATTTTTTATATAATGAATTGTACAATTATTGTATAGCAAACATTGTAAATATATTGTGGGTCCCTTCTAAGACTAACACATTCTAAGTTATAAATATAAATTTATGTAATCAAAAACACCTAATGTAATATGTCTGAATGTTTGTAAAGGCGTTTAGCCTGTGTAACAATATTATAACATGATTAGTCTACAAATCGAATAAGATCATTTGTAAACAATCTGTAACTTTATGTTTTTAATAAAAAATAAAAAAAAAATCTATGCAATAGCTTAAAACCACAGATGTACTTACCCCATTCGTGTTGTAGGTACGCGTAATCGTCATAGGAGTACGTATAAGCCATGTTCATTGTACGTGATAGTAGATGTGGTCCAAAATATTTCAATTGACCAGTTTCTTCTAGGCTGAAACAATTGAAAAACTATAATTATTTAATAAGAAAATTTGAAAAAACAACTGATACGGATGGGATTCGAACCCACGATCTTCGACATACCGTGTCGACGCTCTAACCGCTGAGCCACCGTATCCCATCGGCATCAATCGAAATTTCAAATCTCTTTTACACGCCTAAGGCGTGTGGCGACATCTATCGAAATACATTACGTATCCCGACCCAGTGCTCTAAACTTTGCAGTTTTAGTAGACACCGATGCGATATCACCAATTTTCTTAATAAGCTATCATGTGCTATAACATGTAAAAAATTCACAAAAATAATTGAAAAACTATTTAAACACACGGCTGGATGGCAATGCTGCAATGGCAAGGAAGGGACTAATTTTGAGCATTATGATAAATTGATTAATTTTGTATTAAAAATGTTAAAATTCATGGTTTTCCTTTTATTTGTGACACTATGTTATTAAGCAATAAATAATCCTTATGATGATAAAGCCTTTCAATCGGTAAGATAAAACTATAGGTTGATAATTTTTCTCATGTAACGGGTTCGCTTTCTGGTTCAACCATGTAATTATTTAAATATCTATGAATGCAGTTTAAATTGTTTTTTTAAATTCAAAAAGATCTACAATTGACAGCCGGGGCCAACAGCTTAACGTGCTATCCGAGGCACGGAGAGTGATAATTAATTTATAATACGCACATAACTTACATAATGATGCGGGCAGATGCGGGGGACAATAAATTGGCGGGGGGAGGTGAGTGTCGCTTTTTTACCCGACTGCGGCGAAGCCAAAAAGGAGGGTTATGTGTTTGACCTGTATGTATGTATGTCCGTCTCTATGTTCCCTCGTAACTACTAAACGGCTGAAGCGATTTTGATGAATGATATGTCGTTGGATTCGTCTTTATTGCGCGAGTGTCACTGGGTATATACAAATTTTAAAAAATCGATATGGCAGATTTTTGGCGCCAAAAGGTATGATTAATAAAAAAGAAATCCCCCAAACCGATCGTGAGGGGTATCAAAATGAAGACTTTTAAAAGGTGATTACAAAAATATAATTATACAACTTATATGTTTAAACTTGATATAGCCCGCGATTTCGTCCGTGAGACCTACAGGAACTATGTATATTTTCGTGATAAAAAATTATATATATATATATATATTTATATATATATATATTATATATTATGGCAATTTTTTATAGTATATATACATACTACACATACTACACACTATATTATAGTACATACATAGTTTAACGACTATATTATAATATAGTTCTTAAACTATCTCTTGGGAAAAAAATAATAATATTAAAAAACAAAAAACCCGACTTCTAACTAAAAAGATAGAAACAAGTTGGTTATAGATAGATCATACTTTACACAGTGTTCACAAACGCAGTCGAAGGCATCCTTTACGTAATACTGTTCTGGGTTTAGAGAGAGAGAGTGAATAGTTAATGCCTCCGACTGCGTTTGTGAACACTGTGTAAAGTATGATCTATCTATAACCAACTTGCTTCTATCTTTTTAGTTAGAAGTCGGGATTTTTTTTTTAATAATATTTTTTTTTACGAAGTAATAGTATAAGTACAGGGTTATTTGTAAAACACCAGCATCCTTAAAAGGGGTCATTAAACTCATCATTAAGAACAACTTTTACTATGGGACCAACCCTGAAATCGCAAAAAAAAATCAGCTGTTCCATACATTTTGTTGAGGTGAACATAAATGTATGGAACAGC
This sequence comes from Protodeltote pygarga, assembly GCA_936450705.2. Taxonomy (NCBI): domain Eukaryota; kingdom Metazoa; phylum Arthropoda; class Insecta; order Lepidoptera; family Noctuidae; genus Protodeltote; species Protodeltote pygarga. Next base: position 5,806,252 of record OW388278.2, read on the forward strand.
TGATTTTTTTTTGCGATTTCAGGGTTGGTCCCATAGTAAAAGTTGTTCTTAATGATGAGTTTAATTACTTACCCCTTCTAAGGATGCTGGTGTTTTACAAATAACCCTATATAATTATTTTCATGATTTTATCTTACTTTGAGAGTATCGGAAACGTGTGTTTCAGTATTTGTCTGTTCTGTTCGAGTGTTCTCGAGGCTATTAACTTCAATACTTTCAGTATATATATATCCATTGGTCCAATTTTGTCTTTCATCATAACTTTCAGTATATGTTCTCTGTATGTCATTCCATTTGTTGTCAGATCTAAAAGAAATGAGGTTAGATTAGCTTGTTTATAAACGGTTTTACTTAACTTGACCTGTTTATTATTTGGTTCAAATTTAGTAATCGATATTTCACCCCCTTCCTGTTGACAGATTGATCTAAGCTTCAGTTTTGATGACAAAACCGTTTTACGTAAAAAATATTTTTACTTATACAATTATTTACCATTTATTTCCTACACACATTTTACAACAAATTAATAGACAGTAGAAATAATTTTATTGTTTGTCACAGGTAATTAATTAATTAATAAACAATAATAAATAAAACTATCTGTATACACAAATCCAACTACCTTAAAAATAAATAAATAAAGAAAAATAAAACCTTAATCTAAAAGACCGCTACCAGTAGGCAACGTTCCCAAAATGCTGGCTGCATTGCCTCGCAGAATAGCTATACTCAGCCTTTGGGCCAGGTACAACCCAGCATTTTGGCAATTTTGGTCACGAGTTGCCTCGACCAGACGCCCAGATAGGTAAATATTCCAGGTTTGGGGACTCCACGGTCCCGACCCCAAAAGGCACAATTTTTCTTATGAGGTTTTGCAAGTTTTATCTATTTTTTCGGATTTAAAATCGAAAAATGTCTGTTAATTTATATAAATAAACTCATTCTTTAAAGTTTGAGTTATCCTACTCATATTTTTACATAAGTTTACCTTTTGTAGTTTTGCTAGGAAAACCATTCCAAACTATGTTGGGGTCGGCTTCCAGTCTTACCGGATGCAGCTGAATACCAGTGTTTTACATGGAGTGACTGCCTATCAGACCTCCACAACCCAGATACTGGGTTACACGATACCCCTTGGTAAGACTGGTTGTCAGACTTTCGGGTTTCTGACTACCCGAAACGACTGTCAAAGATCTACAATTGACAGCCGGGGCCTACAGCTTAACGTGCTATCCGAGGCACGGAGCGGTCTTTTAGATTAAGTTTTTCTCTTTTTATTTTAGTTTTAGCGTTAGTTTTAGTTTTAGTTGTATTATGTTTATAAAAAATATTTGCCTTAATAAAAGTATATGTCGTCCTGAAGTAATAACTATTAACTAAACAGTTACCTTCAAACAGGTCGTCGTTAAACATATTTGATTGTGTGGTAGAAGTTGTACTCGATACTTCAGAATATGTACTCGTACTCGTTGAGATATCTTCATGGCTGTTAATAGATACTGGAAGAAACAAACAAGTTTAATAGAACGTTAGAATTTTGTGACCCGAAAGCTGAAACACCCCAACTTGAACTTGATTTGAATGGTAAAAAAAATAATTAAAACTGACGTGGTGAAGAGCTCCAACAGTTGTCCTTATTTACCAATAAATCATGAAAACACAAACTCCGTGCCGAGTGCCGCCGGGCGGCAAGTCATTGACCTCCCTGTTCAGTGTACGCGCCGATTTTCGTAATAAAAATGGGTGGTCCAACCTTAATCATTTTTGGCACGTTTTAGGACAAAAATATAACATAGGTTAAAAACCATTGCAATCGATTCTGTTACTGATTCTGAACAAACTACTTTCGGCTTTCAAGTCAACAAATTCTAACGTTGAAAACAAAAATTTAGCTTCTCATGCAAACGTGAGTCACGTGACCATTCACTTTGACTGTGCAGGATATATTATAGTACACAAGTGTGTGCGCAAACACAAATGCACTTTCTATTCCCTCACTCTCATAGTCCGATGGGTCGGCAATATCTGACTCGACCGGAGAGAGATCACGCACAGGGCCAACAGCTTAACGTGCTTCCCGAGGCACGGAAAGTGATTGATAATTCTCATCGGACGAGATACAACTTTACTTACCTTTACGAGGTCTCTGATAAACCATTACAGGCCTTGCAGCAGCATTATCAGGACCATTGTTAAAGCCAGGGTAAACATGCTTATTAATATACGCGAACTGAGTTTCCTGACCCTGATTTCCAGGGTAAAAACCTGGGAAACTAGGGTGTTGTGTTTGTCGTTGCGCTTTCGGATTCCTTGTGTTAATCACTCCTGGTAATGTTGTGATCTGACTCGACTGCCTGTGCCAGGGTGGAATACGTGGATACCGAGATTGTTTATTCCCATTCCAGTTGTGTACGTTCATATTTGGCTTATTAGTACTTGGTATTTTAAATATGGGATACTCGTTTTGGAAATTTTTAGCACAAGGCGTCTTTGCCAATTCTTCGGAAGAAGCATCCTTTGGTAGGTTTTTATATACATTTTCCGGGTATGATTCTTCTGGATATCCGAGATAATGCGTGTTTTGATTTTGATCAGAGCCAGGGGAATTGTCTTCAGGGTTCTTACTAGTTAGATATTTAGTATAACGTTTGTTAGGTGGGAATAATTTATCTGGGAATGCGGGATAATGCGTGTATTGATTTAGACCAGAGCCAGGGGAATTATCTTCAGGGTTCTTACTAGTTAGATATTTTGTATAATGTTTGTTAGGTGGGAATAATTTATCTGGGAATGCAGGGTATGTCGTTAATAGATAAATGGGTCTAGAGTCCAGGGAATGGACTACAGGGTTCTTACTAGTTAGATATTTTGTATAATGTTTGTTAGGTACGTATAATTTATTTGGGAATGCGGGATAATGCGTGTATTGGTTTGGATCAGAGCCAGCGGAATTATCTTCAGGGTTTTTACTAGTCAGATATTTTGCATAATGTTTCTTATGTGGGTATAATTTATCTGAGAATACGGGATAATGCGTGTATTGATTTAGACCAGAACCAGGGGAATTATCTTCAGGGTTTTTACTAGTCAGATATTTTGTATGTTTCTTATGTGGGTATAATTTATCTGGGAATACGGGATAATGCGTGTATTGATTTAGACCAGAGCCAGGGGAATTATCTTCAGGGTTTTTACTAGTCAGATATTTTGTATGTTTCTTATGTGGGTATAATTTATCTGGGAATACGGGATAATGCGTGTATTGATTTAGACCAGAGCCAGGGGAATTATCTTCAGAGTTCTTACTAGTTAGATGTTTCGTATAATGTTTGTTAGGTGGGAATAATTTATCTGAGAATGCAGGGTATGTCGTTAATAGATAAATGGGTCTAGAGTCCAGGGAATGGACTACAGGGTTCTTACTAGTTAGATATTTTGTATTATGTCTGCTAGGTACATGTAATTTATCTGGGAATGCGGGATAATGCGTGTATTGGTTTGGATCAGAGCCAGCGGAATTATCTTCAGGGTTTTTACTAGTCAGATATTTTGCATAATGTTTCTTATGTGGGTATAATTTATCTGGGAATACGGGATAATGCGTGTTTTGATTTAGACCAGAGCCAGGGGAATTATCTTCAGAGTTCTTACTAGTTAGATATTTCGTATAATGTTTGTTAGGTGGGAATAATTTATCTGGGAATGCGGGATAATGCGTGTATTGATTTAGACTAGAGAGAGAGTCCAGGGGATGGACTTCAGGGTGCTTAGTAGATGGAGTAATTAGGGATTTTAAAGGTGCAAGTATAGGTGGGTGTAATTCAAATGGAAAAGCAGGATAATGCATTGGTATATAAAGGGCAGGGCCAGGTGAACCCAGTTGAGCCATTTCAGATGAGCTGAGGCTATTCGTAGCAGTTTTGGAACTTTGCATTTTGGTAGACAGAAATAATGGTACTCCAGGTCTTGTTGGAGAATTGAGATACAGCTGCGTTTTATCGAAATTACTTGTGCCTGGTTTGTTAGTTAGTTGAGGAAGGAATTGGTCTAAACTAGGAAAGCCTTTTATCGTTTTATTTTCCATTAGAGTCAAGAAAAAATTAACCAAAAAATTACAACCGTCTTTATGAATTGGTGGGCATGGTGGAGATAGAATTTGGTCTATACTGGGAAATTTTATCGTTCTATTCCCAAAAAGAGTCGAGAAAAAACTAAAGTAAAATTGTAATGTTTTTTTTGGTTTAAATTTGTGTTTATTAGTGTGGGTTGGTGTTGTTTTTGTTGTTCTATTTGATACTATATCTGCTTTTAATGTTTTCTTTTTGCTTGCTGTTGTTGCTCGCGTTAGTTTTGAGGTTTTAGTTGAATGTAGTTTCTGAACGCCGTCTCTGTTACGATCATCCATCGAAGTTGAACTTTTCCCCGAAAAGTATATATCTGGGTATTCTAAGACGCCTTTTGTCATATTGAGTTTGTTGAATAAGTTCAACAAAGTGAATCTGCGTTCGGGTTTGTCCTGATACAGCTTGGGATCGTTGGATTTTCCTGAAATTTTAAGTGTCTGTCAATCGGTGATAGGTTTAGTGGAGTGTTGTATTAGTAAACTTGACAAGTTTTTATAAAATATTATTACCCAAGCTTTTATATTGGTATATCAAAACTAAACGTATACGTAAGAGTTCTTTTGTCTGGAGCTAATCCTGGATATCGATTCAGGTCATGCTTACCATAAAAATGCATTGTCATGAAACTGAACTAACATGCAAAAATTCAACTTCCTAGGATAACAGGAAGTAGTTCTAATTCAGCTTGCAAGATTCCACCCGAACAAACTTACATTACAAGTTAAGTAAAAGCTTGTAAAAGCTTTTATAAAATAATCCAGCCTGTAACTATCCTCAGAGAAGGATCGAGAATTAATCACCACGCTAGCTCACTGCGTGTTGGCGATTTCAGACTTTACTAGTCCAGTTTAGGTTTCCTTACGATGTTTTCTTTAACTGTTTAGCCAAAGTATCTTAGATGAAGACAGGCTTTGGCATTACCCTAAATATACATGTTGATCTATTAACTGAAGGCAGAGCGGTATGGTCACAAACCTTAGCCTGCTCTAAAAAAATGGCGAAGGAAAAAAAATGCAAACATTAAAAAGAAAAACTGTTTTAATGACAGATATGACGTCACAAAATGGCGATGCAATTTGGATTTCACAATCTTATTTAAATCGCGTACCAAGTTTAATTTAAATATTAACAAAAATACTTACCTACGAACGTATTGCCATCAACAAAATAATAAATCATTAATAAACTATAAAGTTTAAGAAACATAGTTTATAATATTTGGATGTTTAAATTGCCAAAACTAGGGTAATTATTATTTATCATAGAATTAATTTAAATACTGTTGGTGACGCGTCATTATTTATTGTTTTTTAAATTGGTGTAAAGTGGTGATGAACGAAAACACTGTTTATGATTTTTCATAAGTAATGTCCTTTAGATAATTACGAACGCACTTTACGATACTCAATAACGTAATAAAAAAATCCATTCACTTTCAATCGTTTTTCTTAAAAAAAACTAAATTCAAACGTTACATTTCGCGCCGAAACCTAAAGAGCGATATTTAAAAAGTTATGCAAGTTTTAAAAAAAATATACATGTCAACATTGAGTTAAAAGTACTCTTTCATTTTTATTACTTATAAATTTTATTTATCAGATTAAAAATATAAAAAAATCGGTGAATGTTTATAGTAGTACATAATTTTATAGCTATAATAAAAAGTCAGTATTTTTATAAAATGTTAGTGTATATTTGTATTTTGCTGTTATTTGGTATGTATTTTTATTGATTTCACTGTTTTGAACACAATCGAAAACTATACGTCATAAAAATAATTAAAAATCTTAAGCTTGTGTCAATGTAGCCCTTTCATAGGATACCCCACATGGCATGGTTAACTCACTTCAAAATTTGAACCCCCATAACTTGCAAGACCCTGTTTTTTATGACTAAATTAATAATATACCGCTTACAAATTTTTCTCTTCTGTATAAATTAGTAAAAGTTTTGAAAAATCTACAGAAAGTTCACCCATACAATAAATCTACAGAAAGTTTTATCACCCATACCTACAATTATGACCGCGCATACCTCGATGATTGATTACGTACTTTAAATAAAGACTATATTTTTTATGATTTAATTATAAATGTATACTTTTCAGTCATTTCCCTGTACTTATAGTATAAGACGAGATTTCAGACTTTTCCCCGTAGTATGAGACGATATTAATGCCAAATGTCATAGTTCTAGGTCAACGGAAAGTACCATAATCATTTTGATTCCCTTGAGAGTGTCGAACTATCCTTTTTTGCGGCATAAACAGCCGTATCTTTTTTTTACGTAAACTTAGAAATTATATTTTTTCACAACTTCAAGGTAATATAGGTTTTAATTTCAACTCGATACCTCCACGCGTTCCCGAGATAAATGGTCTTGACAGACGGACAACAAGATGATCATATGGTTCCGAATTCCGATTTTACCTTAGAGTCTTATTTTTATATTTCTATGGATTTGGATTTGGATTTGGACCTAAAAATAAGAGGACGACAAGATCCTTTAATGGTTCCGATTTTTCCTAAAAATAAGATTTACAATCGGCGTATAAAAAAAAATACAGTCGAATTGATAACCTCCTCCTTTTTTTGAGTCGGTTGAAAATTAACAATGAACTAAATACAAGACGTGTAGGTAACGTCAAGAACATTTTTAGTACTCTCAATTTTTTAGCATGTTGAATTTAGTAAGTATTACTAAGTATAGAAAACAGATCAAATTCCGTGACACTCTTAATTTAGTAGCATAAACTTTTTCACCGACTGCAAGGAAAGGGTTATGTTTTTCGCGTCTATCTTTGTTTCTAATATTTTTTATTCCCTCATAACATCCTAACTACTCGATGAATTTCTTAAATTAAGGTGTCGTTCGCCTCATTAGTCCAAGTGTTTTTAGATAGGTGACATAAAAATTGGGGGCTGCTAGATCACATTAAGAAGGTATTTTTTTATCTTCTTTTTCTGCAATCATCATCATCATCATCAAAGGCCTTTATACATCTACAAGAGATGATTTATATAGCGCCCGCATTGCACCTCCGCTCATGGCTAATCAAGCCGATACGAGAGCCACATATGCAATAACAATGTTTCTGCAATATGGGTATCAAATTAAAGGGCTCATAACTAGGATTTCAAAAATGTATAACATCTCTGGGGGCTTAGTCAAGTTGACTATCTACAATCGCTAACGCTATGGAAAACGAAAGAAATTTAAAGGATAAGATTCTAATCGTTTGTTTTGACCACGTGACATAACAATAATCCTATACATTTCTTTCGTTTTCTATAGCGTTAGCGATTGTAGATAGTCAACTTGACTAAGCCCCCTGTACTACCTAAAATAACAAAAAAAAAATTGGTTTGCTAAAAATAAGTAGGTAAGAAGTCAATTTCGTGAGAATTTCTTTAAATTCAATCACGAACACTGAAAAATATTTAAAAAAAACAAAAACCGACTGCTAACTATAAAGATAGAAACAAGATAGATCATAGTTCAAACAGTGTTCACAAACGCAGTCGGAGGAATCAATACTCTTCTGTTTTTTAGAAGAGAGAGAGAGAGAGTGGATAGTTCATGCCTCCGACTGCGTTTGTGAACATTTTGTGAACTACGATCTATCTATATCTATGACTATTCATAATTGCCTAATAGATAATAGTCTACATGAATAAAAATATTTTGATATTATTTTACTAAGAAACCAGCAAAAACAACTGACTCGGGCGGGACTCGAACCCGCGTTAAGAAAAAGATTCGTAATTTCGATTGAAGCGGGCAGGACTCGGTAGCTTAATTGGTAAAGCGATGGCACAGCACGCCAGAGATCACGAGTTCAATTAATCTCGACCAAGTCTTTGTTTTTGCGAGTTTCTAACTAAAATAATATCATTTAATAAGCAAAACATGTGCAAAAACATACATTAAAAAATATTTTGATATTGATTTTATGAAAATTTCAGCTTGCACGCGATCTGCTAATACAAATGAAACAATTCGTGAAAATCCTAGATCTGTGAACCTTGCCTTGGAAACTATCTTAGAGTTTCACAAAAAGGACCGCAAGGCAGACATACAATTTCTAAATAAAATAGAGAAATTTATCTATAAAGTCAGAGATATCATGAAACGCCATGACACCAGAAGAGGCTTCCAGATCAGCTCAAGTGGAGCTGACTTCACCGAGTTCTTTCAAGTACTTGTAACCATAATCAACAGCTACAAAGACCCGGAGTTCGAAGACTTCCGTGATATATTTGATGAAGAAATAAGAAAATACAATTACGAAGGCTGCAAGTTTCACGAATTGGTAGAAAATCCTGAGATCAGACAATTTTTAAGGAATTACTTAGATACGTCGACAGCCCTTCCCGTTGCTGTTCTAAAAACTAGCTTAAATTTACTTTCGTTGATTCTCAAAAACGAACTCTACGACAAGCGTGTGAAACATGTTGTGGATTTTGTAAAATCTCTTTACTACTATGATGGCAAAGACAAATTCGAGAAAGTGTTAAATGATTTAGCCAGATTTAAAAAATCCAAATCAACAAACAAACACAAGGTTTTAAAATATATAGTTAGAGATGGGATCAGGTCAATTATTTTCGATTACTACACGCAACTCGACGAAGGTGCAAGACGAGAATTAAAACTAAGAATTGAAAATTTATGGGAACAGAATAAACAGAGACCGTTATCAATTCTGGTAGTCAACAATCCTAGTAAAGTCCGTAAAGTAGTTAAAAATAATCAGATTGACAACAACGATGAAAAGCCTTCTAGTCCAAAATTAAAGTTAAAACAAAACAAACATCAAGATATTGCTGATGAAAATACTAAATTAAAAAGAATTGATATAAAAATGACAGATTTCAAAAAAGGCAAACTAACTGTACCACGTAAAGGGAAAAATATTAAAAATCTTGTATCTACAACTAAACCAAGGAAACATAGTCTTCGTAAATTCAAAGATTTTGAGAAAAACCTATCAGTTCGAATGGCGAATAGTATTGATCCTTACAAACAAGATATCGGTGGAGGCAAAATAAAAAGAATTGATTTAAAAATATCAGATTTCGAAAATACTCTGGAAATTTTGCAAAAGCAAGTGAAAAAGGTTGAAGAACTAATATCAAAGAAAGAAAGCAAAAGTACTATTAAATACCGAAATATTAATTATGGTTTCAAGAACGAAAATTTCAAAGTAAAATTACCAGTTCCAGTGCCAAAAAAGATTCAACACACCACCGCGATTCCACCAAATGAAGATAAAGACTTAACTTACAACACTGAAGTTGAAACTGATAATAAGTATGAAAGTAATTCTAAAGAAATATCTGGTAGAGACGAATCACAACAAAAACGCGGTGAAAAAGTTCACAATTTTACAACTCGAAAAGAGAATTACAATGTAAGCAGTCTTAAAGAAGCTTATAGTAAATATATAACTCAATGGGAAGAATATGTTACACCAAGAGAAAGTAAAGAAGACGAAAACAGACTTAAAAATAAAAAAACACACAAGTTAAAGAAATATCTACCAAATAAATCGAAAAACTCAGAAAAAGTAAACAATTCAGAACATGAACCAAAGTATCACAAGACGTTCCAATCAAAATTGAATGATTTGTCAATTGAAAATGCCAAATATATACCGACATTTCCTTCTAGTACCGAAATTAAATATAAGGAGGAGAAACATAAGAAGGAGAAATATAAGAAGGAGAAACAGAACAAGGAAAAACGTAAGAAGAAACAACGGAAACATATGTCTAAACAAGAACATAAGACCCTACATAAAAATAGAACGTATTTATTTAAAGAGACTGCAGCTACAGATCACTTTACGTATCGTAGGACCACAGAACCATTAGGCATTAAAACCAAGTAAGATAATGATTATTGTATTGAAATACTCGCTTCTGCCCGTTGTTTAACCCGGGAGTTTGAAGGTGGTTATAGTAGATTCCATATTGGATTTTTCAACAGTCCTTTTCTACAGCTCGGCAAAACAGAGCCTGAGGCGGTGACAGCTGGAACTGAAAATAAAAATCTTAAAAACTAAGTTTGCGAGCAATATAAAAAAGTGAATCATTTGATTACATTTGATGACAAAAACTCATCATAGAAATATACCTACACAGCCTGTATCAGTCCACAGCTGGACATAGGCCTCTTCTCATACGCATCACTTATTTTGTGACTTCATTAGAAGGTATTTGCTGTTAATCGCCTCGCTGGGCAAGTGGGTTGGCGATCGCAGTAGCAGATGGTTGTTTTACACAGTAGGATGCTGCTGCCCATCCTCCAGATTTTTCCCTTTGTCGCTTTTTACGACACCCGCGGGATGAGATACTCATTGAGTATGGGTGGTTCTATTCTTAGGTTCTATACCTTTTTCACTCAAGCTATTAGGTAACGATAGTTTGTGTGAAAAATGTGTCTTTCTACAAAAATTTCGAATTTAACAAAAGAGTATTTTCATAGTTTTATTAGATACATGGGAAAAAATAACAGTTTCTTTTCGAAACTCAAAGAACAAATACATGAAATAATTATTCATGATTCTACTTCAATTACTTACTTTGAATAGCTGTACTGACTCTAAGTCCCCACATCTCAAATTCACCAACGCTTGCGACTGTCAACGAAACAATCAACATTAACTAAATCGTCATCATTACATTTTTCAGGATCAATACGAAACCAACAAAATCTTCCCGAGTTTTAAGAAGTAAACAAATTCAAAAGCATGGAGACAGGAAAAATATCCCGAAACACAAATGGACCAGTTCAAAAAAATCTCCTCAAACCAACAGTTTCAATAAAAACGTGTCCAAAGAACAGTCCGTAAAATCTGCAAAACATCGATTATCAAGAAAAAATTATAACACAGATATAACCGACCTGAATGCCTTGAAAAAGGTAGAAGAACTCGAAAAAGAGTTAAACGATGTAAAGCACATTATCGGGGAGGACAAAATTGAAGAAAAATCTTATGTTCCAGGAAAAAATAATGAGAAAAGTCTAAGAAAAGACTTGACTCTTCAAATATCTTCGCCTAAAAAAATAACCATTAAAAAAGAGAATATACTGAGAACAGTGACAATACCTAGACAAAAACCTCAAACAAACTTCAAGCAAAATAATGTCAAAAATTCTAAACCTTCGCCTCCAACAGTTAATATGACCAAAGAAGAATCTGTAATTATAGCGAAAGCAATAAATTTACATAAATTTATGCAATCTCAAACTCTGCATACGTTTATTAATGAAAGAAAATTCAAAAATGCAAAACACATTATTGGCGATGATACAATTAAAAAAAAGGCTGAAGTTTCAGCAAAGACTAATGAGGAAAGTCTTAGAAAAGACTTGACTCTTCAAATACCTTCGCCTAATAAAACAATCATTAAAAAGGAGAATATACTGACAACAGAGAAACTTTCATCTCCAACAGTTCATATGACCAAAAAAAAATCTGCAATTTTAGCGAATGCAATTAATTTACATGAATATATGCAATTCATTAATGAAAAAGTATTAAAAGATGCAACACACATTATTGGCGATGATACAATAAAAAAAGAAACCCATGTTTCAGGAAAGACTAATGAGGAAAGTCTTAGAAAAGACTTAAATCTTCAAATATCTACGCCTAATATACTGAGAACAGTGACAATACCTACACAAAAACCTCAAATTAACTTCAAGCAAAATAATGTCATAAATTCTAAACCTTCAGCTCCAACAGTTAATATGACCAAAAAAGAATCTGCAATTTTAGCGAATGCAATTAATTTACATGAATATATGCAATCTAATCGTCTGCATACGTTTATTAATGAAAAAGTTCTAAAAGACGCTAAACACACAATTGGCGATGATACTATTAAAAAAGAAACCGATGTTTCAGGAAAGACTAATGAGGATTATCTTAGAAAAAACGTAACTCATCAAATATCTTCAACCAAAATAATAATTACCAAAAAAGAGAATTTACTTAGAACAGGGACACTACCTAAACCAGAATCTGAAATTATAGTGAAACAAATTAATTCCGATCCTAATAATGATATACAATCTAAACGTCTAAATACGTCCATAAAAGATGTTAAACAGGTTATTGGTGATGGTAACATTAAAAAAGTAACTGATGATAAAGTACAGAGTTCTAGGGATAGTTTTAAAAAAGACAACACTTCTCATCATAAATCTTCACCCAAAGAATCAAATATGAAAATAGATAATGAAATTATAATTAAAGAAAATATGTACCATGAAAATAAAAATACTGCCAGTGTTACCAAAAATAAAACGAAATTGGAAGATAATATTGTACTTAACGGTGGTAATACAGACACCATGAATGGCAAAGTTAAATACAAAGCAACACCAGGTCCACAGAAAAGACTAGAAGCCTTGGTAAAACTTATGAGCCCCACATCGCCCAATAGACCTCAAGGTCCTTTGTACAGAAATAATAGCGGAGTTGGTACTTGGACACAATATACTAAATATACAATTAAAAAGCCTTCTGATAAAGTAGAAATTACAACAACAAAAATGACTACAACTGCAACAAAGGCTACTAAATCAACAACTGTTCTGACAAGCAAAGTAAATTTATTTATCCCTCTATTAACAAGTTCATTCTCGAAAATAATTAAATACAATGCAACACCAGGTCCACAGAAAAAATTTGAAGGCTTGTTAAAACTAATGAGCGGCACATCGCCCAATAGACCTCGAGCTCTTTTATCTAGAAATAATAGCGAAGTTGGTGCTTGGAAACAACACACTAAATATACAATTAAAAAGCCTTCTGATAAAGTAGAAATTACAACAGTAAAATCCACTACATCAGCTTCTACAAAAGCTACTAAATTAACAACTGTTCTGTCAAGTAAAGTAAATTTATTTATTCCTCTAACAAGTTCTAGTTTAAAAAAAGTTACATACAATACAACACCAGGTCCACAGAAAAAAATAGGAGGCTGGGTAAAAGTAATGAGCGGCACATTGACCAACAAACCTCTAGCTCCTTTAGCCAGAAATAATAGAGAAGTTGGTACTAGGAAACCATACACTAAAATATTACAATTAAGAAGCCTTCTGATAAAGTAGAAATTACAACAACAAAATCAACTACAACTGCAACAAAGGCTACTAAATCAACAACTGTTCCGACAAGTAAAGTATATTTAATTATTCCTCAAGAATGATATCTTACAATCTTCAACAAAAAACAATCTACATACCTATTACAATGAGAGCGAGATTTTTGACAGCACGAAAGATTAAGAAAAAGAAATTTAATTTCTTTTTTAATAATACTAGGTATTTTAGCACTGGAAAACGGTTTAAATTTTAATTTTACTGCTTCTGGAGATACTATAGCGCCTGCGTCGTTTATGATGAACAAGAGATTGGCGTTAACATCGCCGTCATGGCTTCAATCTCTCATGTCACGAGTCTCCAATTCATTTCCAAAAAATATCAGAGTTGAATGAAGAACTATTAGACGCATTTAATCAGTATACCATGATGTAAATTAAGAAGTTAAAATAAATAAACACATTATTTAATAATTGTGTATTTTCATTTATTTAATAGTTGTTTATGCAACTGTATTAAAACACGAATGTGATGTGACGTGGCGATACGATACGATGACGTGCGATAGTATCACTTGAGTGTTTTAATACATAATTATCAACAGTTGTATACAAGACTTTATCTACACCCATAATATGAATCCTCTATAAAAGATTCTGAAACAATTAGCTTACATAACATTAAAACAGCCAGAGTGTAGATAAAATATGTACATATATTCTACTACAATTTATTTATTAATATGATACTACATCGTAGAACATTCCTGGAGATTCTAATTTCATTTGCCATTGTTATTATAACACTTGATTGCTTCTAATCACTTAGCCGCATGATTGAACTAAAAGACATTTTCTGAAACAGATAATATTTTTTTTTTGTGATTTTTTTACATGTTAAAATAAAGCACATGTTAGCAAACAAAAAAAATATTAAGAAAATTGGTAATGTCGAATCGGTGCCTTCTAAAACTGCAAAGTTTGGAACACTGAGTCGGATACGTAATGTATTCCGATAGATATTACCAGACGCCCTAGGCGTAGAAAGAAATTTGAAATTTCGACTGATTCTGATGGGATACGGTGGCTGAGCGGTTACAGCGTCGGCACGGTGCGAAGGAGATCGTGGGTTCAAATCCCATCCGTATCAGTTGTTTTTCAAATTTCTTATGGATTATTCATGTATGTATTTATAATATCTACATAAATTAATTATCACCTGCATCGTGCCCCGGAAAGCACGTTAAGCTGTTGGCCCCGGCTGTCATGAAGATCTTTGACAGTCGATATAGGGAGTCAAAACAAAAATCTGCTGTTCCATACATTTCGTTGAGTCATGTGAACATAAATGTATGGAACAGCTGATTTTTTTTTGCGATTTCAGGGTTGACCCAATAGACGTTATTCATAATGATGAGTTTATGACCCCTTAGGATGCTGGTGTTTTACAAATAACCCTGTATGGAGATGATTTATATATAAAAAAAGGAAAAAGTCCTTCCAGAAGCACTTACGAAACTTAATAGTCCGTAGTCATAGTATATTATAAATATTTTTTAAATTGGCGCATAATTTGAAACCCAGAAATTGTGGTGTAAAGTTTAGGTCCCTTTAGAGGGATCTCCGGCATTATTCGTGACTAGGAGTTCAAAAGTTCAGGGGGGTAATTCCGCTAATTTACCAAAAGTGTCCATTCTGACACCATGCTATTGCCATTGTTCTATACATGTCACTGGCCTTAAAAAAGTACTTGCGGAATACCATTTGACGTAAAATAATGACATTGTCATTACACTGCCACTCTATTAAGACAGTTAATCCATTTTTTACTTTTCCTTTAATTTTTTTTTTTTTGGTATCTGTATTTATTCTCCTTGAATTTCTGTCACTTAGTTTTTCGTTCCGATCATAACACCTGTCATTGGCGTAATTGTGGGCCTAAGGCTTTCACTCGCCATTCAAAAGAAGTGAAGTGACGTTTTGTCGTTACGTGAATCGGGCCCCAGGACGAAATGACTATTAAAATATGGTCCTTTTAAATGGGCTGGCGGTCTTACGAGGTATTATTATACTGTGGGCGCGAGCTAATGCTGGTTGTTAATTAATAGTTAATTAGATTTACTTACTACATTCATTAGACATGTCTAGTGTAAATAAACACTTGGCTCTGTTTTCACAGTCGTCTGAAACCAAATGATGAACATGTTATTATAATTATAGGTAATGTAGGTACACGACGCCGTGTGGTTTCCGGCCTAAGAATAGAACCACCCCTACTCATCCCGCGGGTGTCGTAAGAAGCGACGAAGTGAAAGATCCGGAGGATGGGCAGCAGCATCCTTCTGTGTAACGATTACAGGATCATATTATTTTTATCTAACTCTTGTTTTTTTTATCTAACGTCATTTTTTTTTTCTTTTGCTTGTGTTTTATTGCGTAGGTCTAATTCTGCTCCATGCTCCAATTTTTTTTTACTGTTTCGAGGTAGGAAATTTTTTCACTATTGTAATCTATATACCCAATACTTTCTCCCATTGCAACCGTGGCAGATAATTTAGAAGCACATTATATAAGTATGAGTCAGTGACACGAGAAGAATCCTTTCCTTTACTTACATGTATAAGGGATCAAAACTTTCTCATATTTTACGATTGTTTTAATTGCGCAAATCGCTGTTTTTGTGTGTAGTATTTCTATCCAGTTTCTTGTGCATTCTTTTCCAACAAATTCTAGATCGGTTTTTGTGTAATTAGTTGCTGAATTTATTTCATACTTCTTGAAGTAGTTGTCGCCTGAAATAGATTAACATAACATAACATAATGTCCTTCTAACCGACTTTCGGTGACAGCAGCCAATCTCAACGGAGATTAGCCAACTTTGCAAGATATATTATAGTGCACAAGTGTGTGCAAACACTGTGCACTCTCTATTCCCTCACTTTCATAGACCGGTGGGACGGCAATCCGTCACGACCGGAGAGAGATCAGGCGCAGGGCCAACGGCTTTACGTCCTTTCCGAGGCACGGAGTAAGTGATAATTAACTTCTAAAAGGCACATAACTTACGAAAAGTGCCTTGGGTTCGAACCTGAGACCTCTGACTTGCCAGTCAACGGTGAACACTAGGCTATACAATATAACATAACATGTGACTGACATGTCACTGAGAGGTCTTAGGTTCAATCCCATAACACTTATCTCTGACTTTTCGTAAGTTACACTAATTAATTATCACCTGCTTCGCTCCTCGTACCAAATATCAGATCAATCTGTCAACAGGAAGGGGGTGAAATATCGATTAAGTACTAAATTTGAAAAAATAATAAAAAGGTCAAGCTAAATAAAACCGTTTAAAAAACAAAATGTCCATCACTGACTTCATAGTACAATCTTATAAAATACAAGTCCATTCTATTGACGGGGGTGTCAATAGAATCAACTTTGTTTTGGTTTGTTAATAGGCTACTTATTAGTGGGGGGCAGCTGCTCCCCCCTGCCCGTACCTCGCTACGCCCTTGTGGTCTGCAGTTATAAACTTACCGCTTTCTGTAAAACAAGAAAACAATATAACTCCTGATATTTCCTTCGTTGGGTTGTTAAAATTATATTTAAAATCCGTAAGTCGTGTTCTAGTCCAACCTATATCAATTTCATTAGGCTTGTTCGTGACGTTCGCTTCTAGATCACCTAGAAAGAAAAATATTGGTTTTATACAGGGTTATTTGTTTGTAAAATACCGGCATCCTTAAAAAA
Source organism: Protodeltote pygarga (assembly GCA_936450705.2). Classification (NCBI taxonomy): domain Eukaryota; kingdom Metazoa; phylum Arthropoda; class Insecta; order Lepidoptera; family Noctuidae; genus Protodeltote; species Protodeltote pygarga. The sequence continues at coordinate 5,823,248 of OW388278.2, forward strand.
GGTCATTAAGCTCATCATTATGAACAACTTTTACTATGGGACCAACGCTGAAATCGCAAAAAAAAAAATCAATCAGACCCGGTGATCGAACCCAGGACCTCGTGCTCAGCAGTCGCGCTCGCTACCACTAGACCAACGAGGCAGTAAATAATACTCACCTCCACACTTATTTTGCAAGCTGAATCTTATCACACATGTGTCGTTTTTTAAACACTGGTCGGCTGCAACAAACAACAACATTACAACACTTCTGCTTATCGTATGGTTGATGACAGCTTCCAGTGTTACCGGATGCAGCTGAATACCAGTGTTTTACATGGAGTGACTACCTATCAGACCTCCACAACCCAGATACTGGGTTACACGATACCCCTTGGTAAGACTGGTTGTCAGACTTTCGGGCTTCTGACTACCCGTAACGACTGTCAAAGATCTACAATTGACAGACGGGGCCAACAGCTTAACGTGCTATCCGAGGCACGGAGAGTTATAATTAATTTATAATACGCACATAACTTACAAAAAGTCAGAGGATCCTCTGACTTGCCAGCCAACGGTCTCCACCACTAGGCTATCATGACTCTATCTATTTGCATAAATTCATCATTATTTCATCATCATCAGACTGTATTAGTCCACTGCTGAATATAGGCCTGCGCGCCACTATTGTGCGCTCATTGGAGGTATTTGCCCATAATCGCAAGCGGGTTGGCGATCGCAGTAGCAGATGATTGCTGTTACACAGAAGGATGCTGCTGCCCATCCTCCGGATCTTTCCCTTCGTCGCTTCTTACGACACCCGCGGGACGAGTAGGAGTGGTTCTATTCTTAGGCCAGAAACCGCAAGGCAGTAATATAATGTGCTTCTAAATTATCTGCCACGGTTGCAATGGGAGAAAGTATTGGGTATATAGATTACAATAGTGAAGAAATTTCATACCCCGGAATAGTTAAAAAAAAATTGGAGTATGGAGCAGAATTAGACCTACGCAATAAAACGCAGGCAAAAGAAAAAAAATTATGACGTTAGATAAAAAAAAATACTTCACTATTGTAATATAAATAACCAATATTATCTCCCATTGCAGCCGTGGCAGATAATTTAGAAGCACCTTATCTATATATATAAAAATGAAACCCGTTTTCCGTTGTCACGACATAGCATGAAAACGGCTAGACCGATTTGGCTGATTTTGGTCTTGAATTATTTGTGGAGATCCAGGGAAGGTTTAAAGGTGAGAAAAAGGGGTAGAGTAGGGTAGGGTAGGGGTACGGTAGGGTAGGGTAGCGGTATAGTAGGGTAGGGTAGCGGTATAGTAGGGTAGGGGTAGTGTAGGGTAGGGTAGGGGTAGGGTAATGGGTAAAGTAGGGTAGGGGTAGAGTAGGTTAGGGGTAGAGTAGGGTAGGGGTAGAGTAGGTTAGGGGTAGAATAGGGTAGTGGGTAGAGTAGGGTAGGGGTAGAATAGGCCTTGAAGTAGGATAATCACGCGTACGATGTCGCGCGGGGCAGCTAGTATAATATAGAAACTATCAAAACTGCCTACTGGTAGCGGTCTTTTAGATTAAGGGTTTTATTTTTCTTTACTTATTTTTAAGGTAGTTAGTTTTGTATATATAGATAGTTTTATTTAGTATTGTTTATTTGTATTTTAAGTTACTCAAAACTTACATGTATAAAGTGACTGTTGGTCTTCTTTCCCCTCGTATATTTTTGCGCGCATAAGCGTCATGTAACCACACAGTCTCACTCCACGAAGCAGTACCAAGTGAACCCACGTGGTGTCAGTCAATTCCTGCTTTAATAGAACGTTCGGCACATTCTGGTACATCGTAGTATTGGAAGCTGCAACAGTTGAAATGTTAGTAAGTTTAGTATTTCAAGACTTCTTTCTTCTACTCTAAGTGGAGTCCACACAACGTTACCCCAGTATAATAGACATACAAGTCGTGATAGATATAATATTAGAATTATGACTATTATTATAAGTGCCTACAATGGTCTACATGAATAAAAATATTTTGATTTTGATTTTAAAGGCGCGCACCTCTGACTCTTCGTAAGTTATGTGCGTTTTATAAATTAATTATCACTTACTCCTTGCCTCGAAAAGCACGTAAAGCCGTTGGTCCTGCGCCTGATCTCTCTCCAATCGTGTCGGATTGCCGTCTCATAGGACTATGAAAGTGAGGGAATAGAGAGTGCATTTGTGTTTGCGCACACACTTATATGCACTGTAATATCTCCTGCGTCGATAGCTAATCTCCGTTGAGATTGATCGCTGTGACCGAAATTCGGTCAGGAGCACATACACTACGGATTCTACGTACAAAAGCTCAACACGGCGCACTTACACAAACATGCGTAAAGTATCAAAGACGCGTCGTTGCGCATGTTTGTGTGAGTGTGCCATTTTCAAGCGTTTCTACGTAGTTTTCGTTGTAGTGAAGTAAATAACTAAATAAATACACTTACCTGTGTGAAATAGTACAAACACATCTACACCATACGGTTGGTACAGAAGATCAAGTCGCAAATTTAGTAAGTACACTGGGCGAATTAAATCTAAAACTGTATGGATAATTGATTATTAAGTCCTTGGCATCTGAAACAAACAATAATTATTAAATTAAATAACTATAATAAATCATAATGAGTCGTGATAGCCTAATGGTATGACCGTTTGACTGGCAAGTCAGAGGTCTCGGGTTCGAACCCAAGGCGCGCGGAGGTGTTGGGTATACACTATACAACCTCTTTCCTGTTTTTATAGGACATCTGCCATGTGACTCATTGAAAAATAAATGATACGCAGGTTACATGAATATTATTTAATGCAACAATAAATACACAAACCTCTGACTTTCGTAAGTTATGTGCGTATTACAAATTAATTATCACTCTCCGTGCCTCGGATAGCACGTTAAGCTGTTGGCCCCGGCTGTCAATTGTAGATCTTTGACAGTCGTTACGGGTAGTCAGAAGCCCGAAAGTCTGACAACCAGTCTTACCAAGGGGTATCGTGTAACCCAGTATCTGGGTTGTGGAGGTCTGATAGGCAGTCGCTCCATGTATTCACTGGTATTCAGCTGATTTCAGCTGCATCCGGTAAGACTGGAAGCCGACCCTAACATAGTTGGGAAAAGGCTAGGCAGATGATGATGATAATAAATCATAGCAAATACTAGGTAATAACTTGTGGACTTAGCAGTCATTGTGCCGATAGTCGTTTCAGTCCATGGTTTAATACCCAAGAGCCTCGATCAACACCTTAAGAGGCTCTCGTTAGGCTGGATAAAGGGCTTTCTGATGCAGAAGGCGGTACTTCTGGACACCTCGCACAGTCAGGAGGTTCCTCTCTCTGGAGCCCTGACCACCGGTAGCTTGGACCCTGTTTCCGATACCGGTGGGCTACTATATTTTTAAATGTACTTACTATCTAAAAATGTATCTTGTATGTAATATAATTCAGTATAATTTAATTGATATAATGTCCTCCTGACCGTATTTCGGTCACAGCGGCCAATCTCATCTCCTGCGACGATGGTGTTTGTGCGCAAACACAGGTGCACTCTCTATTCCCTCACTCTCATAGGCCGATGGGACAGCAAAACGACACGATCGGAGAGAGATCAGGCGCAGGGCCAACGGCTTTACGTGCTTTCCGAGGCACGGAGCAAGTGATAAGTGGTATTTGCCCATGATAATTGCCACGCTGGGCAAGCGGGTTGGCGATCGCAGTAGCAGATGATTGCTGTTACACAGAAGGATGCTGCTGCCCATCCTCCGGATCTTTTATTTATCGAAATCTTTTATGATCGAAATTTAGTTTAAAGTAGGTACTTACGTATTTCGTGACCTAAGATGAGTAGTATCAAAAAATTTAAAAATAAATTCATTGTTTTTTTTTGTAAATATAAAAATAAGATACTGTATGTTATTCTTTGTTTAAAAAACTGTTATTTCACTAGAAAAAACGTGTGTTAATAGTTTAGAATGAAGATTAACTGTGGGTATTATTACCGACCGCGTATCTCAGCGCGACTTGTTTTTTTAAGCTAATTAGGCCATTTGACCTGTGGATCTAGATATCAAGTTGTATTTATACATCAATATTTGGAGTATGACCAAAAACCGAGACACGTATCTAATATTTTTATACATAACTATAGCTGCCCGGCGCGGCGCGACTTTGTATGCGTGATTATCCTAGGTCTACGCTTTTCTACCCTACCTTACCCTACACTACCCTACCCTACCCTACACTACCCTACACTACCCTACCCTACCCTACACTACCCTCCTCTACCCCTACCCTACCCAACCCCAACTCTACCCTACTCAACCCCTACCTTACCGTACTCTACCTTTACCCTACCCCTACCCTATGTAATTTTTACACCTTAACTTAAGCAAACACAGGTGCACTCTCTATTCCCTCACTCTCATAGTCCGATGGGATGGCAATCCGACTAGACTTAACTTGACTTAAAACGTACATAACTTACGAAAAGTCAGCCTTGGGTTCGAACCCGAGACCACTGACTTGCCAGTCAACGCGTTGATCAACCACTAGGCTATCACGACTCTATCTACAGGGTGGGCGGAGAATAGAGGTTCAAAATTTTTTTTAGATGCCCCTTTCCAATAGCTATTCGAATAACCCCCATGTATGTTCAGCGATTATTTATAGTTTAAGAGCTAGATTTTTTTTATCAATTTTTGGAAAAGTATCACCTGACTTTAGATTTAATTTTTTTTCTTCTTCTGCATTGTAATTCTTGAAAATATTTTTTGTTATATTAAGTCCTTATAGTATGTTCTATGATCCATAAAAAAACTGTCTGTCTAATCATCTCATAAGGTACCTAAAACTTTGCTCAAAAGGAAAAAAAAGTGCAAAATAAAATTTGTTCCAGATTTTCATTTACTCAAAAAAAAATGTTAAAATGTCATTTTTTCAAATTATGTTTTCTAGACGTTTTTCAAAATTTAACTCAGCAGTTAACCATGATATAAGCTAAAATGTAACTTTTACGCTCGTGGAGCCTAGTTGAACCGCAGTCGATCGAGGTATGATCGCGGACGGAGCTCGTGTCACGGCCGCGTTGTTCATACCCGTGCTCACAGTTCATACTTCTATAGGGTTGCTCTATATTTTCTTATATACTCAAAGGTATGAACGCATGTATTGAATGCGCTATACCACTGCACCGTATCTTAAATTTTTTGCAGTACGGCCGCATCGGCTTGTAGTCGCAAAATCGGATGTCAACTACAGCAAGATTCGGTTTTTTTGCCGTGTCATGAAACCGAATGCATGTGTGAACTTCTTATCGTATGGTTGATGAACAACCTGGTGTCAGAGTTTAAGCCACCCGTAGGCCTCTGACATGGCTTTACACACCATTGAAAAATCTCTCAGGTGTGCTGGTTTCATCACCATGTTTTCCCTCACCGTTTTAGCAACTGATAATGAATTTATAATACGCACATAACTTACGAAAAGTCAGAGGTGCTCTGCTCTGATTTGTCAGTCGACGGTCATACCATTTAGACCAGGGTAGAAGCCTTTAAAAATAATAAAAAGTGAAAAAAAATAATAGTAGGATGAAATCCATTAGAAAAGGAGGGGAATATTATAAAAATGAAAGGAAAAATAATTTACGGGCGATCTGGGGTCGGGAAGGGGATGGGGGTGAGTTGTTTCATCCTACTATTATTTTTTTTGGTATTAAAAATTATCGACCCTGGTCTTTTTAGGCTATCTATGAAAAGCCGATGGGTGTAGATAAAGTCTTGTATACAACTGTTGATAATTATGTATTAAAACACTCATGTGATACTATCGCACGTCATCGTATCGCATCGCCACGTCACATCACATTCGTGTTTTAATACCCTTATTAAACAACAGTTGCATAAACAACTATTAAATAAATGAAAATACACAATTATTAAATAATGTGTTTATTTATTTTAACTTCCTAATTTACATCATGTTTTACTGATTAAATGCGTCTAATAGTTCTTCATCAGCTCTGATATCTTTTGGAAATGAAGAATTGGGGACTCGTGATATGAGAGATTGAAGCCATGACGGCGATGTAAACGCCAATCTCTTGTCGGCATAAACGGCGCATAATTTACTTTACTTGTCAAAACAGTTGTTGATTTAGTAGCTTTTATAGAAGCTGATGTAGTGGTTTTCACTGTTGTAATTTCTACTTTATCAGAAGGCTTCTTAATTGTATATTTATTGTGTTGTTTCCAAGTACCAACTTCGCTATTATTTCTGTATAAAACACCTTGAGGTCTATTGGGTGATGTGGGGCTCATAAGTTTTACCAAGGCTTCTAGTCTTTTCTGTGGACCTGGTGTTGCCTTGTATTTGACTTTGCCATTCATGGTGTCTGTATTACCACCGTTAAGTACAATATTATCTTCCAATTTCGTTTTATTTTTGGTAACACTAGCAGTATTTTTATTTTCGTGGTACATATTTTCTTTAACTATAATTTCAGATTTTTGTTGAGGCACCGTAAGTGTTTCCATGTTATTATCTATTTTCATATTTGATTCTTTGGGTGAAGACTTATGATGAGAAGAGTTGTCTTTTTTAAAACTATCCCTAGAACTCTGTACTTTATCGTCAGTTGCTTTTTTAATGTTACCATCGCTAATAACCTGTTTAGCATCTTTTTCTTTCATGAACGTAGATTGTATATCATTATTTGGATTGGGATTAATTTGTTTCGCTACAATTACAGATTCTGGTTTAGGTAGTGTCCCTGTTCTAAGTAAATTCTCTTTTTTGGTAATTATTATTTTGGTTGAAGATATTTGATGAGTTACGTTTTTTCTAAGATAATCCTCATTAGTCTTTCCTGAAACATCGGTTTCTTTTTTTATTGAATCATCGCCAATAATGTGTTTAGCATCTTTTAGAACTTTTTCATTAATAAACGTATGCAGACGATTAGATTGCATATATTCATGTAAATTAATTGCATTCGCTAAAATTGCAGATTGTTCTTTGGTCATATTAATTGTTGGAGGTAAAAGTTTAGAATTTATGACATTATTTTGCTTGAAGTTTGTTTGAGGTTTTTGTTGTATTGTCACTGTTCTCAGTATATTCTCTTTTTTAATGATTATTTTATTAGGCGAAGATATTTGAAGAGTCAAGTCTTTTCTTAGACTTTTCTCATTATTTTTTGCTGGAACATGAGTTTTTTCTATAATTTTGTCCTCCCCGATAATGTGCTTTACATCGTTTAACTCTTTTTCGAGTTCTTCTACCTTTTTCAAGGCATTCAGGTCGGTTATATCTGTGTTATAATGTTTTCTTGATGATTGATGTTTTGCAGATTTTACGGACTGTTCTTTGGACACGTTTTTATTGAAACTGTTGGTTTGAGGAGATTTTTTTGAACTAGTCCGTTTGTGTTTCGGGATATTTTTCCTGTCTCCATGCTTTTGAATTTGTTGGCTTCTTAAAACTCGGGAAGATTTTGTTGGTTTCGTATTGATTCTGAAAAATGTAATGATGACGATTTAGTTAATGTTGATTGTCTCGTTGACAGTTGCAAGTGTTTGTGAATTTGAGATGTGGGGACTTAGAGTCAGTACAGCTATTTAAAATACTCTTATGGTAAATTCGAAATTTTTGTACAAAGACATACATTTTTCACACAAACTATCGTTAGTCTAATAGCTTGTATGAAAAAGGTATAGAACCTAAAAATAGAACCACCCATACTCAATGAGTATCTCATCCCGCGGGTGTCGTAAAAAGCGACAAAGGGAAAAATCTGGAGGATGGGCAGCAGCATCCTACTGTGTAATAGCAACCATCTGCTACTGCGATCGCCAACCCACTTGCCCAGCGAGGCGATTAACAGCAAATACCTGCTAATGAGGGCACAAAATAAGTGTTGCTTATGAAAAGAGGGCTATATGTCCAGCTGTGGACTGATACAAGCTGTGTAGGTATATATATAGGTATGAGTTTTTGTCATCAAATGTAATAATATGATTCACTTTTTTATATTGCTCGCAAACTTAGTTTTTAAGATTTTTATTTTCAGTTTCAGTTGTCACCGCCTTGGACTCTGTTTTACTGAGCTGTAAAAAAGGACTTTTGTAAAAATCCAATATGGAATCTTCTTTACAATATTAACCACCTTTAAACTCCCGGGTTAAACAACGGGTAGAAGCAAGTATATCAATAAAATAATCATTATCTTACTTGGTTTTAATGCCTAATGGTTCCTCTGTGGTCCTATGATACGTAAAGTGATCTGTAGCTGCAGTCTCTTTATATAAATACGTTTTATTTTCATGTAGTGTCTTATGTTCTGGTTTAGACATATGTTTCCGTTGTTTCTTCTTACGTTTTTCCTTGTTCTGTTTCTCCTTCTTATATATTTTCTCCTTCTTATGTTTCTCCTCCTTATATTTAATTTCGGTACTGGAAGGAAATGTCGGTATATATTTGGCATTTTCAATTGACAAATCATTCAATTTTGATTGGAACGTCTTGTGATACTTTGGTTCATATTCTGAATTGTTTACTTTTTCTGAATTTTTCGATTTATTTGGTAGATATTTCTTTAACTTGTGTGTTTTTTTATTTTTAAGTCTGTTTTCGTCTTCTTTACTTTCTCTTGGTGTAACATATTCTTCCCATTGAGTTTTATATTTACTATAAGCTTCTTTCCGACTGCTTACATTGTAATTCTCTTTTCGAGTTGTAAAATTGTGAACGTTTTCGCCGCGTTTTTGTTGTGATTCGTCTCTACCCGACATTTCTTTAGAACTACTTTCATATTTATTATCAGTTTCAACTTCAGTGTTGTAAGTTAAGTCTTTATCTTCATTTGGTGGAATCGCGGTGGTGTGGTGAATCTTTTTTGGCACTGGAACTGGTAATTTTACTTTGAAATTTTCGTCTTTGAAACTATAATTAATATTTCGGTATTGAATAGTACTTTTGCTTTCTTTCTTTGATATTAGTTCTTCAACCTCTTTCACTTGCTTTCGTAAAACTCCCAGAGTATTTTCGAAATCTGATATTTTTAAATCAATTCTTTTTATTTTGCCTCCACCGATATTATGTTTGTATGGATCAATACTATTAGCCATTCGTACTGATAGGTTTTTCTTAAAATCTTTGAATTTACGAAGACTATGTTTCCTTGGTTTAGTTGTAGATACAAGATCTTTAATATTTTTCCCTTTACGTGGTACAGTTAGTTTGCCTTTTTTGAAATCTGTCATTTTTAAATCAATTCTGTTTAATTTAGTATTTTCATCAGCAATATCTTGATGTTTGTTTTGTTTTAACTTTAATTTTGGACTAGAAGGCTTTTCATCGCTGTTGTCAATCTGATCCTTTTTGACTACTTTACGGACTTTCTTAATATCAGCTTTCTGATCTTGTTTACTAGGATTGTTGACTACCAGAATTGATAACGGAGTCTGTTTATTCTGTTCCCATAAATTTTCAATTCTTTGTTTTAATTCTCGTCTTGCACCTTCGTCGAGTTGCGTGTAGTAATCGAAAATAATTGACCTGATCCCATCTCTAACTATATATTTTAAAACCTTGTGTTTGTTTGTTGATTTAGATTTTTTAAATCTGGCTAAATCATTTAACACTTTCTCGAATTTGTCTTTGCCATCATAGTAGTAAAGAGATTTTACAAAATCCACAACATGTTTCACACGCTTGTCGTAGAGTTCGTTTTTTAGAATCAACGAAAGTAAATTTAAGCTAGTTTTTAGAACAGCAACGGGAAGGGCTGTCGACGTATCTAAAAAATTCCTTAAAATTTGTCTGATCTCAGGATTTTCTACTAGTTCGTGAAACTTGCAGCCTTCGTAATTGTATTTTCTTATTTCTTCATCAAATATATCACGGAAGTCTTCGAACTCCGGGTCTTTGTAGCTGTTGATTATGGTTACAAGTACTTGAAAGAACTCGGTGAAGTCAGCACCACTTGAGCTGATCTGGAAGCCTCTTCTGGTGTCATGGCGTTTCATGATATCTCTGACTTTATAGATAAATTTATCTATTTTATTAAGAAATTGTATGTCTGCCTTGCGGTCCTTTTTGTGAACCTCTAGGATAGATTCCAAGGCAAGGTTCACAGATTTAGGATTATCACGAATTCTTTCATTTGTATTAGCAGATCGCGTACAAGCTGAAATTTTCATAAAATCAAAATCAAAATATTTTTTAATGTATGTTTTTACATGTTTTGCTTATTAAATGATATAATTTTAATTAGAAACTCGCAAAAACAGACTTGGGCGAGACTTGAACCCGGGATCTCTGGCGTGCCATGCCATCGCTTTACCAACTAAGCTACCGAGTTCTGCCCGCTTTACACGAAATTACGAATCTCTTTCTTAACGCGGGTTCAAGTCCCGCCCGAGTCAGTTGTTTTTACGAGTTTCTTATACAAATAATATTAAAAATATTTTTATTCATGTAGACTATTATGCACTCATGAATAGTCATAGATATAGATAGATCATAGTGCACAAAGTGAGTGCAAAAGAAGAGAAAAATCTAAAAGCGGTATATTTTTAATTTAGTCATAAAAAACAGGGACTTGCAACTTATGGGGGTTCAAATTTTGAAGTGAGTTTTACCGTGACATATGGGGTATCCTATGAAAGGGCTACATTGACACAAGCTTAAGATTTTTAATTATTTTTATGACGTAGAGTTTTCGATTGCGTTCAAAACAGTGAAATCAATAAAAATACATACCAAATAACAGCAAAATACAAATATACACTAACATTTTATAAAAATACTGACTTGTTATCATAGCTATTAAAGTATGTACTACTATAAACATTCACCGATTTTTTATATTTTTAATCTGATAAATAAAATTTATAAGTAATAAAAATGAAAGAGTACTTTTAACTCAATGTTGACATGCATATTTTTTTTAAACTTGCATAACTTTTTAAATATCGCTCTTTAGGTTTCGGCGCGAAATGTAACGTTTAAATTTAGTTTTTTTAAAGAAAATTTACGACTTAATTTACTTTTAAAGTGAACGGATTTTTTTATTACGTTAATTGAGTATCGTAAAGTGCGTTCGTAATTACCTAAACCTAAAATAGACATTACTTATGAAAAATAATAAACAGTGTTTTCGTTCATCAGCACTTTACACTAATTTAAAACACAATAATGACGCTTCACCAACAGTATTTAAATTAATTCTATGATAAATAATAATTACCCTTGTTTTTGAAAATTTAAACATCCAAATATTATAAACTATGTTTCTTAAACTTTATAGTTTGTTAATGATTTATTATTTTGTTGATGGCAATAAGTTTGTAGGTAAGTATTTTTGTTAATATTTAAATTAGACTTGGCACGCGACTTACTTACTTATCAAGTTTACTAATACAACACTAAACTAAACCTTTCGCCGATTGACAGACACTTAAAATTTCAGGAAAATCCGACGATCCCAATCTGTATCAGGACAAACCCGAACGCAGATTCACTTTGTTGGACTTATTCGACAAACTCAAGATGACAAAAGGCGTCTTAGAATATTCAGATATATACTTTTGGGGGAAAAGTTCCCCTTCGATGGATGATCGTAACAGAGACGGCGTTCAGAAACAACATTCAACTAAAACCTCAAAACTAACGCGAGCAACAACAGCAAGCAAAAAGAAAACATTAAAAGCAGATATAGTATCAAATAGAACAACAAAAACAACACCAACCCATACTAATAAACACAAAGATAAACCAAAGGAAACATTAGGATTTTTCGTTAATATTTTCTCGAGTCTTTTTGGGAATGAAACGATAAAATTTCTTAGAGACCAATTCCTTCCTCAAGTAACCTACATACCAGACGCTAGTAATTTTGATGAAACGAAGATGTATCTCAATTCTCCAACAAGACCTGGAGTACAATTATTTCTGTCTACCAACATGCAAAGTTCCAAAACTGCTACAAAAAGGCTCAGCTCATCAGAAATGACACAACTGTGTTCACCTGGCTCTGCCCTTTATAAGCCAAATTTGAACGTACACAACTGGAATGGGAATAAACAATCTCGGTATCCGCGTATTCCACCCTGGCACAGGCAGCCGAGTCAGATCACAACACTACCAGGAGTGAGGAATCCGAAAGCGCAACGACAAACACAACACCCTAGTTCCCCTGGTTTTTACCCTGGAAAACAAGGTCAGGAAACTCAGTTCACGTATATTAATAAGCATGTTTACCCTGGATTTAACAATGGTCCTGATAATGCTGCTGCAAGGCCTGTAATGGTTTATCAGAGCAAAGGTAAGTAAAGTTGTATCTCGTCCGATGAGAAGATCTGTTCTGTGTCTCCGAAGTTCATCATCAGATCTTGACAATATTTATATGGGACCAATACGAGAATATACTCTTTAGAACAAAAATATAATTATTCAAATAGGCATACTAATCACGGAGTAATCGGTGTACAAACATATTAAAAAATGTAACGAATAATGTTCACCTGACCGAATTTTGGTCACAGCGACCAATATCAACGGAGATTAGCCATCTACGCAGAAGTGCACAAGTATGTGCGCAAACACAGGTGGTCTCTATTCCCTCACTCTCATAATCCGATGGGACGGCAATCCGAAACGACTAGAGAGAGATCAGGTCCAAGGCCAATTTGGGAGCCTGAGACCTTTGACTTGCCAGTCAACGCACCACTAGGCGCACCTCTGACTTTCCATAAGTTATTGTGCGAATTATATATTAATTATCACTTATTCCGTGCCTCGGAAAGAACGTTAAGCTAAGCCCTGTGCGTGATCTCTCTCCGGTCGTGTCAGATATTGTCGACCCATCGGACTATGAGAGTGAAGCAATAGAAAGTGCATTTGTGTTTGCGCACACACTTGTGCACTATAATATCTCTTGCACAGTCAAAGTGACTGGTCACATGACTCACGTTTGTATGAGAAGTTAAATTTTCGTTTTCAGATTTCGACCTATGTTCCTTGGGGAAAGTTGTTCAGTTTCATGGACCTTATTACCTCCTAAAATCTGGCAGTTCTTTAAAGCAACAGGCTATTAAACGTTAGAATTTGTTGTCTCGAAATCCGAATGTAGTTTGTTCAGAATCAGTAACAGAATCGATTGCAATGGTTTTTAATCCATGTTATATTTTTGTCCCAAAACATGCCAAAAATGATTTAGGAAGGACCACCCATTTTTATTACGAAAATTGGCGCGCACACCGAACAGGGAGGTCAATGACTTGCCGCCCGGCGGCACTCGGCACGGAGTTTGTGTTTTCATGATTTATTGGTAAATAAGGACAACTGTTGGAGCTCTTCACCACGTCAGTTTTAATTTTATTTTACCATTCAAATCAAGTTCAAGTTGAGGTGTTTCGGCTTTCGGGGTCACAAAATTCTAACGTTCTATTAAACTTGTTTGTTTCTTCCAGTATCTATTAACAGCCATGAAGATATCTCAACGAGTACGAGTACATATTCTGAAGTAACGAGTACAACTTCTACCACACAATCAAATATGTTTAACGACGACCTGTTTGAAGGTAATTGTTAATAGTTATTACCGTCAGGACTGTATGTTTCTTTTTGGAAGTCGGTTAAATAGCGACCAAGAAAGAAAGGAATAAGAGCGGGCGTAGGCAGGCACTGGACGGGGCTGCGAAGCGGTTGCGGTACCCGGCCCCGTCCGATAAGTGCGAGGAACACGCAGGGGGAGACGTTTGTAGTGGGCGCGAGACCCACATTTAAAAAAAATCAGCTGTTCCATACATTTATGTTTACGTTGGAACGTAAACGTATGGAACAGCTGATTTTTTTTGCGATTTCAGGGTTGGTCCCATAGTAAAAGTTGTTCATAATGATGAGTTTAATGACCCCTTTTAAGGATGCTGGTGTTTTACAAATAACCCTGTATAGATAGTTTTATTTAGTATTGTTTATTAATTAATTAATTACCTGTGACAAACAACAAAATTATTTCTACTGTCTAATAATTTGTTTGAAACATTGTGTGTATGAAAGAAATGGTAAATAATAGTACCTATAAGTAAAAATGATTTTTACGTAAAACGGCTTTGTCATCAAACTAAAGCTGTGTACCAAATATCAGATCAATCTGTCAAGAGGAAGGGGGTGAAATATCGATTACTTACTAAATTTGAACCAAATAATAAACAGGTCAAGTTAAGTAAAACCGTTTAAAAACTAGCTAATCTAACCTCATTTCTTTTAGATCTAACAACAAAAGTAATGACATACAGAGAACATATACTGAAAGTTATGATGAAAGACAAAATTGGACCAATGGATATATATATACTGAAAGTATTTAAGTTAATAGCCTCGAGAAAACTCGTAGAGAACAGACAAATACTGAAACACTTGTTTCCGATACTCACAAAGTAAGAGAAAATTCATGAAAATGATTATACGGGAACCGAATTCGTGGAGTGCCCTTAATCAGTAGGTTCTATTGCTGATATTTATAGCACAGTCTAAATTAGGGAAAGAGCTCTTTATACTGTGCTATTACTTCGTAAAGAAGCGACACTCACCTCCCCTCGCCAATTTATTGTCCCCCGCATCTGCCCGCATCGAGTGAAGAAAGGGTGAAGCAGAGCGAGAGCGCTTATGTTATCGCGTTGTCCTTTTCCCGCTCGCTTGCATTAATAGGTATATTTAAATACGGAGCACGTTTATGGCGTGTCGGGGGTGTGCCAATGCTACAGAACTGGGGGCTTAGCCAAGTTGACTATCCACAATCGCTAACGAATAGAAAACGAAAGAAATGTATAGGATTAGATTCTATTCGTATGTTTTGACCACGTGACATAACGATAAAAGTAATGTCATACTTATACATTTCTTTCGTTTTCTATTTGTTTTCTATTCGTCAGCGATTGTAGATAGTCAACTTGGCTAAGCCCCCTGAACACGCCGTGTGGTATAGTTTTTCAATTGTTTTAGCCTAGAAGAGACTGGTCAATTGAAATATTTTGGACCACATCTACTATCACGTACAATGGACAATGCTTATTTGATATCCTATCACGATTTGGTGTACCAAGAATTCGATGCGAGTAAGTACATTTATGTTTTTAAGCTATTGCATAGATTTTATCGCGGGCTTTGAGCGCGGCGACCGAATCAAGAAATTCCGTAACGAAAATAAAAACCTAACACCCTTTATTGCAGAATAATCTATTTAAAACCATATTTGACATACACAATAACTAAAGTTTATTTTATGTTGACACCTTAGAGTATATAAGAAAATATAGAGCAACCCTATAGAAGTATGAACCGTGAGCACGGGTATGAACAACGCGGCCGCGACACGAGCTCCGTTTGCGATCATACCTCGATCGACTGCGGTTCAATTAGGCTCCACGAGCGAAAAAGTTACATTTTAGCTTATATCATGGTTAACTGCTGAGTAAAATTTTGAAAAATGTCTAGAAA
Organism: Protodeltote pygarga; assembly: GCA_936450705.2. Lineage (NCBI taxonomy): Eukaryota > Metazoa > Arthropoda > Insecta > Lepidoptera > Noctuidae > Protodeltote > Protodeltote pygarga. Next base: position 5,838,769 of record OW388278.2, read on the forward strand.
ACTTAATTTGCAAAAAGGACATTTTAACATTTCTATGGCGAGACCTGCTTTCGCTCCGCACAAGGCAATGTGGTTGACGTTATCACTCTATATTTTCTTGAATACTCTATGGTTGACACATTAAAAAACTAAACATTTAGAAATATAAACATTCGAATTTCGAAAACTAATTATTTGCTTAGATTTTTCAAGATGTGATTTTGTATTAAGTTTTTAAGCTATTGACTGCATAAATAAAAAATAAATAAATAATTATAATTGCATATATTCTGATGAAATATGCTATGCAATAGCTTTACCGCGGCAGTCCCCGAATGCCACACGTTCTTTATTTTGTATTTTTTTTTAGGTCTCGGGTTCAAACCCAAGGCGCGCACCTCTGACTTTTCGTAAGTTATGTGCGTTTTATAAATTATTTATCACTCTCCGTGCCTCGGGTAGCACGTTAAGCTGTTGGCCCCGGTTATCAATTGTAGATCTTTGGCAGTCCTTACGGGTAGTCAGAAGCCCGAAAGTCTGACTACTAGTCTTACCAAGGGGTATCGTGTAACCCAGTATCTGGGTTGTGGAGGTCTGATAGGCACTCGCTCCATGTAAAACACTGGTATTCAGCTACATCCGGTAAGATTGGAAGTCGACCCCAACATAGTTGGGAAAAAGGCTAGGCAGATGAGATGATTTAAAAAAAATAGTATTAAGTATCGTGGTGGCGCATTGGTTACGGACCCGCTTTGCAAGCGTGTGGGTGTGGGTTCGAACCTGGCACATGCCTGGCATTGAAAAAGTCACATTGGTACATACCAATGTGACTTTTTCAATGCCATATATACTTTTTTAGTTAATCTAAGACACCACTGACTAACGGTGAAGGGAAACATTGTAACAAAACCTGCACTTAATAGTCTGAAATCGCCAACACGCAGTGAGCTAGCGTGGTGATTAATGCTCAATCCTTCTCTGTATGAGAAGAGGCCTTTGCCCTACAGTGGGACAGTTACAGGCTGATTTATATATTTATTTTTTTACCTTTTAAATCAAATTTAAGGGTGTTTCAGCTTTCGGGTCACAAAATTCTAACGTTGTATGAATTATATATTATAATATTAAGTTTTTTTTTTTTAGTATACTTACTTACATGTAAATAACAATAATTTTCTCAATAAATGAATACCCAGTTTAAAATATATATACATATATACACATGTGCAGTACTCTCTAGCTTTCGGGCGACTGACGCAGCCGCGCGGGCAGCGCGGGGCGACGCATGCTCTGTCGGCTCGCTTTATCGATGCCGCCGCCGCGGCCAGCTGGTAGCGGTCATTCAACTGATTTGCGTGTGTCCAAACTTGCACCATTTAAGTAATTTTTTTGGACAAAATATAACATGGTGTAAAAATTATTGCGATCGTTTCAGTTACTGATTCTGAACAAACTACTTTCAGGTTTAGGTCATACTTAATATAAGCTTGTACAGCTTGGCAAAAAAGAGTCTGGAAAAATTGGGGACGCCACTGGCGCACTTTTCACACTACAATTCAAAATTACAAGTTATTGAGTGCTTACATATTTCTATGACGAGTTTTTTGCCATTAAATATAATCAAATGAATCATTTTTATGTTATTTTAGTACTCACAAACTTAGTTTTTAAGATTTTTATTTTTAGTTCCAGCTGTCACCGCCTCAGACTCTTTTTTGCCAAGCTGTATATTTGTTGTACTTTCCACAGTTGTCACTGAAGCTGCAGGCAAGTGGTATTATACATTGAAAGATCGCAAGAGAACGTTGCCGGAAGATGTTAATGCTATCTTCGATTATGCTAATACTCTGTACGACACAGACGAGGCAGAGGCCCTGATTAACAACCTTGAGGAGTTCGAACAACACCTGCATAAAAGTAACTACACAGTATAATAATCATACAACATGCGCAACGACGCGTCCTTGAGACTGCGAGTACCGTGACGTTCGCTTAGAAGTCTCGTCGTTACGCAATATTACGCGTGTTTGTGTGAGTGTGCTGTTTTGAGCGGTTGTACGTAGTTTCCGTACTGTATGATTATTATTATAGATACTGATATAGATATTCTGCATTCATTCCTAGTCATCTATTTGAAACTAATTGTCACGACTGTAACGTAATAGAAGATGTTTATCATATTACAATGGAATGTGGAAGGAACGATGCTCTGCGCCGTCAACTCTTCCGATGGAACTGTCAAGTCGGTATGGTGAACAGTATCCTGGCCTCTCCTGATTCCGACGATGCAAAAAAATTATATAGTATAGTTAGTTTAGGAATTAGTAGTAAGGTAGTTTAGTTGTTTTTATTATTTTGTTTTAGTAAGGGTGAGTATTTGGGAGTGTCACGATGAGGGTGGCATATTTAAAAAAAAAACCCTCTATAATTAATAAATAATTTAAAAAAATATATTTTTTTTTTAATCAGCTATTCCATCACATTTCATTCACATTTTGTTGAGTCATGTGAAGTATGGAACAGCTGATTCATTTTTTGCAATTTCAGGGTTGGTCCCATAGTAAAAGTTGTTCATAATTATGAGTTTACTGACCCTTTTTAAGGATGCTGGTATTTTACAAATAACCCTGTATATAATAGTCTGTAATAAAATATGTACTTACAATCCTTTCAGAGAAGCAAACTGATTATAACCTGTGTAAGACTATGATACAGGCTTTCTTGGCGCCTTTTAAGCGGCTGAACGATCCCGATGGACAAAGAGACCGGCTTATGAATATGATCGAAGAAGCTTATAAAAAGAGATCTAACAATTGGACTAAAGTTACAAGATGGTTCTCCGGCACCCCAGCGACAGGTAAAACGTTAATAATTTTCTTTATTAATGACTAGCTGTTCTAAAGTAGCTGTTATAAATTAATTATCACTCTCCGTGCCTCGGATAGCACGTTAAGCTGTTGGCTACCAGTCTTACCAAGGGGTATCGTGTAACCCAGTATCTGGGTTACACGATACCCCTTGGTGAGACTGGTTGTCAGACTTTCGGGCTTCTGACTGCCCGTAACGACTGTCAAAGATCTACAATTATTGACAGCCGGGGCCAACAGCTTCAAGTACTATCCAAGGCACGGAGATTGATAATCACTACATAGTATAAAACAAATTCGCTTCCCGCATCTGTCTGTCCCTATGTATGCTTAGATCTTTAAACCTACGCAACGGATTTTGATGCGGTTTTTTTAATAGATAGAGTGATTCAAGAGGAAGTTTTATATGTATAATACATGCCTATTAGCGTAACCGTGTGATACCGGGGCGGGTCGCTAGTTAATTTATAAAACGCACATAACTTACGAAAAGTCAGAGATGTTGATGTGAGAGCCTTGGGTTCAAACCCGAGACCTCTAACTTGCACGTCAGCGGTCACCACCACTAGGCTATCACGACTCTAAATAAATAGCACTAAACGTCAAATTAATAAAATCTCATTGTTCACAGGTCCGAGGCGGATAGCGATTCACAAATCTATTACCAAAAATTTTACACACTTCAGAGCTCGTACAAGAACAATAGTAAAACATAGAAGCAGCCATGACAGTAACTCTGAACATGAAATAATTGTGCGAAAGAACTTCTATATTCCTTTTAACATACCTACTGACATACCTACACAAATAACTACAGCTACACCAAGTACTACTCTCCAGGACGGATATTCAGAATATTAGAAAAGAAAACGTGCAGAATCTAGTCGGGAAGTTATTGAATATAATTATCATCTAAATGCATAAGAAAGTAGAAGTAAGGTTATTTATGATGGACAAGTCGAAAAAGTGTGCAGCTGTTAGCAGCAAATAACAACTACACAACCCAAAAATAGTTATTTTGATCCCCCCATCTCAGAAAGAATATTTTTGCTCTTCGATATCTGAGTGCAAAAGCCGTTTTTATCATCTAGAGGATAAAGTAAATTTGAATTTAGAACATTACGTGTGCACTAAGTTTGTGAATTCAAAACATCATTAAACCTATTTACTTCTACCTCTATGCTGCCGAATTTATCACACAACCTTTTTAATTTGTTAAAAACTGAGACTCGGAATCTTCTTGGTGTACTTTTTTTAAAAGTACTTTTTAAATTTGCTTTGCGCGCGCCATTTACTTTTCACGTCATATTGTTACCTTAGGTAAAAAACAAAAAACTTGAAAACAAGTGAAAATACTAAAATGGGTGATTCTAGCGACAAGGAAGTTTATTTGACGCTTACAGAATAGACTGAAACTGTTAATAATGCGCAATTTTTTTTTTGTCTGAGCTGACAAATAAGTGGGTATTAGTATTGTTATACAAGAGTGCAAAGTTGCTTTTTAACCGCGTGCTCAATTTTGATGACCGAGCAAGGGAAGCATTCTAAAATATTGAAACACGAACGCGGCGAGTGATTCAAAAATTAGAATCCTGAGCGTTAGCGAGGGAATCAAAAGATCACGAGGTGAATAATCTTTGCACTCGAGTGCAACACGTAACTTTTCATCCCACCTCAGCGAAGAAATGACTAAATGAAAAAAAAACATTGCACATTATTCACAGTTCGTCAAATAAACTTCCTCGACGCTAGAATCTTCTTCACTTGTTTTCAAGTTTCTGGTTTTTAACCTAGGGTTTTAAACTTTTAAACAATATGCCGTGAAAAGAAAATGGCGCGTATTAAGCAAATTAAATAAAAAGGAGTCATTAAACTCATCATTATGAACACCTTCTACTATGGGACCAACCCTGAAATCGCAAAAAAAAATCAGCTGTTCCATACATTTTGTTGAGTCATGTGAACATAATATGTATTTAGTGTTAGTTTTTAGTTTTAGTATGTATTTAGTTCAAAATGTCTTTTACAATTATGTAATGTAGGTACCTATGTGTACCTACAACGTTTCCTTCTATCATTAAAATTACATGGAACAGCTGATTGTTTTTTTGCGTTTTCAGGGTTGGTCCCATAGTAAAAGTTGTTCATAATAATGAGTTTAATGACCCCTTTTAAGGATGCTGTTTTTTTACAAATAACCCTGTATAAATGTTTCTTAACTCAACTCTAACAGTTATTGGAAAAATTTGACCTTTCCTTTCCATAACTAATCGAAAACTTTCCCGACAGATATCTGCCGTCAGGTACAGACAGAAAGTGTTAAGTATAATATTTTAATTATAATTGTTGTAGAAAGAGATTAGAAGCTTTGATTATAATAACGTAAAGATTGTAAATCGATATAAGCGTTTTTTAATGTAAATAAATCTAATATATTTTCAGTTTTTAAAAAGTATGATTTATTTTAACGCCTACTTCAAGTTTTTCTACGTTTTTATCGTATGGTTGATGAACAACCTGGTGTCATAGTTTAACTCGCCCGTAGGCCTCTGATGATATGGCTTTAGACGTCGTTGAAAAATCTCTCAGGTGTGCTGGTTTCCTCACAAATCTCACGTTGTCTAAAATGGGGGCGCCACTGGAGTACTTTTCATGCTACAATTCAAAATTACAAATTATTTAAAACAAGTTATTTGTACTTACATGTTTCTGTGACGAATTTTTTGTCATCAAATACATAATTATAATCAAATGAATAACTTTTTTATTTTAGTACTCATAAATTTAGTTTTTAAGGTTTTTACTTTTAGTTCCAGCTGTCACCGCCTCAGACTCATTTGTTTTCTTGCTTATAGAAGAGCAGCTTCCGAACCAGCGAACATTCTAATTTGAGGATCTTTTAATCGAGTGTGAACTGTAACACTAACAACCAATGAAAAATTATTTGCATCATAGAGAGCGGCGTATCATTAAAAACTCTTTTCCTACTGTTTCCTACGCTGGCAACTCAGTTTATATTTTTTGACACGCCTAGGTGTCGTTCTCCGTTATTTTTATTGATAATCGTGTGAATTTGTGTGTTAATTCGCAAAAACTAAGTGAAATATTGTATAAAATAAACTATTCTATCTGTTTTCTATCGTTTGTTGTGAGTAAAACTGAGGAATCGTTGCTAATCATCAGGTAAAAGTGTCTATATTATGTTGACATCGTGTAATCCAACCGAATTGAAAATACACACTGCTTATACGTAACGCTTGGCTGTGAAACACTTTTAAATTAGGTCGTATTACACCGTAGTTAGGCAATTATACTTTTTTTTATAAAAATAAAACAGAAATTCGTTAATTCTAATAAAAACAATTGAAGTTTATTATAATACCATTAAATCACTTGATCGTGGGACATTTTATTTTGAATAAGACATATTGCAAGGCGTGTGAAATTCATAGTTTAATAATGAGTCATTTGTTCCTTGTTCATTGATAAATCGTGAGTACTTACTTACTTTTAAACAAATGAAAGTTTGTAATAATACTCAAGGAGCGTAACGGAAATGGTAACTTGAAAAAATAATAAAATTAATGACTTATTAATATAATTATGTACAAATTCTTTTGTGAAATCTTAAGCTATTTATTTATTTAACTAAGTTTAATTAACAAAGCAAATATCAAACTTATACATTGCAACTTTAATTTGTTTTCCTTTTCACTTTATTTTGTTTATTCTAAAACTAGTAAACTAATTTGGAAACAATGTAATCTAAGGAAGCAGTGATAGATTATTCATGTAGACCAGTTTTTTTCATTTTTGTTCATTTATTCATTAACAGTTACTCTCTGCACTCACAGTTTGTGATGGTTCATTTGAGATTATAGTGCAGTTGTTGATTAGTTACAAATCTTGCCCCCTATTACATAGGACTTATAACATAGCTGGCGAAATGTGGGTATACTGCATACACCTCTGCCTATACTTTCTGGGGACTAAAAGCATGAGTCTATGTTATGTTTATCAGAGCTTTTACATTAAATAATTAAAATCATCTTCCAACTGGACTATCTACCATCCTTCTCGGTATGAGAAGAGGCCTAAGCCCTACAGTGGGAAAGTTACAGGCTGGTTTTACTTTTACTTACCAACTGGGCCATAAGTCTTATAATTTTCCACACATGTGGTTTTATATGTAATAATTAATATTAATATAATATAATACATATAATAAAATCGTAACGAAGTAAAAACTGTACATTGAATATTTTTGGAAAAAAGTAAGTGCTACATGTTCGATGAACTATACTGAAGCCAAATACCTATGTAGTTTTTAGAAACTTTGTCTGTCTGTTTGTCTGTCAGAGGTTGGTGCGAAAACTACTGGACCGGAGATTTAATTGAAATTTGGCAAAAATATTTGTCAAATACAAAGTCAGGTTTAAGGGTACAGATTATTACAATAATTATGGGGTATGAGCAGTATTGTAATAAAGTTAATATAGTTGCGAGTGGAAGCTAGTATTATGCTAATAAAGTAATAGGCTCGCCCCCTATTACATGGCACTTACAACATAGCCTCACACTCAATCGCTCAACCACACATTCCCTAGTAGCTTACCACCTATTGAGCAATCGTGTAGTAGACATATGGAACAAACTTCCGGAAAGTGTAGTGTCAGCAAAAACTAACTAATTTTAAGTGTCGTGTCGATTTGTGGCTCAAGAGCAAGACTAATTCAGGTCACATAAACACATAAGTGAAGTGAATTGAGAGACTTTAAACCCAGCACTGTGATGTGGACACATCAGCCACTGGCTGCTCGTTCATAATAATATAATAATAATAACATAGCCAGCGAAACGTGATTGTACTGCTCACCTCTGCCTATCCTGCCTACTACCTGGGGAATACAGGCATCAGTCATTAAAAAAAACTCGTGGTTTTGCAGCAAGATGGCGACGATGACGGAGCAGTACGGGACCACGGGTCAGCTGGCCATGGTGTGGGATCCCCGCAACCTGGAGATCCGCACCATGTCGGTGGAGAGAACGTTGGAGCCGCTGGTGCTGCAGGTCACTACGCTCGTTAATAGCAAGGACCGGGATGCCAAGAAGAAGAGACGTGAGTATTTTACCCTACGCAAAACAGGTGCACAAAGTCGAAGATTTGCGGACACCGCCCGTTTGAAGAAGAAGAAGAGTATTTTACCTAGTTTATTTGCTAAATGTTTATCTTCTTATCGTATGTTTAATGAACAACCCGGTGTCAGAGTTTAAACTGCCTGTAGGCCTCTGACATGGCTTTACACACCATTGAAAAATCTCTCAGGTGTGTGGGTTTCATCCGATATTTTCCCTCACCGTTTTAGCAACTGATAATGAATTTATAATACGCACATAACTTACGAAATTCAGAGGTGTGCGCCTTGGGATCGAACTTGAGACCTCTGACTTGTTAGTCGAAGGTCATACCACTAGGCTATCAGTGCTATAAATGATGATTTGATTGATTGTGTTATTCCTTGGTAGCTGGCAAGTCCAAACGGGCCAGTGCTCTAGTAGCCACGGTGGAGCGAGCTACCGAGATCTTCATAGAGAGGGGGCAGACCATCGCTTATGAGAACCCGGAGATTACCCAGCAGATGCTAACTGCTGTGGAGGAGGTGCGGAAGGCAGGTTAGTATGGTTCCAAGTCTTTTTGGGGTCTCCCCACTTTTATCGACGCAGAATCGGCTAACACCGGTCATAAAAGCCTTTATGTCTACATAATAAGGGTGTTACTAATACCATTCGCATTGGTTCGGCTCGGACGACGTGTCGCAATGCCGGCTGGCGGCAAAACGAGCCGTTTGTACAGCTGATCGGCGATAAGTCGAGTAGTGCCGATTCCGCGTCGATAAATGTGGGGAGACCCTTGCACGACTTGCTGCTACCAGCGACTTCTTCCATTTTTGAAATCGGTTAAAAAGCATCAAAGTTTTTATGAAAATATCGCTTTTAACCAAGCTTTTATATTGGTTATATTTCAATATCAAAACTAAATGTGTATGTAAAAATTTGTATCTGTGCTGTTGACCGCTGAAGAGTTCCTTTATCTGGAGCTAATTCTGAATATCTATTCAGGTCATGCTTACCATAGAAATGCATTGTCATCGGAACTGAACTGAGCAAAAATTCAACTCCATAGGATAAGAGGAAGTGGTTCTAATTCAGCTTGCAAGATTCCACCTGAACAAACATACATTGCAAGTTAAATAAAAGCTTGTAAAAACACGCATTAATTGAGAACCCTTTTTTTGGCTGTCGGTAAAAATGAGTGGGGGTGAAGTTAACTACAAAGCTAGTCTGCTATGTCAGTTAACCACCAACACAAAAAGAGGGATGTTATAAGACAGACGTGTTCATGTGTCTCTGTGGCATCGGTAGTTCACAAACGGATGAACATATTTTGATTTAGTTCAGAACAATCGATCAAATCACCTTTCGAATTAAAAAACAATTAAAATCTGTCTATTCGTTTAGGACAGTGGTTCCAAACCTGGGGGTAAATCAGCTTTTTTGTGGGGGTAACGAGGAACCTAATATCTAAATGTATTGATAACATTTTAAGGTCGGGGTAAAACTGGTTTTCCTAATAGATCATAGGGTTAACAATATTGAAAAGGTTAGGAACCACTGGTTTAGGAGCTACGATGCCACAGACACAACTACTTATTTGATTTTTGAGTGGCGTATGTCCTGCGCAGGCGCATGCATGAGCGTGGCGGCGCGCGAGTTCTCGGAGGAGCCGTGCGCGTCGCAGGTGCGCGGCGCCATGGTGCGCGCGGCGCGCGGCCTGCTGTCGGCCGTCACGCGCCTGCTCATCCTGGCCGACATGGTGGACGTGCACCTGCTGCTCACCAAGCTCAACACTGTGAGTACTCATGGCCATGGTGCGCGGCCTGCTGTCGGCCGTCACGCGCCTGCTCATCCTGGCCGACATGGTGGACGTGCACCTGCTGCTCACCAAGCTCAACACTGTGAGTACTCATGGCCATGGTGCGCGGCCTGCTGTCGGCCGTCACGCGCCTGCTCATCCTGGCCGACATGGTGGACGTGCACCTGCTGCTCACCAAGCTCAACACTGTGAGTACTCATGGCCATGGTGCGCGGCCTGCTGTCGGCCGTCACGCGCCTGCTCATCCTGGCCGACATGGTGGACGTGCACCTGCTGCTCACCAAGCTCAACACTGTGAGTACTCATGGCCATGGTGCGCGGCCTGCTGTCGGCCGTCACGCGCCTGCTCATCCTGGCCGACATGGTGGACGTGCACCTGCTGCTCACCAAGCTCAACACTGTGAGTACTCATGGCCATGGTGCGCGGCCTGCTGTCGGCCGTCACGCGCCTGCTCATCCTGGCCGACATGGTGGACGTGCACCTGCTGCTCACCAAGCTCAACACTGTGAGTACTCATGGCCATGGTGCGCGGCCTGCTGTCGGCCGTCACGCGCCTGCTCATCCTGGCCGACATGGTGGACGTGCACCTGCTGCTCACCAAGCTCAACACTGTGAGTACTCATGGCCATGGTGCGCGGCCTGCTGTCGGCCGTCACGCGCCTGCTCATCCTGGCCGACATGGTGGACGTGCACCTGCTGCTCACCAAGCTCAACACTGTGAGTACTCATGGCCATGGTGCGCGGCCTGCTGTCGGCCGTCACGCGCCTGCTCATCCTGGCCGACATGGTGGACGTGCACCTGCTGCTCACCAAGCTCAACACTGTGAGTACTCATGGCCATGGTGCGCGGCCTGCTGTCGGCCGTCACGCGCCTGCTCATCCTGGCCGACATGGTGGACGTGCACCTGCTGCTCACCAAGCTCAACACTGTGAGTACTCATGGCCATGGTGCGCGGCCTGCTGTCGGCCGTCACGTGCCTGCTCATCCTGGCCGACATGGTGGACGTGCACCTGCTGCTCACCAAGCTCAACACTGTGAGTACTCATGGCCATGGTGCGCGGCCTGCTGTCGGCCGTCACGCGCCTGCTCATCCTGGCCGACATGGTGGACGTGCACCTGCTGCTCACCAAGCTCAACACTGTGAGTACTCATGGCCATGGTGCGCGGCCTGCTGTCGGCCGTCACGCGCCTGCTCATCCTGGCCGACATGGTGGACGTGCACCTGCTGCTCACCAAGCTCAACACTGTGAGTACTCATGGCCATGGTGCGCGGCCTGCTGTCGGCCGTCACGCGCCTGCTCATCCTGGCCGACATGGTGGACGTGCACCTGCTGCTCACCAAGCTCAACACTGTGAGTACTCATGGCCATGGTGCGCGGCCTGCTGTCGGCCGTCACGCGCCTGCTCATCCTGGCCGACATGGTGGACGTGCACCTGCTGCTCACCAAGCTCAACACTGTGAGTACTCATGGCCATGGTGCGCGGCCTGCTGTCGGCCGTCACGCGCCTGCTCATCCTGGCCGACATGGTGGACGTGCACCTGCTGCTCACCAAGCTCAACACTGTGAGTACTCATGGCCATGGTGCGCGGCCTGCTGTCGGCCGTCACGCGCCTGCTCATCCTGGCCGACATGGTGGACGTGCACCTGCTGCTCACCAAGCTCAACACTGTGAGTACTCATGGCCATGGTGCGCGGCCTGCTGTCGGCCGTCACGCGCCTGCTCATCCTGGCCGACATGGTGGACGTGCACCTGCTGCTCACCAAGCTCAACACTGTGAGTACTCATGGCCATGGTGCGCGGCCTGCTGTCGGCCGTCACGCGCCTGCTCATCCTGGCCGACATGGTGGACGTGCACCTGCTGCTCACCAAGCTCAACACTGTGAGTACTCATGGCCATGGTGCGCGGCCTGCTGTCGGCCGTCACGCGCCTGCTCATCCTGGCCGACATGGTGGACGTGCACCTGCTGCTCACCAAGCTCAACACTGTGAGTACTCATGGCCATGGTGCGCGGCCTGCTGTCGGCCGTCACGCGCCTGCTCATCCTGGCCGACATGGTGGACGTGCACCTGCTGCTCACCAAGCTCAACACTGTGAGTACTCATGGCCATGGTGCGCGGCCTGCTGTCGGCCGTCACGCGCCTGCTCATCCTGGCCGACATGGTGGACGTGCACCTGCTGCTCACCAAGCTCAACACTGTGAGTACTCATGGCCATGGTGCGCGGCCTGCTGTCGGCCGTCACGCGCCTGCTCATCCTGGCCGACATGGTGGACGTGCACCTGCTGCTCACCAAGCTCAACACTGTGAGTACTCATGGCCATGGTGCGCGGCCTGCTGTCGGCCGTCACGCGCCTGCTCATCCTGGCCGACATGGTGGACGTGCACCTGCTGCTCACCAAGCTCAACACTGTGAGTACTCATGGCCATGGTGCGCGGCCTGCTGTCGGCCGTCACGTGCCTGCTCATCCTGGCCGACATGGTGGACGTGCACCTGCTGCTCACCAAGCTCAACACTGTGAGTACTCATGGCCATGGTGCGCGGCCTGCTGTCGGCCGTCACGCGCCTGCTCATCCTGGCCGACATGGTGGACGTGCACCTGCTGCTCACCAAGCTCAACACTGTGAGTACTCATGGCCATGGTGCGCGGCCTGCTGTCGGCCGTCACGCGCCTGCTCATCCTGGCCGACATGGTGGACGTGCACCTGCTGCTCACCAAGCTCAACACTGTGAGTACTCATGGCCATGGTGCGCGGCCTGCTGTCGGCCGTCACGCGCCTGCTCATCCTGGCCGACATGGTGGACGTGCACCTGCTGCTCACCAAGCTCAACACTGTGAGTACTCATGGCCATGGTGCGCGGCCTGCTGTCGGCCGTCACGCGCCTGCTCATCCTGGCCGACATGGTGGACGTGCACCTGCTGCTCACCAAGCTCAACACTGTGAGTACTCATGGCCATGGTGCGCGGCCTGCTGTCGGCCGTCACGCGCCTGCTCATCCTGGCCGACATGGTGGACGTGCACCTGCTGCTCACCAAGCTCAACACTGTGAGTACTCATGGCCATGGTGCGCGGCCTGCTGTCGGCCGTCACGCGCCTGCTCATCCTGGCCGACATGGTGGACGTGCACCTGCTGCTCACCAAGCTCAACACTGTGAGTACTCATGGCCATGGTGCGCGGCCTGCTGTCGGCCGTCACGCGCCTGCTCATCCTGGCCGACATGGTGGACGTGCACCTGCTGCTCACCAAGCTCAACACTGTGAGTACTCATGGCCATGGTGCGCGGCCTGCTGTCGGCCGTCACGCGCCTGCTCATCCTGGCCGACATGGTGGACGTGCACCTGCTGCTCACCAAGCTCAACACTGTGAGTACTCATGGCCATGGTGCGCGGCCTGCTGTCGGCCGTCACGCGCCTGCTCATCCTGGCCGACATGGTGGACGTGCACCTGCTGCTCACCAAGCTCAACACTGTGAGTACTCATGGCCATGGTGCGCGGCCTGCTGTCGGCCGTCACGCGCCTGCTCATCCTGGCCGACATGGTGGACGTGCACCTGCTGCTCACCAAGCTCAACACTGTGAGTACTCATGGCCATGGTGCGCGGCCTGCTGTCGGCCGTCACGCGCCTGCTCATCCTGGCCGACATGGTGGACGTGCACCTGCTGCTCACCAAGCTCAACACTGTGAGTACTCATGGCCATGGTGCGCGGCCTGCTGTCGGCCGTCACGCGCCTGCTCATCCTGGCCGACATGGTGGACGTGCACCTGCTGCTCACCAAGCTCAACACTGTGAGTACTCATGGCCATGGTGCGCGGCCTGCTGTCGGCCGTCACGCGCCTGCTCATCCTGGCCGACATGGTGGACGTGCACCTGCTGCTCACCAAGCTCAACACTGTGAGTACTCATGGCCATGGTGCGCGGCCTGCTGTCGGCCGTCACGCGCCTGCTCATCCTGGCCGACATGGTGGACGTGCACCTGCTGCTCACCAAGCTCAACACTGTGAGTACTCATGGCCATGGTGCGCGGCCTGCTGTCGGCCGTCACGCGCCTGCTCATCCTGGCCGACATGGTGGACGTGCACCTGCTGCTCACCAAGCTCAACACTGTGAGTACTCATGGCCATGGTGCGCGGCCTGCTGTCGGCCGTCACGCGCCTGCTCATCCTGGCCGACATGGTGGACGTGCACCTGCTGCTCACCAAGCTCAACACTGTGAGTACTCATGGCCATGGTGCGCGGCCTGCTGTCGGCCGTCACGCGCCTGCTCATCCTGGCCGACATGGTGGACGTGCACCTGCTGCTCACCAAGCTCAACACTGTGAGTACTCATGGCCATGGTGCGCGGCCTGCTGTCGGCCGTCACGCGCCTGCTCATCCTGGCCGACATGGTGGACGTGCACCTGCTGCTCACCAAGCTCAACACTGTGAGTACTCATGGCCATGGTGCGCGGCCTGCTGTCGGCCGTCACGCGCCTGCTCATCCTGGCCGACATGGTGGACGTGCACCTGCTGCTCACCAAGCTCAACACTGTGAGTACTCATGGCCATGGTGCGCGGCCTGCTGTCGGCCGTCACGCGCCTGCTCATCCTGGCCGACATGGTGGACGTGCACCTGCTGCTCACCAAGCTCAACACTGTGAGTACTCATGGCCATGGTGCGCGGCCTGCTGTCGGCCGTCACGCGCCTGCTCATCCTGGCCGACATGGTGGACGTGCACCTGCTGCTCACCAAGCTCAACACTGTGAGTACTCATGGCCATGGTGCGCGGCCTGCTGTCGGCCGTCACGCGCCTGCTCATCCTGGCCGACATGGTGGACGTGCACCTGCTGCTCACCAAGCTCAACACTGTGAGTACTCATGGCCATGGTGCGCGGCCTGCTGTCGGCCGTCACGTGCCTGCTCATCCTGGCCGACATGGTGGACGTGCACCTGCTGCTCACCAAGCTCAACACTGTGAGTACTCATGGCCATGGTGCGCGGCCTGCTGTCGGCCGTCACGCGCCTGCTCATCCTGGCCGACATGGTGGACGTGCACCTGCTGCTCACCAAGCTCAACACTGTGAGTACTCATGGCCATGGTGCGCGGCCTGCTGTCGGCCGTCACGCGCCTGCTCATCCTGGCCGACATGGTGGACGTGCACCTGCTGCTCACCAAGCTCAACACTGTGAGTACTCATGGCCATGGTGCGCGGCCTGCTGTCGGCCGTCACGTGCCTGCTCATCCTGGCCGACATGGTGGACGTGCACCTGCTGCTCACCAAGCTCAACACCGTCAGTTCCACTTGTTTCTTTTTTTTTACATGTAATATACAGGGTTATTTGTAAAACACCAGCATCCTTAAAAGGAGTCATTAAACTCATCATTACGAACAACTTTTACTATGGGACCAACGCTGAAATCGCAAAAATAATCAGCTGTTCCATTTATTTTGTTAAGTCATGTGAACTTAAATGTATGGAACAGGAGATTTTTTTTTTGCGATTTCAGGGGTGGTCCCATAGTAAAAGTTGTTGATAATGATGAGTTTAATGGACCCCTTTTAAGGATGATGAGTGTTTTACAAATAACCCTGTATATAACATTACAATGTTTCAACAAAAATATCAGTTTGATTGGAATAAATTGTCATACATAAAAATAGGTTTAAATGAATTTTTATTTATGCCATTTTTATGTAAGGAAACATATTCCGATCTTGATCTCTATAACTTGATTTGTTGCGATTTTTCGTGTGATTTTTGTTGTCTCCGCCTAGAATATCAGAATAGAACATATTATGGTAGGGTAGGATAAGGCGTTTAGTCTACTTTTGACAGATTCTACTAATGACAGATTCTATATTTGAAAAAATATCAGCTGTTCCATACATTTTGTTGAGTCATGTAAACATAAATGTATGGAACAGCTGATTTTTTTTTTGCGATTTCAGTGTTGGTCCCATAGTAAAAGTTGTTCATAGTTCAGAGTTTAATGACCCCTTTTAAGGATGCTAGTGTTTTACAAATAACCCTGTATATATATATTAAATAGGCTATAGTATTAAATGTGTAATATAAACATTTAATACTAGTTATATAAACAAATTATGCTCATAAATAAATATAGTGATTAGTATATAACTGTTTTTTTTTACCAATCTATAGTGTCCCCCATACTTCTCTAGAAATCTGTCATAAATATAGCTTGGCAAAAAAGAGTCTGGAAAAATTGGGGGCGCCGCTGGCGCACTTTTCACACTACAATTCATAATTACAAATTATTTAGTGCTTACATATTTCTATGAAGAGTTTTTTGTCGTTAATTATAATCAAATGAATCAATTTTATGATAATTTAGTACTCACAAACTTAATTTTTAAGATTTTTATTTTTAATTCCAGCTGTCACCGCCTCATACTCTTTTTTGCCAAACTGTACTATCTGTCATAAGTAGAATCTGTCAAAAGTAGACTAAACGGAATAAGGGTAGAGTAGGGTAGAATAGGCGTAAAGGTAGGATTATTACGCGTAAAAAGTAGCGCCGGGCAGCTATTACCTATTACCTCTATAATCTTCATTTCCAGGTGGAGAATGACCTGGACAAGCTAAAATCCGCCTCCTCTCAGTCCGAACTCCTGGAGTCAGCTCGTCAGTTCGGCCGCTCGGCCTCCGAGCTGGCGGCTCAAGCGGCCAAGAGACAGAAAGAGCTAAAGGAGCCAAGGATGAAGGACGAGCTGGCAGCAGCCAGGGCTGTGCTGAAGAAGCATTCTACTATGCTGCTAACTGCTTCTAAGGTAACATTAATTTTGTCCTAAACCATCATCATCTGCCTAGCCTTTTCCCAACTACGTTGGGGTCGGCTTCCAGTCTTACCGGATGCAGCTGAATACCAGTGTTTTACATTGAGCTACTGCCTATCAGACCTCCACAACCCAGATACTGGGTTACACGATAGATGCACAGGATTCCACACGCCCTAGGCGTAGAAAGAGATTTGAAATTTCGACTGATTCTGATGGGATACGGTGGCTCAGCGGTTAGAGCGTCGGCACAGTACGCCGAAGATCGTGGGTTCGAATCCCATCCGTATCAGCTGTTTTTCAAATTTCTTATTAAATATTTATATGACATCTCTCTTCACCAGGTGTATGTCCGGCACCCAGAGCTAGCTGCTGCCAAAGCTAACCGGGACTACGTACTCCGAGCCGTGTGTTCAGCTGTGGACAGCATCTCCTGTGTGGCTAAAGGACAACCAATCCCTGTAGTGGGTAAGTGCAATAGCTTAATAGATCTTTGGTGCTGTTTGTATGTCGCAAATAACTGCTAAATATGTTGCTTGCTGTCTGAAAAGTAAGTGTTGTCAAAAATATGCTGCATATTTTTCAAAATATGTTGCATATTTTTCAAAATATGTTGCATATTTTTCAAAATATGTTGCATATTGTCTAAAATATGTGGCATATTGTTAAAAATATGTGGCATATTGTCAAAAATATGTGGCATATTGTCAAAAATATGTGGTATATTGTCAAAAATATGTGGCATATTATCCAAAATATGTGGCATATTATCTAAAATATGTTGCATTTTATCCAAAATATGTATTTTCTTCCAAATAAGATGCATATTATCTAAAATATGTTGTTAACTAGCTTGATGGATCTTTGTTGCGAACTGTTTTTATGATATGACGCAAATTACAGGTAAATAAGTTGCTGATTATCTAAAAAGTAAACATAGTAAAAAATATGTTGCATATTGTCAAAAATATGTTGCATATTGTCAAAAATATGTGGCATATTATCCAAAAATATGTGGCATATTATCCAAAAATATGTGGCATTTTATCCAAAATATGTGGCATTTTATCCAAAAATATGTGGCATATTATCCAAAATATGTGGCATTTTATCCAAAAATATGTGGCATATTATCCAAAAATATGTGGCATTTTATCCAAAATATGTGGCATATTATCCAAAAATATGTGGCATATTATCCAAAATATGTGGCATTTTATCCAAAAATATGTGGCATATTATCCAAAATATGTGGCATATTGTCAAAAATATGTGGCATATTATGCAAAATATGTATTTTCTGCCAAATAAGTTGCATATTATCTAAAATATGTTGTTAACTAGCTTGATGGATCTTTATTGCGAACTGTTTGTATGATATGATGCAAATTACAGCTAAATAAGTTGCTAATTATCTTAAAAGTAAACATAGTTGTTGTTGTTTTATCCGGCTCGAAGGACCAATGTCTGCGTCAGGGATGAACTACAGAACTACAACTACATTTAAACTCCAGCAGCGGTTTGGACTAAATATTTTTATATTTTATCAAACTCAAAATTAACAGTCAAGTTGCTATGCAACCCTATAAAGATATCCTGACAGAACTAGACATACTCTACAGAGTGTGTCTATTAGATATTACGCCTCTTTACAAATTCTAACACATATTATCCAAAATATGTTGCATTTTGATGATTCCCCGGTGTTCTAGGTTTTGTAATTCGCTCTAAAATTAATTTCGTTTTCAGGTGGGAATCGTCCCGTTGAAGGTCCCGGTGAATTAGCACAGGCGCTCGATGATTTTGATGTAAGTTGATGTAATAGAATGTAAAAAAAAAATAACAATAAATAAAACCGACTTCAAAAGGAACTAAAAAACTTGAAATAAGTTTAAAACGTTTTGGAGTCGGTTCCCAGTCAAATTCTTATAAATGAAAAGGTTTAAGAAGCTAGAACTTGACTTGGAACCTACTCCAAAACGCGACCAGGTATTCCCCCTCTTCCTCTTTACTCGTCAGCCATCGACTGCACGTATAAACAAAGCAATATTACTTGTAACGACAATTCTGCTATTATCCTACGAGGAGTACCGTTCCATATCTCGTAAGTCCATGATTAGATCAAGACAATATTTCTATGGAACCAACTTGGGAATATGTTCTTTCAAACAAAAAAAAAAGATTTTTTTAAATCGGTCCGCAATTGACTGAGAAATCGGTGAACATACAAAAAAAAAAATACAGCGGAATAGAGAACCTCCTCCTTTTTGAAGTCGGTTAATAAATGGGCCGGTTACGTCTGTCGCATAACCCACAATCGCTGGAGTAAGCGTGTTGTGGAGTAGAGACCACGTATGGGCAAGCGTAGTGGGGGGAGGAGGAGCGATGACCTACGAAAAGTGGCTGGATAATGGTAGCCGAAGATCGGGCTGAGTGGCGCGCATTGGGAGAGGCCTATGTCCAGCTGAGGACTGATACGGGCTGATGATGATGATGTAATAGAAATTAATTATCACTTGGTAAAGGAAAACATCGTGAGGAAACCAGCACACTTGAGAGATTTTTCAATAGTGTGTAAAGCCATGTCAGAACCCTACGGGCGGTTTAACTGACACCAGGTTGTTCATTAACCATACGATGAAAAAAAATAATTAATCTAAGACACCACTGACTAACGGTGAAGGAAAACATCGTGAGGAAACCTGGACTTAATAATCTGAAATCGCAAACGCAGTGAGCTAGCGCGGTGATGAAAGATCAATCCTTCTCTGTATGAAAAGAGGCCTTTGCCCTGCAGTGGGACAGTTACAAGCTGGTTTATTTATTATGTTTTATTCTTCAGGAGCGCATGGTGATGGAACCTCTGGCGTATTCTGAGCTTCGTACTCGACCCTCTCTGGAGGAAAGACTTGAGTCCATCATCTCAGGAGCCGCTCTCATGGCCGACAGCTCTTGTACCAGGTGAGACTGAGTTCAGATCAAAGGAGTTAGAACAAATTGACATCAAATTATGAATTCTATTTTATGTAATCTGTTTTTCTTAGATGTAGATACTCTAATTTAATGTCAGTCTTAATGTAGGTATGTGTAGCTAAATCACAATAATATTGCATGCTGAATGGCTGAATATAGCTGCTCGAAAACTTTTTGTAAGATCTGTACTACATACCTATCTATATTCGCAAAAAAATATTTTGAATTTTTGAATTTTGAAATTTGTATGGAAGCTGGCATAGCTACTCGTCGCCATTTTGAATGTTTTCAGAGTGGCGGCGCAGGAAGACAATTTAACTCCAAATGTTGCTGACATTTTTTGTTTATTTAAGTGTCCTATCTATGTATCATCTTGTGACCCTAATTTGAAAAAAAAAATCAAAATGGCGGATGCTTGTTATGCCACAAAGTTAGGAATAATAATATTGTCCTCCTAACCAAATTTCGGTCACAGCGGCCAATCTCAAAGCAGATTAGCCAACACGCAGGAGATATTATAGTGCACAAGTGTGTGCGCAAACATAGGTGCACTCTCTATTCCCTCACTCTCATAGTCCGATGGGACGACAATCCGACACGACCGGAAAGAGATCAGATGCAGCAACGGCTTTACGTGCTTTCCGAGGCACGGAGTAAGTGATAATTAATTTATTAAAACGCACATAACTTACGAAGAGTCAGAGGTGCGCGCCTTGGGTTCGAACCCGAGACCTCTGACTTGCCAGTCGACCTCTGCCTCACTCTCATAATTCGATTGTTAATTTATAATACGCAAAAGTCAGTTCTTGTAGTGTTAATACGATTTGCCAATCAGTGGGATAGTGTATAGGTTAACTTATTAATTTAATGTTTTAATCCAGGGACTGCCTCGTTGGTCTAATGGTAGCAAACGCGACCGCTGAGCACGAGGTCCTGGGTTCGATCCCCGGGTCGGGCAAAGTGTTATTGGGTTTTTCCATTAGGAAATTCTCAGTAGCAGCACGGAGTCTGGAATTGTGCCCGGTTAATGGCAATAGGCTCGCCCCCTATTACATGGGACTTATAACATAGCCGGCGAAACGTGGGTGTACTGCACCTCTGCCTACCCCCTCTGGGGAATACAGGCGTGAGTCTATAAAATAAAATAAATAAATCCAGGGACGAGCGGCGCGAGCGCATCGTGGCGGAGTGCAACGCGGTACGACAGGCGTTGCAGGATCTGCTGCACGAGTATATGGCCAATGTAAGTTTGTTTTAGTTTTGTATATTATGTTTTTGTCAATATACATTTTTAGGGTTCCGTATCTCAAAAGGAAAAAACGGAACCCTTATAGGATCACTTTGTTCCGTCTGTCTGTCTATCTGTCTGTCTGTCAAGACCCTTTATTTTTTTTAAATTTTCTTATTAAATAATTATATTTAATATACAATTGGTAGTTATCAAATAATATAATTTTGAAGCGGGCAGGACTCGGTATCTTAGTTGTTATAGCGATGGCACGGCACGTCAGGGATCGCGGGTTGAAATTCCGCCCGAGCCAGTTGTTTTTGCAGTTTCTTATTAAATGAAATCTTTGCAAGCGCGTGGTTGTGGGTTCGAACCTGGCATGTACCAATGTGACTTAATCTAAGACACCACTGACTAACGGTGAAGGAAAACATCGTAAGGAAACCTGGACTTTAATAGTCTGAAATCGCCAACCCGCAGTGAGCTAGCGTGGTGATTAATGCTCGGTCCTTTTCTGTATGAGAAGAGACTTTTGCCCTATATTGGGACAGTTACAGGCTGATTTATTTTATATTGTTATCACTCTATATAAATATACTCTAAGGTTTAAAATGATTACAACTTGTATCTTATATAATCGTTTCCCTACAGGCCGGTAAACCCGAACAATCAGCAGGCCTAGAGCGTGCCATAGAAAACATGTGTCGCAAAACTAGAGACCTGCGCAGACAACTGCGCAAAGCTGTCGTAGATCACGTCTCTGACAGCTTCCTGGAGACCAATGTGCCACTTTTAGTGTTAATGGAGGCTGCCAGGAACGCCCAGGATAAAGAGCTGGAAGACTATGCTGAAGTATTCACAGAACATGCTAATAAACTGCAAGAGGTAAGTAGAAAAAGGGGGCAAAATCCCCCATATACTATCTTGACCCCTAACTATCTCACCCCTTCCCATCTCGCTCTCATATATCACCTTTTCGTCATGTTTTCTCCCTATCTCTATCATGCCATCCACTCTCTTTATTTGTCCTCCCTCTATCTAGCCCCCATCTGTCATCTTATCTCAATAACCATCTTTTGCCATATCTATCATCTTACGATAGCTTGGATATAGTAGTTGAATTTCGTTTACTGTGGTTAGTAGATGGGTCTAGCTAAGAATAGATTAGGTGCTCTTATCAAAGCTTGTTAGAGACCAATGCGCCGCTGTTAGTGTTGATGGAGGTCGCTAAAAGCGCTCAGGATAAAGAGCTAGAAAATTACGCTGAGGTAATTCACAGAATATGCTAATAAACTTCAAGAGGTACCAAGTAGAAATAGGGGGCAAAATCCCCCATATATTATTTTGCCCCCTTGCTATCTCACCCCTTCTCATCTCGCTCTCATATATCACCTTTTCGTCATGTTTTCACCCTATCTCTATCATGCCATCCACTCTCTTTATTTGTCCTCCCTCTATCTAGCCCCCATCTGTCATCTTATCTCAATAACCATCTTTTGCCACTTATATCATTTTAACAAATACCTTTGATAGATTCTTTAATCTAGCCCCATCATCTATCATCTGGTCCTCCTTCAATAATCTTGCCCTGGGGTAATTGCCCCATGATCTATAATTTCTTAGGTAGGTATAATCTTGCCCATTTATCATTTTGCCCCTAGAATTTCCCCCATTCATCTTTCCCCCTGATAGATTCACGGCTTATTGTATTATTTTGTGGTTAGGTGGCTAACCTCGTCTGCTCGATGTCTAACAATGAAGACGGCGTGAAGATGGTACGCCATGCAGCTGAACACATTGAGTCGCTGTGCCCACAGGTATGTTGATCGTTCTTTATTTAGCATAATTGATTTGAAACATAGTTTTATAAAGCATGTGATGGAAAAAAAAATCAGCTGTTCCATACATTTATGGTCACGTGACTCAACAAAATGTATGGAACAGCTGATTTTTTTTTGCGATTTCAGGGTTGGTCCCATAGTAAAAGTTGTTCATAATGATGAGTTTAATGACCCCTTTTAAGGATGCTGGTGTTTAAAAATAACCCTGTTTAAGTAAAAAAAAAAGTAAAATAAGTGAAAAATATGAGTCAGTGACACGAGAAGAAGAAGTATGCAAGTGGTTTTGGGGTTTAAAAAAACTTAACAAGAAGGCTGAAGCGGGAGCTCCGCTTAGCTTCGCTCCGCCCCATAATAAAACGAACGAGTTGCCGGTTGAGAATAGACAATTTATTATTTTCATTTAGCTATGGTAATCCTGGCAGGTACATATTTTAATCACCAGATGGCGCCAGTATAAACTAGTATTATTTTGATACATATTTTAACACCCTAGCCTTCTAACCTGAGTCGGTTCCGCCTTTAGACGATATGCCTAAATAAATAGTTCCTTAAAAATTTATGCAACTCCAAATTATGTCAAAAGAAATTAGACTACATGGTGAATATGCTAACCTTTGAATTACGACAAAGTATTAAGTATTATTATGCTAATACAATTTATGCGAAAAAGTTATGCTAAATAATATTATGCCTTAAAATTTTATGTCTAAATGAGGATTCCCCGACTCCCCTCAATTTTATCCGAATTATTTTTGTGAATTTCTTATATGTATGGTTATATCTATCAGAACACATTACGTATCCGAATCTGTTGTTTTTTCAAATTTTCAATTTATATTGATCCGTAATTTTTTATTTAACTTATCTCCCGTAGGTAATTAACGCAGCACGAGTGCTGGCGGCCAGGCCGCGCTCTCGCGTGGCGCAGGAGAACGCGGCGGCCTTCGCGCGAGCCTGGGAGAACGCCGTCAAGTTACTGACCGACGCGGTCGATGATATCACTACTATTGACGACTTCTTGGCTGTTAGCGGTAAGTTTCACTACATAGTATAAAACAAAGTCGCTTCCCGCGTCTGTCTGTCCCTATGTATTCTTAGATCTTTAAAACTACGCAACGGATTTTGATGCGGTTTTTTTTAATAGATAGAGTGATTCAAGAGGAAGGTTTATATGTATAATACATGCATATTAGCGTAACCGTGCGAAGCCGGGGCGGGTCGCTAGTTACCAATAAACCAGTCTGTAACTGTCCCACTGCAGGGCAAAGGCCTCTTCTCATACAGAGAAGGATTGAGCATTAATCACCACGCTAGCTCACTGCGTTGCGATTTCAGACTATTAAGTCCAGGTTTCCTTACGATGTTTTCCTTCACCGTTAGTCAGTGGTGTCTTAGATTAACTAAAATAACAAGATCAACATTGATACATGCCAAATTCGAACCTACACACACGAACTTGCAAAGCGGTGTCCGTAACCAATGTGCCACCACGACACTCATAAATTAAAATCTAAATACCTAACCTGCGTTGGGAACCAGGCCCTGTAGTGGGACAGTTATAGGCTGGTTTATCGACCCGCCCCGGCTTCGCACGGTTACGCTAATATGCATGTATTATACATATAAACCTTCCTCTTGAATCACTCTATCTATTAAAAAAAACCGCATCAAGATCCGTTGCGTAGTTTTAAAGATTTAAACATACATAGGGAGAGACAGAGAAAGCGACTTTGTTTTATACTATGTAGTGATGTTCTACTAGAAATGAGGGAAATCAAATTTAGGTATTCAGATTTAGGATATATGGTTGAACCAGTTACTAATCATCTCGATCTTTCAGAGAACCACATCTTGGAAGATGTCAACAAATGCGTGGTGGCGCTTCAAGAAGGTGACCCTGACTCCTTGGAAAGAACTGCTGGAGCTATTCGAGGAAGAGCTGCCAGGTAAAAGACTTTGACACTTTGATTTTGAATGCCACACTGCAGACATAATGCAAGTTCTATTGTTTGGGGGTCAGTATTTGAGAATCCTCTTGGCATAAAATTTAAAGGCATTTATTGTTTGGCATAAATTTTATTACGTCTCGTTGGTCTAGTGGTAGCAAGCACGACTGCTGAGCAAGAGGTCCTGGGTTCGATCCCCGGGTCGGGAAAAGTGTTATTGAGTTTTTCTATTAGGAAGTTCTCAGTAGAGTCTGGAATTGTGCCCGTGAGTCTATAAATAAAAAATAAATAAATAATATTGTTTCGCATAATGTTTTCGCATAAACCTTTTTTTTGTGAAATTTTTACATGTTTTAACTCATGTTAGCTTATTAAATATAAATTTCGACTGATTCTGATGGGATACGGTGGCTCAGCGGTTAGAGCCTTGGCACGGTACTCCGAAGATCGTGGGTTCAAACCCCACCGTATCAGATGTTTTCTCAAATTTCTTATTAAATATTTATGTATTCGCATAAATGTTATTAGCATTATTCATACTTTGGCATAATAATTAAATATTATCATTTAATAAGCAAAACATGTGCAAACATGTAAAAAACATACATAAAAAAAAATTAACAAAATTTTTTTTAAATAAAAAATAAAACCGACTTCAAAGGAACTAAAAAGCTTGAAATAACTCAAAACGTCTTGGAGTCGGTTCCAAGTCAAGTTCTTAATGAGAAGGTTAAAGAGGCTAGAGGCATATCTCGTAAGTTCATGATCAGATCACGATAATATTTCTATGGGACCACCTCGGGAGTATACCCTTTCGATTACAAAAAGAATTTTGAAAACCGGCCCACAATTTAATGAGTAATCGCGTAACAAACATACAAAAAAAAAGAAAACATACAGTCGAATTGAGAACCTCCTCCTTTTTTGAAGTCGGTTAAAAATATAACTAATTCTTAATATTTTTGTGAATTTTTTACATGTTATAGCACATGATAGCTTATTAAATATATCGATTGATGCCGATGGGATACGGTGGCTCAGCGGTTAGAGCGTCGACACGGTATGTCGAAGATCGTGGGTTCGAATCCCATCCGTATCAGTTGTTTTTTCAAATTTTCTTATTAAATAATTATAACTAATTCTGTTTGTTTCTTTCTATAGAGTATGTTCGGTGGTGACCCAAGAGATGGACAACTATGAGCCCTGCATCTACACTAAGAGGGTGTTGGAAGCTGTCACCGTGTTGAGAGACCAAGGTATGTGGAGTTAATATACTGGTCTATTTGACCTACTAGGTATCTAAGACTGGTGTTATTATTGAACTGTTCGGAGTTCTCATCTGCCTCATCTGCCTAGCCTTTTCCCAACTACGTTGGGGTCGGCTTCCAGTGTTACCGGATGCAGCTGAATACCAGTGTTTTACATGGAGCGACTGCCTATCAGACCTCCACAACCCAGAATCTGGGTTACACAATACTCCTTGGTGAGACTGGTTGTCAGACTGGGGCTTCTGACTACCCGTAACGACTGTCAAAGATTTACAATTGACAGCCGGGGCCAACAGCTTAACGTGCTATCCGAGGCACGCGAACTGTTCGGAGTTAGGGGGTCTTAAAGATTTTCAGTTTTTTTTTGTTATAGGGGGGAAGATTAGAAACTTTTGTTCTAGGGGGGAAACAGGAAACTGTTAACATATTATAATAAACCATCTTATTGTTCAGGCGAGCCAAATAGGGTGGCAGCCTTAGAATATATAAGAAAGTCTCACGGTTCATACTTCTGTAGGGTTGCTATAGAGCAACCGAGCATGGGTATGAACAACGCGGCCGCGATCATACCTCGATCGACTGCGGTTCAACTAGGCTACGAGCGAAAAAGTTACATTTTAGCTTATAACATGGTTAACTGCTGTGTTAAATTTTGCAAAAATGACTAGAAAACATAATTTAAAAAATGATATTTTAACATTTCAATGGTGAGACCTGCTCACGCTCCGCAAAAGGCAATGTTGTTGACGTTATCACTCGATACTATCTTAATGTCCTCAGAGTGAGTCGTAAGAGCCTAGTGGTATGACCGATGAATGGCAAGTCAGAGGTCTAAGGTTCGATTCCAATCCACCTCTGACCTCCACTATCCTCCACCATTTTTATAAATGAATTATCACTACCACACCTCCTCTATTATAAATGAATTATCACTACCACACCTCCTCTATTATAAATGAATTATCACTACCACACCTCCTCTATTATAAATGAATTATCACTACCACACCTCCTCTATTATAAATGAATTATCACTACCACACCTCCTCTATTATAAATGAATTATCACTACCACACCTCCTCTATTATAAATCAATTATCACTACCACACCTCCTCTATTATAAATGAATTATCACTACCACACCTCCTCTATTATAAATGAATTATCACTACCACACCTCCTCTATTATAAATGAATTATCACTACCACACCTCCTCTATTATAAATCAATTATCACTACCACACCTCCTCTATTATAAATGAATTATCACTACCACACCTCCTCTATTATAAATCAATTATCACTACCACACCTCCTCTATTATAAATGAATTATCACTACCACACCTCCTCTATTATAAATGAATTATCACTTGCTCAGTGCCTGGGCATGTAATGCCGTTGGTCCTGCACCTGATCTCTTTCCAGTCGTATCGTTCCATCGGGCTATGAGTGTGAGGGAATGGAGAGTGCACCTGTTTTTGCGCACACACTTGTGCTGTCAATTGTAGATCTTTGACAGTCGTTACGGGTAGTCAGAAGCCCGAAAGTCTGACAACCAGTCTTACCAAGGGGTATCGTGTAACCCAGTATCTGGGTTGTGGAGGTCTGATAGGCAGTCGCTCCATGTAAAACACTGGTATTCAGCTGCATCCGGTAAGACTGGAAGCCGACCCCAACATAGTTGGGAAAAGGACAGATGACTTGTGCACTAAAATATCTCCTGCGCCGTTGGCTAATCTCCGTTGAGTTTGGCCGCTGCTCTAAGGTAGCAGCTGTTTTTACCTCCCGACATCCGCGCGGACAAAGTAGGCATTTAAAAATAAAACAACAGATTTTAAAAAAAACCATTTTATTAAAAGTATATTCTTATCACAGTATTTTTCCATAAAAAATATACATGGACGAGTATTTTTTTGTTATTAAAATACAATAATATGGCTAGATGACATTCTTAAAAGGAACAAAAATCAAATCACTAACAAACGTAATTTAGAAATTATTTAGAAAACAAGTCCATAGAAGAAATAATCATATAAGTAAATTTTACGTAAAACGGTTTTGTCATCAAAACTAAAGCTGTGTACCAAATATCAGATCAATCTGTTAACAGGAAGGGGGTGAAATATCGATTACTAAATTTGAACCAAATAATAAACAGGTCAAGCTAAGTAAAACCGTTTAAAAATGAAGTCTAAACAATAATCTTCTAGAGATATATTCTTTATTGTATGGTTGATGAACAACCTGGTATCAAAGTTTAAACCGCTCGCAGGCCTCTGACATGGCTTTACACGCCGTTAAAAAATTGGTTAATAATTTCCGATGACACATTATTATTACAAGTTTTTATTTAACTTGCAATGTATGTTTGTTCGGGTGGTATCTTGCAAGCTGAATTAGAACCACTTCCTCTTATCCTACGGAGTTGAATTATTGCATGTTAGTTCAGTTCCGATGACAATGCATTTTTATGGTAAGCATGACCTGAATCGACATCCAGGATTAGCTCCAGATAAATGAACTCTTCAACGGTCAACAGCACAGATACATTTTTTTATATACACATTTAGTTTTGATATTCCAATAAAACCAATATAAAAGCTTAGTTAAAAACGATGTTTTTATAAAAACTTATTTTTTACATATTTGTGCACATGTTTTGCTTATAAAATGAATTGATTTAGTAAGAAACTCGCAACAATGAACGAACTCGCTCGGTAGATGTCGCCACACGCCTTTAAGGCGTTAAGAAAGAGATTCATAATTTCAACTGAAGCTGGACTCGGTAGCTTAGTTGGTAAAGCGATGGCACGGCACGCCAGGGATCGAGTTCAAGTCTCACCCCAGTCAGGGGGCTCTACTCCGAAAATCGTACAATGATGTTTCGGATCGGAACGTAATAATGAAAACGATTAAACACAATCCTTACCACCAAATTGCCACTGTTTAACCTAGTGGCCACGACTTCGGTCTAAGGCGGCGGCG
Organism: Protodeltote pygarga; assembly: GCA_936450705.2. NCBI lineage: Eukaryota > Metazoa > Arthropoda > Insecta > Lepidoptera > Noctuidae > Protodeltote > Protodeltote pygarga. The sequence continues at coordinate 5,867,579 of OW388278.2, forward strand.
ACGGGCTAGGTCTGCGAACGGCGCGATGGCCATGCCACGTATTTAGACGGATAAATTCGACGGATGGAATGCACGAAATCAATACAAATCATTTTAAGTACGGAGAATGGAGAAACCGCCGCCGCCGCTGAGAGCGGCGAGTCGTGGCGTCGTTGAACATTTTATTACATTTGTTCTTACCGCTCGCCGCGCCGAGCTAAGCCGCCGCTGCGAGCGGCGAGTTCGTGGCCAGGCCGTAATTGTACTTAGTGCTTTCATCTGTCGTTTCGTTACAAATCCATAATAAGAAACAATCTATTAGAAGGTAATTTAACGAACAAACATGCGATCCGACAATCGAAGCTTCGTTGTTAAAATTTCTTAGTAAGTCCCCAGTTGTCGCGATTTATGCGAGTTTCTTATTAAATTTCACTTGTCTATCTGTATGTAGGTTTTGGTATAAAAACATAATAATATTGTAAGTGATAACATTTTTTTTCCTTTTGTCATCTTACGGATTATTTAGTGGTTATTAATTAGTTTAGTTAGATTCTGGGGGTGGGGGATGGTCCTTGATGTACTGCAGAGCCCTGAGTATGGCTTCGGGGATCGGCGGGGATGTGGGGATGTGAGAACCCTGGAAAAAAACAAAAAATAAAAACCTTCGACACTAGAGACTAAATTTTTTTAAACATTAACTCTCGGTCTAGTCACATTTCAAATAATAAGAAATAAATCAAAATCGGTCCATTCCTTTAGGAGCTACGATGCCACAGACAGACACATCAATTAATAACACCCCTCTTTTTGCGTCGAAGGTTAAGAAAGCTTGTATAATATACTAGCTTCAACCCGCGACTTCTACTGAGTGGATTTCGTATTATCTCATATACGACTTTTCGTGAGATATGGGCGTTTTAAAAATAAATTATCACTTACTCCGTACCTTGGAAATCACATAAAAAAGTTGGCCCTGCGCCTGATCTCTCTCCGAGACGACCGGAGAGAGATCTCTCCGGTCGTGTCGGATTGCCGTCCCATCGGACTATGAGAGCGAGCAAATAGAGAGTGCACCTGTGTTTGCGCACACACTTGTGCATTATCATTTATCCTGTGTAGTTAGCTAATCTCCGTTGAGATTGGCCGCTGTGACCGAAATTCGGTCAGGAAGATATTATATACTTATTTTTTTTTTGTGAATTTTTTTACATGTTATAGCACATGATAGCTTATTAAATATAATTATTTAATAAGAAAATTTGAAAAAACAACTGATACGGATGGGATTCGAACCCACGATCTTTGACGTACCGTGTCGTGTAGTTGTTTTTTCAAATTTTCTTATTAAATAATTCATCATCTCCCCTGCCCTTTTCCCAATTTATTTGGGGTCGGCGCAGTATGTCCTCTTTCTCCATACATCTCTATCACCCGTCATCTCAGTAGTCACTTCCTTTCTCGCCATATCATCCTTCACACAATCCATCCATCTCTTCCTAGGTCTGCCTCTTTTCTTGTATCCATCCACATCCAATCCTAATACTCTTCGCACTACATGATTTTTCTCTCTTCTCATCACATGCCCATACCAGGACAGCCGGTTTCTTATTAAATAATTATAAGATATTATATCTTACCTGTGGTTGGTATCCGTTTTCGTCAGCTATGTATTGTAGAGATATCGCTTCGCCTTCTGGCGAACTCCAACTGGCCTCACCTTGCACTGATTCAGCAGCGTTCTCCTGTAATTATCATTGTTATAAGTACGGGCGGTAAGTTAACCATTACATTCAAAGCCCGAGTCGGTTGTCGTATCGCCCTAGTGACACAATATTTTTCATCTTACTTGAAAAGAAAGAAATAACAAAATAAGAACTGCTAGCTGCTATAAGTTAATGTACTTGATAATCTATATGTATATATAAAAATGAATTGCTGTTCGTTAGTCTCGCTAAAACTCGAGAATGGCTTGACCGATTTAGATATTATTTTTTTTTAAATGTGTGAAAGTCCAGGAAAGGTTTAAAAGGGAAGAAAAAGGGGTAGGGTAGTGTAAAATAGGCGTTGAAGTAGGATAATCACGCGTACGAAGTCGCGCCGCGAAGCTAGTTAAGTAATAAAAAAAATATAAGTACCTAGTTTATTTTTGAAAATTGCTTGCATTATAATTTATTTAAAAAAAATTTTCGATAAAAAGTTCGATCCCAAGGCTACCTCTGACTTCTCGTAAGTTATGTGCGTATTATAAATTAATTATCAGTTGCTAAAACGGTGACGGAAAACATCGCGATGAAACCAGCACACCTGAGAGATTTTTTGATGGTGTGTAAAGCCATGTCAGGCCTACGGGCGGTTTAAACTCTGACACCAGGTTGTTCATCAACCACACGATAGGAAGAAGTTTTTTAAAGGTGATTTGTAATATTTACGGGAATGACATAGTCACTAAGTGACTAAACTTTTTGAAAAAATCATCATCTGCCTAGCCTTTTCCCAACTATGTTGGGGTCGGCTTCCAGTGTTACCGGATGCAGCTGAATACCAGTGTTTTACATGGAGCGACTGCCTATCAGACCTCCACAACCCAGATACTGGGTTACACGATACCCCTTGGTAAGACTGGTTGTCAGACTTTCGGGCTTCTGACTACCCGTAACAACTGTCAAAGATCTACAACAAACATAGAGTATTCAAGAAAATATAGAGTGATAACGTCAACCACATTGCCTTGTGCGGAGCGAAAGCAGGTCTCACCATACAAATGTTAAAATGTCATTTTTTTCAAATTAATGTTTTCTAGGCGTTTTTCAAAATTTAACTCAGCAGTTAACCATGATATAAGCTAAAATGTAACTTTTTCGCTCGTGGAGCCTAGTTGAACCGCAGTCGATCGAGGTATGATCGCAAACGGAGCTCGTGTCGCGGCCGCGTTGTTCATACCGTGCTCACAGTTCATACTTCTATAGGGTTGCTCTATGTTTTCTTATACAGCGTGTAACAGAAGTCCGAAATAATACTTAAGGGCATGTATGTATATCATGAAGAGAATCACCTGTGAAAATATTGAATGCAAAAGAGACATTTTTTTTTTCATACAAAATAATTATTTTGATTTCATTTTCTTCAATAATGACAGATTTCATCATCCTACGAGTGCCTAGTGCTTACTTAAAGAATTTATTGAAGGTAAATAACCGGATTCGTGTTGATTCACCTTTCAGCTGATTTCTAGGTCTGTATTTGAAAGATTTAGGTGAAAACTTTGATCGTGGTTTACTCGAGTATTGTTTGGGGTTCGGTTCCAAAACCTATGCTCAAGGATTGTTTATAGGGTACCTTATACGCCCTTAACGTATTATTTCGGACTTCTGTTACACGCTGTATACTCTAAGACAACAAACTTCTTAAACAAATAAAGTTAAAAAAAACTTACGGATCCAGCGTTCTTTAGCGTTCCACTTTCGCTGGCAGATATGCCATTATCAGTCTTATAGCCATATTGATAAGACCCGTCAACTCCCACGTCTAACTCCTGACTTAAGATCTGTGCTGTCTGCTCTCCACCCTTGGGCAAAATGTGGGAAACGTCCGCGATGGCGGTAGCCACGCAGATTGATAGGATTATCAGTTTCTGTGGGAAAAAAAAAGTTTCAATTATAAACAAATCGAAAAACTCAATCTTCAAGGCGTGTAAAAGAGATTTGAAATTTCGACTGGTGCCGGTGGGATACGGTGGCTCAGCGGTTAGAGCGTCGACACGGAACGCCGAAGATCGTGGGTTCGAATCCCATCCGTATCAGTTGTTTTTTAGAAAGAAAGAAAGAAAAGATTTTTATTCCTTATTAGAACATACGGACACAAAACATAATACTTATAACTAAAACTAAAATTAACAAACAAAAATTAAAAAAAAAAAAATCTTATTAAATATTTATAATTTTTTACATGTTGGCTTATTAACAGCTATAACGCCATGGAGGACACATGGTGTCCGACAAACAATAGAATTTGCATTGTGTCTGCAGTCTGGCAGTCAAAGTGTTAAATATGAGAATTAAAAAAATACTTTGCTTATTTTTCAATTATAACCAAGCTGAATACCAAATTTCGTATATTTTGTTTCAAAAATGACGAACTTTCATTCAGACTGTTATTTTACCTTTTTTACCCATTTAGAGGTGGAATTTCCAAAAATCCTTCCTTATTGCACCTCTAAGGTACTTAAAGAATATTGTCTCAAAATTTCAAGTCTCTAGGTCCACCGGTTTAGGCTGTGCGTTGTCTGTCAGTCAGTCAGTCACGGTACTGTTTATAACCGACTTCAAAAAGGAGGAGGTTATCAATTCGGATGTTTATATTTTTTATTCGCCTAAGGCGTGTGGTAATATCTATCGGAAATAAAATTCATTTCGTATCCGACTCAGTGCTCCAAACTTTGCAGTTTTAGAAGGCACCGATGCGATATTACCGATGAGTTCGGTTCGAATCCCATCCGTATCAGTTGTTTTATCAAATTTTTCAAAAAAAAAAACAAATTTCTTATTAAATAATAAAAAACCGCTTTAAAAAAGCTTTTATAGCACTAAAAAGATTAAAATAATAGGTACTTAATCTATTAAATCTAATATTGAAAATCTCACCTAAGTATAGGTACACCTTTTTTTTTTTGTGCCAGGGTGGAAAATCCTCATGGATGTCCCCCGCCCTGGGGAAGGGCGGAGGGGTCTGTCAGACTCTTACTGACTAAAAACCACCCCGGTGTTCCCTCTCGCAACACCTAAACTAACCTAACCCAACCAACAAAAAACAACCTAACAAAATGTATCAATTTTTAGAGTTTGTTAAAAAACTTTTTAAAGAATTGTCTGTCTCCGAAATTCATCATGAGATAATTATAATCTATACTCAATTTAAATGGGACCATTTTGGAATAAACCCCTTTTAAACGAAAAAACAATTTTGCAAATCCGTCAATATCTGACGGATATAAGAGCCCGAATAGGTATACATAAAAAAAAACGTGTGGCACTCGGGGACTGCCGCGGTAAAGCTATTGCATAGCATTTTTTATCAACTTATGCAATTATAATTATTTATTTATTTTTTATTTATGCATTCAATAGCTTAAAAACTTAATACAAAATCACGTCTTGAAAAATCTAAGCAAATAATTAGTTTTCGAAATTCGAATGTTTATATTTCTAGATGTTTTGTTTTTTAATGTGTCAATATAAAATATACCTTATTTGTTAGTTAATAAGGTGTTAAACACTTCTGCAATAAAGGGTGTTAGGTTTTTATTTTCGTTACGGAATTTCTTGATTCGGTCGCCGCGCTCAAAGCCCGCGATAAAATCTATGCAATGGCTTAACTATTTCTTTTTTATTTAACAAAAAGGCTTTGTCGCTTAGCGGCTATATCGCCCAATACAGAAGTGACAAATACACACATCAAAAGTGTCTAGGGATATTTCAATTAAACCGACATAACTAAAATTCTATTAACTTTTTGTTAAGACACCTACACATTAAAATTAACCTAGTTTAATAGCTTATCTAATCTGATGATAAACTTTTAGCTAAAATTAAATTTAAAAAAAAACTTAGAAGAAGAGGAAAATCTCAGACAAAATTTCAATCTTAACTTTATTTTTGAAACATCAAAACCTAAACAAAACAACATTTTTTTTACAAAACGCATCTCCGGTGTTCATTTAATCATGCTACGTAGACACTTGACCAGGAACGAAATGTTAAGAGCAGTGGGCATGATTCAAGCTGGCGCTAACCAAATTACGGTTTCTGAAGCCATGAGGACCAGTCAGAGCGTTATATCCAGGCTTTGGTCACGTTATCGTGTCACGGGGGAAGTGGTGGAACGGCACCGAGGACCTCAACGCATTACAACACATGTACAGGACCGATTCATAGTAAATACTGCACGAAGTCAACCAAATGTAACGGCGATGCAATTGGTTCAAAGGCTACAGAGAGACTATGGTTTGCTGGTAAGCGGTCAAACTTTGAGAAGACGACTGCATGAAGTCAACCTACGTGCTCGTAGGCCACTTCCGGTACCAGCGCTAAGGAGAAGCAATCGAGGAAGAAGATTACAATGGGCTATTGCACACGAAAACTGGAACCTTTCTCAATGGTCACTTGTGCTTTTCTCTGATGAATCCAGGTTTGGATTTCATCCTGATTCGCGAAGAGTACGCGTTTGGAGAGAACCTGGACGTTACAATCGACTGCAGCACCCATAACTAGTTCATGCATATCAAGGTGACACGATTATGGTTTGGGCAGGAATTCGTCTCAGTGGTAGAACGGAGCTCGTTTGGTTACAAGGCAATATGACTGCTCTAAAATACCGAGATGAGGTACTAAAGCTTGTAATCTTGCCCCACAGACAGCAAATGGGACAAAATTTCCAGCTAATGCACGACAATGCCCGTCCACATACGGCGCGTATCGTTACAAGTTGATTACAACAGCATGATATCCAAGCTTTAGACTGGTCTGCACAATCCTCTGACTTAAATCCTATTGAGCGTGCCTGGAATATGCTTCAGAGAAGAGCTTTTAGGAATTTCCATGAAGATATTGTGCATGAAAACCAGCTTTTCTTGCATCTAAGCAGGACTTGGGGCTGTATTCCACAACAGGATATTGACACCCTTGTTTTGAGTATGCAGAACCGCTGAAGATGTGTCAGGAGAGTCTTAGGTGGATTCACGAATTATTAATTTAAAATTTTCAACAAATTTTTTAAAAAAATAGTTGTTTTGTTTAGGTTTTGATGTTTCAAAAATAAAGTTAAGATTGAAATTTTGTTCGATTTTTTCCTTTTCTTCTAAGTTTTTTTAAAAATTTGACTTTATCTAAAAGTTTATCATCAGATTAGATAGGCTATTAAACAAGGTTTATTTTAATGTGTAGGTGTCTTAACAAAAAGTTAATAGAGTTTTAGTTATTTAGGTTTAATTGAAATATCCCTAGACACTTTTGATGTGTGTATATTAAATTTACCTTATTATTAAATTACACAATTGTTTAGCCTTATCAGACAATGGCGCGGCGAGGATGGTATTACATAAACCAATGTCGTATAATTTGTTTCAACCAAACACATCAATATTTTTTTTTCTTTTTTTTTTTGTGAAATTTCTACATGTTTTAGCACAAGTTAGCTTATTAAATATAAAGATAGATAGATATTACCACACGCCCTAGGCGTATAAAGAGATTTGAAATTTCGACTGATTCTGATGGGATACGGTGGCTCAGCGGTTAGAGCGTCGGCACGGAACGCCGAAGATCGTAGGTTCGAATCCCATCCGTATCAGTTGTTTTTTCAAATTTCTTATTAAATATTTATATCAAACACATCAATTCTAGCGACTTCATTTCGGGCACACTCCATTATGATATGGTACATCGTCCATTACTCCACAGGCGTCACAATTTGGAGACAAAACCTTTTTCATTAGAAATGAGAACCTATTCGATGGAGTGTGTCCGGAACGGAGTCTTAAGGCTATTGTAATTATATTTTTAATACAGTTGCTCAAAAAGTGGCGTATTGCAGGGACGTATAGCGTTCGGGATGTGGGCTATTACACACTCGTGCTTTTTTTTTACCTTTCCCGAACTCGTGCGTTCTCTTTCCCAACTGTCAAAATAATGTCTATTAAAAAGAAAAACCAACCATGAAGTTTTTTATAAAAAAAAAAAATATAAAAGTTTTTATGATTAATGCAAATACGTATATTTCTAAAAAGAAGCTACTAATTTGTTTCTGTAACAGATTTAATGATTTGATTGATCTTAGGTTTCATTTCATTTCATCTCATTAAATTTCATTTTCATTTCATATCAATAAAAAAATTCGACTGAAGACTTGGCTGTATATAGTTCCCTTTGCCTACCAGAATAGGTGAAGAAAAAAAAACTGTACCAATGTCAATGTATAAGTCAATTATAACTTTTATAAGAATTATAAATGATTAGTTAGTTGAGTTTATTGCGTTTTTATTATTTTATTAAATTGCTTCATTTTTTCGCAACTGTATTAAAAATAGTCGTTCAGTACACGTACGGAACCGTCATTGCAACTTGTTCCGACTGTCAACCCTCGCCTTCGGCTGCGCCTCGGCTCGGGTAGACATTTGTCGGAACTCTTTGCAATGACAGCCGTTCCGAACTTGTAATGAAATATACTATTTTATTTAAATTACAATCAAAGGCTTAACTAGAAAACTCGTACTACGAGACATAAAAATGATCACTTACCATTTTGATAAGATGCACTCAATACAAAGTCAGATTGATGACTGGTTTTATATTACGTGGAGGGGCTTTATAAATGGTCACTGAGATGACCTCAAGGCTGATCTTACGGTGCGGCGCGTAAAAAGATGTGCTAGCGTCGTTGTTAATCGATCTATCTTTAAATTTGTTAAATCTACCACATTAAAAATGTACCAATTCCGTCAAAATCAAAATCAAAATCAAAATATTTTTATTCATGTAGACCATTAGGCACTTATGAATAGTCGTAATTCTAATATTTTTAATAAAAGAGTGACTCTAGTTGCCAGTTCCTAGGGCAGCCTACCCTTCATGGAGAAGAATCTGGCAAGAAACTCCATGGTTGCTCTTTTAAATATAGTGGCTTACAATATTTTAGGTTACATTGTTCTGAGGTCTTATGTGAGAACAATGTCAGTCGGCTAAACACAAGTACACCTTAAATATATTTATGCTTTTGATAAAATTACCGCAGCAGCTATGAGCTGACCAGTCCCAACAGACGGCACCCGTTCACGAGTATGACGCATGCATCAGCCATCGCCTAACTCAACCATATTGTAGGGAATCAAACGACCCGACACACAACGCCACCGCTATCAGAACATTTCTGAGAGCATGACATACCCAAGCCGTACAGCAATCATCACGTTACCGTACCAATATCTATACAATATTAGACACTCAAGCATCTACCTGTTGCCATTATTAATATCGAGCAAAAAACGGCAAAACAATCCCGTTTGTTGTATGTGAGCCCCACTTTAATATTTATTTTATTCTGTTTTTAGTACCTATTTATTTTTTTAAGCGGCAACAGAGAACATCATCTGAGAAACTGAATTTCGGTCACAGCGGCCAATCTCAGCCGAGATTAGCTAACTACTCAGGATATATTATAGTGCACAAGTGTGTGCGCAAACATAGGTGCATTCTCTATTCTCTGTCTCATAGTCCGATAGTACGGCAATCCGAAACACAAGGAGAGAGATCAGGCGCTGGGCCAACGGCTTTACGTGCTTTCCGAGGCACGGAGCAAGTGATAATTATTATTAGTATCACTACATAGTATAAAACAAAGTCGCTTCCCGCGTCTGTCTGTCCCTATGTATGCTTAGATCTTTAAAACTACGCAACGGATTTTGATGCGGTTTTTTTAATAGATAGAGTGATTCAAGAGGAAGGTTTATATGTATAATACATGCATATTAGCGTAACCGTGCGAAGCCGGGGCGGGTCGCTAGTTAATTTATAATATGCACATAACTTACGAAAAGTCAGAGGACGCCAGTGCCAGCTGATGGTCATACCACTTCTTCATCGTATGGTTGATGAACAACCTGGTGTCAATGTTTAAACGCCCGTAGGCCTTTGACATGGCTTTACACACCGTTGAAAAATCTCTCAGGTGTGCAGCTGCTGGTTTCCTCACAATGTTTTCCTTCACCGTTTTAGCACGTAATAATTAATTTCTAAAACGCACATCGTTGGCCGCAACGAATAAACGCGCAAGATCTCTTACACGATTTTTTTTCGTTTTTTTCTATTCCTTAGCCCATCCCCCCTACCCCCCAATTTTTTTATAAATTTTAGTCAAAAAATACGTCTGCAATCGTACTTGATTTCTTTTATATAGTAAGGATTTCAGTCAACGGCTTGTGGTGTTGACCGTTGACTTACAAGTCAGAGGTCTCGGGTCCGAACCCAAGGCGCGCACCTTAGGCTTTTCGTAAGTTATGTGCGTTTTATAAATTAATTATCACTCTCCGTGCCTCGGATAGCACGCTAAGCTGTTGGCCCCGGCTGTCAATTGTAGATCTTTGACAGTCGTCACGCGTAGTCAGAAGCCCGAAAGTCTGACAACCAGTTTTACCAAGGGGTATCGTGTAACCCAGTATCTGGGTTGTGGAGGTCTGATAGGCAGTCGCTCCATGTAAAACACTGGTATTCAGCTGCATCCGGTAAGACTGGAAGCCGACCCCAACATAGTTGGGAAAAGGCTAGGCAGATGATGATGTTTATTCGATGCGGCCATCCACATGAATCCGAAAAGTCAGAGATGCGTTTCTGGGTTTCGAACTTACGACCTTTGACTATCATTATCAGATATTTGGTCATACCATCGGCTATCACGACTTCAACATCTGGAAACAGGCGCAGCAGAATTCATCGATGTCTTACAAGAGAAAGCCAGCTTGTATTGTATTGTACGACGAAAGTGGGTCAGCAGACGATACCAAAATACGATGTACCTTTGTACAGAGATCTTGCATTGATGAGTAGGGTTGCTGCTAATAGAATAGAATAATTTTCTTGCATAAAACTTAAGAATACAATACAAAAAAATAATAATAAAAAAACGTGTGGCACTTACACAACTTATACAATAATATAGTCTCAAACTTTCGCGAACATTCAACATAATGAAACAACTTTTTAACGGATATAATTCGCGTTTTTATTTTGATATTACAATCCTGACGTTTCGAGTACTTTGCAGCACTCGTGGTCGCAGGCAGACTGTATTATCAAATACAATGCAGGATTGTATTATCAAAATAAAAACGCGAATTATATCCGTTAAAAAGTTGTTTCATTAACTTATACAATTATAATTTTATTTATTTATTTTTTTATTTATGCAGTCAATAGCTTAAAAAATGGTTGCCTGTAAAGTCGGTTTTACGGGCGAAGATTTTACGTGACAACGTCATAGTTGAGTGGGAGAGAGACGCAAGGCATTCGGCGGGCCTCTCTCTCGTTCGGTGACTCATCGTAACGTTACCGAGCGTTACACTTTTTCATAAGTGACTCCCAGCCGCAACCTAATTTAAGACGTTGTCACGTCAATAATTAATTAATTAATTAATTTTAAACTAATAATTTACTTAACACTATCAACATTTATCAATAGTATGACATAACCTATAAACTCAGTTTCTCAACTTTTGTGTCAATCTAACAATTAATCAATCAATCATAGTTTACGATAATGAAATATCAGTGTACAATTATTTACCTTTATTGTTGTAGTTGTTGTAAATGACGAATCTAAGCACTCCACATTTTCACTACAGACACAGCTGACGATACTTTAACCACACGTGTGAACTTGTATTATGACGCTTTCTTGTTTTTCCAACGCCAAGAACGTTCGAGAAAGACAAAGACAGAGACACAAGCATGCGCCGATTCAATGCGCCTAATTCTCTAGTGCTGCGCGCGCGGCAGACCGATCATAGTTGAGTGGGAGAGAGACGCAAGGCATTCGGCGGGCCTCTCTCTCGTTCGGTGACTCATCGTAACGTTACCGAGCGTTACACTTTTTCATAAGTGACTCCCAGCCGCAACCTAATTTAAGACGTTGTCACGTCAATTGAGTGGGAGAGAGACGCAAGGCATTCGGCGGGCCTCTCTCTCGTTCGGTGACTCATCGTAACGTTACCGAGCGTTACACTTTTTTGACTCATCGTAACGTTACCGAGCGTTACACTTTTTCATAAGTGACTCCCAGCCGCAACCTAATTTAAGACGTTGTCACGTCAAAACTTAATACAAAATCACGTCTTGAAAAATCTAAGCAACTAATTAGTTATCGAAATTCGAATGTTTATATTTCTAAATGTTTTGTTTTTTAATGTGTCGACAAAAAAATATATAGGTACCTTATTTGTTAGTTAAGGTTTTAAACACTAATTAGATAATTCTGCAATAAAGGGTGTTAGGTTTTATTTTCGTTACGGAATTTCTTGATTAGGTCGCCGCGCTCAAAACCTATGCAATAGCTTAAAAGTAATTTACAAAACTAAAACCCCGACTGCGCTCCGGTACAAAACATGTTCAAAATTAATTTATACACTAAAAAGCAGAAAAGTGTGACTAATATTTTAAATAAATTTGAGTAATCCTTTTTTATATTTGTTTTTGATTTAGCATTTTTGTTAACCTTTATTATTTTAGCCCACTTCATAAAAAAGAAGGTGGTTCTCAATTCGGTTATTTTTGTATGTTGATTCCTTTGACCATACCACTACCGCGAATTCGTTTTTTATATTGTTTTATTATATTTCAAACTAGCGACCCGCCCGGCTTCGCACGGTTACGCTAAAATGCATGTATTACACCTAAACCTTATAAACCTTCCTCTTGAATCACTCTATCTATTAAAAAAAACCGCATCAAAATCCGTTGCATAGTTTTAAAGATCTAAGCATACATAGGGACAGACAGACGCGGGAAGCGACTTTGTTTTATACTATGTAGTGAAGTGACAACCCTACTCTATTGAATGATTAATAATAACGCTTTAAGTTAAAAATGATGTCATCTTTACTCGCTCAACAAGTTAAGCAATTGCCAAGGCTTGGATGGTGTCCATGTGGTGGTGACGTCATTGGTCATGGGTCGTTCTTACCGTAACTCAGTAGTAAATTTACTGTTAGAAATAAAAAGAAAATTTAATTTCAATTTAAAAGAGGGCAACTCTGTTTTGTCTATGTCAAAATCAAATAAAAAACAAAATATTTTTATTCACGTAGACCATTTTAGGCACTGATGAATAGTCATAATTCTAATAATATTATAAGAGTGACTCTAGTTGCCAGTTCCAAGGGCAGCCTACCCATCATGGAGAAGAATCTGGCAAGAAAATCCATGGTTGCTCTTTTAAATAACTGCTTACAATATTTTTAGATACATTATTCTAAGATATTATCTGAGAACAATGCGAGTCGACTAAACATAGGTACGCACCTTAACGACTTAGACGAACATCTATGACCAAGTCGGGGATGTCCTTGAGAAAGGTCAGGTCAGGGGAACCCTAAACCGACGAACATGTATGAAGAACGTGATGAGAGTAAATGAGGCAAAAGAGGTATGCAAGGATCGTAGCAAGTGGAAATCCGTTGTCTCTGCCTACCCCTCTGGGAAACAGGCGTGAGTCTATGTATGTATGTATGATAGACCTACATACATAAATAGATCACTATGTAGAATAATATAATATGTATCCTAACTTCCTAATCCTATAAATGCAAAAGTAACTTCGTTTGTTACCTTTTGCACGCCTAAACCTACCGAGCTCATTGTGTCCTGCCAATCCTCAAGACTGTAATACCAAAAACCAATTAGGGCAAAATATTATTATACCAAAGTATATAATCGTCGTGGTGGCGCATTGGTTACGGACCCGCTTTACAAGCGAGTGGGTGTGGATTCGAACCTGGCATGTACCAATGTGACTTTTTCAATGTCATATGTACTTTCTTAGATATTCTAAGACACCAGTGACTAACGGTGAAGGAAAACATCGTAAGGAAACCTGGACTTAATAGTCTGAAATTGCCAACACGCAGTGAGCTAGCGCGGTGATTAATGCTTAATCCTTCTCTGTATGAGAAGAGGCCTTTGCCCTACATAGGGACAGTTACAGGCTAATTTATTTATTTATTTATATTAGGAAAAAAAAAAACATTATGCAAATCGAAGGGGTCCCGGGTAGGGTAGGAGTAGTTTAATAATACGAATATGATATTTATTAAGGTGGTTGATTATGGTTTTTTCATATATTTATAAAAAAATTGACAGGACAACGTCCGTCGTCAATTAGTTGGTTATACAACGTTAGAAATTAGATGAAAGTAGTTTGTTCAGAATTAACAGAATCGATTGCAATGGTTTTTAACCTATGTTATATTGTTGTCCCAAAACATGCCAAAAATTACATGGACACCCATTTTTATTACGAAAATCGACACGCACACCGAACAGGGAGGTCAATGACTTGCCGCCCGGCGACACCCGACATGGTTGTTGTTTTCATGATTTATTGGTAAATAAGGACAACGTTTGGAGCTCTTCACCACATTCTTTTTTTACCTTTCAAACAAATTCAAGTTGTGTTTCGGCTTTCGGGTCACACAATTCTAACGTTGTAAATACTATTAGGGTTAGTTAGATGCATATTATTACGCTCGATTCAAATGAGGGTAACCAGTGACCTTTATAATTCCAATATGTTAAACGCATGTTTAAAATCTACTTAATTCAATAAGTTATCATACTAGTTATCATATTAGTAGCTCTGATAGCCTAGTGGTAAAGTCAGAGGTCTCGTGTGCGATCCCAAGGCGCGCAACCTCTGACTTTTCGAATTTATGTGCGTATTAGAAATTATCACTCTCCGTGCCTCGGATAGCATGTTAAGCTGTTGGCCCCGGCTGTCAATTGTAGATCTTTGACAGTCGTTACGGGTAGTCAGAAGCCCGAAAGTCTGACAACCAGTCTTACCAAGGGGTATCGTGTAACCCAGTATCTGGGTTGTGGAGGTCTGATAGGCAGTCGCTCCATGTAAAACACTGGTATTCAGCTGCATCCGGTGAGACTGGTAACTTACGAATAGTCAAAGGTGCGCGCCTTGGGTTCGGACCCGAGACCTCTGTATTGCCAGTCAAACGGTCATACCATTAGGCTATCACGACTCTCACATATTGGACAATAGTGTGCTAACTTTACTTATTAGCAGCTCTTATACAAATGTAAACGCAATACCTACATTTTCCTATTCAGTATTAACGTTATTAAGTAATATCAAACGGTACGCGAACGGTAAATGTCAAACATTTCTATATAATTAATGTTTCAACTTTAAAAACCGGCCTAGTGTCGGGCCACGAACAGTGTAAGGTTCCGTAGTATCACATCCCCGACACGCCATAGAAACGAGCTCGTATAATTTTCCTTTAAAGTTCATAAATTGCACTGTCATCGTGAATTTTTACAGATTTTTCAATAATTTTTTATTGATTGTCTATTTAATTCAATTCAACTTCACTTCACCATAAAAAAATATTCTCCAAAATTTTGTTTTAATAAATCATCATCTGCCTAGCCTTTTCCCAACTATGTTGGGGTCGGCTTCCAGTCTTACCGGATGCAGCTGAATACCAGTGTTTTACATGGAGCGACTGCCTATCAGACCTCCACAACCCAGATACTGGGTTACACGATACCCCTTGGTAAGACTGGTTGTCAGACTTTCGGGTTTCTGACTACCCGTAACGACTGTCAAAGATCTACAATTGACAGCCGGGGCCAACAGCTTAACGTGCTATCCGAGGCACGGAGAGTGATAATTAATTTATAAAACGCACATAACTTACGAAAAGTCAGAGGTGCGCGCCTTGGGTTCGGACCCGAGACCACTGACTTGCCAGTCAACGGTCACCACCACTAGGCTATCACGACTCAATTCTCAACGACGAATAAAACGAATAAATAAATAAATAAATAAATAAAATATTATGTAATTCAGTCAATATACGTTCCATAGTGTAGTAGGGATGTGGTGGGTATCCTGGCAGGGTCGCCATGTAGGGATGTAGGTAAATGGTTCGCATGTTGTTGGTTAGATGGTCTATAATATACTTACTGACTTAAGGTAGAGAATACATGATTAATAGTACGACACACTGCAATATAGTATGAAACAACAACATCATAATACACACCCCAAAAATTACAGCTTTCTGGTACTAAGGGTCTTAACAACACCTTGGACAGACTTACATGACGAAACTGTAAGGGTTCCTTGTTAGGACTACGTAACCCTAAAAACGTTTGTCTGTCAAACTTGTCACTTAGATGTTGTAAGATTTTTTTTAAACTTTTGTTGAGTGAATTTTGAAGATGAAGTACCTACTTAGGTATTTTTTAATGATTAATTGAACTTGGTTGGTGATTGCCTCGTTGGTCGTTGGCCATGAGGTTCTGAATTCGATCCCCGGGTTGGGCAAAGTGTTATTGGGTTTTTCCATTAGGAAATTCTTAGTAGCAGCACGGAGTGTGAAATTAAGAATTGTGAATAAAAAATAGCTTTATTTATTTTTTAAAAATTTTTCGATCAAGCTGAAATTTTTAATGAAACTTTGTAATGTTGTTCTCCTTCAATGGTTTAATTCGATTTTTTATAACTATATTCATTTATTTTATATCTTCAATGCGCGAGTGAGATAGCAGATTAGCGGGTATCCACGCCTTAAGATGGTCGTTTCAAACAATTCGCATGCGACGTGAAATTACTTCTACATGCATTCCAAAGCGCAGAAACGTTTAAAATGTAACTAATTCTTCTTCTTCTTATCGTGTGGTTGATGAACAACCTGGAATCAGGTTTTAAACCGCCCGTGGGCCTCTAACATGGCTTTACACACCATTAAAAATCTCTCAGGTGTGCTGGTTTCATCACGATGTTATCCCTCACCGTTTTAGCAGCTAATAATTAATTTATAATACGCACATAAATCCGAAAAGTCAGAGGTTGCGCGCCTTTGGATCGAACTCGAGACCTCTGACTTGTCAGTCGACGGTCATACCAAATACAATGTAACTAATGACCGTTGACCACAAAGTTTTGTAACTTAGATCCGCAATTCACAACTCATGATTAATGATTATTAATAATTAATTTATTAAAAACAATAATAAAAAATCCTTAAATGTCAATGTCGGCATCTTGGGAAATTTCTACTGAGAATTCTATTCCTACTTTATAAATTAATTATCACTCTCCGTGCCTCGGATAGCACTTTAAGCTGTTGGCCCCGGCTGTCAATTGTAGATCTTTGACAGTCGTTACGCTCAGTCAGAAGCCCGAAAGTCTGATAACCAGTCTTACCAAGGGGTATCGTGTAACCCAGTATCTGGGTTGTGGAGGTCTGATAGGCAGTCGCTCCATGTAAAACACTGGTATTCAGCTGCATCCGGTAAAACTGGAAGCCGACCCCAACATAGTTGGGAAAAGGCTAGGCAGATGATGATTAAGTACGTACTATCACGGACACCAACGGAGAACCACTTTGCGATTAAAATGCTTTGAAGGATGCTACGTGCGTAGCGGCGCGGGGCTAGCGCTACGTTGGTGCAAGCGATTGTAACCTTAAGAGTGGTGCACCGGCTTTGTCCACGATAGTACATAGACTACCGCCTGTATTCCCCAGAGGGGGTAGGCAGAGGTGTATGCAGTACACCTACGTTTCGCCGCCTATATTATAAGCCCCATGTAATAGGGGGCGAGCCTATTGCTATTAACTGGTCACAATGCCAGACTCCGTGCTGCTTTTAAGCAAAGTGTTATTGGTTTTTTTCCTAACGGAAAGTGGAAAGGGTTATTGGGTTTTTCGTAATGGAAAAATTCAATAACACAGCTTTACTCTACCCGGAGAACGAACCCAACACTTTGTGCTTAGCAGTCGCGCGTGTTACCACTAGACAAACGAAGTCAGTTTTTAAACTGTTTTACTTAGCTTGACCTGTTTATTATTTGGTTCAAATTTAGTAATCGATATTTCACCCCCTTCCTGTTGACAGATTGATCTGATATTTGGTACACAGCTTTAGTTTTGATAACAAAACCGTTTTACGTAAAAAATTACTTATATTATTTATAACATTTACCGTTATTTAAAATATAACTGGAATGAAAGGTCTCTTGTACAATCTCAAACAAGTCAAATAACAATATTATTAAAAACAGATTTATTACTATGAAATTAAGGTCCATATTTAATGAACACTGATGTGTTGTAAACAAAAAATGTGGTTATTTCCTGAAATAACTAGGTAATTATATGCAACGGTCGAAGCTCATTATTTAGATGCCTTGAACTCTGACTTTATAGAGCTAAGAATGTGATACACGCGACGTGAATTGTAATTTATTTATTAGTGTTAAATAATGTTCTATGTGACGAGTCATCATCTGCCTAACCTTTTCCCAACTATGTTGGGGTCGGCTTCCAGTCTTACCGGATGCAGCTGAATACCAGTGTTTTACATGGAGCGACTGCCTATCAGACCTCCACAACCCAGATACTGGGTTACACGATACCCCTTGGTAAGACTGGTTGTCAGACTTTCGGACTTCTGACTACCTAACGACTGTCAAAGATCTACAATTGTCAGCCGGGGCCAACCGCTTAACGTGCTATCCGAGGCACGGAGAGTGATAATTAATTTATAATACGCACATAACTTACGGAAAGTCAGAGGTGCGCGCGCCTTGGGATCGAACTCGAGACTTGACTTATCAGTCGAAGGTCATACCACTAGGCTATCAGTGCTCATCATCCTCCTAGCCTTAATATTCCCAAACTTTGTTGTGGTCGCCTTCTAATCTAACCAGATGCAGCTGAATATCAGTTTTCTACGGAGCCACTGACTAGGCTATCAGTGCTATTTATGTACGTGTTCAATGTGCGAATGAGATAGCAGATTAGCGAGCATCTTCATCATCTGCTATTAGTGGAAATTTTTAAATGGCTTCTTATTGTTAATTAGTTACTATATGTAAAAATTTAGCTGCTAATTTCCCTAAAACAATAAATAAATCTGCCACCTGTCGTATGATAAAACGCATTAATCTTGAATTCCTGACCATTCCTTTGTAAATGCATATTAAATAACTGACGTCATATGTATGTATAACATTATAAGACACGTCCGCGTCTGTCCGTTCACAATTCTACATAAAACCTTCACCTTTACGATGTAAACATACATCTTACTACGCAATAGCACGTGCTATAGCTGTATTTATTTATTAACCGACTTCAAAAAAGGAGGAGGTTCTCAATTCGTCGGAATCTTTTTTTTTATGTATGTTCACCGATTGCTCGAAGACGCGTGGACCGATTTTCAAAATTCTTTTTGTAATCGAAAGGGTATACTCCCGAGGTGGTCTCATAGAAATATTGTCATGATCTGACCATGGATTTACGAGATATGGAACGGAACTCCTCGTAGGATAATAGCAAAATTGTCGTTACAAGTAATATTGCTTTGTTTATACGTGCAGTCGATGGCTGACGAGTAAAGAGGAAGAGGGTGGGATACGTGGTCACTCCCCCCTCTCCTATAATCATCCAAGATAAAAAATATCGTGTGAGGTATCGTTTGAATGGGCTTTTCATAAAGATTTCAAATATTAGCCTCACAAAAGTCTGGGAGGGGGATTAATTTTAGGTAAGTAAGTA
The DNA here is from genome assembly GCA_936450705.2 of Protodeltote pygarga. Taxonomy (NCBI): domain Eukaryota; kingdom Metazoa; phylum Arthropoda; class Insecta; order Lepidoptera; family Noctuidae; genus Protodeltote; species Protodeltote pygarga. The sequence goes on from OW388278.2 coordinate 5,886,900, forward strand.
AAAATCGTAAAAAAAAATTTTTTAATAAAAAATAAAACCGACTACAAAAGGAACTAAAAAGCTTGAAATAACTTTAAAACGGGTTGGAGTCGGTTCCAAGTCAAGTTCTAGCATCTTTAACCTTCTCATTAAGAACTTGACTTGGAACCGACTCCAACCCGTTTTAGGGTAATTTCAAGCTTTTTAGTTCCTTTTGTATCTTCACGCTAACCCTTTGGGGTAAGCAGAATTCACAGATTAAATGATTAGGTAACTTCATACTATACTTGGTTCAGAGTATATATATATATAGTTTTTATAAATATAAGCAGTGATAGTATAGTGGTATAAATCGTTGGACTGCCAAGTCAAAGGTCGTAGCTTTGAAATCCTTAACCCATAGGCCTCTTCCAATGAGCGTCACTATTGTACGCTCATTGGAGGTATTTGCCCATAATGGCCACGCTGGGCAAGCGGGTTGGCAATCAGTAGCAGTAGCAGATGATTGCTGTTACACAGGTGTTGTTTTTACGACACCCGTGAGACGAGTAGGGGTGATTCTATTCCTAGGCCGGAAACCACACGGCACGCCTATGTTTCTGTGTTGTGTGTTTATGTGCCTATTAGAAATTATTTATCACTTTTCATTTAATAAGCAAAACATGACGTCTCAGCTCATAATGTCCTTTTCTCTCTATAAGGAGAAAAGGACATATTGAGAAAAGGACATATTAAGAAAGGGACATTTTGAGAAAGGACATTCTGAGAAAGGTTATTTCGAGAAAAGGACATTATGAGCTGCGACGAAACTGAGCAATAAACCTGTAAAGAAACATAAATACATACTAAAATTATACCACTAGGCTATCACTGACTGTTGTTGTTTTAATAAAATTTAATAATTTATTCTTGTTTTTATCATTTGGTGTCCGTGGTGGTCATTGAGAATATTGGTAATTAGCTGCGGCCTTCATTCTTATACAAATATAATGATGTCTATGTTTATTTTGTGAACTCTGACACGTAGGGCTGCATCAAAAATGTTATGCTAATTACCCGACTACAAAAAGGAGGGTTATAATTTTCATTTAATTTTGCCAATGAGGCAATTTTGAATTTTTATTATGTGCCGTGTGGTTGCCGGCCTAAGAATAGAACCACCCCTACTCATCACGCGGGTGTTGTAAGAAGCGACAAAGGGAAAAATCTGGAGGATGGGCAGCAGCATCCTTTTAATAGCAACCATCTACTACTGCTATCGCCAATCCGTTTGCCCAGAGTGGTGATTAAAGGCAAATACCTCCAATGGGCCCACAATAGTGACGCGCAGTGACAGAGGCCTATATTCAGCCTTGTAGGCTAATGATGATGAAGACATATAAATCTGAAAAGTGTCCGAAAAAATCCTGAATACAGGCGTGAATCGATGTATATAACACTACATGTTATTGTTTTTTCATAAATCTAAAAATCAAATATGTTGTCTATCAAATATTAGTCTATCTTCTTGTACTTATAAAATGGTAACGTGACTGACCGACAGACAACGCACAGCCTAAACCGGTGGACCTAGGGACTTGAAGTTTTGAGACAATATTCTTTAAGTACCGTAGGGGTGCACTAAGGAAGGATTTTCTTAAATTCCCCCCCTAAGTAGGTAAAAAAGGGGGTTACAGTTTGTATCTGTAAATCCGTCGTTCTTAACGTTAAAATGAACGAAACTTGGAAAGCTTTTCGGTTGATAAATGAAAGGACGAGCATATTTTTTTTATGTACCCTTGAGTGAATAAAAAAGGGGGTGAAAGTTTGTATGGAAGATTCGTTATTTTTTCAGTTACAGATGTAAAAATTAGTATTAAGCTTATTCGCTAAAAATAAAAAAGACGTGTATCAAAACATTTGGATTTTTCCCCCTAAGGAGATATAAAAGGGGACTAAAGTTTGTAGTTGTAGCTAGTTTATAATAAAGCAGTTAAATGTTGTTTACGTTATTTGTTTCTTCAATTAACAAACTGTAGTATTATCAGTTTAATAATTAATTAATTCTTTATAGCCCTGATTTAAGAATGTCACCTTATAGGGTCAAGATCGCATTACGCCATGTCATTCAGTTGGTCCTCATCAATATTCATGTCCAACAGCCTCCGTGCTACGCAGTAGCTGTACATACATGTTTGTGCTTTAATACTAGCCTCCGCCCGCGGCTTCGTTCGCGTTGTATGTTGATAAATTGTAGCCTATGTGCTATTATGATGTTTTAGCTATATTACTGTAAAGTTTCATCGAAATCCGTTCAGTAGTTTTTGCGTGAATGGGTAATATACATCTATCTATGCTTATAAACTTTCACATTTACAACTAGCTTTCCCCGCTGCTTCGTCCGCATGGTATGTTGATATTCTGATATAAAGGGTTATTTGTAAAATAACCAGCATCCTTAAAAAGGGTCATTAAACTCATCATTATGAATAACTTTTACTATGGGACCAACCCTGAAATTGCAAAAAAAAATCAGCTGTTCAACTCAACAAAATAACAAAAAACAGCCTGTAAGTAACTATATTGTCTTACTGCGGCGAGTCCGACTCGCACTTGACCATTTTATAATATTAGTCAAGTAGGTACCCTTTCACAAAGTATCACACCTTAAAAAAACCTTTTTAAAAATGTTTTCAGTTCTAAATTTGTATTAATTTTGTTGCAGTGATGTCAAAATTCGGCGTGCGCGTCGACGCGGCCGTTTCGGCGCTCGGCGGTGGCGCTGGCGCAGCTCTCGACGAAAACGACTTTATTGATGCGAGCCGACTGGTTTACGATGCGGTCAGGGAGATCCGAAGAGCTGTGCTGATGAATAGGGTAAGTTTTTTATCGAGAATGGAAATTAAATGGAATAATGAAATATTTCTTTGAAGACAGCCAAACATTATAGAGGGTACCTAGAAATCTTTAAACTTTCGCGAATTGGAATCATGTTTTAAATATTATTTCGGGTCTATTCGCGCACAGATAATTCAAAATAGTCATTATTGAACTAACCTCGACGTTTCGGTCTAGTTGCACTGACCGTGGTCACGTAAAGACTGCTGTATGCGGGCGTCATCGTCCGCTGCGAGTAGTTTTCTCAGCTACCCGCGTTTGATTTTGTGAAACGTAACTGTCCCAATCACGGCACAGAATGTTAACAGTTTATTTAGACTCACAGGAAGAAAAATTCCAATGCGAACACTTACTAAACGTCGAAATTAGTTCAATAATGACTATTTTTAACCGACTTCAAACAAGGAGGAGGTTCTCAATTCGAATGTATGTTTTTTTTTGTATGTTTGTTACGCGATTACTCCTTCAATTGTGGGCCGATTTTCAAAATTCTTTTTGTAATCGAAAGGGTATACTCCCGAGGTGGTCCCATAGAAATATTAGTCAAGTTCTAGCCACTATAACTTGACTTGGAACCGACTCCAAGACGTTTTAAGTTATTTCAAGCTTTTTAGTTCTTGATCTTGGATTTGAAGTCGGTTTTATTTTTTATTAAAAAAAAATTGAATTATCTGTACGCGAATAGACCGGTAATAACCGCGAGGTAATTGAAAAAATACTAGACACCTCTTAGTACATAACTTCATATATTATTATCCTGAACAACGTTTCCTCTACGATTCTGACCAAAACACTAGAGGTTCCTACTATTTATTTATTTATTTAAACTTTATGTAACCACAGCAACGCTATTAAGGTTGACAGGGGTGCTAGGTAAGGTTGTGATTTTTTCAAGATGTCATCCATACAATTTCATTTGACTATACAGCGTGTAACAGAAGTCCGAAATAATACATTAAGGGCGTATAAGGTACCCTATAAACAATCTTTGAGAATAGGTTTTGGAACCGAACCCCTAACAATTTTTGAGTAAACCACGGTCAAAGATTTTACCAAAATCTTTGAAATACAGCCCTAGACATCAGCTGAAAAGTGAATCAACACGAATCCGGTTATTTACCTTCAATAAATTCATTAAGTAAGCACTAGGCACGCGTAGGTTAATGAAATCTGTCAATATTAAAGAAAATTAAATCAAAAGAATTATTTTGTATGAAAACAAAATGGCTTCTTTGTTCTCCATATTTTCACAGGTGATTCTCTACATGATATAAATACATGCCCTTAAGTATTATTTCGGACTTCTGTTACACGCTGTATTTCCCGAAAAGGTATAACTGAAACCTATACAAAACTAAACGATTTTTCACAATTACCTGCAAACTTCTACAAGAAACTTTATCCCTAACTAGAGGCCCTGCCAACCTAATAGCTTCGCTGTGTGTACAAAAAATCAGTGTACAAAAGCGGCCAATGACATAGGCATTCTCGCCCCTAGACCTTAGGGTGATGCAGAGATAAAAACATGGTAGATGCACAGAAAGCAATATATTAATAATTTATAATATCTGTAATATAATATCTGACAACCAGTCTTACCAAGGGGTACCGTGTAACCCAATATCTGGGTTGTGGAGGTCTGATGGCAGTCGCTCCATGTAAAACACTGGTATTCAGCTGCATCCGGTAAGACTGGAAGCCGACCCCAACATAGTTGGGAAAAGGCTAGGCAGATGAATAATATAATTTGCCAAGTTGTATTTCTTTAACAAGAACTAATTATGTAATGCAATGTACTGTGTCATTTTCCTAATAATCAGTTACGAGTCACTTACTCCGTGCCTCGGAAAGCACGTAAAGCCGTTGGCCCTGCGCCTGATCTCTCTCCGGTCGTGTCGGATTGCCGTCCCATCGGACTATGAGAGTGAGGGAATAGAGAGTGCACTTGTGTCTGCGCACACACTTGTGCACTATAATATCTCCCGCGTCGATGGCTAATCTCCGTTGAGATTGGCCGCTGTGACCGAAATTCGGTTAGGAGGACATTATTATTATTTTATTACCTTTTGAAAAATTCACCCTCCGCCACTGATATATGTATAACTAACTACCTTTCTAGGATGAAGAAGAGTTGGACCCAGAAGACGTGGAGTTAGATGAGCATTATACCTTGGAGACGCGCAGCAAATGTGAGAGCAACCACAGTTGCTACTGAATGTGTTTAGTGGTGCCTGTGTTTGTCATCAGGGTTGCTTGTGTCATGTTGGTCTTGGAGCATGGTTAGGAGGTTGGAAGGGAGTGAAAAGGAGCAAAAAGGAGTGAGGGGGAGAAAAAGGAGTAAAGGGGAATCTTACTTTTTTTAAAGTGTTAAATGTGACAAATGTTTTCGTAGTAGCAAAGCCATCAGCAAGAATGACGATAGATCTCTGTGCAAGTATTACATGTAAGGCTTGTAGTGCCGTCTAAACGTAGGATTTGTGTTTCATTATAATATGATAGATTACATTTTACGTTACACTCATCTGAACCCGACTTTAGACATTATTAATGAATGCTGATTTGTCATTTTAGTAGTCTAAAAAAAGCAGACAGACTTAAGGGAACTTCGTCCAGTTACTCCCCTCCAGCCCTCCTATAACCGTAATGCTCTGAGAAGGCTAGTTGTTTACAGGTTTTTTGTGTTCATTGGTAATTTATTTAATACAATTTAGAGTGTTAATCAATTCTGTAACATTTAAAAAAGTCACTAACCCTTACGCGACTTCGCTCCTGTGGTTCTAATCTGATCGCAGCGCCACCTACCAGTTCCAAATGTGAATATAAACCATCCAGATTCCAACGACCAACTTAAAAACACATAATAATATAAGTAAAAATATTTTTTTACGTCAAACGGTTTTGCCATCTGAACTAAAGGTATGTACCAAATCTCAGATCAATCTGTCAACAGGAAGGGGGTAAAATTTCAATTACTAAATTTACAATAAAAATTACAATACAATACAATAAATATTTAAAATAAAACTTTTTAAAAATATCAAAATCAATCCAATCACGTTGACATAAATCAGTCTTCCGGGATACCGTGATTTCTTTACGACATAATTATTACCCCTTAGCGGTAGAACGTAACATCACTCTAAATTGTATTATTTTCATGCTCGAAAATTCATGTTGTATGTCATAATGTCATCGCTCATTTGTGTTTTAAATAAGAAGGAAGGATTTTGTTTGAAACTTTGACAAGGAAATAATAAATAAATAAATCAGCCTGTAACTGTCCCAATATAGGGCTAAGGCCTCTTCTCATGCAAAGAAGGATTGAGCTTTAATCACCACGCTAGCTCACTGCGGGTTGGCGATTTCAGACTATTAAAGTCCAGGTTTCTTTACAATGTTTTCCTTCACCGTTAGTCAGTGGTGTCTAAGATTAACTAAGAAAGTACATATGACATTGAAAAAGTCACATTAGTACATGCCAGGTTCGAACCCACACCCACGCGTTTGCAAAGCGGGTCCGTAACCAATGCGCCACCACGACATTTTTGACAAGGAAATAGTAAAGGTTTTTTTTATAATAAGGCTAAGAGGATGATAAACGTTTCGTATGCAGTTTGTCCTCCTTAAACGCTGCAGGTCATTAATCACTTATAACAATAGTTCTTATCCGGACTCTGTGAAACATGAACTAAGACAGTCTAACTATATCTCTTTCTAAATAAACACCATCGAAAAAGGACAGCAAATTGGACTACCAAATTAGAGCTGTCAAATTAGTCTACCTCCTTGCAATTGACGTAAATTAGACGAGCGCTACGACATGCCGACTAAATTCTCGTTGATATCACGCAAATGGACTAGTTTGACAGCTCTAAAAATTTGCTATCCTTTTCTAATGATCCCTGTTAGAAAGAGAGATGGCGAGTCTAGATTAGTTTAGAGCATGTACAAGAGAAGTAGCACCAATTTCATGGCCCATAACAGTTAACGACAAAATCCTTCCATCGCGCATGCTTCATGTGTCGTGTTTGTTTGCATGTTACGTCACTAACGCAGACCAGCGAGGATTTAGACACCGACACGGAATTCGAACCCGTTGAGGACATGACGATGGAGACTAGGAGCCGATGTAAGTAACGGGGGTGTAGGGTATTGTAGTATAGAGGGAAGCCGGGGGTAAAAGGTAATTGAAGTTATTGTATACAGGGAAGCCGGGGATAAAAGGTAATTGAAGTTATTGTGTACAGGGAAGCCGGGGGTAAAAGGTAATTGAAGTTATTGTATACAGGGAAGCCGGGGATAAAAGGTAATTGAAGTTATTGTGTACAGGGAAGCCGGGGGTAAAAGGTAATTGAAGTTATTGTATACAGGGAAGCCGGGGGTAAAAAATAATTGAAGTTATTGTATACAGGGAAGCCGGGGGTAAAAGGTAATTGAAGTTATTGTATACAGGGAAGCCGGGGGTAAAAGGTAATTGAAGTTATTGTGTACAGGGAAGCCGGGGGTAAAAGGTAATTGAAGTTATTGTATACAGGGAAGCCGGGGGTAAAAGGTAATTGAAGTTATTGTATACAGGGAAGCCGGGGGTAAAAGATAATTAAAGTGTAGAGGATATTAGAATATGCTGGGAACTTCACCCCCGTTTACCCACTTAAGGGAAGATTTTAAAAAAACTGCGTTTTAAGTTTTGATTGAATAGCTAATTACCAAGTTTCATGCTTCTAGCTTTAAAAATAACGGACTACCATACAAAGAAAAGCTAGGAGAGATTATGTTAGAAGGGAGCAAATGGTAATTGTAGGATAGAGTATAACGCTACAGAGAAATGTGGGAAAAGCTAGGAGTTTGTTAAGAGGGGGTAAACCAGGGGTTATAAAGGGGGTAACGGGTAAACGCTGTAAATCTAGGAGTTTATGGTTAAAGAGGGTAAGGTATATGGTAAAATTAAAAACCATCTTTTCAACTGATTTCCAAAAAGAAGGCCTTTTGCATTATTAAAAAAAAACGTTTAGTTATAAACGTTAGTTTATAGTAATTAGTTTTTTTAATTAACTTGGTTCATCGCCATTAAGTTACTTAGTTAAAGCTAGTTCCGCATGTGAAATTGCTTTTATTTGTGTATTGTAAAATAAAAATTAAACTGAGGGTATTGCTAATAAGACTACATACAGCTTAATGATAAATTAATAATTTATAATATTTTTACTAACAATAATTGAATATTTATGTTACCAGTAATTGAATATTTTTGCTACTAGTAATTGAATATTTATGTTACCAGTCATTAACGCTACCAGTAATTGAATATTTTTGCTATCAGTCATTAATACTACCAGTAATTGAATATTTATGTTACCAGTAATTAATACTACCAGTAATTGAATGTTTTTGCTACCAGTAATTTAATATTTTTATTACCAGTCATTATTACTACCAGTAATTGAATATTTTTGCTACTAGTAATTGAATATTTATGTTACCAGTCATTATTACTACCAGTAATTAAATATTTATGTTACCAGTAATGAATACTACCAGTAATTGGATGTTTTTGCTACTAGTAATTGAATATTTTTGCTATCAGTCATTAATACTTCCAGTAATTAAATATTTTTGCTACTAGTAATTGAATATTTATGTTACCAGACATTAATACTACCAGTAATTGAATATTTATGTTACCAATAATTAATACTACCAGTAATTGAATATTTATGTTACCAGTCATTAATACTACTAGTAATTGAATATTTATGTTACCAGACATTAATACTACCAATAATTGAATATTTTTGCTATCAGTCATTAATACTACCAGTAATTGAATATTTTTGTTACCAATCAATACTACCAGTAATTGAATATTTATGTTACCAGTAATAAGAATATTATAAATTGTTAAGCTATTGTGTCCTCTTTGCAACGTTAGACGCTAGCCCTCTATTATTTAATAAAATGTCACTACAGCCATCAATAATTGAATAAAGAAAATAATATTGAGAGCACAAGCGACGAGCGCTAATGGCTCAATTCGCAGAGCGACTGGTGTATCAGAAAGTTAAGCAGTTCAAATCCTGCGTGAAATCGATTTTTTATGAACATAAATAAATAATATTTTTGTGAATTTTTTTACATGCACATGATAGCTTATTAAATATAATTATTTAATAAGAAAATTTGAAAATTTGAAATCCCATCCGTATCGGTTGTTTTTTCAAAAAAATTCTTATTAAATAATTTTATATAAATAAATAAAATAATTCAGCCTCTAACTGTCCCAATATAGGGCGAAAGCCTCTTCTCATACAGAGAAGGATTGAGCATTAATCACCACGCTAGCTCACTGCGGGTTGGCGATTTCAGACTATTAAGTCCAGGTTTCCTCACGATGTTTTCCTTCACCGTTAGTCAGTGGTGTCTTAGATTAACTAAGAAAGTGCATATGACATTGAAAAAGTCACATTGAACCCAAACCCACGCGCTTGCAAAGCGGGTCCGTAACCAATGCGCCACCACGACCTTGTTACATGAACATAAATGCAATTTAAAGCACACAGCATGGCACGGACATAGCGACCACGAACGGTGCACCACTTTGCGATCAAAATGCTTTAAACGATGCTACGTACGTAATACGGGCTAGCGCTACGTTCGGACGCCGGGTGCAAGCGATTCTAACCTTAAGAGTGGTGCACCGGCTTTGTCCATGATAATATGTAGTTTCTGTACTATATGTTTATTAGACTAGGCTTATGACACCATTGCGCTCTTTGCATTCTTGCGCGCTACGCCATTTAAACTTTTTCATCATCATCATCAGCTGGAAGACGTCCACTGTTGAACAAAGGCCTCCAATGAGAGACAACTTCAACTTTTTACTCATGCCACATCTGCGCCACGTCCGCGCCACTTCATCGCCTGACATCACTGAAGCTTACGCCTTGATGCTATAATGATGATTGTGTTTACAGCGAGCGCCCACACCGGGGAACATGGCGTTGATGAATACCCCGACATTAGCGGAATTACTAACGCTCGAGTAAGTATCGTTGTATTATATTGAAGGTAGCCTAAAGTTAAAATTATCCGTCCCGCTCACACAGATGCAATTTATTATTTTATTTATTTATTTTATTTATTCTTTATTTCGAGCATCTTGGCTCATAGATACACTTAAACATAATTATACAATAATATTATACACTAATACATAACTAACATCATATAAAAATACTATAATAACATACAATATAAAACTTAACTAACATAAAAAATACTATACATAAACAATAAGCTATGTCACACTTAAATCGGCGTCGTGTGTTTCGCTGTGTCGGATATTCGGCCACGGAACCGCCGGAACACTACTCCTTTCGGCCAAAACTCTTCCTTGGTGAAGGTTGGAAGATGTTTAGTCGGTACTCTCACCACAAAGGAATTGAAGTTCACATTGTGACGAGAGTCCAACCGTTTGACCCTCAGGGTGAATTTGGCCTTTATGCGAATGTACTCTACAATCTTCTCGACCTTTGTAGAGTAATGCAGCCGGGACACGTACAGCAGCGGCATGACAATGTTAGGGATCTGTGTGAGCGGGACGGATAATTTTTACGCAGGAGCGATAGAGATGGGTAATAACAAGTTAATGTACGAAATTCTTTCTGCTTTGCGACCGGACTTTAGTGGTATGACCGTTGGACTGGCAAGTCAGAGGTCTTGAGTTCGAACCCTCTTTTTGAATTCACGTGCGTATTAGAAATCGGATCCGTCTTAGAAGATATGCCTAAATAAACAATATGCCCTAAAAATGTACTCCAAATTATGCCAAAATAAATAAGACTAAATGATAGTTATGCTAACCTGTTCATTATGCCAATGTACTACCACAGTATAATAATCATACAGTATGGTAACTACGTACAAACGCTTGAAAACGACACACTCACACAAACATGCGTAACGACGTATCGTTGATACTGCGAGTACCGCGACATTCGCTTAGGAGTCTCGTCGTTACGCAATACTACGCATGTTTGTGCGAGTGCGTCGTTTCGAGAGTTTATACGTAGTTACCATACTGTATGATTATTATACTGTGGTACTCAAATAATGTAGTATCTGTCTAGTTCTAAATTATAAAGTAAATGCTAAAGTATTATTACGCTAGTAAAAGTTATGCGAAAACGTTATGCCAAACAATAATTGCTTTAAAACTTTATGCCAAAAGGGGGAATTTCTTTAAGATCAGATCCGTGTTACATTCTATTCAATATTCCAGGAAGCTATGCGAAAAATGACAGAAGAAGACAAACGCAAGATCCTCCAGCAAGTAGAGCTGTTTCGTCGTGAAAAGATGACGTTTGACAACGAGGTCGCCAAGTGGGATGACGCGGGTAACGACATCATCATGCTGGCGAAACATATGTGCATGATTATGCTGGAGATGACAGACTTTACTAGGTATGTGTGCTCTTGTGAAAGAAAAATATCCGCGAGGATATCCGAAAAATATCCGCGAGGATATCCGAAAAATATTCGCGATGATATCACTGTTTGTAACTGTGCTAACTATATACGAAACATATCCACGAGGATATCCGAAATATATACGCGGTGATATCCGAAAAATATCCGCTTTACTAGGTATGTACTCTTAATTGTGTAAGAAAAATATCCGCGGTGATATCCGATAAATATCCGCGATGATATCACTGTGGCTGTGCTAAACTGTATACGAAAAATTTACGCGAGGATATCCGAAATATATACGCGGTGATATCCGAAAAATATCCGCCAGAATATCCGATTTTTTTAAAATGATTCTCATAACTAGCGTTTTGTATGCGACTTTACACGTAGATGTCGAATTTCCGTTCTACCTACTTAAGGGCGAAATTCCCGGAAGGGTTTCCGGGAAGCAAGTAGGACTCGGTAGCTTAGTTGTTAAAGCGATGGCACGGCACGCCAGGGATCGCGGATTCAAGTCCCGCCCGAAATTGTTTTTGCGAGTTTCTTATTAAATGTTATCATTTATCTCGAAATATTCGAAGTAGTTTGATTTAACGCCCACCTCCTTCCACAGAGGCCGTGGACCGCTTAAAACTACTATGGACGTTATCAACGCCGCCAAAAAAATCTCCGAAGCTGGCACCAAACTTGACAAGCTGACCAGAGAGATCGCTGAACAGGTAAATCAAATTATACCTCCATCATTAACATCATCATCATCAGCAGAACATAGGCCTCTCCTAATACGCGCCACTATTGTGCGCTCATTGAAGGTATTTGCCCGTAACCGCCACGCTGGGCAAGTGGGTTAGCAATCGCAGTAGCAGATGATTGCTGTTACACAGAAGGATACTGCTGCCCATCCTCGGGATCTTTACCTTTGTCGCTTTTTACAAAAAAAAAATAGTTTATTTTTATAAAGGTTTCGATGACAATTCATTTTTATGGTAAGCATGACCTGAATCCAGGATTAGCTCCAGATAAAAGAACTCTGGTGCCGTGTGGTTTCCGGCCTAAGAATAGAACTACCCCTACTCGTCGCGGGTGTCGTAAGAAGCGACAAAGGGAAAGATCCGGAGGATGGGCAGCATCCTTCTGTGTAACAGCAATCATCTGCTACTGCGATCGCGAACCCGCTTGCCCAGCGTGGCGATTATGGGCAAATACCTCCAATGAGCGCACAATAATGGCGCGCATTGGGAGAGGCCTATGTTCAGCAGTGGACTCTTCAAGGGTCAACAGCACAGATACAATTTTTTGCATACACATTTAGTTTTGATATTCCAATATAAAAGCTTAGTTAAGCGTGGACTGCCTCGTTGATCTAGTGGTAGCAAGCGCGACTGCTGAGCACGAGGTCCTGGGTGCGATCCCCGGGTCGGGCAGTGTTATTGGGTTTTTCCATTAAGAAATTCTCAGTAGCAACACGGATTGTGCCCGGTTAATGGCAATATTCTCGCCAGGGGCGGGACTACCATATAAGCCGAAAAGCCTGGCATGCCCTAGAAAATAACCAACAAAAGTATCACGTCATAATAAATAACGTATCATTATATGAATAATATGACATTTTAAATCTCGCGCCACTTTTCAATTATGCAGAGTGCGCGATCTCGTTGAAACTTTAAATCTATGGAAAGTGTTCCGTGCGTGGCACGGAACGTATCGCACGTTTTGACAATCCCTTCAATCGCTTCACTTACTGTCATTTTGCCTACACGGTGCGAAGTTAAAGGTACGGTGCGCAGCCTGCTATATTGCTCTCGCTCGCACTTGTTGAATGTAAATGAGGGATGTGGTGGATTTTTTCTTGAATGTAAGTGCATTGGAATCATAGATGTCATTTGAGTACTAAAATCATGAAATGTACCGACAAAATAAGCCTGGATTAGCTGCTTTTTTTTAAATGTTTATTGCGTGCGGTGACGTTTATGTTTAAATGTATGAATGAAGTATGTAAATAAACAAGATTTTTAGTTTGCGCGGAATACTGAATGGAGTGCTTTTTTGATAATTTGACTTTGTTGTTTAGAGAAATTGTAATGGTTATAATAGTAGTGCAGTATGATGTGTATAGTGGAAATACAATCTTGAAAAGCGTTTAATAGTTGAGTTTGTTTAAGTTAATATTCATTACATATAAATAATGAACTTCAATTGGCGTAAATGGTTCGCCCCTAAAACGACGCTTTATAAGTATGTGCAAGTTTTATTAGATCGCAGAAAGGTAAGAATTTTGCTAAAAAGAAGTTTGTGGATTGTCGGTTGTTCTCATTTGAACAAATTATTTTGTTGGTGTTGCATTTTTATCGTGAATGACAAGAAAATACTTCAGACTAGTTGCCATAAAACGGCATCTCAATATGTAAAAAAATTTAGCCGCTCTTATTACTTTTTCCAATTCTCGTTAGTTATGTATGTGATAGGATCTCAAAGAAGGTACCTATGTACCTATAATGTTTACGTTGACCATAACATTGCATTGTAGTAATAGTATGATAATTCAAACATACTTAAAATCAAGTCAAATGCAACAACATCTATTTAAGGTTATTTTTATCAAAGAAATTGTAGTAAATAATTCCTATAGAATATCGATGAGAGATGGAGTGGAGTGGAGTGGAGTGGAACCTTACTGGGTGGTATTAAAGTTCTGCATTATTTCAAGAGATGGCGCTTTTTACAAATTATTTACTTTTCAGTGCTTTTTTACTTTGGTTGTTTTTTAATACTTCATTCATAAGTACCTAAACCTTGAAAAAAATGATGGGCATGCCTTGCTATTTGGGCCTAGGCACGCCACTGATTCTCGCCCCCTATTTCATGGGACTTATAACATAGCCGGCGAAACGTTGGTGTTCTGCACCCCTCTGCTTACCCCCTTTGGGGAATACAGGCGTGAGTCTTTAAAAAAAAGCTTGGTTAAAAACCTTATTTTTATAACAAATTATTATTTGTAGTGTCCGGAGTCGTCAACCAAGCAAGACCTGTTAGCGTACCTACAGCGCATAGCCCTCTACTGCCATCAAATTCAAATCACCAGCAAAGTGAAGGCTGACGTACAAAACATCTCTGGAGAACTCATTGTGAGCGGGGTAAGTCCGTTATATATGTATATCAGTAGTTATCACCATAGATAAAAATCTAGCTGCCCGGCGCGACTTCGTACGCGTGATTATCCTACGCCTATCCTACCCTACCCCTATACTACTTTACCCCTCCCATACTTTAGCACTAACCTACTTTACCCCTACCCTACTTTACCCCTATCATATTTTACTCCTACTTTACCCCTACCCTATTTTACCCCTACCCTACTTTAAACCTACCCTACTTTACCCCTAACCTATTTTACTTCTACCCTACTTTACCCCAACTCTTTTTTTTGTGACCGTGGGGAGTAAAAAATCTACCGCTATCGTAGTCCGTTGGACTGCCAAATCAAAGGTCGTAAGGTTCAAAACCCAGGCACCTCTGACCTTTCGGATTTATGTGCGTATTGGATATTAATGATCACTTACTAAAACCTTAAAAGAAAATATCTTGAGGAAACCAGCACACCTGAGAGATTTTTCAATAGTGTATAAAGCCATGTCAGAGGCCTACATCTGCCTAGCCTTTTCCCAACTATGTTGGGGTCGGCTTCCAGTCTTACCGGATGCAGCTGAATACCAGTGTTTTACATGGAGCGACTGCCTATCAGACCTCCACAACCCAGATACTGGGTTACACGATACCCCTTGGTAACACTGGTTGTCAGACTTTCGGGCTTCTGACTACCGGGGCCAACAGCTTAACGTGCTATCCGAGGCACGGAGAGTGATAATTAATTTATAATATGCGCATAACTTACGAAAAGTCAGAGGTGCGCGCCTTGGGTTCGAACCCGAGACCACCGACTTGCCAGTCAATGGTCACCACCACTAGGCTATCACGACACACGATAAAAATAAATTGTTGTGACTCTTTACCCCTGGGGGTAAGAGACGAGCTTTCATATTATCATTGGACCCTATAACTCAGTTCTATTATAGGATCAGGAGAACAAGCGAATCAGTGGACTTATTATAACTGGGGTGAGTTTTGTGTCTCGGGGATTGTGTCGTTTGTGATGGTTTGTCTCATGTTATGAGCAGTGTCGTGTGGTTTCCGGCCTAAGAATAGAACCACCCCTACTCGTCCCGCGGGTGTCGAAAGAAGCGACGAAGGGAAAGATCCGGAGGCAGGCAGCAGCATGCTTCTGTGTATTATTTAATAATTGTTTAATAAGAAATTTAAAAAGTTAATAAGCTATCATGTGCTAAAACGTAAAAAAATCCACAAAAATAACAATCATCTGCTACTGCGATCGCCAACCCGCTTGCCCAGCGTGGCGATTATGGGCAAATACCTCCAATGAGCGCACAATAGTGGCGCGCATTGAGAGATCCATGTTCAGCAGTTGACTCATTTTGAAGTCGGTTAAAAAAAACGCCGTCCATCTTGTATCGTCTAGCTTTGTGTTTGCAACGTTTTAAATTATTGTTTCGGTGACTGGTTTCTCTGTAGGGTCTTCATTTATTACCAGGTATATTCGCTTCTTCAGATGCCTTCCAACAGCTTCAAACTTAACTTAAAAACCTATCACAAAGGGGGTGTCCATCAGGGGCGTGCAGTTCATATAGGCAAAAAGGTTCAGCCTCATAGAGTATTCAAGAAAATATAGAGTGATAACGTCAACCACATTGCCTTGTGCGGAGCGAAAGCAGGTCTCACCATACAAATGTTAAAATGTCATTTTTTCAAATTATGTTTTCTAGACGTTTTTCAAAATTTAACTCAGCAGTTAACCATGATATAAGCTAAAATGTAACTTTTTCGCTTGTGGAGCCTAGTTGAACCGCAGTCGATCGAGGTATGATCGCAAACGGAGCTCGTGTCGCGGCCGCGTTGTTCATACCCGTGCTCACAGTTCATACTTCTATAGGGTTGCTCTATATTTTCTTATATACTCTAAGCTCAGTCTACCCTGACAACTATACGAAATAGTGAAACTAAGAAGGATTTTTATGTATCTACCCTATCGAAAATGTCTATGCACGCCCCTGGTCTCCATTAATTACGTGAGATATCCAAAAATATTGTAAGCCATTATTTAAAAGAGCAACCATGGAGTTTCTTGCCAGATTCTTCTCCATGAGGGGTAGGCTGCCCTTGGAACTGGCAACTAGAGTCACTCTTATAATAATATTAGAATTATGACTATTCATAAGTGCCTAAAATGGTCTACATGAATAAAAATATTTTGATTTTGATTTTTGATGTTTAGGAGGGGATTCACCCAATCTCACGTGAGGGAGAGGGATATAACGTTATTTTTTTTCCGCAAGAAATAGTGTAACATTGTAAAAAAACTGGGATAAAGATAAGAAAACATCGTAAGAAAACATGGACTGAAATCGCCAACGCAGTGAGCTAGCGTGGTGATTAATGCTCAATCCTTCTCTGTATGAGAAGAGGCCTTTGCTTTTTTTTGTCGTGTGGAAAACTCCTTATTAGTACCCCACCACTAAGGGCTGGCGATGGGGTTATGTCCGACTCGCACGGACTAAAAACCACACGGACCTCCACGAACCTCTGGGCAGAAATACGGCTTTCGCCCGCCCAGATGAGTCCCACCATCCCGCCGAGTTCTTCATGAGAGGCGCGCGCGGAACACGGCGCGCCACCTACTCGGGCCTGTTGCTGATCGGGCGACGGACTGAGAGGCCTATGCCCTGCAGTGGACAGTTACAGGCTGATTTATTTTATTTTTATTATTTTTCAGTTGGACAGCGCCACATCGCTCATCCAAGCGGCTAAGAATCTAATGAATGCCGTCGTCTTGACCGTGAAGGCGTCTTACGTCGCTTCCACCAAGTATACTCGACAGGGAACCATCGCCGTAAGTATAAATTATATTTAAACTAACTGCCCGTAACGTGTTTTTAATTTAGCTCGATTGCAGCGCCACCTACGAGGTCCAATATTGTGAATATTAACCATTCAGTGATTCACTCAAACCCACAAAAAAAAAACATCAAAATCGGTCCAGCTCCACGTTTCCTAGCCTAGGGGTAATTACCCCTGCGGGGGTAAAACTAATATTATTCAAGGTCTACTAAAGGTTTTATACCGGTCGAGCGCGGCGTGGCAGAGCCGAGCGGAGACTTAAAATTGTATGGCAAAATTTAATCCACTCCCTACCCATCTTTGGTGTAAAGGGTCTCGATGCGCGTGGATGCACGTGGCGAGAATTGAAATATTTGTTTAGTACAATATGGAACTATATTACTCTGAGAATAGAGTATGTATTTACTTTGCAAAACGGATATACAAATCTCGCGCTGACCATCGAGGCCGCGCTCGGTCACTCGGTATAGCGATGGACATCTTTCGGTGTAAAAGGGTCAGCTCGGCTCTGCCACGCCGCGGTCGGCCGGCAAAAGTGTCTTCGGCATATGGTTTGCTAATGGTGTTGATTCTCTTGTACATCCCGCTAAACTAATTTTAGTCTAACTATATCTCTTTCTAATAAACACCATCGAAAAAGGACAGCAAATTGAACTATCAAATTAGAGCTGTCAAATTAGTCTACGTCCTTGCAATTGACGTAAAATTAGACGAGACCTATGACATGCCGACTAAATTCTCGTTGATAACACGCAAATGGACTAGTTTGACAGCTCTAAAAATCTTCTATCCTTTTCTAATGATCCCTGTTAGATAGAGAGATAGTGAGTGTAAATTAGTTTAGAGCGTGTACAAGAGAATTAGCACCAATATCTACTTAGTATAGGCATACGGTATGCTAATGTGTACAAAGTATCTTGGGCCAGATTCTATCATGTTTCTATAAATGTCTGTACAAAGCCGAGAGAGAAAATCGGAAGAAAAATAATATACGAATTCCGATTGTCCACCGTGTGTGTCGGGTATCCGATATTCCGAGTTTCCGAGTATCTACCCTAAGGTGGCTGTTTTAGAATGGATAACCCGAACTACTGATATTCCTTAAATGCAAAGCCTGGCTTGCAGTAGTCGGTAAAAAAGGCTTTCGAGTTTGGCTTGAAAGCTTTGACAATGAGTGAAGTATTATTAAAATATATTTACAAAATGAAACAGAATGGTTTTAAAATGAATGCTGCAAAAGTTTTACAGATTACAGCACGTAAATTGAACCAAAATGGCGGTCGTCCGCGCAACTAAAGATAGTGATACATATCTTGAATAGACTTGTGTCCACTAAGAATAAATCAGGTGAATAGAAGTTTCTAATAATCAATCATAATATGAAAATTACAAATAACGAAGTTATTTATTTAAATAAACAAAGATAAGTAATATTTTTGGAAAAAATTTTTTTTTCATACAAAATATGAAAATACTCTGTAGTTTGTATATTCTAACTGAAAACTGAAACGGCCGACGAGAGACCGGGGTCGACGGCCGGCGCTACGCAGCTTGTATATAAACGGCACGTGTAGGGGCGTGCTGTAATATATAAGCTGTTGATTGGTAATCGTGCAATACAACAGTATGGTCACCTTCACGAATATAGCACGATTACTGAAACTGAACACGAATCTGTCAAAAAAACAATATAGTATTTGTAAATTTTACACATTTTAATTAACCAATTTTATAACTAACTTGTTTATTATTAGTTAAATTCGTATACTGCCTCGTTGGCCTAGTGGTAGCAAGTGCGACTGCTGAGCACGAGGTCCTGGGTTCGATCCCCGGGTCCGGCAAAGTGTTATTGGGTTTTTCCATTGGAAATTCTCAGTAGCAGCAGTCAGCACGGAGTCTGTAATTGTGCCCGGTTAATGGCAATAGGCTCGCCCCCTATTACATGGGACTTATAACATAGTCGGCGAAACGTGGGTGTACTGTATACACCTCTGCCTTCAGGAGGCCTCTGTCTAGGGAATACAGGCGTGAGTCTATAAAAAAAATGTATGAATTGGTATAATAAACACTGTTCAGGATCAAGATATGAAGCTAGTACTTATATGTTTCGGTTATTTTATCTATTGCCCTGTTTATATAAATACAAGGTTTTCATAAAATAAAATTAACACATTCTTTTTAAAACCATTCTCTCTAAACGGCTTGATATGTAGTTTAAGATCATATATTAGCATGAAAATGCAATACTTGGTGACTTTTTGAGGCAAGAATTGAATTTGAAGTCTGAATTTGTACCGAAAATTAATCTATACTTATAAAACAGTACCGTGACTGACTGACAGACAATGCACAGCCTAAACCGGTGGACCTAGAGACTTGAAATTTTGAGACAATATTTTTTAAATACCCTAGAAGTGCACTAAGGAAGGATTTTTGGAAATTCTACCCCTAATTGGGTAAAAAAGGGGGTAAAAGTTGTATGAAAGTCCGTCGTTTTAAAACGGTTTTATTTAGCTTGACCTGTTTATTATTTAGTTCAAATTTAGAATCGTTTAGAAATCGATATTTCACCCCTTTCCTGTTGACAGATTGATCTGACCTTTAGTTCTGATGACAAAACCGTTTGACGTAAAAAAAATTTTTACTTATATTATTAAAATTTAATGTATGAAACTTGGTTTTCAGCCTTTTGGTTGATAAATGAAAGACGTGCATTGTTTTTCGAGCAAAGATGTGTATCAAATTTTGATTTTTTCCCCGTAAGGGTATGAAAAGGGGATGAAAGTTTGAATAAAAAAATATTGTTTGTATGTCATTATTGAAGAAAATTAAATCAAAAGAATTATTTTGTATGAAAAAAAAATGCCTCTTTAGCATTAAATATTTTCACAGGTGATTCTCTTCATGATATACATAGGTACATGTACATTAAGTATTATTACACAACATTAAGTATTATTTCGGACTTCTGTTACACGCTGTGTATCTTAATTTCATTCCAAATTCAGAGAGGATGAAAATAAAAAAAAAGGGTGTGGAAGTACTGTTTATGATGTAGATTGTAGATTTACAATCAGACAAATATATTCTCGCCACTAAAAGTCGCCAAGACAATCTACTAAGATTACCTATAATAATATATTAACTGCTAATTTATTGACGCCATGCGGAGGACAGAACTATGTGAGTTGTAGAACTTTACCTTTTCAATGTTGTAATTAAACTAAGGTTCAGCGCACACGGGCTATTGGCGATTCTTCTCCATGAGGGGTAGGCTGCCCTTGGAACTGGCAACTAGAGTCACTCTTATAATAATACTAGCTAACCCGTGCCCACTTCGTTGGGCAGTAATTTAATTTTTTTCCTAATCTACCCCTACCCTACCCTACACTACCCCTACCCTACCCTACACTACCCCTACCCTACTATACCGCTACCCTACCCTACTCTACCCCTTTTTCTCACCTTTTGAACCTTTTTGCCATATAAATAATTTCCGTAATTTAGGGGTGGACTACCCCTAACATTTAAGGGGATCAAAAATAGATGTTGGCCGATTCTCATAGATACCGGATAAGCACAAAAAATTTCATCAAAATCGGTCAAGCCGTTTCGGAGGAGTATGGCAACGAAAACTGTGATACGAGAATTTTATATATTAGATTAGAATTATGACTATTCATAAGTGCCTAAGCTGGTCTACATGAATAAAAATATTTTGATTTTTGATTTTTGACGGACACATGGCTGGCGATGACCAGGACATAATCTTACAGTTTCGCCACTATCGTCTGTCTATCTGCCTTATTAATCGCAGGTTACCATCATTAGAAAGTTGAAATTCGGCATTAATATTATACACGGTTATTTGTAAAACACCAGCATCCTTAAAAGGGGTCATTAAACAAATTATTAACAACTTTTACTATGGGAACAACCCTGAAATCGCAAGAAAAAATCAGCTGTTCCATACATGTTGTTAAGTCATGTGAACATAAACGTATGGAACAGCAGTTTTTTTTGCGATTTCAGGGTTTTCCATAGTAAAAGTTGTTCATAATGATAAGTTTAATGACGCCTTTTAAGGATGCTGGTGTTTTACAAATAACCCTGTATACTGGGTGTAAGGGAAACGCTTCCGAAGCCGAAACGTGAGTAATATACTATCTAAACATGATCGAATACAAATAACTATTTGCCTTATACTTAATGTTTTAGTGATTTGGTAATTTGCAAACCCGCAATGTAAAGCGTACCCACAATACTCGGGTAGGTAGGTACAAAAGCGCGCGAGCGCGTTCGCGACAACGAAACAAAATCGTAGGTAGGTTGGTATAAAAACTTACATATCAAATCCTCCGCGGTCTGATGAGGTGGGGCTCCAACTGAGCCCCATTCATGTCCAGGCAAATCCGAGCCCGTTTATGATCGGATTGAATACACCCACTATTCTACGACGCATTTCGTCAGCACTGTCACACTCCCGATCGAACACTCTTTCCTTCACATATCCCCACAAAAAGAAGTCTAAGGGGGTTAGGTCGGGCGAACGGGGAGGCCAAGCGTGTGGCCCTAGCCTTCCGATCCAACGGTCGTCAAATAGCTAAATAGCCGTTATCATGTGAGAATCAGACGGATGCCGGACGTTTGGATGTCTCTCTCGATAAATACTCAGGGCACGAGAAGCATTCCCCCGAGCTTCTCCTAAACTCATCAACATGTTGCCGTATTCACGAGCACTGTAAGCCTCGGGCATTGTTGATAAAATCACACAAAACACAATAAAAACACAACAATTAACTAACAAAATAACTTAACAACAAAAACATAACAAAACAATAACAGAAATCTAACAAGAAACTGAAAAAATAACTACAAACAACTTTTCACTCGCGCGCGTTCGAAATTCGACTAGGAACTGCAGTCTTGTAATAGAAAGAACTCGAAAAAAATGGCGGTCAATCTTTGATCATAATTCATAGACCAATAAATCGTGTAGAACTCCAATCTTGTAAAATTGTAAGTAGGTACTTACTGTACTAAATACTACGTAGCTTGATTAATAAACTAGTTTGCAATCATTTTACATTTCCTACAAAATACTAATAATTGTACCTAGGTAAGTAGGTACTAAAGTCGTAGGTTCCTATACGAAGTATGTTTTCGGTAATTTTAATTAGTATCACGTCCTTGAATAAGATATTTTTCACGGTAAATGAAGCCTACGAGCGGTTTAAACTCTGATAAGCATAGGTAATTCATCAAACAAACGAAATGAGTTTAAGAATTGTACAAGTGTACAATTGAGTAAAGAAATTTAGACATTTTAAGGTTTGAAATGGAAACACATGAATAATTTTGTGAACGACATTTGTCTACATTGAATCGACCGAAGGCATAAAGTGATGTGAATTTTTGATTGCCGCCTCTATTCTACATTGTACTCTACTCTAAGGGCACGGGTGCCCCGACATGCGACAGCGCCGGCCGATTGCCGCCGCGCGCGGCGCGGTGCGTTCACGAAGCAAATACAAAGTACTTAGTATTTGCTTCGTGGGTGCGTTAGAGCAGGATAGCAGCGAGCGATCATGTGCAAAACTTAGGATAAAATTAATAAGGTTTTTAATGAATTGTATCTTTATTATCGACATTTCATCGTTTGAATAAACTTTAAAAAGTCTTTAAAAAACTCACGAGTTAATTTAAGTAGGTATTTTAGTTTCTATTTTTTTATAAATGGTTTGTGGCAAAGTGTAATGATTTAATTATTATTTTTAAGTATTGTAGGTACCTAAATGTTACGTAATGTTTTACATTTCCTTTGCTAAAGTTAGCTGAGGTGATTTTTGTAATTTTTTTATCAATTACAGAGATAATTTAAGGTTTTACAACATTTAATAACTTTCGATTGATTGATCCTAAATTTAAGTCACGTAGGTATGTAAGTAATAAGAAAGTGAGAAGCGGTATGCTTTGATACTAGCACTGATTCACTACTACCTACTTCTGCTGGTATTTTATGGCGGCAAACAGAAACTACCTAACTTGCGCTCGCTACGCGGCCGCGCGCGGCCGTGCCAGTCGGAACGTACGTGCGTTGACCCCAGCGCAGCACAGCTGATTTTCTATTTGCAATACATTGCTTACTTTAAAAAATTAAGGATTTTGATGGGGTTTTTTGCAAAAATAGTTTTATTTAACTGCCCGAAGCTGATGTTGCATGAAAAACTCCAAAAAAAAATAAAAAAAATGTAATTTTTTTTTGGTTTTTTTTTTGTGGTAACGTATCAGTAATAACCAGTACTATCACCTGTCTTCGTTTTCGGAAGCGTTTCCCTTACACCCGGTATATTAAATTTTAGGGGGGGGATGGAATCAGCTTACCTGAATTTACTGATTTGCGTATAAGTTTAACTATTCATACATCAATTATACGGAACCCATCGCACGCGAGACCGACTGGCACTTGCAGTTTTTTTTTCTTATATTTTGCGGTAGGCGCTCACTAAGACAATTGTATAGAAAAGATCAACTTTGTGGTTTAGCGAATGGCCCGTGTGCGCGATGCCTAATACCCGTCACAGACTATAAAGATAGTTGCTATAACATTTTATATTAAAATAGCAAATCGCCAGCCATACATTTGAATGAAGATAATATATAAGGTGCTTCTAAATTATCTGCCACGGCTGCAATAGGAGATAATATTGGTTAGTTATATTACAATAGTGAAGTAATTTTTTTATCTAACGTCATATTTTTGTTCTTTTGCCTGCGTTTTATTGCGTAGGTCTAATACTGCTCCATGCTCCAATTTTTTTTTACTGTTCCGGGGTACGAAATTTCTTCACTATTGTAATCTATATACCCAATACTTTCTCCCATTGCAACCGTGGCAGATAATTTAGAAGCACATTATATATTTGATGTTCCCTCATCTTATGATATCTTAAGATATTTAATCATAATTATATCTATATTGTCTATGATGGGCTTGATACGGCAGACAGAATTGTATACGTATTTTTTGCATGCTTTTTGTAGTAAATAGAAGAATTAGTATTAGAATACTAGAACAACTGTTTTTTTTAAGGAAGGCTTAACATTTAAAGGTAGAACGAAAGTTTACTCCTAGGAGTACCCGTTACTAAAAATACGCATGATTACCGTTAAATTTTACTTTATTTGGAACCGGGAATTCTGTTCCAAAAATATCGTTGAATTCTCTTCTCAAATATACTGAAACTTTTCTTCCCGAAACTAACGAGAATTTTCTGCCCAAATTTACTAAGAATTCTCTACTCAAACATACCTTCTGAGAATTCTCTTCCCAAATATATTGAAAATTCTCTACCCGAAAATACCGAGAATTCTCTTCCCAAAAGTACCTTGAATTCTCGTTCCAGAAAATATTGGAATATATCAGAAAATTTTATAGTGTTAGTACCAAGAATTCCCTAGCTCGAATCATAGGAAATTGTTTTGGTTCCCATAAGATTAAATAAAGCATCGATAACACGGTGGTGTAGTCAACTGATTGACCTGCCAAGCGGGTTCGATCCCCGCGTGAGACAAATATTAATGTTGTCCTTAAATATTAGTTTTGGTCTGGATATTGTGCTTGTGTATCAGTGGTGGAGGCTCCATACAACTCGATTCCTACCGGCTTCCTATTGAAAAATGGCACAGTCTATAATGCCTACTGACTGTGCCATTGGTTAAAGCCGGAGCCAGGCTTACCTCTTAGAAAAATTTACCCTCCGCTACTGATGTGTATTACAGAAAAATTAAATTAAAAAATTAGTAAATTACAGAATTTTCACCTACTTATGTTGCTGTATTTACGTTTGACCGCTTTTACCTCGTTTTTATTTATTTCCTTTTTTAGTCTGTCTTTTGAACTGACAGACAAAGCAAAAAATGTATACTTATATACAACGTTAGAATTTTGTAACTCGAAAGCCGAAACACCAATTGAATTTGATTTGAAAGGTAAAAAAAAGTATTAAAACTGACGTGGTGACGAGCTCCAAAAGTAGTCCTTATTTACCAATAAATCATGGAAACAACGCAAACGCGCACAAACACCGCGCCGGGTGCCGCCGGGCGGCAAGTCATTGACCCCCTGTTCGGTGTGCGCGCCGATTTTCGTAATGGGTTATAATGGGTGAATAATTTTTAGCATGTTTTGGGACAAAAATATAACATAGATTAAAAACCATTGCAATCGATTGTGTTACTGATTCTGAACAAACTAATTTTGGCTTTCGGGTCATCAAATTCTAATGTTGTACCTATATAGTAATAATTATGTACACTTGATTTTTTTTAATAGTCAAGCAATTGTTATCTGTAATTGTGAACGAATAGCCGTGGCTTTAACTAGTAAATAGCAGGTTCAAATCCTGCTCGCACCAAAATGTTTAACTTTATATTTCCATTTGATAGCACTGATAGCCTAGTGGTATGACCGTCGACTGACAAGTCAGAGGTCTCGAGTTCGATCCCAAGGCGCGCACCTCTGCCTTTTCGTAAGTTATGTGCGTATTATAAATTAATTATCAGTTGCTAAAACGGTGACGGAAAACATCGTGATGAAACCAGCAAACCTGAGAGATTTTTTAATGGTGTGTAAAGCCATGTCAGAGGCCTACGGGCGGTTTAAACTCTGACACCAGGTTGTTCATCAACCACACGATAAGAAGAAGAAGACTTTATATTTCTATTCTACATCGCCCTCTTCTCCACAGTCGCCGATAGTAGTTTGGAGAATGAAAGCGCCAGAGAAGAAGCCGTTGATTCGTCCGGAAAAACCGGAGGAGGTCCGCGCCAAGGTCCGCCGAGGTAGCCAGAAGAAGCAGCCGAGCCCCATACATGCGCTCGCCGAGTTCCAGAGCCCCGCAGAGAGCGTATAAAGCGTAAGTACTTAGGCCTAAGAATAGAACCACCCCTACTCGTCCCGCGGGTGTCGTAAGAAGCGACAAAGGGAAAGATCCGGAGGTAGGCAGCAGCATCCTTCTGTGTAACAGCAATCATCTGCTACTGCGATCGCCAACCCGCTCGCCCAGCGTGGTGATTATGGGCAAATACCTCCAATGAGCGCACGATAGTGGCACGCATTGGGAGAGGTCTATATTCAGCAGTGGATGAAAACAGGCTGATGATGATGAAAAGAACTCTTCAACGGTCAACAGCACAGAGACAATTTTTTGCATACACATTTAGTTTTGATATTCCTATAGAAAAGCTCGGTTAAAAACGATGGTTGTGTAACAGTAATCATCTGCTACTTTTAACCAATCCGCTTGCCCAGCGTGGCGATTATGGACAAATGATAATCTACCAGTTAATAACGTTGTTAGCCATTTATGTCAGGGCCTATCACAATATTTTTTTAATATAAATGTGTCGTGGTGGCGCATGGGTTACGGACCCGCTATGCCAGCACGTGGGTGTGGGTTCGAACCTGACATGTACCAATGTGACTTTTTCAGTCGTATGTACGTTCTTAGTTAATCTAAGACACCACTGACTAACGGTGAAGGAAAACATCGTAAAGAAACCTGGACTTAATAGTCTGAAATCGCCAACCCGCAGTGAGCTAGCGTGGTGATTAATGCTCGATCCTTCACTGTGTGAGAAAAGGCTTTTGCTCTACAGTGGAACAGTTACAGACTGTTTTTAACCGACTTCAAAAAAAGGAGGAGGTTCTCAATTCGTCGGAATCTTTTTTTTTAGTAAAATAATTTATATTTGGTTCTGTCTAATTCTTCCCGCCATCTCATTGGTCTGCCGCGTCGCCGTCTTGCTCTATCTTTCATACTAGCTCTGAATCGCGCTCTGGAACGTGGAAATCAGAGGGAGAGGCAGATATAAACTGACAGTAACAGTAATTTATAAAATAATAATTATTATTCTATTTGTTTCAGACGCTGACAGCTGACGTTATTTATATAAACATTTGTATTACTTTGTCATTTTATCGATATAGAAGTATAACATTACAATTTTTATAATATTGTAGAAAAAAAAAACATTTAGATATTATATTATGTAGTATGTCCCTGAGAACTGAAATGCTAATTGTCAAAATCTCAAATTTAAAATTTCAGCTTGATCGGTACAAGTCAATACATAAAAATTGTATAATTCAAAATGTATTTAAAGCTATTTTTATGTATGAAAACTTATTCCGAACAAACTGATGTCTTTGCTAAACTTTTGTAATGTCATTATTTAATAAGAAAATTTGATATAACAACTAATACGGATGGGATACGAACCCACGATCTTCGACGTACCGTGTCGACTCTCTAACCGCTGAGCCACCGTATCCCACCGGCACCAGTCGAAATTTCAAATCTCTTTTACACGCCTAGGGCGTGTGGCGACATCTATCGGAATACATTACGTATCCCGACTCAGTGCTCCAAACTTTGCAGTTTTAGTAGACACCGATGCGATATTACCAATTTTGTTAAGTAATATTTTTATGTGAATTTTCTTATTAAATAGTTATATTTAATAAGCTATCATGTGCAAAAAAATTCACTTAAAAAAAATTGTGATGTCATTCACCATGACTTGGTTAGTTGGGGTTTTTCATTACTATATGCACAGTATATTAAACATACAGTAGGAAAACTACGTACAAACGCTCGAAAATAGCACACTCACAGCGCATGCGCAACGACGCGTCCTTGCTACTGCGAGCACCGCGACGTTCGCTTAGGAGTCTCGTCGTATTTGTGCCGTTTCGAGCGTGTGTGCTTAATGCATCGATTATATGTATAAAATTTCAATGTGTGAACAAGATAACTGAGTAGCGAGTATCCGCGCCTTAAAGCCGAGTAAACCCGAGGTTACCCGATTCAGCGTCACCGATCGAGCGTAACGGCTTCGTTGCGTTCATCGCCAAATGTGTGCAAGTTTTCTCATTTAAAAAAATTAAAATTGATCATTAGCATTTTTGTTTCTGAGTTTAAATATTCTATTTGATTTGATTATAGTGTGATTCTAAGATTTAAGTTAAACATTAATATAGTATTTAATTTATGTACTTGAAATCCGTGAGTGATTTTCGATTCGCTATTATTTTATTTTTTATTATTTTAGCAAGACGATAACAAAATTATATCAAAACTTCAAAATTATCTGCCACGGCTGCAATGGGAGATAATATTGGTTATTTATATTACAATAGTGAAGTAATTTTTTTATCTAACGTCATTTTTTTTCTTTTGCCTGCGTTTTATTGCGTAGGTCTAATTCTGCTCCATGCTCCTATTTTTTTTACTGTTCCGGGGTACGAAATTTCTTCACTATTGTAATCTATATACCCAATACTTTCTCCCATTGCAACCGTGGCAGATAATTTAGAAGCACATTTTATATGTAGGTAGTTTTTAATGATTTTAATTAAATATTCTGGAAAGCGCAGTAAATTATATAGGTACACACTTTTGTGGGAAGAAAAATTTGATTGCCAACAGCTTCGGTCAATGATTCCTCGTAAAACAAATATTAAAATATTTAAAAAAGTGTTACTCGATGGAGTAAATGAAAGACACAAATGTGACAAGGACGGGGAAGGGGTAAAAAAAACATGAAAGTCGTGTGACGTAATTTATAGATGGCCCCTTAGAAGAAATTTTGTAAGGAATTCGGTTAGTTCCAATTTTGGCACGCCCCTGGTTCTCACTCACACTCTCATATTTCTTTTAAAATGGACTGAAAAAATAATCATGAATATGATTGAGTCTGGACAACGAACTCTGTCTATAGAAAGGAGCGGCAAAAGTAATTAAAGTAATAATAATTAAAGTGATTAATAAATTTCAGTCCATGGCTTTACACACCATTGAAAAATCTCTCAGGTGTGCTGGTTTCATCGCGGTTTTCCGTCAGCGTTTTAGCAACTGATAATTAATTTATAATACGCACATAACTTACGAACAGTCAGAGGTGCGCGCCTTGGGGTCGAACTCGAGACCTCTTACTTGTCAGGCGACAGTAATACCACTAGGTTAACAATGCTATAATTTACATAAAAAATAAAGTATTGTGTCTTTTACCACTCTTTTCTATAAACAGCCTTCGTTGACCAAACTAGCTACACCATGCTTTTGTACAATAAAAAAATCATTAAAAAAATTATATTTAAGATTTCATTAATATTACTGCGAAATGCTTCATCAATACATCACGGGCATTAAACCGTAGAAGCGTATGTGCATATTTTTTTCAAACTTGTCAAAAACACTGATACTATCAACTTACAAGGGCGGTAAGTACACAATTACATTCTAAGCCCGAGCCACAGGCGATGGATATAATGGCGCGACGTTAGTAATTGTCGTACCGCCCGAGTGACGATGTTTTTCATCGTACTTGCAAAGAAATAAGCAATAAAACTTAATATAATGTATGTAAATAAAATACTCAAATAGTGGGTTTATAATGCGCATTACCGCCCGCTTTTCCTACATGTAATAGCAAGTATAATGACTATTTATTTAACTCGACGACACTTTGCTTCGGCTTATTCTTTGGTCGAAAAAATCAGTATTGCCACTTATGGTTGTCTTGCTCATGCGCTTCTAAGGTTTGATTCCCGACATCCATTTGGAGTGACTTAGTCACGTCTTAAAACAGCCAAATTTTACATAGATGCAAAAAATATTAGGTAGGAAAGTAATTATAATAGTACATTATGTCATAAGGGCGGTATGCACCCAATAACGCCCGGGATATAATGGCCCTACGTTAGTAATTGTCGTACCGCCCGTGTGACATACACAATGTTTTTCATCATACTTGCAAAGGAAAACAACGTTTAATTTGTGTAATTAAATTTAATATTATTTATTAACGATTGATCTAGTAAATGTTTAAATGAAAATCAAATTTTGTTGTTCAATTCCTTTATCACTACATAGTATAAAACAAAGTCGCTTCCCGCGTCTGTCTGTCCCTATGTATGCTTAGATCTTTAAAACTACGCAACGGGTTTTGATGCGGTTTTTTTTAATAGATAGAGTGATTCATAAGGAAAGTTTATATGTATATTGCACCCGTGCGAAGCCGGGGCGGGTCGCTAGTTATCTATATATTAATACGTGAAGCGAAAACTGTGGTTCGCTTTTTAAGAATATTGCGCGCACAGAGGAGTGTGAAACTTGGCTTAGTAAAAGTTTACATGGAGAAGAAGTGCAGAAAGATAAAATTTATACAAAAAATACGGTCGAATACCACTGACTGCACTAGAAACTAATAATTGCTTGCTGGTTTTTGATGGGCATTTAGTACATATTATTTTAATAGCGTGTAACAATTTGTCAATACTCCACTTATTTTATTTAAAAAGAGAGTCATTTCTTTTTGTTGAGTATTCAAACTCTTTGCAACTTGCTTGCATTTTACGGTATATTTAAAAAAAAATCTATTACGCCCTAGGGCCGTATTTTAGATTTACCATTCTCATTTCTAGCATGTAATAGCCCTTTTTAAAAGCAAGTATGATGAAAAAAAAAATTAATTAAATAAGACTCTGTATCCTTTTAGTTAAGTTTACAATAAAATTGAAATATTTTGATTATTTTTCAACGCTGGGACGAAATTACTGCTAATATTTCCCTTCAAAAAAACTGGTCAAGTGCGAGTTGGACTGTGCTCTGGTTCTGTACAAAAATGACAAAAATATACGTTTTTTATATGATGACCCTTTATTTATTCACTTTGGTTTTATGGGACTAAGCGACTGGGAACTTAAACCAGTAGGTAGTGAGTTCAAATCCCGCTCTCGTCTATAAATTTCGTATATTAAAAACCCATAGTGGAGTTGTAATCAAAATATTTTAAATTAAAACTAGTATTATTATGTAAGGTCATAATTATTTTTATTTAGTATCAGATTTTCGTAGCAACAATTATTTTGTGAACCGCTCTTAGTAATACTGTACCACGTGACTGGCCTGTATCTCAAGTTACTAGTAAAGCTAAGCACTGGTTTGGGGCCGAAATTCGCCGAAAAATATATTTGTATAGAGGCTCTTAAAACTAGTAATTTGACAAAAAAAAAATTATATCCCTCCAATTTTGAGAAAATCACTTTCTATTTATCGTACATTTCTGGAGAGACTACAAACAAGCCCTTCTAAATATTAAAGTAAATGGAGGGGTATAAAATTATTTTTCCAGCGGTTCCAGGTTACATATTTTTGTGGCTTTCGGCATCAGGTAGTTTCATGCTGGTTAGAATTTTCTCAGAATAAAAAACCAACGTCCATACAAAAAGCGGACAAGGCCTTCTTTTCTTAGCTTTAGTGATTATAATAGTCTCCGCGGTACGGCATTGCTGTTGGCGATAAAAACATGAGTTTAAATTGAAAAAAGTAATTTCAATATTATGTTATATGAAATACAAAAAAGAAAATCTTAATATTAAGATAATCATCATCTGCCTAGCCTTTTCCCAACTATGTGGGGGTCGGCTTCCAGTCTTACCGGATGCAGCTGAATACCAGTGTTTTACATGGAGCGACTGCCTATCAGACCTCTACAACCCGATATTGGGTTACACGATACCCCTTGGTAAGACTGGTTGTCAGACTTTCGGGACTTCTGACTACCCGTAACGACTGTCAAAGATCTACAATTGACAGCCGGGGCCAACAGCTTAACGTGCTATCCGAGGCACGGATATTAAGATAATATTGTATTATTATTTTACTTTAAAATTAAACATCCTAAGATTATTAATAGTTAATAATTTGTACTTTTAGATACATGTATTGACAATTTTATACCGTTTCTAGTGAATTTATCCCCTTTTTAAAAAAAATGTATTGTTGTTTAAGGCGGCTTTGTAGTTTTGTATTTGTTGCTCATTTGGTGTCAAGGTTTCTAGCTAGTTTAAACCTTAAGCCTCTTGTAGATGCTGATGCTGATGAGAGAATAGCTTGGCAAAAAATAGTCTGCAAAAATTGAGGGCGCCACCAGCACTTGTCATACTACAATTTAGTTACAAGTTATTTGGTACATATTTCTATGACGATTTTTTTCTCAACAAATAAAATCAAATGAATCACTTTAAAGTTAATTTAGTACTCACAAACTTAGTTTTTAAGATTTTTATTCTTAGTTCCAGCTGTCACCGCCTTAGACTCTTTTTTGCCAAGCTGTACGTACACATACAAGACAAATAAGTACATGTACTGGCCGCAAAAGTGCAAGAAAAAACAAATAAATGCATTCGATCTTGTGTTTCAATTTTTTTGAGCATATCCAAGACTTATAATTCTATCTCGCTCGCACAATGAAGGTATATAATCACTGAATCATCATCATCTCCCTGCCCTTTTCCCAATTTATTTGGGGTCGGCGCAGTATGTCCTCTTTTTCCATACATCTCTATCACCCGTCATCTCAGTAGTCACTTCCTTTCTCGCCATATCATCCTTCACACAATCCATCCATCTCTTCCTAGGTCTGCCTCTTTTCTTGTATCCATCCACATCCAATCCTAATACTCTTCGCACTACATGATTTTCCTCTCTTCTCATCACATGCCCATACCAAGACATATAATCACTGAATATAGTTTGAAAAACCGCAAAAAAAAGTAGTTAAGGAGAATAATACCCTTATAAAGTTTTAGCAAATAAATCAGTTTGATCGGAAAGAGTTTTCATACATAAAAATTGTTATAACAGAAATTAGTTCTAGGCTTTTTCATAACTATTTTCAGTGGTTTTTTAACTTCAATGTGCGAGCGAGATAGTCGCCTTAGCAATACTGACCTTTAAGAACTTGAAGCGCGAAGTGAACATTATAGACATCAAATAAGCAACATTTTTTTTCCATCGACTACGTTATCTAAATGATATTCATTATAATTATTACTAGAGTTTATATATTTTTTTATTTAATAAAGTTGAAAAAATTTTGCTCTGAATATTAGGTACTTTTTAAGGAAATTGATTCATACAGATACTTACAAATATGTGCTATGAATAATCACATTTTAATGACATCTAGAGTATTTTCATTTATCACAAACCAACGTCCAACCTCTCTCGAATACTGAGGAAAATGTACGATACATTCTAACCACCATCGCAACTGGTGGCCGCTTCAAGCCACGAGTATCCGCTTCAAGCCACCAGTAGCCGCTTCAAGCCACCAGTGGGCGCGACAAGCCATCAGCAGTCGCTTCAAGCCACCAGTGCCCGCTTCAAGCCTTCAATACGGCCACTGTTGGCTTGAAGCAGTCACTGGCAACCCACAAGCGGCCGCTTCAAGCCACCAGTTGCTTAACCACGAGTGGCCTAGTAGATGGCCGGCCTAAATTAACGTTGTCATCAAATATTCAGAGCAATATTTTTCAACATTGTGTAAAACTTAAAACCGGCTACTCGCGCCTGCTGTAGGGGATAACATAGGGATGAACCTAAATTCCTAAATTCATTAATAAATTTGCCCCTGCGTAATGCTGCAAAATGACAATACGAAAGAATATATTTGGTCTGTCTTGCTTTAAATACAAATAAATACATACAAAATGGATGGGATTCGAATGAACCCACGATCTTCGGCGTACCGTGCCGACGCTCTAACCGCTGAGCCACCGTATCCCATCAGTATCAGTCGAAATTTCAAATCTCTCTACGCTTAGGGCGTGTGGTAATATCTATCGGAATACATTACGTATCCGACTCAGTGCTCCAAACTTTGCAGTTTTAGAAGACACCGATGCGAGGTATAAGTTAGGCAATTTTAAGGTCATCTCCACCTAAATTGCCTCTACGGCAGGCGCGTTGTCAGCTTAATAATTGGTAGTTTTTTTACGTGGCAAACAAATTGTGATTATTTATTACTAAGTTAAAGATTTGTAATACTTTTTATAAGCGATGGTATTTTGTATTAAATATGCAATTAGATTTTTTAGAGATAGTACAATAAATGATATACCTATTAAAATATTTTAGGTTGGTTTTATTTTAACATCATCTTCCTAGAATTATTATACCCAAACTTTGTTGTGACATAAACATTAGAGTCACGCCCGTAAAGTGGCTGCAAAGTAAAAGAGTGAAGTTGACCGGTTATGACTTGAGAGTGAATGGAGGCGTGATACTTCCTGGCCGCGCCACAGTCGCGATTTGAATCGGGAGCTAATACAAAAAAATGTCCGAAAATTGTACTTTTTGTACATCATTTAAAAAAAATTGTACTATAATGGATTGCGAGATATTTAACATTTTGCTGAACATATATTGTGTTGTTAGGTATTGACCTAAGCTATCACCCACGCAGTATGTCGTGCTATTTACTGGACACCCTGTAGACTCACGCCTGTTTTCCCCAGAGGGGGTAGGCAGAGGTGTATGCAGTACACACGTGTTTCGCCGGCTATGTTATAAGTCCCATGTAATAGGGGGCGAGCCTATTGCCCATTAATCGGGCATATTAGACTCCGTGTTGCTACTCATAATTTCGTAATGAAAACACCTAATAATACTTTGCCCGACTCGGGGATCGAACCCTCGTGCTCAGCAATCGCGCTGGCTACCACTATACTAGACTAACAAGGCAGTCTTTCTAGACTTTAGTCTTGTAAAATTAAGTTGAATTTTTTTAGAGGCCTTAAACGACTCTCTTATATCGCTATGCGTCACAGAAACCATTTGCATAAAACAATTTGCTTGCTTTATTTTGTTCTTTTTTTTTATTGGAGGTCGCCATTTTTGCCCATAGACTCATAATAATTATTTAGTTTTTTTTCATTTGTTATTTTATCTGTTTTATCTCGATATTCGATCGGCATAATTATGTCTGTAGGCAATATGGGCATAGATTCTTTTTTTAATTTTTTAGTTCTTTTTATTTTTTTCTCTTGATTTTCTTGATTATTTAATTTCTTTCATATAATATGTAGCGCTCTGCGCAATATTGCGTGAGAATAAACGATTTCCTTCTTTCTTTCTCTTTAAAATGAAATAAAACTCATTAACTTGTAAATTAGATTTATTTTGGTTTACAAAAATGATATTCTTAATATTACTATAACATGAAAACTTAATACGTAAAAAGACTTCACTTAAAATCTAGGAATATTTTATTTGCTAACTTAGGCTGAGATTTAAAGAGCTTACTTAGCTAAAACTTTACTTACACGGTCGGTATTTATAAAACTGTCTTCGATAACGACTGAGTGCGTCAGCGCCAGCGATAGGGCACAGTATAATAATCATACAGTATGGTAACTACGTACCTACAAACGTTCGAAAACTGCACAAACATGCGCAACGCGTCCTTGATACTGCGAGTACCGCGACGTCCGCTTAGGAGTCTCGTCGTTACGCAATATTGCGCATGTTTGTGCGAGCGTGCCGTTTCGAGCGTTTGTACGTAGTTACCATACTGTATGATTATTATACTGTGCTTTAACTTAGCTGAAACTTTACTTACAAGATCGGTATTTATAAAACTGTCTTCGAATAAGTACGTCTGAGTGCGCCAGCGCACGGCGTCACTGACACCCTGGGTAAAACTATTTTGGCGCCCACATACGAAGTTCATTTTTTGCTGGCGTAACGGGTGATAACGGGTAAGAGCACGGGTGGTAAAAGACTCTAAGACCCCAGCAGCCCGGCAAAAAGTTCATTCTAAAATTTTATTTGTAAGGAAAATACTCATTTCTTTAGCAAAAATCCACAAAAATAGGACAGCGGTCATTTATTTCATACAAGGAATGATTTACAATATACATTTCTAATCAAGAACCCTTACAGTCCGTCTGTTTCTCACAGCCATTTTACTAAGAGATTAAATTAGCAATACTAGGAAACTTTATGGATCTTAGGGTCATGGCAAGGCGGCGGAATCTGCTGAGACCCTTAAAAGGTGCAAATATAGTACCCTAGAAAGCGGGTACATATTTGAGCCTTTTGGGGCTGAGAAACTAGGACCGTGGGGGCTAGGGGCCCTATAGGGGCGTTTAGTCGAGACATCTCGTGACTAAAATGCTGTATCTTGCCTAAAGGCTAAGTATAGCCTCCAGCGAGGCAATGAAGCCAGCATTTTGGGAACGTTGCCTACAGGTAGTCTTTTAGATTAAGTTTATCTTTTTAATTAGTCTATTTTAAAGTGGAAGAACTAGGAAATTAAAATTCGGAATGATTAGATTTTTTTTTTATGGATGTAATTTTTTTTCTGGTATTATTATGATGGTTTTCTTAAGAACCTGCTTTTAGGATTAAAAAGCTTTTTTATAAAATATTTTTTTTAGGCGTATTACAATTCTACTTATTACTCAATTTTTAAAATGTTCAAATAGTTACCCCCGCCCCCTCTCCTTTTTTATCTACATTTTCTGCCAAAAAAAGGAGAAAACTTCAGTTCGGAAGATGGGAGGATGAGATATGTCTGAATCTGGGACCATTCTAATCAAGAGTGGCAAAATATAAACATAGTACAGTCATAACATAGGATTTTTTAACCATCACAATTAACTTTGACCCTCTTACTCTCATTCTCAACGTCTTCTTCTTCTCTTTCTCTTTTACTCTCTCTTCTATTCTCTTTGCCCTTAGTCTTCTTCCCTACCCCCTTACCCTTTACCCCTTGAGGGTAATATTCAACAATCTTGTGGCTATCATCACCGTTTAACGGTTCCAGTTCTATTGTGTCATCTAAAGCATTGTTTGTTGGTTTTTCAGTCAATATTTCTTCTTCATCATCTGAATAAATTATATTTCTTGTCTTTGGTTTTGAGCTGCTCGCTGTAAATATAATATATATTTTTTAATATTAAAATTAATGCGGTGATATCCTAGTGGTATGACCGTTGGACTGCCAAGTCAAAGGTCTCAGGTTCGAACCAAAGGCGCACCCCTGACTTTTCGTAAGTTATGTACGTATTACAAATTAATTGTCACCTGCTCCGTGTCCGAAAGCACGTTAAGCGGTTGGCCCTGCGCCTGATCTCTCTCCGGTCGGAGTAAGTGATAAATAATTTACAATACGCATATAACTTAAGAAAAGTCAGAGGTGCGCGCCTTGGTTCAAACCTTTTTTTTTGTTTCGTGTGGAAAACCCCTTATGAGTACTCCACCACCAAAGGGCTAGTGATGGAGTTATGTCCGACTTGCACGGACTAAAAACCAAACGGTGTTCCTCAACGGACATCTGGACCAGGTCTTGGCCCGCCAATGCTGTAGACAGGTCCCACCGCCGCACCTTTGTCAGCGTCCTGGCCACCGCCGAATCCTCTTGAGAAGCGCACGTGGAACACGACGCGTCATCCTCTTAGGCCTGTTTCTGGTCAGAACTTCAGACTACCCTTAAGTCCGACGCCCATAAGCCCTTGGGTTTCAACCTGAGACCTCTGACTAGCCAGTCAAATGGAAATGAAATCCATGTTTTAGGTACTCTATAGTACTGGTTGTTAGACTAAGACTTACCAGGTTTGTCTCCATTTTCTAGTCCATTTTCGACATCCACATTGCTGGGCTCGTCTTTACATATAAAGAAATTGGTGATAGGTCTCTGCCATTTTGGAGTTTCTCTCTGACATACGGGATTACCACCTGAACCACCTCGGGCGGCTCGGTCCGACGACCCTAGGAGATGAAAAGACTTTTATTTAACATGCAATAATTTCTTCAATTGCCAATGCGCGAGCGCAAGAAAGTGGGGGCAGGGGTTACTACACTTAATGGAGTTCCAGCTAACACACTTGAATAGTTAACAAGAAATTTTAGACAACCATGGATTACATAGGTAATCCGTATGACCACTGCAGGGTTAAACTGACATGCTTGTTGCTATACAAGTACTGCACTCATGTTCTATTCAAATAAATAATCTTTGTCTGTCATTTGTCTTTATGTTAGAGAATGACAACCTGATCGAGAACTGGTGTCACACACACAATATAACTGGTCAGTGAATAAAGGCTATTAATTTGTACTGAATTGCTTGTATTTAGGTACCTGAAGCCCCAGAACTGCTTGGTGTTGGAGCTACACTGCATCTTGCCTTACTGCTCTTACCAGCGGCCACTAAAACATACAATTCAATTCAATAGTAACAAAAAAAAGTTCTTGAAATATATTTTTTATGTGTTTTTGACTATATGAACCGATTTTAATATCAATCCACGACTTAGGGAGTTGGCTTGCAGTTGAGGCAAAGATATTGTCTTTGAAAAAGACCACATGGTACAATATAACAATACAATTAGGTACAAACAAAAGTTGTTTTTACTTACCTTTTGATCCTACAGACGCTTTGGTTCGAGCCATATTAAATATTTACGTTTACCAATGAGATACACAGCCGCTATTTCGAGTTTCAAACTTACAAATCTAGTAATCTAGCCAGGTTTTTTGTTATGTAAATTTCAATAAAATTTTGGCATTTTAGCAAAAGAGCGCGAATTTCTTGTTGTGACTTGTGATTGTCACTAATGTCATTGTCAGTTGTCACTTTTATTTTTTTTCAACTTGCGTTGGACAGGCTAGAGTCATAGACCATGCTGCCTCGCCTTTTGGTCAAAATAATTAATAAAAATTAAAAACCCCAAAAAGTCTCATTAGATATTAGATATCTCTCTTATTAGATAAAAACACTCGTGAATCTCAAGAGATGGAGAAGAATGACAAGGGACAGAAACCAATGGTGTCTAGAGGAGGCCACCTAGACACCGGAGCCGCAAAAACTCGTAACGTAACGATTTTTTCTTTCAATTTCCTCAAGTCCGTAGAATTCAGACGTCTGTACAACACACGATAAAACGAGTACAACAATAAAATCATTGTAAAGGTCATTGGTTTGGTCAAAGGTCATTTGGTTCATGGACCACGGACCACGATCGCGCTATCGTGATTTACAAATGTACAGCTTGGCAAAAAAGAGTCTGAGGCGGTGACAGCTGGAACTAAAAATAAAAATCTTAAAAACTAAGTTTATGAGTACTAAATTATCATAAAAATGATTCGTTTGATTATAATTAACGACAAATATCTCTTCATAGAAATATGTAAGCTCTAAATAACTTGTAATTATGAATTGTAGTGTGAAAAGTGCGACAGCGGCGCCCCCAATTTTTCCAGACTCTTTTTTGCCAAGCTGTACCTTTGTCTGTAGCCTGCATGAGACTAGGAAAGTTGCGCCAATGGCGTCTCCAATTTTTGCAGACTCTCATTATCGTCAATCTTCACTATGACGGTTTTATAGAAATGACTAAAAAGACGAGGCAGTGTAGTCTATGGCTCTAGCCTGGTCTGTCCAAAAGTTGCTGAAGCAAAAAAAAACAAATCTGTGAAAAAAAAAGCAATATAAAAAAGTAAAAA
The DNA here is from genome assembly GCA_936450705.2 of Protodeltote pygarga. NCBI lineage: Eukaryota > Metazoa > Arthropoda > Insecta > Lepidoptera > Noctuidae > Protodeltote > Protodeltote pygarga. Next base: position 5,926,553 of record OW388278.2, read on the forward strand.
AGTTGTCATCAATTATTTTTCGTGAATGTTTTTCATTTCCTATTGGTATTCTAGAAAAAAAGAAACAAACTATCTCATGAAAAGTGAAACTTAGCTAATATTTAATGTGGATTGATAATATTTTACCATATAAATATGTGATTGGAATTGAGTTGTCAAGAGCTTGAAGGTAACCTATAAAAATATCGTAATTACTAAGCTTACATTGTAATGTAACGGTTTTTTAGTAAGTAATTCTAATTTATTATATTTACAACAAAATACTGTAAAAAATCTCAATCGTTAATCTAACCAATACTACATATTTTTCAATCCGCCACAATAGAGTTACGATTTTTGTTTTGTTTTTGTCTCTGTCGGAATATTTTTATAATTATTTTCGATAGGTCAAGTTGATAAGTAAAGAAAACTCTATATTTTCCATTTACAAAGTTTAGCTGTATATAACGTTAGGTACGTATTTAATATATAATATTTACCTATTCTATTACATTAATATTCAGAAGCAAAATATTATTGTCATCCTCCTAGCCTTATTATTCCCAAACTTTTTTGGGGGGGATGTAGCTGAATATCAGTTTTGACCCAGTTGTCAGGATTAAATGAGTGTACTGACTCTATTGACTGTCAAAGATCTTCATGATAATTGGGGCCAATTTCCGATGTAAGGCAGGTGATAATTAGTTTATAATATGCACATATCTTGCAAGAAGTCAGCGGTGCACCTTGGGTTTGAACCTAAAACCTCTTAACTTGCCAGTCAATGGTAATACCACTAGTATGTCATTGCACTTAGTAAGCAAAATAATTGTTGTTCCCCTGCTAAATGTAAATTGCTGTGCACTAGCTCCCATACTGCCCTGATACGGAAAAAGGCTGTTAAGTCCATAACATAAGTTTTATCATACAATTCTAGAATTGTATGATAAAGTAACGCCCGTAAGGTTAATGGACCACTCCTCCCACAGGATTTTGAACGCCTAACCCATCTGCTTAAAGTTTGAGCACTGATCATAGATAAACAAAAAAATGCATGATTTATAAGTATTAATTTTAAGCAACTGCGACTGCCTCGTTGGTCTAGTGGTAGCAAGCGCGACTGCTGAGCACGAGGTCCTGGGTTCGATCCCCGGGTCGGGCAAAAGTGTTATTGGGTTTTTCCATTAGGAAATTCTCAGTAGCAGCACGGAGTCTGGAATTGTGCCCGGTTAATGGCAATAGGCTCGCCCCCTATTACATGGGACTTATAAAATAGCCGGCGAAACGTGGGTGTACTGCACACCTCTGCCTACCCCCTCTGGGGAATATAGGCGTGAGTCTATAAAAAAAAAAATAAAAAAAATTTTAAGCAAAAATAACTGGTCAGTTAATAAAAGCTATTTGTAACGTATCATCCGTTTTCAGTAGCCACTCAACAATGGAGGACGATATAGACATAGAGGAGCACGATGTGCTGGACAACCCGAAGATCAAGAGCATCTTCCCAGACCTGTCCTGTGTCAAGATGGAGATACCAGATGAAGATGAAATTGAAGGTACGAGGGGCGGCTGGAAAGTTCTACCTAACATAGAAAGAATAGAAATAGGAAGCTAATATTTTTTTATTTTTAAATATAGTCCTCTGCAACTGTAATACACTTATTACATTTATCAATAATAGATATGAAACCGAAAAATAAAAATTTCTTAGATTGGTCGACAAATTCGTCATCCACAGAGCCTTCATTTCCTCATCGGTCGAAAATCTCCTTCCCCTTAGGTTTTCTTCAAATTTCTACAAGAAAAATGTCACAATGCACCCTAGTCCAGATTTGGCCCCCTGTGACTACTTTCTTTTCAGAAATTTGAAGAAAAACCTAAGAGGAAGGAGATTTTCGACCGATGAGGAAATGAAGGCCGCGGTGGATGACCATTTTGACGACTAATCTAGGAATATTTTTTTGTCGTTTTCATGTCTATTATTGACAAATGTAATAAGTGTATTACAGTTGCAGAGGTCTATATTTAAAAATAAAAAAATATTAGCTTCCTATTTCTATTCTTTCTATGTTAGGTAGATAACTTTCCAGCCGCCCCTCATATGTTTGGTAAATCCTAATCCTATAATCCTATCTAATATACTGAAGTTTATTTTTATTAAAGCAAATATTTTTTATAAACATAATACAACTAAAACTAAAAACGAACACTAAAACTAAAAGTGCTCAGCTTTCGATCTTTGAGCGTTTAATGATAACTCATTTTTAACTTTATTTTGTTTTAATTATTGTGGCCTTTATAGTACAGATTATGAACATTGCAAACACTATATTGTGTTAACTTATTAACTATTACTTTTAAAAAATTACAGTCTTGGGATAAACAGACCGGCAGGCAGACAGCAAAGGCTAAATGGCTCCTGTTAGGCAGCCTTTGGGTCCAAAACCCTAAAAGCTTTTTATTCTTTACTTGCAGATCAATATGAAGACATGGCGGAAGATTGTCAAGAGTCATCTATGCAGTACCAATACGAATATAGCTTTCAGACTACGGAAGGTAATACTCTACCTAAATTTGTCACTACGGAAGGTAATACTCTACCTAAATTTGTCACTACGGAAGGTAATACTCTACCTAAATTTGTCACTACGGAAGGTAATACTCTACCTAAATTTGTCACTACGGAAGGTAATACTCTACCTAATTGTCACAGCAGTCAACCTCTGCGTCTTGGGAACGAGCCCTTAAACTTGTCCGCCAATATTCATACCACTAGGCCAGTGGTTCCCAATTAGACTTCAAGAAAGACCTCAAATTCCTCTTATTGCAGGAACGTTAAATAAAAAATGAAAACAGGTGTATTTTATATTTATTGTTATCAAAAGAGATTGCCCTTTGATGCAATCTCGCGTACCACTAATTGGGAAACACTGCACTATAGTATAGTTAAAATCTCGCTGCAGACTGGTTCATAAATCATTTGAGTGTTTCCCACTCACGGGCTTTATGGGCAAGCCACGCCCACACGTATAGTCCTGTGCATTACTGCAGTCGATGAGTGATATCGATAGTTTTATATATTCATAATGGGTGATAGCAATAAAAGCACTTTTATTTTTTATATTTTATTACCAAATTTACAACAAAGCATATAAAATATATAAACAAAAGAACGTATTTATAAAACTAAAAAATTAAAATTCTTTGTCTGAGTCATCGTCATCATCATCCACGTGAATGATGAACTCTTCGCTTGTGCTTTTCTTAAGTCTTCATCTTACAGCAATTCTGCATGTTCCACACATTTTTGCCAATTTTCAATAGAGACATTGGAAATGGCTTCATCGCCTTCATCGATAGTGGCCTTGCGCGCGCGCAACTAGCGCACATCCCTAAAGTCTGCAGCGAGATTTTAACTATACTATAGGCTATCAGTGCTGATGATGAAGGTCTTTCATAATTGTTTCAGAAGAAGATGAAATTGAAGAAGATGGTGAACCAAATGCTGAAGAATATGAAGAAGATTCAGAAGGATATTTGTATCATAATCAGATTATATTGGGTAAGTTACCTTTGTAAGCAACGCGCTTGTTTTAAACTAGCTAACGCCCGCGACTTCGTTCGCGTGCTTTCGTTCCTGTTTAAAAATTTAAAATTATCGTGTAAGGTATCGTTTGAAAGGGCTTCTAAGGGGCTGTCTCCACAAGCGAGAGAATCGCGGCGTTTTCATACAAAATCACTCGACGATAATATCGCCGTGTGAAGACGGTGAAGAGAGTGTATAGAAATACGTGGCACCGACGATAATATGGTCGCGATTCTCTCGCTCGTGCAGACAGCGCCTTATATAGATTTTAAATCACAAGTGTCACGGGGGAGGGTAATCTTAAGTGCCACTAAAAATCTTGAAAAAAAATTTTTAATAAAAAAAACAAAACCGACTTCAAAAGAAACCTAAAAGCTTGAAATAACTTTACGGTTTTGGAGTCGGTTCCAAGCCAAGTTCTAGCCTCTTTAACCTCCTCATTAAGAACTCACAGTATGTGGTGAGCGGGTAAAGGGTGGGGGATGCACTGTATGCGCTTGCGCGTACTTACTATAGTTCATAGTGGCGTTTGCGTCTAATATTCATCGATTTTTATTTTAGCCGAATGCTAACACCTCCCCAAACCCCTTATATACGCCCGAGCCTATTCCTAACTAATATTATAAATGCCGAAGTAACACTATCTGTTTGTTACTTCATAGCGCCTAAAGTACTGAGCCGATTCTATTATGCATGTCTAACAAACCTTTCTTTTCCAGGGTCTAAACCACCGGCAGACCCCGAGGTTTTATACCAAGAAGCCTTAAACTCCAAACCAATAGTCTACCTCGAAGATTGGGGTTTCAATTTAAAAAACAACCCGTGCTTCTGCCAAAACTGCAACATCCTATTCTCAACAGTCAACGCTTTGGATGCACACAAAATGATAGCGCACTCATTTTTAGTAGCTCTCGATATCCCACACAAGAACACAGCTAGAAAGAGCACGGTGACTTCTAAGTTTTGCAATCATTGCTCTAAGACCTTCCCGGATGACACCTCTTTGATAAAACACCTGTACGAACTCCTTCCTATAAATAATTTCCCTAAACCCGAAGTTTCTCCAAGCTGCAAGTACCGTTGCCAAAAATGCAAAAAAGTTTTCAACTCCTACAACGCTGGCAAATACCATAAAGAACATGTCCACCCTAATTTGAAACATGTTCACAATTTAATAATAAAAATACGACCCACAATCAAAACTGAAGACGAAAGTGCTATAGCGACACCTAACATCGTTAAAATTGAGCCGAAAGTACCTAAAATTGAGCCGAAAATAGTGCCTAAAATTGAGCCGAAAACTGTGCCCAAGTTAGAGGCTAAATTAGATTCCAGAACTCAATTGAACGAATGGAAACTGTCTGAAAAGACATACTTAGTACCCAAAACTGCTTTATTTCAATGCAATACGTGCCGTACTTGCTTCGTATCATGTTTTCCTGCAATCCAACACCAAAATCATTGCACAAAAGGGATACCACATCAAAAATGCAGTATATGCAAAAGAAAAATCCGTTTGAAAGATGTAAAAATCCACAATTTACAACACCATTACAATGATAAATTAAAAATTTACACAATCCGAAAAAGTATTTACGAAAAAGTTTTGTGTAAATGTCCAAAATGCGAATCTTGTTTTGACGAACTTTTTTTTTGGAATCACATTAAAAACTGCAATCACGAAGAGTCTAAATACTGTCCAGAATGCAATGTCAACATAATCGCTGCTCGCTACGAGACACACAGAAACAGACATAAATCTAAAAAATATACGAAAAAAGATTATATTATTGTAGAATATTATGAATACGATTTTAATAAAAAATCGAGTCAGAAAAAGACGGTACGACAGTATCGGAGGCGGTTATTCGCTAGCACTGAGAAAAAATTAATTGTGTACCATTGCATATTTTGTGGCTGTTCAATGCATAACCAGACGAACTTACACGCGACTGGAGAGTGCGTGAATTCTAACATAGATAAACGCTTCTGCGAAAAATGCGGTCTCACAGCGACAGCGAAAATCATGTACAAACACGCCATCTTGCATAAAACCCATAATTTCACGTTAAAAGATGTGAAATTTTTAAATTTACAAACCGGAAACGAGATAGACGCGCCCATAGCACAGATGTATGAATGCGAAAAATGCGAAATGCAATTTATTTGGAGAAAAATGTTGTTACAACACGATTGTGGAAATGAAGACCACGTGGTTTGCAAGACTTGTAACAAAAAATTCAGTCATCCAGCGTTTAAAGTGCACAGAAACTTCCATCCTAACTTCATTCCCATCCCATCTCAATCCCAATCCCAATCCCAAAACGGTTTAACCGAGTTGATAAAAAAGTATAATTCCATTAACAATATGTGGAATGTTGTCTACCAGTGTACAAGCTGCGAAGTGGTCACAGTCCGTTACGATGTCGCCGTCGAACACGCCCAAAGTCACATCAATAGTTTATTAAAACTTGACAGGAACAAACGCTGTGACATCTGTCAGTTCTATCTGACAGGCAAAGACTACGCAATCCATAGACAACTGCATTTAAACAATGGGAAAATTAAAAGGAGTTCGTTCAAAGTTTTGAGTTTTAATCATGAAGATTTGTTTAAAGATGAATGGATGGATATGTTCAATGATTTGCCGGAAGGGCATAGAGAACAGATTCTAGCGAAGAGTGCCCATAGGTAAGTTTAGTTAAAAATATTATTTAAAAAATGTCATGGTGGCGCATTGGTAGGCATAAAAAACGCAGTACATACATGAGCTTTACTTCTGTACTCTCGGTGTTTTGTGACACCACTGACTAACGGTGAAGGAAAACATCGTAAGGAAACCTGGACTTTAATAGTCTGAAATCGCCAACCCGCAGTGAGCTAGCGTGGTGATTAATGCTCATTGCTCAATCCTTCTCTGTATGAGAAGAGGCCTTTGCCCTATATTGGGACAGTTACAGGCTGATTTATTTTAAAAAAAATTTCGGGTTCGAGTCCCGCCCGAGTCAGTTGTTTTTGCGAGTTTCTTATTAAATAATTTAATAAGCTAACGGGAGAGAGGCCTTTGCCCAGCAGTGGGATGATATGGGTAACAGTAACAATAATAAGCTAATATGTAAAAAATTCACAAAAATAACGTTTTTTTTAACTTATTTCTTTTCAGATGTACCCGCAATGTCAAACTTCACGTCAGAAGAAATGTTTCGAGAGACGACGCAAAATTCCTTTGCATGAACTGCAAAGAATTTGTCGAACAGACAAACATACCACAGCACCAACTATGTAGATGTCCAAAATCTACAATATTTCGATGTCAAACATGTTTCTCTATCTTAAAATCTCGTCGTACCTTCATTATGCACCACGAAACCCACGATGTAAATAAAAAATACAAAATAGTCACCTTTAACTTCGAATTTGACAGAGAGTTTAACGAAAAGTTAGTTGCGTTTGAGAATTTAACTAATAAAGGTAAAAAGAAAACTGTTAAAGTTATCCCCGAAGTTTCTAACTCAGAAGTTCTGACTACGAAAAAGAAATATAAAATCTACAAATGCGCTAAGTGCTTGTGTTGTGTCTTCATGCAGCACAGCATGCAACGACACAACTGCATACCTCTCAATCATAGAAAAAAATGTAAAGTTTGCGATCAATTATTTTCGTTCAGAAAAATGTGGTCTCATATGGAAGCTCATAAAAAAAGACCGTACATTACTAAAGAAACTCTGGCCGTAATATATTTTAACCAACCCGAAAAAACAAAACAAAAGAAAATTAAAATCGATAAAGCAAAGACGCCTAAATTGAAACCTCAGCTACCAGAGACTGATAGACCAAAATCTCGAGACACGGTTGAAAAATCTCCGGATAATTTAATAGCTAACATATTTAAGTGCGAATGTGGGCTCCATTTTACCTCGATGAAAACCGTTCAAACTCATTTAGACGTTTGCAATCCAGATCTCGATGTACCCCAGGAACGATGCGGACAGTGTCAGTTGTTATTCCCCACTGAATTACTGGTAAACCATCTCTGTAACCACCACAGCAAGGGAATGAAAATAACTGTTGAAAAAATCAAAAAGATTAACCTAATAAAATGTATTCAATGCTTGCTCCTTTTCAAAAACAACGATAGCTTCTATCAACATGCCAGCGAATGCAGTCCCAAAAACGGGCGCAAATGCAAGGATTGCAATTTAATATTCGACAAATTGTGCTTCGACAACCACGACTGTTCCGTAAAAGATAAAACGACATACATAAATAAAATAATCAAAAAATCGCCAAAATTATACACTTTGTTCACTTGTAAGCGTTGTAATATCTACTACTTGAGTTACAAAGCATATAGCTACCATATACAAACTCAACATAAGTTCAAAATATCTGTGCTTACGTGCGAATACTGTGAGCTTAGATTCACAAAAACTTCCCTAAACAGACATTTGCCAATTCATAGAAATGGCGATGAGGAGTACAAAATTAAAGTTATCGATCGCTTTAACGGTACAACTGAAGTTCTAACTGGTAAAAATACTAAAGTTGATGAACTGAAAGCAGTTAAGAGAAAACTTGAGAAACTTGAGTTGCGTACTTATTCTAAAAGGGTAAAGATATCTTCAACTGCTGAAAGGTCTAGTAGCAGACTGAGTGCTATGAACAAATCTGCTGATGAGACCAAAAACGTTGGAGATGATGTTACTGATAATATAAGTAACAGTACCGCTGAATCACTAGACCAAGATGACAGCAAGGTCTCTGATGCAATAAAAAACAGAATTAATATTTGTAATTATAACGACAATTTATATAAATGTATTTATTGTGAACAACACTTCATGTTTGCTAAATCACTAGAATATCACATCAAAGTGTATTACAAACATGATAATACTTCAGAAAATCATAAATGCGATATATGCGACTTGGATTTCAGTAGTCGGACTCTCCCTCGACACAAATACGTGCACCATGATATAATGAAACTGAAAAAAGATGATTTTGTCATCTTTACTGAGACTCCTTACACAAGAGACCGTAGGGTTTACAGTAAAATCGATGCTGCTATTAAAAAAGATAAAAAAAACAAAAGAAAAGTTGTTAATGATGTAAGCAATAAAGAAGTTATCGAAGAAAATAATGATTACGAAACAGAAAACGATGAAAAAGTTGAAGAAAACACGGAAAATGTTAATAAAAATACAACTGTGTGTGAAAATTCTAGTGAAACAAATAAAAACAATGATATTTCTAGCGGCAGTGAAGATGAAATTACTGATACTAATAGTGAAACGCCCGAAAATAACAGTGAATTAAAAAATAACAGTGACATAACTAATAACAGTGAAAAAATAACTTACTACAAGTGTGCTAGTTGTAACGTGTGCTTCTTAAACCACAGTTTATGTTTAAATCACACATTAAACCACATTACTATGGATTCAAAACTATACATACAATGTAAAATATGCGAATTTCAATTCACGATTGATTCTCTAAAAGAACACATGGATGTACATCATAATGTAGATTTTAAGATTGAAAACCTAACCATAGAGGAATATAGACCTCTAGACGGCGTAGAACCTAAAATAGATAGCTATCAAGCTATAGATAAGGTGCAATCTCGACTGATCAGTACTACAACCGATGTGGGGATAGTATGAGTTTTTTTTTAACCAGTTTGGTAAAAATTTTGTGTAAACGCGCTTCCACACCTGCGCACACTAATAATGCGCCAGGTTCGAATACGTCTTAAAATATCGCAAGAACTGCGCGCGCGCAGAGGATGACGCATCCATAGCGGTTCCAAGCAGCATGGTTCATGCGCATGTGCTGGTCTGGATTCGCCTTAATGGCCTGTTTTAGTACCTTAAGTATCGGTTATGTTATCCGCGAGACAATATCATGCATATTCGCTTATATTCTCGAATTTAGGTATCTAAAAGACAGTGCCTAGTAGATTGTAGAAACTGGTCCTTAAATAAAATTGTATTATAGTAATACCTACACAATTTGTATCATAATAATTTAAATATGATTTGTACCTTAGAGTATATTAAAATATAGAGCAACCTTATAGAAGTATGAACTGTGAGCACGGGTATGAACAACGCGGCCGAAACGAGCTCCGTCCGCGATCATACCTCGATCGACTGCGGTTCAACTAGGCTACGAGCGAAAAAGTTACATTTTAGCTTATATCATAATCATGGTTAACTGCTGAGTTAAATTTTGCAACAAATACTAGAAAACATAATTTAAAAAAATTATACTTAATATAGTCCAGTCAACGAATGTCTAAAAAGGGGGTATAGAGTGCGTGAGAGGGAACCTAAGTAATTTCTTCAGGAATGTATTTGGGGTGCTTAGGCGGAAAAAATACTAAAAGTCCTGACGTCTAGGAGGGGAGCCGGAGGGGGGAGGGGGGGACAAAGGTCCCAATTTTAGGTTTTTCGCAAATATCTCAAAAATGGTGCGTTGTAGCGAAAAATGTTCTTAGATGAAATGAAAGCTTATAAAATTCTCTACAACTTTGATCCTATACACTTTTTCCATACTCCAACCGTTTTTGAACTACATGCTCCAGAAATGTTGAAATTTTAGTTATTCAGCGTGATGACCATTACCTGATGCGAAAATTATCTTAAAAAAACATTGTAACATATACTGGGAGTACCTCCACGTGGTAAAGGCGGTAACAGTAAGAAATAATAATATTTTAATAATTATTATTATTATTCATATCCATATTCGAACTACACGCTCTGAAAAAGTGATTTTTAACCAAAAAATTTTTCTTATTCTAATCATATTTTACCCTCTTAGATCGTGAGGGTCCCGCCAAAAATTCGAACTCTGTAGTTGGACCTTTTTCCTCGCCCTTCTCAGGGGTACGTGGTTCTTGCTGAGAGAGCTCTAAATCATCCTCACTGTCTTTCTCGATGTAAGTCATGCTGTTAAAACATTTTCCTTGGCAATGAAGGCATGCAACAGAACATTTTAGCATTACTTTTCAGCATCCACATTTGCCACTGCTACAATCCATGGTGCAGCGACAAAATATTGTTTTTAGTAAAACTTCGAGTGCTGATAAACAGTCTGTTGTTATTGGCGCTCAAGATATCGTCTTCATTCTTCCACCCCCACTCTTCGACACCCTCGTCACATACAGGACGTTTATTAGTATTATTCATTTTGGATAACCCAATCACGTTACTAATAAAGTTGTAAATAATATTTTGTGGCTGCTCCCCTGCGTTACCGGGTACTGGGTAGGCTACCGTGCCAAACAAAATATGAAAACCTGTAATAACATAAGCCCGAAGGCATGTAAACTATATTAATGGGAGTTTTAGCCAGTAAGATCGCATTTCCTACAATGAGCATTAGAGATGTTGAGCGAAAAGCAATCCTTATCAATATAATGATTGTTTTTCCCGCCTCAGCTCAGTCATCCACTGTTATAAAAAACGCGATTTCTTACTGTTACCGCCTTTCACCACGTTACCTCCACGTGTACCGCTAAATATCATTCTTGGCTATCATTCATACTACCAAGTGCAGCATTGGCTCGGGAATGAGCTGCGCCCTCAAGAGTGGGGGTGGAAGAATGAAGGCGATATCTTGAGCGCCAAAAACCACAGACGATTTACCAGCACCCGAAGTTTTACTAAAAACAATATTTTGTCGCTGCACCATGGATTGTAGCAGTGGCAAATGTGGATGCTGAAAAGTAATGCTAAAATGTTCTGTTGCATGCCTTCATTGCCAAGGAAAATGTTTTAACAGCATGACTTACATCGTGAAAGACAGTGAGGATGCCTCTCAGCAAGAACCACCTACCCCTGAGAAGGGCGAGGAAAAAGGTCCAACCACAAAGTTCGAATTTTTGGCGGGACCCTCACGATCTAAGAGGGTAAAATATGATTAGAATAAGAAAAATTTTTTGGTTAAAAATCACTTTTTCAGAGCGTGTAGTTCGAATATGGATATGAATAATAATAATTATTATTAAAATATTATTATTTCTTACTGTTACCGCCTTTACCACGTGGAGGTACTCCCAGTTTATGTTACAATGTTTTTTTAAGATAATTTTCGCATCAGGTAATGGTCATCACGCTGAATAACTAAAATTTCAACATTTCTGGAGCATGTAGTTCAAAAACGGTTGGAGTATGGAAAAAGTGTATAGGATCAAAGTTGTAGAGAATTTTATAAGCTTTCATTTCATCTAAGAACATTTTTCGCTACAACGCACCATTTTTGAGATATTTGCGAAAAACCTAAAATTGGGACCTTTGTCCCCCCCTCCCCCCTCCGGCTCCCCTCCTAGACGTCAGGACTTTTAGTATTTTTTCCGCCTAAGCACCCCAAATACATTCCTGAAGAAATTACTTAGGTTCCCTCTCACGCACTCTATAACTACTTTATTGACTGGACTAATATTTCAATGATGAGACCTGCTCAAGCTCCGCACAAGGCAATGTTGTTGACGTTATCATTCTATACTTTCTTATACAGGGTTATTTGTAAAACACCAGCATCCTTAAAAAGGGTCATTAAACTCATCATTATGAACAACTTTTACTATGGGACCAACCCTGAAATCGCAGAAAAAAATCAGCTGTTCCATACATTTATGTTCACATGACTTAACAAAATGTATGGAACAGCTGATTTTTTTTGCGATTTCAGCGTTGGTAATTATACTACCATGTCGTTGAAATATGCTTAACAGAACATAGAAATTCACTTCTGTGTAGATCAAGCGCTTGCATAGATAATGGTCTAGCGCTTGCGCAGATGGTGTCAGTCTGGCATTTGCCTAGGTGACGGCCTGGCATTTGTGCAGGTGACAGTCAAGCACTTGCCTAGGTGACGGTCTGGCATCTGCGCAGATGACGGTCTGACACTTGCCTAGGTGACGGTTCGACATTTGGCAAGTGACAGTTTCGCAGATGCGCAGGTGACGGTCTGGTATTTACGCAGGTGACAGTCTCGCAGATGCGCAGGTGTCAATCTGGTATGCCTAGGTGACAGTGTAGCACTTGCCTAGGTGACGGTCTGGTATTTCCGAAGGTGACAGTCTGGCACTTGCGCTCAAGATTCATGCCAACTAATATAAGATCTTGTTTTTTTTAGTTATAAATGTACAAAGTTATTTGTAGTACCTACCTATAAAATAGACGTTATCCACCTGTTCATTTGACTAAATATTTAATAAGTGTAAGCAGCGACATATGGATTTAGCTATAGCATGGGGGTGGTCCGAGAATCCAAAAATGTACAGTTGGCCAAAAAAGTGGTGTATCACCCTAAGGTTGAATGCCGCTTACAGGTTCATAGGTTATAAAGATTAGTTTCGCTTGCATATCGATGTGACACTTCTATTGCCATCTTTTTAAATAGTTTTTTATACTTTTAAATTTAGAAACATTTAAATTTTCTTTGTAGAAATTAATGTCTTATCCACTTATAATAAAGGTTAAAATGTCCTGCACTTATAAGTGACTTATGACGTATGAATACTTTTCAGTGATATCTGTTTAGTAGATAAGAACCTTGTTGTCATTTTCGATGACTAGGATACTGATACACCACTTTCTTGGCCGACCGTACCAAGATAAACTAGTTTATGCCCGAGCTTAAACACGTAATTTCACGATATGCGGTGCGCGGGTAAAGGGTGGGGGATGCACTGTATGCGCGTACTATCGCTCGTAGTTGCGTTTGCGTCTAATATTCATCGATTTTTATTTTAGCCGTATGCTAAGGAATCCAGACCCCCTAAACCCCCCCTTAACGCCCATGAGCGACATGATATCTCAGTTGGTTAGCGCTACCTCGGTACGGCAAGTAGGTATTGGAGTTTCTTGCCAGATTCTTCTCCATGAGGGGTAGGCTGCCCTTGGAACTGGCAACTAGAGTCACTTTTACAATAATATTAGAATTATGACTATTCATAATTGCCTAAATAGGTCTACATGAATTAAAGTATTTTGATTGATCGCAGATTCCAAGTCCCGCTCGTAATCTGGAATTTCCTCTAAATCAAAATCTGTTCATCCGTTTGGGAGTTACGGTGTCAACAGACACACACAAACTTCTATTACAGCTCTTCATAGGAGGTTTAAAACTAGAACTTAAATATATTTAATTGTAAGTTTTTATTTTATTTTTTATTTTTGTTCTTATAATAATTAAGTATGTAAATAAATGATAAGACATTTTGTACTTGTTTGACTTTACGAATTTATTTTATTATCAACTAACGACCCGCCCCGGCTTCGCACGGTTACGCTAATATGCATGTATTATACATATAAACCTTCCTCTTGAATCACTCTATCTATTAAAAAAAACCGCATCAAAATCCGTTGTGTAGTTTTAAAGATCTAAGCATACAGCTTGGCAAAAAAGAGTCTGGAAAAATTGGGGGCGCCGCTGGCGCACTTTTCACACTACAATTCAAAATTACAAGTTATTTAGTGCTTACATATTTCTATGACGAGTTTTTTGTCATTAATTATAATCAAATGTATCATTTTTGTTATTTTAGTACTCACAAACTTAGTTTTTAAGATTTTTATTTTTAGTTCCAGCTGTCACCGCCTTGAGACTCTTTTTTGCCAAGTACATAGGGACAGACAGACGCGGGAAGCGACTTTGTTTTATACTATGTAGTGACTTAGAGTATACATAGTATCTATACTCTAAGATTATCAAGCATTCAACAGCAGTCACTGCAGTATTAGTAAGCAGTGTCATGATCATCAGCCTGTATTAGTCCACTGCTGGACATAAGCCTCAATGCACGCCACTATTGTGCGCTCATTGGAGGTATTTGCCCATAATCACCACGCTGGGCAAGCGGGTTGGCGATCGCAGTAGCAAATGATTGCTGTTACACAGAAGGATGCTGCTGCCTACCTCCGGATCTTTCCCTTTGTCGCTTCTTACGACACCCGCGGGATGCGTAGGGGTGGTTCTATTCTTAGGCCGGAAACCTTATGATGAAATCGTGAGGAAACCAGCACACCTATGGGTAAAGCTATATCAGAGGCCTATGGGTGGTTTAAACTCTGACGCCAGGTTGTATAGGATAAAGAAAAGGTGTATTCGCAATAAATAACCAGACTGTTGCATTTTAGTCGCGTCGTCGAACCCAAGGCGCACACCTCTGACTTTTCGTAAGTTATATGCGTATTATAAATTAATTATCACTCTCCGTGCCTCGGATAACACGTTAAGCTGTTGGCCCCGGCTATCAATTGTAGATTTTTGACAGTCGTTACGGGTAGTCAGAAGCCCGAAAGTCTGACAACCAGTCTTACCAAGGGGTATCGTGTAATCCAGTATCTGGGTTGTGGAGGTCTGATAGGCAGTCGCTCCATGTAAAACACTGGTATTCGCTGCATCCGGTAAGACTGGAAGCCGACCCCAACATAGTTGGGAAAAGGCTAGGCAGATGATGACTGTTGCATTTTAACTAAATAAAAAAAATAATTTTCAATGAATAAGTATAATATGTATTATTTATTACAATCAAAATAACATAATTTTTTTCACAATACGAAAAAAAAACTTTACATCTGTCAAATTAGGTATGCTTTTAATCTGAAACAAAGAAAATATATTATATCATAACTTTAGAATATTTTTTATTTTTCGTGAGACTTAGGTACTAATAATAATTATTACTTATTTTATTTTTATTCACCAGCTACTTGCTTTGAGATACCATCTTGTGGATTCATACCTACCATATTATTATATGTATACACCCGACCAAGTTCTCGAAAATGGTGATGACTGATGCCACTAAGGCGAGAGAATCGCGGCGATATTATCGTCGTGCCACGTATTTCTATACACTCTATGGAACCGTCTCCACACAGCGATACAATCGTCGAGTGATTTTACATCAAAACGCCGCGATTCTCTCGCTCGTGGAGACAGCCTCTTAGTACTGGGATCGGTCTATCATCACTGACAGGACTGTTATTGCTAATAAGCCTGATATAGTAGTTCGAGCAGAGTGCAATGATTGTTGATATCACCATCCCGCATGACGGAACCTCGTAAAGGCCGAGAAAGATAAACAGATAAAATATCTGGTGTATTCCGTTCTGGGGTCCGATTCACGTAACGATAAAACGTCTTAATAGAGTGGCAGTGTAATGACAATGGCATTATTTTACGTCTTATGGTATTCCGCAAGTACTTTTTGAGGCCAGTGACACAATGGCAATAGCATCGTGTCAGAATGGACATTTTTGGTAAAATAGCGGAATTACCCCCCTGTTCTACTGCTCTTGTTCTACTAGAAGAACCGAACGGAATACGCGTTCCATTTTGTTCTACTAGTAGAACAAGACGGAAAAAAATTGGCTGGACTCCGCCTTGTTCTACTAGTAGAACAGAACGGAATTTAGACGACTTTTTTCCGTTCTGTTCTACTGCTCTAATACCTCATTAGTTAACTGAGGCTATCGCCTCTTTACGTCCTATTAAATATTTTTCCAATTAAAAATGAACTCGGACATATACAGAGCCGGATTAAGCCGTGATGAGAGAATCTATCTCCTTTATGATTCTTTTCTCCTAGTACTTCTACAATTTTGTGGTTTTATGAAGGAACCCAATTGGCACGCGAGGTTGTCGACATGTGGGATGATTATGATGATGACATTGTAGATTCAGCTGTCATTGTGCCGATAGTAGGTAGATTGAGCGGATTGATTTCCTAATAAAAAAACAAAGTCGATTCTTCTATTGACAGGCTAATTTCATAAGATTGTAGCTATGACATCAGTGATGGACATTTTGTTTTTAATTTTTAACGTAATCTGTCCCATTGCTCATACAGCATTTAGGTACCTTATATTATATTTTTGGTTTCTCTACGCGCGCCTGCCTGTTTGCGGGTTAACATAATCCTGGCTACGCCCTTGATAATAGTTCTTGCAAAACTGTCAAACGCTGGCGCGGGCCCTCGCTAATCTGCTATCTCGATCGCACATTGAAGATATCTACCTAGGTACCTATATAAAAATCAATGCCACTTTTCGTTGTTATTTTATAACTCAAGAACGGATGGACCGATTTGGCTAATTTTGGTCTTGAATTATTTGTAGAGGTCCAGGAAAGGTTTAAAAGGGATTACCATATGGTAGGGGTAGAGTAGGATAGCGGTATAGTAGGGTAGGGGTAGAGTAGGTTAGGGGTTAGAATAGGCGTTGAAGTAGGATAATCACGCGTACGAAGTCGCGCTTTATTCTGGACGTCTACATTTTTGCGCTCTGTGTCTGGGCGCAAAATTGTAGAGTTGACTGACTGAGCACAGATTACTAAATAGTTACTACGTAGTAAAATCTCATTGCCCTTTTCCACAGAGAAACGATAATAAAAAAAAAAAAACAATCAAAAATCGTTATACGAGTACAACATTAGCATTTGTTGACCCGAAAGCCGAAAGTATTTGTTCAGAATCAGTAACAGAATCGATTGCAATGGTTTTTAACCTATGTTATATTTTTGTCACAAAACATGCTAAAAAATATTCAAGTTGGACACCCATTTTTATTACAAAAATCGGAGCGCACACCGAACAAAGAGGTCAATGACTTGCCGCCTGGCGGCACTCGGCGCGGTGTTTGTGCGCGTTTGCGTTGTTCCCATGATTTATTGGTAAACTTTTGGAGCTCGTCACTTTTAATTTATTTATTTTTACCATTCTAATCAAGTTCAAGTTTGGGTGTTTCGGCTTTTGGTTCACAAAATTCTAACGTTGCAGTTGTAATATCAAATATCTATACATATAATAAAATCGTAACGAAGTATGTATGTAATTGATTGGCGCGAAAACTACTGGACAGATTTAGTTGAAATTCGGCAAATATACTTTTTAAATTCTTGGTCAACTTATAGGGTATAAATTATCACGTTTATAATTATGGGGGATGAGCAGTATTGTAGTAAGCAGCGTATTTCTAGAATTTGCTGCAGAATTGTTGTTGTTGTTGGGAAAAATATTATTAAATTTCAATTTACAAAATATTATCACGCTATATCCACAAGGAGCTAAACATTACATAACATAACATAATAATATCTTTTAGGAACGATTATTTTGTCAAAATGTCAACAGACTTCATAGCCTTCCGGTCGGGCGAACGCCTTGGAAGTGTAAGGCTTTCGGTTCGATCCCCAGTTCCGTAAACTTTTTGTGGATTCTTTTGTATTTTTTTTTGTCATTGAAATTAATATGTATTTTTTGTGGTATTTCATTCTTAATGACTTTTATTACTTACCGGCTGAAATCCGAAGGAAACATGCTTTTTAATAATTTTTCAACTTATAAAAAACGTATATGCAACGAGGTATGCAAGGATCGTAGCAAGTGGAAATCCGTTGTCTCTGCCTACCCCTCTGGGAAACAGGCGTGAGTCTATGTATGTACGTATGTAAAAAACGTCACCACTTTAATTTGAAACATTTATAAAATTTATATTATTTAAAACATAGTGTTCTAGATGGCGTTAGAGTCTATTTAGATCAGCGGAATTCTTTTTTAAATATTTCAATTTGAAACCCGAAGGAAGCAACGCGCATCGTGTGGGATTATACTTTTAAAAATTTCAGCTTATAAAAAAAATCCGCTTTAATTTGAAGCATTAAAATTATTATTATTTAAAACATTATGTTTCCTTTTTCTTAACTAGATGGCGTTAGGAGTCGATTTCAATCTGAGGAAAAATATTTTTCTTGGATACTCCTGATGGGACAGGAAAAATATTTATAACCACTGGCATCCTTGCAGGGAGGCAGGGCAAAATTACAATTGCAGTAGCGTCTTCGGCGATTACTGCCACGTTGTTTTCTGGTGACAAAACAGCGCACACCATGTTTAGGATTCCCATCAATTTACAGAGCAACGAAACACCTGTTTGTGATGTGTCACGAAATAGTGACAAGGCAGGCATTTGCTTAAGAATTGTTCTTTGATCGTATGATGGGATGAATGTATAATGGCAAACAGAAAAGCAGTTGATGCGGTACACAGAACTCTAAAAGACATCCGTAGGAACCAACCCATAATGGGTGGTGTCACAGTTATGTTCAGCGGCAATTTCCACTGAACGCTGCCTGTGGTGACGCGAGGAACTGGGGCTGATGAGGTGAATGGTTCTTTGAAACGATTATTTTTATGATCCTGTATTCATAAGTTGAGCTTGACAATAATTCTGGGCGGCTGAGTAGGAATCCACATGCTCAAGAATTTTCCAACTCAAAACGCCCAAAAATAATCAAGCTGCAGCAATCAACGAATGCATTCTTTTATAAATGAAAGGGAATGAAGTGTTTTACACATTTATAAACACTGTTGTCAATCAAGATGACGCCACTCATTATTCTGTAAAATTCCTGAATTCCCTCACTGCAAGTGGACTTCCGACGGACGTCATTACGTTGAAGGTCGGTGTCCCGATTATGCTTCTTCGGAACTTAACGCCTTTGAAATTGTGTAAAGGGACCCAGAAAATGATGGCCTGATGGCTTAATGTAAATTATCTGCAAATCATCAAGGCGCAAATTCTAACGGGTTTCGGTATTGGCGAGACAGTGTTTACACCATGTACCACTAATTCTCCACATTTATCCCTTTCAATTTAAGCGAGTGTAGTTTCCTGTGGGCGTTTGTTTCGCCATGAGAAGTCTGCGAGTGTCGATCTCAGGACCAACTTCTCCTCACATAGACTGTATGTCGTTTGCTCTCGGGTCACCAGTCCTGACTCTCTGTACATTTTAGCTCCCGAGAGCAAAACTACAAACAAAGTAATCTGTATGTTTTTCTAAATATCCTGGTTCGGATTTGATATTGATACGAAACTTTTGTTCTTTTACATAGGTTTTTCGCTTTATTAGGTCAGAAATTATGCAATAAAATATGCGAAGCGCACTTATAACTTTTTCTTTTGCCCTATACATTAGTAAGACTTAAATATAAAACTAATCTTTGTTGGAATAATTGCTCTCAAATGTGGAAAACATACACAATACAATAGGTATATTTAAAAAAATCTCTCATTCTCTCCTGTGCAATAATTATTCCCACATGATAGTGGGGTCTGCTTTTCGGGTTTTTCGCTTCCCCTTCGCTCTATCCATTGCATCGTCCTGGATAATGTTTAATGGCAATATATAATGTTTTTTATTTCAATAATAAATATTTTGGATAATTTAAATGTTTATGCACATGTTTTGCTTAATAAGAAACTCGCAAAAACAACTGACTTGGGCGGACTTGAACTGTCATATCATAACATTACTAATCTGCACTAATAAAAGTTTGTGAAGATGTTTGTTACCTAAACATTTTTGATTTGAATAGAACTCGGTAAACATAAAAACCATATTTCCTGGATTAACAAAAAATATAAATTTTATCCTGGTTCAACATCCACGCGGGCGAAGCTGCGGGCAAAAGCTAGTTAATAATAAGTATGAATTGTTACTAACCGTTAAGTACGTCAGATGTAGTGCGCAGATTGAAGTCTAATCAGTATCTACCTACTCCAAATTCAAATGAAGTTTCATCATAACTTGTTTCGGCATCATTATATTCTTCCCCATCTTCGCTATTTACACCTATGCCGACACCTAGCTCAGCTCCGGGAACCTGATTAAAGCCTCCTACAGCGCTCTTAGCACCTCGTCCTAGCGCAGCTCCGGTAAGACTATTTACTACACCTCCAGCAGAATTTGTTACATGGTTGATTGCACCGTTTGCTATTCCACCTCCGGGAATCGCACCTAGTACGCTTCCTACAGCGTCCGTAGCACCTCCTCCTAGCACACCTCCGGTAACACTATTTACTAAGCCTCCAGCAGTTTTTTTTACATGGTTGATTGCACCGTTTGCTATTCCACCTCCGGGAATCGCACCTAGTACGCTTCCTACAGCGTCCGTAGCACCTCCTCCTAGCACACCTCCGGTAAGACTATTTACTAAACCTCCAGCAGAATTTGTTACATGGTTGATTGCACCGTTTGCTATTCCACCTCCGGGAATCGCACCTAGTACGCTTCCTACAGCGTCCGTAGCACCTCCTCCTAGCACACCTCCGGTAAGGCTATTTACTAAGCCCCCAGCAGATTTTTTTACATGGTTGATTGCACCGTGTGCTATTCCACCTCCGGGAATCGCACCTAGTACGCTTCCTACAGCGTCCGTAGCACCTCCTCCTAGCACACCTCCGGGAACTACTTTTAATGCGCCTTGTACAGCGTTCGTAGCACTTCCTGTAACGTCCAATATGCCTCCAGCAGCTTTTTTAACATGTTTCAATTTCGCTGGTTTAAGATTGGGAACTCTTAATACGTCTCTAGCAGTGCTTTTTGTTTTTTTTAGTCCACCTTTTCTTAGTCCAATTCTAGGGACTTTTCCTGCTAAATTTCCTCCTTGTTTGTCCAAACGGATTTTTGACGATAAATCACTTTCTACTACATCTCCAACGTCAACATCACCGCTTATATCTGCATTATCTTCGACATCTAAATCGACGGGAGCTGTTAAAAGTAAAACAAAAATATTATATTTAATAAGAAAAACATATTATAAACATTTTTTTAAGGTGCCCCACTTAAAGATCTTTCTATATCGTGGTCACAATTCGCTTCACAAATATTTGCCCCATGCGGGTACACAACAATGTTGCAATTGGTTTATTCTTTGAAAATATTGGCATGAAGATATGAATATCATTCCCCGTCACTCAATGTTAAGGTATTCGCGTAATGCCAACTTTCCATACATTTTTATTTTTGTGAAATCTCTGAAGTTATAAGTTTTTACAACCTTAGTTCTTTTAAAAGGTTATTTCGAGTAGTAGTAGTAATAAAGTTATACCAATACGTTAGATAGGGTCACAAAAATTAGACCCTGAAGGATGTTTAGCGCCATCTAGTGATTATTTTGCTAGGAGATCATTTATGGGAATACTTTAATGATTTTAACTTTTTGAACGCCAGAGACCTTTATAGAAGACAAATAAAGAAGTTGACGGGGCATTTATCTATTCAAATAAAGACGTCGCGAGTGGGGCACTTATCTGGCGGGTGAGGCGCGTACTTACTTTCGATGATGGAGCCATCATCATCATCGATATCACCTAAAATAAAACAAAAACATATTAGAAATATATTATAATATTATATATTATATAAATGTCCTTCTGATCGAATCTCGATCACAGCGGCCAATCTCAACGGAGATCTACGAAGGAGATATTATAGCGCCCAAGTGTGTGCGCTAACACAGGTGCACCCTCTATTTCCTCACTCTAATAGTCCGATGGGACGGCAATCCGACACAACTGGAGAGAGATTAAGTGCAGGGCCAATGGCTTGACGTGCTTTCCGAGGCACGAAAAGGCACTTGTCATTCGACGGTCATGCCACTAGGCTATCAGTGCTGTACAAACAACCCTTAGTAATTTTATTATCTTTCTCAATACATATGACATGTCACATTCATTTAGAAAAACTTACTAGAGTTTAAATGTTTTTTTAAAAATTTTCTAAAAAATTTATATATTTGACCAGCGTACTTTAAATTTTAATAGATATCGTTGTATCAATTGTCACATATACTCAAAAATGAAAGGTGCCATCAAAATTAAATAGACCGAAATATCAAGTGATCAGTCACCAAAGCCGTCTTCGCCGATTCCGGGTGTTCGTACCACAGACATAATATGCATGTGAATCGTACGGTACGGGGCATTTATTATACTTATTGTTGAAGAGCCAAATAAATAAATTTATAGACTCATTTATTTATAGACTACTCACGCCTGTATTCCCCAGAGGGGGTAGGCAGAGGTGTGCAGTACACCCACGTTTCGCCGGCTATTTTATAAGTCCCATGTAATAGGGGGCGAGCCTATTGCCATTAACCGGGCACAATTCCAGACTCCGTGCTGCTACTGAGAATTTCCTAATGGAAAAACCCAATAACACTTTTGCCCGACCCGGGGATCGAACCCAGGACCTCGTGCTCAGCAGTCGCGCTTGCTACCACTAGACCAACGAGGCAGTCGAGGCAAATAAATAAATAAATAAATTTATCTATTCAAATAAAGATGTCGCGATGAGAACAACATGAGACCAAGTTGTATGGAAATCCTTTGGGGAGGCCTGTGCTCAGCAGGGCGTCTTCCAGCTGAAATGATGACGAGTGGGGCACTTATTTAGCGGGTGGGGCGCATACTTACTTCCGACATCCGTTTCAATAGGTCCGTAATCATAATATTCTTCTTCGTTATCGCCTAAAATAAAACAAAAATATATTATTATCTAATTATCTAATATATAAAATACTCGTGTCACAGTTTTCGTTGCCATACTCCTCCGAAACGGCTTGACCGATTTTGATGAAATTTTTTGTGCTTATCCGGTATCTATGAGAATCGGCCAACATCTATTTTTCATCCCCTTAAATGTTAGGGGTAGTCCACCCCTAAATTACGGAAATTATTTATATGGCAAAAAGGTTCAAAAGGTGAGAAAAAGGGGTAGAGTAGGGTAGGGTAGGGTAGGGTAGCGGTATAGTAGGGTAGGGGTAGTGTAGGGTAGGGTAGGGGTAGTGTAGGGTAGGGTAGGATTAGTGTAGGGTAGGAGTGTAGGGTAGGGGTAGATTAGAAAATTTTTTAAATTACTGTCCAACGAAGTGGGCACGGGTTAGCTAGTAATATCATAATAATGTCCTCCTGACCGAATTTCGGTCACAGCGGTCAATCTCAACGGAGATTAGCCAGCTACGCAGAAGTATTGTAGTGCACAAGTGTGTGCGTGAATACAGATGCTATCTTCCCTCACTCTCATAGTCCGATCGGACGGTAATCCGATATGACCGGAGAGAGATCAGGCGCAGCAACGGCTTTACGTGCTTTCCGAGGCACGGAGTAAGTGATAATTTATTTATAATACGCACATAACTTACGAAAAGTCAGAGGTGCGCGCCTCGGTTCGAACCCGAAACCTGGTGGATTGCTTCGAGCTGTATTTTTAACCGACTTCATAAAAGGAGGTTCTCAATTCGATTGTATGTTTTTTTTATGTTTGTTACCTGAAAACTCGCTCATTTATGGATCGATTTGGATTTTTTTTTCCAATTGAAAGGGTGTGCTTCCAGATTGGTCCCATAGAAATATTACGGACCCGCTTTGCAAGCGCGTGGGTGTGGGTTCGAACCTGGCATACCAATGTGACTTTTTCAATGTCTTATTATATTATGTACTTTCTTAGGTAATCTAAAACACCACTAACGGTGAAGGAAAACATCGTGAGGAAACCTGGACTTAATAGTCTGAAATCGCCAACACGCAGTGAGCTAGCGTGGTGATTAATGCTCGATCCTTCTCTGTATGAGAAAAGGCCTTTGCCCTGCAGTGGGACAGTTACAGGTTAGTAAAATAATAATAATAATTACGTACGAGATGAGAGCGGGCCACTTACCTTCAGTGCCACTACGCTCGAACTCAACTAAAATTAAAATTAAAAAACATATTAAATTAATACAATATCTACATAATTATACAAGATTATTTGTAAAACCCCAGCATCCTTAAAAGGGGTCATTAAACTCATCATTATGAACAACTTTTACTATGGGACCAACCCTGAAATTGCAAAAAAACACAGCTGTTCCATACATTTTGTTAAGTCATGTGAACATAAATGTATGGAGCAGCTGTTTTTTTTTTTGCGATTATTAAAGCTGTGTACCAAATATCAGATCAATCTGTCAACAGAAAGGGGGTGAAATATGGATTACTAAATTTGAACCAAGTAATAAACAGGGCAAGCTAAATAAAACCGTTTAAAAAAAGAAAACAAATTGAAATATAAAATCAGAGCTGTCAAATTAGTTTACGTCCTTGCAATTGACGTGAAATTAGACGAGACTGCTATGAACATGGGTGTACTGCATACACCTCTGCCTACACGAAGTACCTACAAGCTATGGGGAATTCTATGATGAAGAAACTATACACTTACCTCTGGATGAATAAATTCTACCACAGAGGGCGGTGCCAACCTGCAAACAAAAATATCTTCAATAAAATTTTATTACACTCGAATTCTAGCTTTAGTTTAACGAATTATGCCGTGTGGTTTCCAGCCTAAGAATAGAACCACCCCTACTCGTCCCGCGGGTGTCGTAAGAAGCGACAAAGGAAAAGATCCGGAGGTAGGCAGCAGCATCCTTCTGTGTAACAGCAATCATCTGCTACTGCGATCCCCAACCCACCACTAGCCATCAGTGCTTCTTATCCTACGCGAAAGTTTGTAAGGATGGATCATGTTTGTTACTCTTTCACGCAAAAACTACTGAACAGATTTTGATGAAACTTTACAGTAATATAGCTTATACTTCAGATTATCATATAGACTACAATTTTTCAACATAAAACGCTTAACACACAAAAGTTTTTATAAAAACATCGTTTCGAACCAAGCTTTTATAGTACAGTATATGCAAAAATTTGTACCTGTGCTGTTGACTGCTAAAGAGTTCCTTTATCTGGAGCTAATCCTGGATGTCGATTCAGGTCATGCTTACCATAAAAATGTATTATCATCGGAACTGAACTAACATGCAAAAATTCAACTCCGTAGGATAAGAGGAAGTGGTTCTAATTCAGCTTGCAAGATACCACCCGAACAAACATATGTATTGCAAGTTAAATAAAAGCTTGTAATAAGCTTCCACGGATTATTAGAACAGATTTTTAATAATATAAGTCAATTTTTTTTTACGTAAAACGGTTTTGTCATCAAAACTAAAGCTGTGTACTAAATATCAGATCAATCGGTCTACAGGAAGGGGACACAAACCTGACAGTGCAAGTGTGAGGGTTTCGTAAGACATTAAAATAGATTTTTTTTATCTATTATTGAAGGTATTTTGTCCTAGTTCCTATTCCTAAACCCGACTAGATGAGTACAAAGCTTGGCAAAAAAAAAGTCTAAGGCGGTGACAGCCAGAACTAAAAATAAAAATCTTAGACTAATAACTAACTTTGTGAGTAACTTAAAAGTGATTAATTAAATTATATTTGATGACAAAAAAATTGTCATTAAAATATGTAAGTACCAAATAACTTGTAATTTTGAATTGTACTATGAGAAGTGCGCCAGTGGCGCTCCCAATTTTTCCAGATTTTTGCCAAACTGTTATTTTTTTAAACAGTACAAATATCGGAAACCTCGTTTCAATTTTCCTCGAAATTGGCAAGCCAACTATTATTGAGAGTTTTTCCCCCCTTTTGAAAATTGTAGGTGAAAAATCACATATCTTTTTTTTGTGATTTTTTTAATCAGATATCTATTAGCCGAAGTTGCAGGCGAAAAAAATAATAAATAATCTTACCAAACAGAGAAGGATAATCAGTTTCATGGTGCGACGTCTTTCTCCTCTAATTCGACACTGAAAAATTTACCCTAACCATCAGTTAATATAGCCAAAAGACAATGAAAAACAAACAATATGAAAACAAATATTGTACACTACCTAAATATCGAATCTCTTTTGTTTTATGAACAAACATGGTGGTCTTGTATTTGAAATTGTCCTAATATAATCATAAAATTTAATTTGAACGAGTACGTCTGTCTGTCGTTTTGCACAATAAAAAAAAATTGTTACGTAAGCACTATTAATATGGGGGCCATAATCTATGTTATTCTTAGGTAGGTATGTAGTTTAAATAGCACGTTAAGCTGTTGGCACCGGCTGTCAATTGTAGATCTTTGACAGTCGTTACGAGTAGTCAGAAGCCCGAAAGTCTGACAACCAGTCTTACCAAGGGGTATCGTGTAACCCAGTATCTGGGTTGTGGAGGTCTGATAGGCAGTCGCTCCATGTAAAACACTGGTATTCAGCTGCATCCGGTAAGACTGGAAGCCGACCCCAACATAGTTAGGAAAAGGCAGATGATGAGGTATGTAGTTTAAATTTTGTCGTGATAAACTGATAACCTAGTGGTGGTGACCGTTGACTGCCATGTTAGTGGTCTCGGGCTCGAACCCAAGGCGCGCCTCTGACTTATCGTAAGTTAGGTAACTATGTGCGTTTTTAAACGGTTTTACTTAGCTTGCCCTGTTAGTTATTTGGTTCAAGTTTAGTAATTGAAATTTCACCCCCTTCCTGTTGACAGATTAATCTGATATTTGGTACATACCTTTAGTTGTAATGACAAAACCGTTTTATGTAAAACAATTTTTTACTTATATTAGGTATAATTATAAATTAATTATCACTTACTCCGTGCCTCGGAAAGCACGTTAAGCCGTTGGCCCGGTTGTCATGAAAATCTTTGACAGTCGATATAGGGAGTCAGTACCCTCATAAAACCCTGACAACTAATCTAAACTTCGAATAGAATATCGTATCCCTTTGGGTTGAGGTCAGATAGGCAGTCGCGCCGTAGAAAACTGATATTCAGCTGCATCTGGTTAGATTAGAAGCCGACCCCAACAAAGTTTGGGAATAATAAGGCTTGGGGGAGGATGATTTGAAAGGTCAAGGTCATCGGAGGCTCTTTAAGCTTTACCACATGCAATAAAAACCAGGTGACAAGTGTTAGTGGCGCAAAAGTCTGTAATATTTGATCAAGTGTTATCACTAGTCACTACATAGTATAAAACAAAGTCGCTTCCCGCGTCTGTCTGTCCCTATGTATGCTTAGATCTTTAAAACTACGCAACGGATTTTGATGCGGTTTTTTTTAATAGATAGAGTGATTCAAGAGGAAGGTTTATATATATAATACATGCATATTAGCGTAACCGTGCGAAGCCGGGGCGGGTCGCTAGTTATTAATATACAAATTAATATGCCTATACGACCGTAGCAGTCTGATTCATATGGAAATGACTATAAATCAACCATTTTAAAAATCCGCAACAAATTTAGAAAAACCCTCATTTTTTTTAGCTCAGATAATAATGTCCTCCTGACCGAATTTCGGTCACATCGGCCAATCTCAACGGAGATTAGCCATCGACGCGGGAGATATTAAAGTGCTCAAGTGTGTGCGCAAACATAGGTGTACTCTCTATTCCCTCACTCTCATAGTCCGATGGGACGGCAATCCGACACGACCGGAGAGAGATCAGGCGCAGGGCCAACGGCTTTACGTGCTTTCCGAGGCACGGAGTCAGTGGTAATTAATTTATAAAACGCACATAACTGACGAAAAGTCAGAGGTCGGAACCTGAGACCTCTGACTTGCCCGTCACCATTATAGGCTATCATGACTCACTTAGCTGAGAACTCTGGATCTAATCACCTTTCAAATTAAAAATAAATAAATAATCAGCCTGTAACTGTCCCACTGCAGGGCAAAGGCCTCTTCTCATACAGAGAAGGATCGAGCATTAATCACCACGCTAGCTCACTGCGTGTTGGCGATTTCAGACTATTAAGTCCAGGTTTCCTTACGATATTTTCCTTCACCGTTAGTCAGTTGTGTCTTAGATTAATTAATAAAGTCGTAATTTGAAAAAGTCACATTGGTACATGCCAGGTTCGAACCCACACCTACGTGTTTGCAAAGCGGGTCCGTAACCTTTGCGTTGCCACGACAATTAATAGTTACCTAATAATATAATAAAAGAAAGAAACTTTATCAAAATCGATCCATCCAACATACGAAGCCACACAGACACGACAAACTTAACTAATTTTTTCTAAAAAAGGTTAAAACTCCTTTTTAACCGACTTCAAAAAAGGAGGAGATTTTCAATTCGACTGTGTTTTTTTTCTTTTGTATGTTTGTTACGCGATTACTCCTTCAAATTTGGACCGATGTTCAAAATTCTTCTTGTAATCGAAAGGGGTGGTCCCATAGAAATATTGTCGTGATCTGATGAACGGAACTCCTCGTAGGATAGTAGCAGAATTGTCGTAACAAGTAATATTGCTTTGTAACGTGCAGTCGATGGCTGACGAGTAATGAGGAAGAGGGAGGATACGTGGTAACCTCCCGTGGTAAAAAAAGGACCAAAACCACCGGAAAAAGAATTTTCCAAATCGGTTCATAAATGAGCGACTTTTGAAGTAACATCTGCCTAGCCCTTTCCCAACTATGTTGGGGTCGGCTTCCAGTGTTACCGGATGCAGCTGAATACCAGTGTTTTACATGGAGCGACTGCCTATCAGACCTCCACAACCCAGATACTGGGTTACACGATACCCCTTGGTAAGACTGGTTGTCAGATTTCGGGCTTCTGACTACCCGTAACGATAACGACTGTCAAAGATCTACAATTGACATCCGGGGCCAACAGCTTAACGTGCTATCCGAGGCACGGAGAGTGATAATTAATTTATAAAACGCACATAACTTACGAAAAGACAGAGGTGCGCGAACCCGAGACCTCTGACTTGCCAGTCAACGGTCACCACCACTAGGCTATCACGACTCTCGACTTCGACTTCTGAAGTAACAAACATAAAAAATACATAGAATCTAATTGAGAACCTCCTCCTTTTCCGAAAACGGTTTCTAATTAAAATAATAATCGTTACCATTGTAATTGGACCTGCGCAGTTGAGCTATATTTGTATTGACATACATTATACTTACGTTACGGAAATTATGTGTAAATAATGTATAGGTACTTACATTGTTATGTGAATATCATGTGATGTACATTTGTTAAAACAAACGTGATTAATTAGAAACCATATGTTAAACGTGACAGCCACGTGGCAGACCGTTGGCAAATCAAAAAAATCTTATTTTCGGTTTTTATCAAAGCAACTAACTTTTGGTAAGTTATGGTATGCCGGCCGCCCACCATGAGAGCCCGACATAACTTTCTCGCATCCCTGAGCGTGATGGTAGGCGCCCTATGCATAAGGCGCACTTCTTCTGCGAAAAAAATAAAAAGACCGCGGACGGAGAGCTCGTGTCGCGGCCGCGTTGTTCATACCCGAGCTCACGGTTCATACTTCTGTAGGTTTGCTCTATATTTTCTTATGTAATATACTCTAAGGCCTAAGTACGAGTAGGTAGGTATTGAAATCGAAGTACTATGGTAGGCATAGAGTATTCAAGAAAATATAGAGTGATAACATCAACCACATTACCTTGTGCGGAGCGTAAGCAGGTCTCGCCATACAAATGTTAAAATGTCATTTTTTCAAATTAAGTTTTCTAGACGTTTCTCAAAATTTTACTCAGCAGTTAACCATGGTATAAGCTAAAATGTAACTTTTTCGCTCGTGGAGCCTAGTTGAACCGCAGTCGATCGAGGTATGATCGCAAACGGAGCTCGTGTCGCGGCCGCGTTGTTCATACCCGTGCTCACGGTTCATACTTCTATAGGGTTGCTCTATATTTTCTTATATACTCTAAGATGGTAGGTTAGTATACCGATAGTAGGTACTTCGATTTCAATGTCAATTATAAGTACCTACACACCTAAAAGGTTTCTTATTTCACAACTGTTTAAATATTAGCATTAAAATACGCAAGAAAAATACCTTACCCATAGAATTTACACAAAATATTTTGTTTACTTATCAAAATCATTTGAATAACGTTGACAATAAATTGTCTTTACAACCTTTATCAAATATATTTTATTTATTTTGCAATAATTATGTAGATGTACATAATATGAAGGCCAATTTAGTTAATTATTAATAACTAGCGACCCGCCCCGGCTTTGCACGGTTACGCTAATATGCATGTATTATACATATAAACCTTCCTCTTGACTTAACTTAACTCTTCCTCTATCTATTAAAAAAACCGCATCAAAGTCCGTTGCGTCCGGTGACTAAAGTAGAAATTTTAAGAAATCAAATTTAAAAAATCATAACTTCTGAACTACTGATTTTCGCGGAACATATGTTGCGTTTAGATTAATCATCGGGATGTCCTAGATGTAAAAAAAAATTTTTAGACCACTATAAATGGGCCACCCTGTATAACTGCTTCCAATCTCCAAACAGGCACAGAAGTATACAGGGTTATTTGTAAAACACCAGCATCCTTAAAAGAAGTCATTAAACTCATCATTATGAACAACTTTTACTATGGGACCAACCCTGAAATCGCAAAAAAAATATCAGCTGTTCCATACATTTTGTTGAGTCATCATCTGCCTTGCCTTTTTCCCAACTATGTTGGGGTCGGCTTCCAGTCTTACCGGATGCAGCTGAATACCAGTGTTTTACATGGAGCGACTGCCTATCAGACCTCCACAACCCAGATATTGGGTTACACGGTACCCCTTGGTAAGACTGGTTGTCAGACTAGGGCTTCTGACTACCCGTAACGACTGTCAAAGATCTACAATTGACAGCCGGGGCCAACAGCTTAACGTGCTATCCGAGGCACGGAATTTTGTTGAGTCATGTGAACATAAAATGGAACAGATGTTTTTTTGCGATTTCAGGGTTGGTCCCATAGTAAAAGTTGTTCATAATGATGAGTTTATTGACCCCTTTTAAGGATGCTGGTGTTTTACAAATAACCCTTTATTCAGAGGACAAAATAAAAGTCATTTTCTAATTTTTTTTATTATATTGAGTGCATCATACATGGCTGTGATGAGTGTCGGTCATTATATAAATAACGAGTAGGGTTGCTATAAGAATATATAACAATAAGGCACACTGTCCACGGAGGCGTAGCTTCATAGACGCTTCAAAACACGTCGTGCAGCTTAAGCAGCCCAGCGTACTGATCTCTATCCATGAGGCGTATTGCAAGCGTACATTGTCAATCATTTGTGAGAATGCATTCAAATTTGGCCGTTCCCGCCATTTTTTACAATAAAAAATACGTGCGTTTACTACATGTACGCCCCGGCATTATTATTACAGCAAGGTATTACAGTATTACAGCAAGTACGGCAGGCGTCATGAAGCCTGCGTGCAGCGACGCGAGCGTGACGTTGCCGCTCCGTCGACAGAGTTACAATTGTTTTGTATGTAAGCTGCAAGCAAGCGTACACCAAGCGTATAATGACGAATACGCGTCTATGAAGCTACGCCTCCGTGGACAGTGTGCCTTAACAGAAATTATAAGCCAGGGTTTTTAAAAAAAGTTTTACCGTGAGATTATCGCTATCCCGCTCGCACTTTGAATATATAAAATCAATAAATATGGTTCTGAAAAATGGCAATTAATCAATTTAAGGAGAATCTTAATATGTATATAAAACAAAGTAGGCTTTGTTCGAACGCTCGTAACTCGAGAACGATTTTCATGGTTTTTGATTTGTTGTATTTTTCTCCGTCCCGAATAGCAGAATAAATATTACAAACAATGGGATAGGGTAGGGTAGGGGTAGAGTAAGGGTATGGTAGGGTAAGGGTAGAGTAAGGATAGAGTAGGGTAGGTAGGGTAGGGTAGGAGTAGAGTAAGGGTAGGGTAGGGGTAGAGTGGGTAGGGTAAGGTAGGGTAGTGTAGAATAGAATAGGCGTAGTGCAGGATAATCACGCATTCTCAGTAACTACATATATATTCATTGATTTCATATTTTCAATATTTTTTTTATAAATTTATATCTTCAAATAAAAAAATAGTGCGAGCGAGACAGCAGTTTAGCGCTATAGCCCTACAGGCCCCCCTTAAGGTCTCCACCAACTATCTCGTGCCGTCACCGGGAACTATCACCCGACATGCAAAAAACAATAGCTAGAATGAATTCCTTGCTCGAAACTGTCATATTTTTCAATTTCCTACAATTTTTATGAGGCATTTAGTACGAAAAAAAGGAGTTTTGACAATTGCTATTTTTACATAATGATGTGCTTTTTCCGGATTTTACTTTTTCCATCTTGTAACTTTGCCGCTCGCGCCGCCATATTAAAAAAATGGCGCCTCATAGCAGTTTTTCAACAATATCCTTACTTAATATTTTTGTGGATTTTTTACAATACATGTTATTAAAGTCCTTACCTACTCATGTTACGTTCGTACCTTATCACTCTCCCCCCTTCCACCCCTTTTAAAACAACCTATCACCTTTTTAAAACCTCCTTTTTTATCGGCTTTCCCTTCCAAAATCCCCTATCCCTACCCAAAATTTCCCCTCCCCTGACTAAATCCGGGATATTACGCCATCGTAATACCGTAACGGAACTGTCTGGTTACGGAACGAGATAGTGGACGAAGACCTTTAGCGTAACATTGCGGTTTGTTACAACTTTATAAAGTTGCATTCATGGGCGAACTTAGGGGAGGCAACTACCCTTTCTAGGATCTTCACATTTAGAAGTTTAATTATAATAATATAAAATAGCAACGAAAAATTTATGATTTGTACTCCACCTTGAATCAAACCCCTAAAATCTGGGGTATTGTTCCCCCCTGAACTAAACTTTCAAAAGCTAGGTATATCCTCCCCTTTGAACTGAACCCCCCGAAAGCCAGGTAATGCCCCTGAGCTAAACCCCCAAAAGCTAGGTATTGCTCCCCCCTGAGCTAAACTCTCAAAATGTGGGATATTTCTCCCCCCTGAGCTAAACTCTCAAAATGTGGGATATTTCTCCCCCCTGAGCTTAACCATCAAAAGCTAGGTATTGCTTACCCTTTGTCAAACCCTCAAAATCTGGGTATTGCTTCCCCCCTTTGTCAAACCCCTAAAAATTGGGTACTGCTCCCCCCTTTGTCAAACCCTAAAATCTGGGTACTGCTACCCACAATTAAGTAATTTTGCAAAATACACTTCTACTAAGTTTTCGTTAAGCGTATTTTCCAAGTGACAGTTGTCAGGTAAAGGTCATTGACATTCCTATTGTTATTTGAAACACAGTACAGCATCACAAACTTATTGGACCCAGTGGTGGTGGTGCTAGTAGTGGTAGTAGTAAACTGCGATGATACTGCGAGTACCGCGACGTTCGCTTAGGAGTCTCGTCGTTACGCAATATTACGCATGTTTGTGTGAGTGTGACGTTTTCGAGCGTTTGTACGTAGTTACTATACTGTATGTTTATCATACTGTGGTATAGTAATGTCATTTGAAGAATTTTTGTAAGGAAATTTTTAGTTCCAATTTTGGCCGCCGGGTTAAATAAATTTGTGGCGCTGTAAACTATTAAAATCGTTTGAAAACTACAGCGGTACATATATAAAGTTTTAAAGCAATGAAATTGTACTTAAGTATTTACTTTTTAATTTTTTTACAACCAAAAAAATCGTTTTACGTCAATTTTCCTAAAATTTGTCAATACTTCAAACATCTTTGCCTATTCATTCATTTTTTAGTATTAAAAAAAAATACACGCAAATCCGCGAGATAGTATTAGTAAATCATTCAAACTCTTTCAACATAATCAAACAAAAAAACCTTACTATTAAATTAAGAATGTTGTACATACAGTTTGGCAAAAAAGAGTTTAAAAATTGGGGGCGCCACTAGCGCACTTCTCATACTACAATGGAGAATGTTAATAGGTATGCCAAATTGGTTGAAAGTTTGTTACAGTCAAAATCAAAATCAAAATATTTTTATTCATGTAGACCATTAGGCACTTATGAATAGTCATAATTCTAATATTGTTTATTATAAGAGTGACTCTAGTTACCAGTTCCAAGGGCAGCCTACCCTTCGTGGAGAAGAATCTGGCAAGAAACTCCATGGTTGCTCTTTTAAATGGCTTACAATATTTTGGGTTATATTGTTCTGAGATCTTATGTGAGAGTAAAGCTTGTATGTATACAAATACACTAGTTTTTGTTGTAGTCAAAAATACCTGTTAGTTTTGATTTTACAGGCATTTAAACTTACAAGTCCCGCTAACAGTCACGTAACCGCGTGACGTCAGTTTACAACGCTCCGCTTAGTAGCAAGCAAATTTTTCAGGTGCATTGGTGGTTGTATTTGTATATTTCGGCACAACACATGATTTCCTAGTTTAATTACTTATGCTACTACTAGCACGTTTACTTCTATAAATCGGAAACTAATTACCTTTTTGAAGT
Organism: Protodeltote pygarga; assembly: GCA_936450705.2. Classification (NCBI taxonomy): domain Eukaryota; kingdom Metazoa; phylum Arthropoda; class Insecta; order Lepidoptera; family Noctuidae; genus Protodeltote; species Protodeltote pygarga. The sequence continues at coordinate 5,961,146 of OW388278.2, forward strand.
AATTCTTTCACTTGTATTTTTGTCGGAGAATATGGAAAGCTGATATTCAAAGTTAGTTAAAATTCTTCATTTAAAATTACAAGTTATTTGGTACTTACATATTTCTATGACGAATTTTTTATTATCAAATATAATCAAATGAATCACTTTTAAATATTTTAGTATTTTTTTTTTTTTTAAGATTTTTATTTTTAGTTCCAGCTGTTACCGCCTTACTCTTTTTTGCCAAGCTGTACTCTGCCCGCCATTTTGAAACGTCACAGCTATTACTAGGAACTTTTAACAAAAAAAACAACAATTTTCTATGAATATGACGTCACAAAATGGCTATCAGAATAGAACATTCTTATTTCGATCGCATTATATAACATTTTTAATCTCAAAACTTCAAATATTACAAAAAAAAACATCTTTTAAACCCCAGTTAAACCTGAGATTAAAATTTAGGCCCTAGAGTTTAGACAGATTTATACAAGGTATAAGGAACATCGTAATGAAGGTTTACTAATGAAAAGCATAAAATATATTGGCATAACGCAATTTTTAGGCATAAATGTGTTTTCATAATGTTTATTGCCATAAATACTGTTGACATAATAATATGAAGCATAAAGTTATGAATGCATAATTACATTTACGCATAATATTCGCTTGTTCAAGTATGCAAGTGGTTTTAGTTTTAAAAAAAAAAACCTAACCTATGCGAGTCGAATCCGCCTTAGAAAATATGCCTAAATAAATAGTATGGCTTAAAAATTTATGCAACACCAAATTATACTTAAACAAATTAGACCAAATGATAGATGATTGATGATAGTAGTAGACCTTTGCATTATAACAAAGTATTATTATGCCAATAAAATTTATGCGAAAACGTTATGCGAAACAATATTCCCCTATACAACCTGATTTTTTAGCCCCCAGTCAAATTTTAGCAGGTAATAAGGTCCATGAAACTGAACAACTTTGCCCAAGAAACAGGTCGAAATCTGAAAATCGAACATTGTCTTTTCATATAATAATAATAATATTCTCCTGACCGAATTTCGGTCACAGCGGTCAATCCCAACGGAGATTAGCCAACTACGCAGGAGATATTATAGTGTACAAGTGTGTGCGCAAACACTGCTTCCAACCGGCCGATCTGGAAGTCATTGGGGGAGGCCTATGTTTAGCAGTGGACGTCTTATGGCTGAAATTATGATGATGATGTTACATCTATATAACGTGTAACAGAAGTCCGAAATAATACATTAAGGGCGTATAAGGTACCCTATACACAATCCTTGAGCATGGGTTTTGGAACCGAACTCCAAACAATACTCGTGTAAACCACGGTCAAAGTTTTTACCAAAATCTTTTAAATTCGGCCCTAGGCATCAGTTGAAAGGTAAATCAACACGAATCCGGTTATTTACCGTCAATAAATTCTTTAAGTAAGCACTAGACACGCATAGGATAATAAAATCTGTCATTATTGAAGAAAATGAAATCGAAAGAATTATTTTGTATGAAAAAAAAATGCCTCTTTTCCATTCAATATTTTCACAGGTGATTCTTTTCATGATATACATACATTACCTAACTAACTTAAGTATTATTTCGGACTTCTGTTACACGCTGTATAGCTATTTTCTAACTGCAGAGTTACACATGCTAGCCTCTAGTACTGCGTACAAGGTGTAACTACCATCTGAGATAGTTGAATGTGTTCGATAACTCGGGCTTGGTTACGAACGAAAAGCTTAGTGGCTGAATTGAGGGCTTTACCTAGTAGTTACGAGTTCAAATCCCATCGTATTTGTCTTACTACAAAAATGTTAAGTATAAAACTTTAAAAATCATGAATAATATTTTTTGTGAAATTTTTACATGTTTTAGCACATGTTAGCTTATTAAATACAAATATTTGATAAGTAATTTGAAAAGACAACTAGGCGTAGAAAAAGATTTGAAATTTCGACTGATTCTGATAGTGGTCGGTGGCTCAGCGGTTAGATCGTCGGCACGGTACGCCGAAGATCGTGGGTTGGAATCCCATCCGTATCAGTTTTTTCAAATTTCTTATTAAATAATTATAATCATGAATAATTTAAGTATTATTAAAACCTTATTCGTTAGTTATTAGTCGTGATAGCCTAGTGGTGGTGACCGTTGACTTGCAAGTCAGTGGTCTCGGGTTCGAACCCAAGGCGCGCACCTCTGACTTTTCGTAAGTTATGTGCGTTTTATAAATTAATTATCACTTACTCCGTGCCTCGGAAAGCACGTAAAGCTGTTGGCCCTGCGCCTGATCTCTCTCCGATCGTGTCGGAAGGCCGTCCCATCGGACAATGAGAGTGAGGGAACAGAGAGTGCACCTGTGTTTGCGCACACACTTGTGCACTATAATATCTCCTGCGTAATTGGCTAGTCTCCGTTGAGATTGGCCGCTGTGACCGAAATTCGGTCAGGAGAATATTATTATTATTATTAAAACCTTAAATAAATAGAGTTATATTTCTATAATTATTTTTTTATGAACAATTTTATTTTTATTAAGTTGAAAACCACTAAAAGTTGTCTCAGACAATTTCACTATAAAGGTAATAGTAAATCATTTAATGATTGTATTGTTTAGTGCTGGACCTAAAGTGATGGTGTTTTGTTCAAGGTATATAGGGGAAAACTTGAGTGATGCGTCCGATGCCTCTGTAACAAAGAAATACTGTTTAAAAAAAAAACCCAAATCTATATGTATATTTGTAAAACACCAGCATCCTTAAAAGGGGTCATTAAACTCATCATTATGAACAACTTTTACTATGGGACCAACCCTGAAATCGCAAAAAAAAAACAGCTATTCCATACGTTTTGTTGAGTCATGTGAACATAAATGTATGGAACAGCAGATTTTTTAAAAGCTGTGTACCAAATATCAGATCAATCTGTCAACAGGAAGGGGGTGAAATATCGATTACTAAATTTGAACCAAATAATAAACAGGTCAAGCTAAGTAAAACCGTTTGAAAATTAATAAAAAAACAAAACCGACTTCAAAAGAAACTAAAAAGCTTGAAATAACTTTACATTCTGGAGTCGGTTCCAAGCCAAGTTCTTAATGAGGAGGTTAAAGAGGCTAGAACTTGGCTTGGAACCGAAAATTAAAATCAAAATATTTTTATTCATGTAGACCATTTTAGGCGAAATATTACCTGGTGCCAAGTCCCGCGGTGAAGAGCAGTCGCCTCCCGCTGACCAGGTACTCGGGGCAGCGCACGAAGCGGAACACCACCGAGGCCGACTGGTCCGCGCGCAACACGGCGTGCAGCGACATGATGCCCTGCAACACAACACAACACTTACTGCTGTGTCGCTTGCTGCGTGGCGGCAACTCGCGAATAAGGTTCTAACTAAATAGCTGCTTCAATTTTCACACAGCGTACTGTACGTCTTAAGGTAGCCTTTCGAACTGAGCGTCTATAGCGTCAGTGTCACCGCGACTGTGACGTCGCGACAGAGCGACAGATGGATGTTCTATGCAATTGTATGAAATTCTAGGAAACGGCTTTCGAGCGCAGCGACACTGTCGCGGCGTCAGTGACGTCACAGTGCCGCTGTGAGCGCGTCCATCTGACGCCCGCGTCAGTATCACTGTCTTAGAGTATAATATATAATATCTTTACTCTAATGTCGCTGTATTTTGAGGTTACTTAAAACAAAAATGTCATCTGTTGAGAATTTTAACACAGAAGATGAAATTTTAATTATATTGGTATCACAGCACCCACTGCTTTATGACTTAAAGTGTGATGCGACTGTGCGTCTGTCGCGGGTATCCAAAGTCACCAAAGCTTTGTCGCGGCGTCAGTGACGCGGCGTTGGTGACGCTATAGACGCTGCGACAGTGACGCTCAGTTCGAAAGGCCACCTTTACCAAAGACATGTAAACTAAAAAATAAATTTTTTGCTAAGTATAAGAATAAAGTTCATTCACCCCACTAATGGCGCAGTGGTGGAACGTGTGCCTTTAGTGTAAGGTACAATTTTAGTTTGTTGTGTGATCAGAGCAGATATTTTGGTAGGTCCTAATACATCCGTGTCACTGGCCGCCTGGCGGCAAGAGTCCCTAATCGTCTCGCGGGTGTCGTAAAAAGCGACAAAAGGATAAATCAGAGCAGCATGTCGCTCCATGTAAAACACTGGTACTCAACTGCATCCGGTAACACTGGAAGCCGACCCCAACATAAGAAAAGGCTAGGCAGATGATGATGGGCAGCAGCATATATCCTTCTGTGTAACAGTAATCATCTGCTACTGCGATCGCCAACCCGCTTGCCCAGCGCACAATAGTGGCGCCCATTGGGAGAGGTCTATGTCCAGCAGTGAAGTAATGCTGATGGTGATAGTTACCACAATGATGGCGGTCTGTCTAACGTTCCCCACGTGGACCGTGCATTGGAAGCCAGGGTAGATAGCCGTCGAGTGGCGCAGAACCTGCACTGAAGCCTGCAATATAAACATTATTATTTACTGCTAGGTTCAACCACTTGAGAAAAGTAATAGTGACTGCCAAGTATCTCATCTCATGCAAGTTATCTCAGGTTTGAACCTAAGGCACCCAGGTCTCAGGTTTGAACCTAAGGCACCTCTGACTTTTCGTAAGTTATGTTTATTTTTATACTAGCGAGCCGCCCCGGCTTCGCACGGTTACGCTAATATGCATGTATTATACATATAAACCTTCCTCTTGAATCACTCTATCTATTAAAAAAAACCGCATCAAAATCCGTTGCGTAGTTTTAAAGATCTAAGCATACATAGGGACAGACAGACGCGGGAAGCGACTTTGTTTCATACTATGTAGTGACTTATTTATAGACTCACGCCTGTATTCCCCAGAGGGGGTAGGCAGAGGTGTGCAGTACACCCACATTTCGCCGGCTATGATATAAGTCCCATGTAATAGGGGGCGAGCCTGTTGCCATTAACCGGGCCCAATTCCAGACTCCGTGCTGCTACTGAGAATTTCCTAATGGAAAAACCCAATAACACTTTGCTCGACCTGGGGATTGAACCCAGGACCTCGTGCTCAGCAGTCGCGCTTGCTACCACTAAACCAACGAGGCCGCCATGTTATGTGCGTATTATAAATTAATTATCAGTTGCTAAAACGGTGAGAGAAAACATCGTGATGAAACCAGCACACTTGAGAGATTTTTCAATGGTGTGTAAAGCCATGTCAGAGGCCTACGGGCGGTTTAAACGCTGACACCAGGTTGTTTATCAACCATACGATAAGAAGAAGAAGAATCCCTTGAGACAAGTAATAGTGCCAAGTTAGAGGTCTCAAGTTCGAAGCCAAGGCACGGACCTCGTGACTTTTCAGTCATAAAGATCTTTGACAGTCGATGTAGCGAGTCAGTACCCGGTAGGTGTCATCATTAAGAACAACTTTTACTATGGGACCAACCCTGAAATCGCAAAAGAAAAATCAGCTGTTCCATACATTTATGTTCACATGACTCAACAAAATGTATGGAACAGCTGTATTATTACGATTTCAGGGTTGGTCCCATAGTAAAAGTTGTTTATAATGATGAGTTTACTGACCCCTTTTAAGGATGCTGGTGCTTTACAAATAACTCTGTATACATATAAATTTGGTTTATTTATTTTATTTTCGTTTTAAACAGTATTTCTTTGTTACAGAGGCATCGGACGAATCACTCAAGTGTTCCCCTATATACCTTGAACAAAACACCATCACTTTCGGTCCAGCACTAAACAATACAATCATTATTACACATCACAATCATATTTAAAGACTGCCTCGTTGGTCTAGTGGTAGCAAGCGCGACTGCTGAGCACGAGGTCCTGGGTTCGATCCCTGGGTCGGGCAAAAGTGTTATTGGGTTTTTCCATTAGGAAATTCTCAGTAGCAGCACGAAGTCTGGAATTGTGCCCGGTTAATGGCAATAGGCTCGCCCCCTATTACATGGGACTTATAACATAGCCGGCGAAACGTGGGTGTACTGCACACCTCTGCCTACCCCCTCTGGGGAATACAGGCGTGAGTCTATAAAAAAATAAATAAAAACAATCATATTTGGTGCAAATAACCCTGTTCTTCTTCTTATCGTATGGTTGATTAACAACCTGGTGTCAGAGTTTAAACCGCCCGTAGGCCTCTGACATGGCTTTACACACCATAGAAAAATCTCTCAGGTGTGCTGGTTTCATCACGATGTTTTCCTTCACCGTTTTAGCAACTGATAATTAATTTATAATACGCACATAACTTACGAAAAGTGAGAGGTGCGCGCCTTGGGTTCGAACTCGAGACTACTGACTTATCAGTCGACCGTCATACCACTAGGCTATCAGTGAGTCGACCGTCATACCACTAGGCTATCAGTGTACCAAATCAATAACCCTGTAAAAAGCTACTAAAACACTCACCTGGAAGTAAATACATCCTCGAGGATCGTTGGGGTCCTCCAGCATGACCTTGTCATCACACTCGCATTCCTCGCACTCCTCATCATATATGTTGGAGTCGATATCATCCATGTCTTTGGACAGACACTCCTCGGCCGTCGCGATGTCAAACAAGAAATTCTTGTTTTTCCTCCTAACATTCTTACGATTTGTTTTATCTAAGTTTTGTTCGATTAGCTGTTTTATCTGTGGACAATAATGATACATGTACAATATAAATATTTAATAAGAAATTTGAAAAAAAAAAAACAACTGATACGGATGGGATACGAACCCACGATCTTCGGCGTTCCGTACCGACGCTCTAACCGCTGAGCCACCGTATCCCATCAGAATCAGTCGAAATTTCAAATCTCTTTAAACGCCTAGGGCGTGTGGTAATATCTATCGGAATACATTACGTATCCGACTCAGTGCTCCAAACTTTGCAGTTTTAGAAGGCACCGATGCGATATTACCAATTGTCTTAATATTTTTGTGAAATTTTTATATGTTTTAGCACAGTTGTTTTTTCAAATTTCTTATTAAATATTTATATTTAATAAGCTAACATGTGCTAAAAAATATGTAAAAATTTCACAAAAATATTGATACATGTACAGTTGGCCAAAAAAGTGGTGTATCACCCTAAGGTTGAATGCCGCTTACAGGTTCATAGGTTATAAAGATTAGTTTTGCTTGCATATCGATGTGACACTTCTATTGCCATCTTTTTAAATAGTTTTTATACTTTTAAATTTAGGAACATTTAAATTTTCTTTGTAGAAATTAATGTCTTATCCACTTATAATAAAGGTTAAAATGTCCTGCACTTATAAGTGACTTATGACGTATGAATACTTTTCAAGGTTATGTCATTATTTTGCATCTGTTTCTGTGATATCTTTTTAGTAGGTAAGAACCTTGTTGTCATTTTCGATGACTAGGATACTAAATCAAAACTGATACACCACTTTCTTGGCCGACCGTACCTATAGTAAAATCGTATCAACGTGGCAATACAAGTCATTGACCCTGGAGAGTCGTGATAGCCTAGTGGTGGTGACCGTTGACTGGCAAGTCTTAGATCTCGGGTTCGGACCCAAGGCGACTTTTCGTAAGTTATGTGCGTTTTATAAATTAATTATCACTCTCCGTGCCTCGGATAGCACGTTAAGCGGTTGGCCCCGGTTGTCAATTGTAGATCTTTGACAGTCGTTACGGGTAGTCACAAGCCCGAAAGTCTGACAACCAGTCTTACCAAGGGGTATCGTGTAACCCAGTATCTGGGTTGTGGAGGTCTGATAGGCAGTCGCTCCATGTAAAACACTGGTATTCAGCTGCATCCGGTAAGACTGGAAGCCGACCCCAACATAGTTGGGAAAAGGCTAGGCAAATGATGAATGACAATACCTACTCTGATAAACTTTAAGTCTTACAGCATATAAACTAAATTTGCATAACAAGTAGTTACAAATATCCTAACGCCAATGTTTTAAAGATCAAATTTGAGTAAACATACTGAGTTAACTCATTCATACACATTGTTACAGACATATGGTTCAAAATCGTTTGTTTTTAGTGGTTTTTAGGGTGGGTCAAGGAAATCCTATCACCGACTGTACAGTTGGCCAAAAAAGTGGTGTATCACCCTAAGGTTGAATGCCGCTTACAGGTTCATAGGTTATAAAGATTAGTTTCGCTTGCATATCGATGTGACACTTCTATTGCCATCTTTTTAAATAGTTTTTATACTTTTAAATTTAGAATCATTTAAATTTTCTTTGTAGAAATTAATGTCTTATCCACTTATAATAAAGGTTAAAATGTCCTGCACTTATAAGTGACTTATGACGTATGAATACTTTTCAGTGATATCTGTTTAGTAGATATGAACCTTGTTGTCATTTTCGATGACTAGGATACTAAATCAAAACTGATACACCACTTTCTTGGCCGACCGTACGTATAGTAAAATCGTATCAACGTGGCAATACAAGTCATTGACCCTGGAGAGTCGTGATAGCCTAGTAGTGGTGACCGTTGACTGGCAAGTGGGTAAGTAATAGATTATATAACAACAAAATCTCTAATATTTACAACATATAACAACGGATGCTATATTTTTTTTTAATATAACGATTATTTAATATAATAAACGATTGATATAATTTTAAAATAACTAATTTTTATAAGCATAACATACATTTAATATAAAATTCGTTTGGCATACCACTCAAAAAGAGTAAATAACAAATAATATAACAACTAAATCTCTAATATTTTTAACATATACCTAACAACGGAAGCTATAATTTTATATAGTATAACGATCATTTAATATAAATTCGTTTAAAATACCGCTCAAAATATGTAAAACTTATTTGGTCTAACGAGATGAAAACGCCAAACATTTAACGAAAAACATATTGTAAATTAATGGTCACAGTTTTAACCTAACTCAAATGGCATCTAACTAAACCTTAAAATATGCATAGAAATGCATGGTCGAGGGTGGGCTAGGTCGACGGAGCCCCGCTTCGCGGGGCTCCTACTTCTGGGTGGTTTATAAAAAAATAACCACGAAGGGGATGGCGGGGTCTATTCGCTCGCTTCGCTCGCTCACACGACCCCGTCATCCCCTTCTAACCTAACCTGTCCAAGTCGGGGTACTCTGAGTCGGGGTGTTAACCATATTATGATGTTTTTATATATATTAAAAGTTAGACCAAAAGATTTTCGATTAAATAATCAATATACATACTAAACGTTAGACCTAATGATTTTCGATTAAATAATCAATATACGTATTAAACATTAGACCAAATGATTTTCGATAAAATAAATAATATACATATTAAAGTTTAGACCTAATGATTTTAGATTAAGTAAATGTTATATCAAACAACGTTATATAAATAAATTTTAGAACAAATAAATGTTAGATGTTAAAAACATTATATCAATAGTTGGTATATCTCACATTGATTATATCTTATGAACGATAATAAAATGAAATTAGATCAAATGAATTTATATGATATGAGACGCACCCGGCAAGTCATAGATCTTGGGTTCGGACCTAAAGCGACTTTTCGTAAGTTATGTGCGTTTTATAAATTAATTATCACTCTCCGTGCCTCGGATAGCACGTTAAGCTGTTGGCCCCGGCTGTCAATTGTAGATCTTTGACAGTCGTTACGGGTAGTCAGAAGCTCGAAAGTGTGACAACCAGTCTTACCAAGGGGTATCGTGTAACCCAGTATCTGGGCTGTGGAGGTCTGATAGGCAGTCGCTCCATGTAAAACACTGGTATTCAGCTGCATCCGGTAACACTGGAAGCCGACCCCAACATAGTTGGGAAAAGGCTAGGCAGATGGTGATGATGACAAGTCATTGACCCCACTTATACCGTCAAAATGACACGCCAGGAGTGCACAACATTCGGGTCGTGTTTTATAAGGTTCTATCGTAAAAATTTAAATTCAAAATTTAAATTCTTTATCACAAATACAGGGAATTTAAAAACAATATATTATTTTAAGATGTATGTTTTACTCAGTCGAGCGAACAAATATTTCTAAGAACTTTTTTTTTTTAGTTTAATTAAATCATTAGAACTGAACCAATATATAAAAATAGAGGAAGTGGTTCTTAATTTAGCATGCATTTTTATGGTAAGCATGACCTGAATCGACATCCAGGATTTGCTCCAGATAAAGGAACTCTTCAACGGTCAACAGCACAGATACAATTTTTTGTAAATACGTTTAGTTTTGATATCCCAACATAAAAGCTTGATTAAAACCGTTGTTTAGTACCTTGCGCGCGTGCTTGCAGCGGCCGGGCGCGCAGCCCCAGGCGCGGCGGGGCTGGCGGCGGGGCTGGCGCGGCGGGGCTAGCAGCACCATGCCGGGGCGCGGCGCGGCGGCCGCCAGCCCCACACTGGCGCACTGTCCGGCCGTGACGCTGGCGCTGGGCACGCGGTTGCGGTAGATGCTGCGCACGCGGCTGCGCGCGAACGAGCCGTCGTCCAGCGGACCTGGACACCATACGTCATGATAACGTGGAATGTAAGATACAGCAGCGGTACTGCCTAAAGAGTAGCGCAAAAAGCAAATGGATGGGCAGATGACATGGGCGCCTCACTCGAAGGACTGCTAAGATGATGATGAACTTCAAAAATCAAGCTCCTGAGATCTTCTTCTTATCGTGTGGTTGATGAACAACCTTGTATCAGAGTTTAAACCGCCCGTAGGCCTCTGACATGTCTTTACAAACCATTAAAAAATATCTCAGGTGTGCTGGTTTCATCACGATGTTTTCCCTCACCGTTTTAGCAATTGATCATTAATTTATAATACGCACATAACTTATGAAAAGTCGGGACGCGCCTTGGGATCGAACTCGAGACCTCTGACTTATCAGTCGACGGTCATACCAATAGGCTATCAGTGCTCCTGAGATGAGATGGTGATATAATGGTAGATTTGTGATGAACTTACCGATAATGACGCTATCTCCTTCAAACAGCTGTCCTTTAGCCAGCAGGCCTCCCACGACGGGCCCCGAACTGTCTCCAACGTGGAATATCTCGTCTATCTGAAACTCGCAGGTCTCCTGCAACAATAGCGAACATCATTAAATACTATACAAACTATAATTATTTAATAAGAAAATTTGAAAAAACCTGAAAAAACAACTGATACGGATGGGATTCGAACCCACGATCTTCGACGTACCGTTTCGACGCTCCAACCGCTGAGCCACCGTATCGAAGATCGTGGGTATTTCGATAGATGTCGCCACACGCCCTAGGCGTGTAAAAGAGATTTGAAATTTCGACTGATGCTGGTGGGATACGGTGGCTCAGCGGTTAGAGCGTCGACACGGTACGTCGAAGATCGTGGGTTCGAATCCCATCCGTATCAGTTGTTTTTTCAATTTTTCTTATTAAATATTTATATTTAATAAGTTATCATAAGTATAAATATATCATGTAAAAAAATTCACAAAAATACTATAAATCTTATTATGGGCTACGGACCTACTTCTACAACTGGCAAGTCAGAGGTCTCGGGTTCGAACCCAGGGCTCTTCTTAAGTTATTTGCGTAAAGTAAAAACTGTACATGGAATATTTTTGGAAAAAAGTGAGTGCTATATGTTCGGGGAACGATACTGAAGCGGAATATATAATTTTTAGAAAATTTGTCTATCAGTTTGTCTGTCAGGGATTGGCGCGAAAAATACTGAACAGATTTAGTTGAAATTCGGCAAAAATATTTGTTTAATACCAATTCAGGTTTTAGGGTACAAATTATTCCAAAAATTATGGGGGATGAGCAGTGTGGGGGTATTGTAATAAGTAGGGTTACCGAAATCCACGCGGATATAGTCGCGGGAGGAAGCTAGTTGTTCAATAAATGATTGTATTGTATTATAGTACTAGCTGCCCCGCGCGACTTCGTACGCGTGATTATCCTACTTCAAGGCCTATTCTACCCCTACCCTACTCTACCCACTACCCTACTCTACCCACTACCCTACTCTACCCACTACCCTATTCTACCCCTAACCTACTCTGCCCCTACCCTACTCTACCCCTACCCTATTTTACCCACTAACCCTACCTTTAACCTACCCTATACGACCCCTACCGTACCCTACCCGAACCCTACACTACCCCTACCCTACTATTCCGCTACCCTACCCTACTATACCGCTACCCTACTCTACCCCTACCCTACCCTACTCTACCCCTTTTTCACACCTTTAAACCTTCCCTAGATCTCCACAAATAATTCAAGACCAAAATCAGCCAAATCGGTCAAGCCGTTTTCATGCTATGTCGTGACAACGGAAAACGGGTTTCATTTTTATATATATAGATGGAGGAACAGGGTGAGGCGTTCCTCCATTTAAAAGGGAGGATCCTCTGACCAGGCCGGTGTTTTGCCTGGCGGGCACTTGCCCAACATTTGATGTTAGGTAGTATATTTGTTCAGTTGTTGTGCGAACTTTGATTGCGCGATGCAGGACTTTGTCATCGTGTCGTACTAGATGGCGCTAGTTGTCTCTTGAATGTCTGCGTAATGTTCGTCGCAGCGTATAGATGGCGGTGGTCGCCACTATAGTATAGAAGACCAACTCACGTCGTCAGGCCGGTGCGCGGCCGGGCGGGGCGGGTGCAGCGCCAGCAGGTATGCGTGCAGCGCGCTGAGCCCCAGGCCGCGGACGCTGCTCACCGGGAACACCGGGATCACCTCCGCCTCCACGCTGCCACGAAAAAATAATACATTTTTTTTACGAATATTACTATTAACACCAATATTCTGTGAGGGTGGTACTAGCCCGGTCAAGCCAGCCAGGAAGTAGAGGTCTAAAACTAACTTGGTTAGTCGAAAATTATCTGCCACGGTTGCAATGGGAGAAAGTATTGGGTATATAGATTACAATAGTGAAGAATTTTCGTACCCCGGAACAGTAAAAAAAAGTTGGAGCATGGAGCAGAATTAGACCTACGCAATAAAACGCAGGTAAAAGAAAAAAAATTATGACGTTAGATAAAAAAATTACTTCACTATTGTAATATAAATAACCAATATTATCTCCCATTGCAGCCGTGGCAGAAATTTAGAAGCACCTTATATAAGAAAGTATAGAACAACCCTACAGAAGTATACACCGCACGGGTATTAAGGCCCAGGTAACATAAACAGATCAGTTATAAGGCCCAGGTAACATAACAGATTTGTTATAAGGCCTAGGTAACATAAATAGGTTTGTTGTAAGACCCAGGTAACATAATTAGGTTAGTTATAAGGCCTATTAAACACGCACCACAGTTATAAAGCCCAAGTAACATAACTACCACAGTTGTAAGACCCAGGTAACATAAAAAAAGTTTGTTATAAGGCCCAGGTAACATAAATAGGTTTGTTGTAAGACCCAGTTAACATAATTAGGTTAGTTATAAGGCCTATTAAACACGCACCACAGTTATAAAGCCCAGGTAACATAACCACCACAGTTGTAAGTCCCATGTAACTTAATAAGGTCAGTTATAAGGGCCAGGTAACATAAAAAGGTCTGTTATAAGGGCCAGGTAACATAAACAGGTTTGTTATAAGGGCCAGGTAACATAAACAGGTTTGTTATAAGGCCCAGGTAACATAACAGCTATTATTAAGTCCTAGGTAACAAAATGAAGGTAAACTTACTCATATAATTACTTAATAAGAAAATTTGAAAAAACAACGAGATACGGATGGGATTGTTGTTGATGGGACAGTTGTTTTTTCAAATTTTCTTAATAAGTAATTATATTTAATAAGCCATCATGTGCTATACATGTAAAAAATTCACATTATATGGGTTAGGTAACATAAAAAGGACTGTTATTAAGGCCCAGGTAACATAATGACGGTACACTTACTCATTTTTCTCTTTGGAGTCATCGAGGGCGTCAATAATCAGTTTTTGTGTCGCGACACAGCTTCTCGCGAGATTTTCGTCCGTAATAAGTAATGGTTTCTGAAATAAACATATTTTGATATTATTTAATAAGAAACTCGCAAAAACAACTGACTCGGGCGGGATATGAACCCACGACCCTGGCGTGCCGTGCCATCGCTTTACCCACTAAGCTACCGAGTCCAGCTTCAGTTGAAATTACGAATCTCTTTCTTAACGCCTTGAAGGCGTGTGGTGACATCTACCGGAGTACTGCCGCACTACCGGTCCCATGTTCTAAACTTTGCAGCTTATAAAGCATAGAAACGATATCACTAATTTTTTAATATATATTTTGCGAGTTTCTTATTAAATAAAAACATTTAATAAAAATATTTAATAAGAAATTTGAAAAAACGACTGATACGGATGGGATTCGAACCCACGATCTTCGGCTTACCGTGCCGACGCTCTAACCGCTGAGCCACCGTATCCCATCAGAATCAGTCGAAATTTCAAATCTCTTTATACGCCTAGGGCGTGTAAAGAGTATATTTGTGTATATTTAATAAGCTAACATGTGCTAAAACATGTAAAAATTTCACAAAAAAAAACATTTAATAAGCAAAACATGTGCATAAACATTTTAAAAATATAAACATTTATGTTTTATATCATTGATTTTTATTATTTCTTTATCATGTGGTTGATGAACAACCTGGTGTCAGAGTTTAAACCACCCGTAGACCTCTGACATGGCTTTACACACCATTGAAAAATCTCTCAGGTGTGCTGGTTTCATCACGATGTTTTCCCTCACCGTTTTAGCAACTGATAATTAATTTATAACACGCATATAACTTACGAAAAGTCAGGACGCGCTTTGGGATCGAACTCGAGGCCTCTGCCTTGTCAGTTGACGGTCATACCACTAGGCTATCAGTGTCTTTCTGAAGTTATGGCCAATATTCCAATAGGCCATCATAACAGCCTATGTAGGCCTTATTAGCCTATACCTACCTTATTAGCCGGCGCCAGTAGTTCGCTCAACCTCGCAGTCAACGATCTGACCGCGGTCGCTGCTAACTCACACTTGCTAATGACCGCAAAGAATGGCAGATCTAATGCGGTGAGGAGTCCTATGTGCTCTTCTGTAATGGAGGTGATACCGGCCGTTGCTGAGATCTGCGAAATACAGAAATTCTAGGTTAGATTTCAAGTTAGTGAATTTTATAATGATATCATCTGCCTAGCCTTTTCCCAACTATGTTGGGGTCGGCTTCCAGTGTTACCGGATGCAGCTGAATACCAGTGTTTTACATGGAGCGACTGCCTATCAGACCTCCACAACCCAGGTACTGGGTTACACGATACCCCTTGGTAAGACTGGTTGTCAGACTTTCGGGCTTCTGACTACCCGTAACGACTGTCAAAGATCTACAATTGACAGCCGGGGCCAACAGCTTAACGTGCTATCCGAGGCACATTTTTATTGATTAATTAATAATTTTGTACAACTTACCACCAGCATGGCGTAATGCGGGGAATACCCGGTGAGGCCGTGCAGCGTGGTGCGTTGATACTTGCTATGACCAGCTAGATCTAAGAAAGACACCAACTTAGCACTCCTCTCCCCAATCCTTTCCGCTGTCATCAGCTCTGAACAGCCGTAATTTACTACGTTACCCTGGAAATAATAAGAATTATTTATTTTATCACTACTAAAGGGGAGAAGGAAACGGGAGGAGATGAGGGGAGAATGTAATTGTAGGTTTTACTTACCTTTATAAGGGTGGGGGACGAGGGTAATGAGGGAGAGGAGGGAATGAGAGAAAGGAAGTAAAGGGGAGAGGAGGAAATGGGTAAAAGGAGGCAAGGGGAGAAGAGGGAATAGAGTCTTCTAAATTTTCTCTTCTTTCCTGCCTTTTTCTTTTTGGAAGGAAGGGTGCGGAAAGGAGGCAAGGGGGAGAGATGTGAATCGAGAAAAAGATTTTTTTTGAAGAATGGAGAAAATGATATTAGACTTAAATAATTGAAGGAAAATTACTGACATTCTAATATGAAAATAAATAAAACTATTAGGAATCGGAGCGCAGCTGTATCGACACATCAAGTACAGAGAAACAAAGGAAAGAAAATACCGATAGGTAAGAGATAAGATAAGTATGGGTGCGTTCCACCTCAACAATAATGTATTAATAAGCTATCATGTGCTGTAACATGTAAAAAAAATCACAAAAAAATAATTTTCTTCTTCTTATCGTGTGGTTGATGAACAACCTGGTGTCAGAGTTTACACCGCCCGTAGGCCTCTGACATGGCTTTACACACCATTGAAAAATCTCCCAGGTGTGCTGGTTTCATCACGATGTTTTCCTTCACCGTTTTAGCAACTGATAATTAATTTATAATACGCACATAACTTACGAAAAGTCAGAGGGCGCGCCTTGGGATCGAACTCGAGACCTCTGACTTGTCAGTCGACGGTCATACCACTAGGCTATCAGTGCTGAAAAAAATAATGTATTACCTGGACATCAAACCCCAATATCTCGTGGCTCAAAGACGATGTTCTACCGCTCTTCACCTCGTGCAGATGTCGAAACATATTCAGACGCGCACTGCCACGACCGTTGTCCAATTCTCCTGCACAACATATCAAAAATCAGATCAATCTAATTTTTTCATAAGTTTTTTCCTTAAGCCTTTTTCCCCCCGGCCACAAAAAAAGGCTTTTTAGGTCTCACTAGAAGTCGGGTTAATCAGTCTGAGCTCTCTATAGCTAAGATGAGATAAGATATATATATTTTAACTAAGATGAAAATAAAGAAGAAAAGAAAAAAAAACAGTTTTTTCCCCCTTCTGGGAACTTCGTGTCAACTAAGTGTATTTTTTAAATATTTTTTCTTAAGACCTGAGCCACGGTCTAGGAACATTAAAGTAGATATTATACTAATAGTGTGGTATTAGAGGCTTATTTTACTTACCTTGCGTTAAAACTCCTATAAGAGTACTCTTGCCAGCTTCGTTAGCTCCCATCACTGCTACCCTTAGCTCTACACTTTGTTTCGGATCTGGTAACTGCAACAATAATAATAAGGTAGGTATTTGTAGATTATTCATGAAACTAGAAGGGTATACCTAACTATGTCTATCAATGAAGTTACTAGGGTATACCCAACTATGTATGAAACTAGTAGGGTATACTCAACTGTCTATGAAACTAGAAGGGTATACCCAACTGTGCTATGTATGAAACTACTAAGATATACCCAACTATTTATGAAACTAGAAGGGTATACTCAACTGTTTAAAAATAGTAGGGTACACCCAACTGTTTATGAAATAGTAGGGTATACCCAACTGTTTATGGAACTTCTAAGGTATACCACCCAGGGGCGTGCACTTCATATAGGCAAAAAGGCACTGCCTACCCTGATAAAATTCTAATTAATATTATTATAATATATTCTATTTAATGTATCTAATTGTTAAAATCGCAATATAATTACACAGAATTACACGATTATAACGCTCAATAATATCAATTCGTAACCCTAACGCCATCTGTTGGCACATTACGCACGTAAACACCGAATCCCGCGCTGGTCGCCTTCAAAGAAACGTTGCTACTTGCAAGTCCGGCACAACTTCTTTTGCCTATCGTCTCGTAGACCAAATCCTATAACGCGCATGCGCGCAGTAAGTCACGTGGGTCTTTCTATGACTGACTCTGACATGTGATTGGTTCAATTACTTTCAAGTTCGTGCGCGGAGAACCAATCACATCGCTTCTGTGAAACCAGCTGTTTACAATGCGAACTGTCAAAAGTTTTCAATTGAAGTTTTATTTAGTATAATTTTCATTGATTTTAATTACTTGTTTAGTCTGTTAATTTACCTTTATATATGGATAATACTAAATTATATCAAAATACTGAGAGGAGTGCTGGCTGTTTGTTTGCAGAGGTTAAAATCTACAGTGTTTCTGTGTTTGTCGTTTGTTAAATTGCGTTAAAATCCAAATTATAGAAAAATTAATATTGGTAAGTCAATTCGATCAACATAGTTGACTTAGATAAAGTATTTATAAACAACATACAGTTTACAGAACGAAGATAAGTAGTGGAGTTTTATTGTTGTATTATTTTTTGGCCGGTGAATGCCGCGCGCGAGTCGCGCCGCACGCAGTAGGTACCTATTTGTTGTATCATTGTTATATGTTTATGCAATCAATATCCTTATTTTTTTATGAAGACTATAACTATCTGCTCAGGTATGTCTTTATTAATGAAATACACTTTACAGTACAAAGAAAGATATTCTATTTTTGTTCTTATGATTATTTTCTTGCCGGTCGATGATGCGTTGATGTTTGTGTGTGTTTTGGCCTGGAAATATGCGCGCACGTACTTACACAACTATATTTAAAGGGTACAACGCCGACGCGACGTAGAGGTAGTAGGTATTATAACATAAAAAGTGGTATTTGTCCCAATGAAAGTAAGTTTTGTATCATGTACCTATGCCTGCCTACCCTGTTGAAAATGTCTGTGCACGCCCCTGATACCACCCAACTATTTATGAAATGGTAGGGTATACTCAACTGTCTATGAAACTAGTAGGGTATACTCAACTGTCTATGAAACTAGTAGGGTATACCCAACTGTTTATGAAATGGTAGGGTATACTCAACTGTTTATGAAATAGTAGGTTATACCTTACTGTTTACGAAACTTCTAAGGTATACCCAACTATGTATAAAACTAGTAGGGTATACTCAACTGTCTATGAAACTAGTAGAGTATACTCAACTGTCTATGAAACCACTAGGGTATACCCAACCGTGTGTATTGCTTGTGTATATTGTAGTACCTTGCGCACGTAGACCTCGGCCACGGCGCGCTTGGGCGCCACGCGGCGCGCCGTGACGTGCGTGAGCGACGCGCCCAGCGCCAGCGCCATGCGGCGCAGCGACGCCAGCGAGCCGCGCAGCGCCCGCGCGCGCAGCCCCACCAGCGCGCCGCAGTCGCGCACGCCCAGCACGTACACCGCCGCGCCGCCGCCCGACCGCAGCCGCCACTTCAGCTGCGGGGGGGGGGGGGATATACCAACTAGGCTCCACGACCGAAATCGTTACATTTTAACTTATAACATAGTTAACTGCAGTGTTCAATTATGCAAAAAATACTAGAAAACATAACTAAAAAAATGACATTTTAAAATTTCAATGGTGAGACCTGCTCACACTCCGCATAAGGCAATGTTGTTGACGTTATCACTCTATATTTTGTTATAATCTAAGGTACAGCCTCTCGTATAGAAAACGCTATCACGCTAGCTCACTATTAAACTGTACCAGGTTTGAACTCAAACCTAAGTGCTTGCAAAGCAAGTCCAAAACCAATGCGTCACCACGACGATAACAAAAAATTCGTGACTAAAAAAATCTTATTAAAAAAAGTTCTAATTACCTGCGTGACTAGATGCTGGAACCTCCTCTCACATAACGATACCAGTTGTAGTTTGTACTCCACGTTTCCGAACCTGGGCTCCGGCGGTAAGCTGCCATACACTTCATCACCCGAATCTTCCGGCTCCGATGTTCTATAAAATAAAAACATTTATATTAATATGTCGTGTGGTTTCCGGCCTAAGAATAGAACCACATCTACTCGTCCCGCGGGTGCCGAAAGCGACAAAGGGAAAGATCTGGAAGATGGGCAGCAGCATCCTTCTGTGTAACAGCAATCATTTGCTACTGCGATCGCTAACTTGCTTGATTATGGGCAAATACCTCTAATGAGAGCACAATTTAATGTAAGTAAAAGTTTTTGTTACGTAAAACGGTTTTATCAAAACTAAAGCTGTGTACCAAATATCAGATCAATCTGTCAACAGGAAGGGGGTGAAATATCATCATCATCTGCCTAGCCTTTTCCCAACTATGTTGGGGTCGGCTTCCAGTCTTACCGGATGCAGCTGAATACCAGTGTTTTACATGGAGCGACTGCCTATCAGACCTCCACAACCCAGATACTGGGTTACACGATACCCCTTGGTAAGACTACTTGTCAGACTTTCGGGCTTCTGACTACCCGTAACGACTGTCAAAGATCTACAATTGACAGCCGGGGCCAACAGCTTAACGTGCTATCCGAGGCACGGAGAGTGATAATTAATTTAAAAGACGCACGTAACTTAGGAAAAGTCAGAGGTGCGCGCCTTGGGTTCGAACGAGACCTCTGACTTGCCAGTCAACGGTCACCACTAGGCTATCACAAGGGGGTGAAATATCGATTACTAAAGAACCAAATAATAAACAGGTCAAGCTAAAAAAACCGTTTAAAAATCACTTACGAATCATCGATATATTCTTCCGTATCATCAGAGCTGTACCACAGATCATTTTCCAAATCATTCGTATCAAAATCCCCAGCCAAATACATATCGTCCTTCAATATTACTTTCTCTAGTTTATCGATAACATTGTACACGTCATTGTCTTTGAAACTATCGACAATGTCATTCCGTTTGTTTTTAAAATCATTTTTTAAATCATTGACATTCTTGCCGACGTTTTCGTCGCATATTTTTTGGACTGTCAGCTGGTTGTTCCATGGTTCGTTGTCATGTGTCCCGGTGTCTGGCAACCACGCGGGGTTTGGCAGATCTTTGGCGGGAGATATTTTGTTCTTTTTCCTCCTAGTTTTGCGTCCTGTGTTCCGTCTTTTAGATTTCTTGTCCAAATCTGAAAATAACATTAAAAACTTAGACACAAAATTGAAAATCAAAATATTTTTAGCAGACTTCAAACAGAAGGAGGTTCTATGTACGGCTGTATTTTTTTTTTGTATGTTCATCGATTTCTCAGTCAACTGTGAGCCGATTTTGAAAATTCTTTTTTCGTTTGAATGAACATATTTCCAAGTTCCATAGAAATATTTCATGATCTGATCATGGACTTACGAGATGTGGAACGGAACTCCTCGTAGGATAATACCAGAATTGTCGTTACCAGTAATATTGCTTTGTCTATACGTGCAGTCGATGACTGGCGAGTAAAGAGGAAGAGGGAGATACGTGGTCACCCCTCCCCCTTCTATAATTATCCAAGATTAAAAATATCGTGTGAGGTATAGTTTGAAAAGGCTTTTCATAAGGATTTCAAATATTAGCCCCACAAAAGTTCTTAATGAGAAGGTTAAAGAGGCTAGAACTTGATTTGGAACCGACTCCAAAACGTTTTAAAGTTATTTCAAGCTTTTTAGTTCCTTTTGAAGTCGGTTTTATTTTTTATTATTTTTTTTTTACTTTTAAATCAAATTCAAGTTGGGGTGTTTCGGCTTTTGGGACACAAAATTCTAACGTAGTATACATCACCCTTTTAGACACATGTTTCTACATCAACTTACCATCGTCCTTCTTATTAATTTCTATAAAATTTTCTATGTAACTGACATCTTTAACTAGGAGATCAGTACTGAGATCTGGTTCACATAGAAACGAAGACTCTTCTGGCAACGTCTCGTTCTTGACGTTTGATTTACGCCCTCTTCTACGACCTGTAGACAAAACTTATTGTAAATTTTTTTTAATTCAAAGTCGAAGCGCAGCGAAGCTGAACGCAGTTTCAGTGTCATATGAATTTTAACTTTATTTTCATAAATATAATACTTATTATCGCATGAGAAATTCGAACGAGTCGCGCGGATGCCAGCGGCGCCGCGGGAATTCCGGCGAATTCCAGAGTTTGAGTTTCTCTTGCGATAATAAGTATTATATATTAATATACTACTAATATACTAGTATTATATATTATATATTAATATAGTGTCATATGAATTTTAACTTTATTTTCATTAGAAAATAAAGTTAAAATTCATATGACACTGAAACTGCGTTCCGCTTCGCTGCGCTTCGACGCGCTTTTGGTGTGAGTTGCGCCTTAGCCTTTCCCAAAGTGGGCTAAAAGTGATACAATAAAATCGCCTAAATTAGATTATTAACTTAGATACCGAGAATCGTGTGTATGAGAATCATTCATGTACACCGGTTACTCACAAAGTGGGAGAAAATCCCTTGTGGGCGCTACATGCCTAAAGGGGGGAGGGTAAGAGCGGTGGACTGAAACAGGCTTGGTAGGTAGGTATGCCTACCATGTCCTAAAAGATCTGTCCACGGCCCTGCTAGACACCGCCCTAGTTACAGCACTTGGTGTTGCAAGACCATAAGTCTGGATTTTATTAATAGTTGTACTTAATAAATAATGTCCTCCTGACCGAATTGAGAGAGAGAGAGAGAGAGAGAAATGAGATTAGCCATCGACACAGGAGATATTATAGTGCACAAGTGTGTGCGCAAACACAGGTGTACTGTTATACTCTCTATTCCCTCACTCTCATAGTCCGATGGGACGGCAATCCGACACACAAGGAGAGAGATCAGGCGCAGGGCCAACGGCTTTACGTGTTTTCCGAGGCACGGAGTAAGTGATAGTTAATTTATAAAACGCACATAACTTACAAAAAGTCAGAGGTCGCCTTGGGTTCGAACGCGAACCTGAGAGCTCTGACTTGCCAGTGAACGGTCAACACCACTAGGCTATCACGATTAATAGTAATATAGATTATAGATTAGTAGTGCTACTCACCTTTCGTCACTTCCGGTTTCTTCTTAACAGTATCCTGTTCCGGTTTGTGTCTCTTTTTATTTTTCTGTTTGTTTTGGTTACCCTCGGACGGGTCGAAAAGACTGAAAAAAGTGTCCATGACTCTGCAACAAAATATATACACGTGACAATATGCGAAAAAAGATAAATGGTTGAAGAATTACTTTATTTTAAGGTTGGTTTTATAGTACACTAGCTGCCCGGGGCGAATTCGTACGCGTGAGTATCCTGCCTCTACGTCTATTCTACCTTACCCCCTACTCTACTGTACCTCTACCCTACTCTACCCCACTCTACCGGTACCCGACTCTACCTTTACACTACCCTACCCTACCCTACTCTACCTCTACCCTACCATTCTTCTTCTTATCGTGTGGTTGATGAACAACCTGGTTTTAGTTTAAACTGCCTGTAGGCGTTTGACATGGCTTTACACATCATTGAAAAATCTCTCAGGTGGCTGGTTTCATCACGATGTTTTCCCTCACCGTTTTAGCAACTGATAATTAATTTATAATACGCACATAACTTACGAAAAGTCAGAGGTGCGTGCCTTGGGTTCGAACTCTCGCTCTGAATTGTCAGTCGACGATCATACCACTAGGCTATCAGTGCAACTCTTTATGAGTGAGTGAGTGAGTGTATGTCCGACTCGCACGGTCTAAAATCCACACGGTATTCCTCCACGAACCTCTAGGTGGAAATACGTCTTTCGCTTGCGCATTCACCAAGCGGAGAAGATCCTGTAAAATGTCGAAAGAATTCAGACAAATCCCGAATTACCGAAATTCCAACAAAAATTTCTGTCACGCAGGTGCGCGGTAGAAATTTCCTCGAATCCTCCTTCAGACTATGAGACCTAAAACTCGATCAGCGGAACGTGTACAAGCTCAGCCCGGGCTAGCAGCAAGGTCGGGAAGGGCGTAAGTCACATAAACTAAATAAATTTGTAATATATTATTCATGAACCAAAATATATCTGCAATACGTTTTGAGAAGTTCGTAGTGTACATTCACGGGCAGTCGCCGCCGTGCCAAAATAATAGAGTTATCTTTAGCGCTACTATGTAAACGATATTAGACAACACGTGTAAGAAGGCCCACTTTGTAATGTTTTTATCGTAATGGTTGATAATAAGGCCCGACCTTAGAGTATAAGAAAGAGTAGAGCTGCAGTGACGGGATAAATGATACGACTGTTAGACGTTACGTGTAATTAAGCTTCAACTTACACATGGGTACATACTTATTTAGGGAAGAGGTGTGACACACACTACAGAGCAACCCTACGGAAGTATAAACCATGAGCACGGGTATCAGCCATGCGGCGACACGAGCTCCGTCCGCAATCATACCTCGATTGACTGCGGTACAACTAGGCTCCACGAGCGAAAAAGTTATATTTTAACTTAAAACATGGTTAACTGATGTGTAAAAGCAAAAATGACTAGAAAACATAATTTAAAAAATGATGTTTTAACATTTTAATGGTGAAACATGAATGCGTCTTGCCTTTTTTATAATTCATCATCATCATCAGCCTGTATTAGTCCACTGCTGAACATAGGCCTCTCCCAATACGCGCCACTATCGCGCACTCATTGGAGGTGTTTGCCCATATTCGCCACGCTCGGTAAGCGGGTTGGCGATCGCAGTAGCAGATGATTACTGTTACACAGAAGGATGCTGCTGCCCATCCTCCGGATCTTTCCCTTTGTCGCTTCTTACGACACCCGCGGAAAGAGTAGGAGTGGTTCTATTCTTAGGCCGGAAACCACACGGTACATTTTTTTATGATTCATCATCATTTCAGCCATAAGACGTCCACTGCTGAACATACCCAAGTAGCACAGAAACGCTGTATATCAGCTGAATCACTGTCCACAATCGAATCTTCAGCTGTACAAGCCAGCTGAATAATAGCGTTAGAGGCGCCTTCTCAGCTGATATAACTCTGATTTGGGCACAAATTAAACAGCTATGAGCTGAATAATGAAACTGATTGCATTATATCAGCATTATTTGAGCATTATTATGGGTAACAGTCACCCCAAGAGCTGAACATTGACTGATTATTAAAGTACGTGTTACCTATTATACAGCACAATAGCCGATTAATAGATTCTCTGTTACCTATTTTTCAGCACAAGGTACACACCAGGATCTTTTGTACGCTTCTATGGAGCTGAGAATTCACAAGTGGCAAACTGGAAATAATTTTTACTCCTAATAATTCTCCTTAATATTTTGATACTTGTGTTGTTTGCGCGTTTTGTGACAGTGTTTGTGGTGACATAAATAAAAATTGTTTTCGTTGAGTAAAACCTTGATTTTTCCTTTATGTGCGTAAAATTAGGATGGGAAAGAAACTTTATTGTCAAATACTATATGGATATACATGAAAATTTTCACGCGCTTTCAAAATACCATGGTTTTCTTGAAAACTATAGTTAAAAATAGGTTGATGATACATATTAAAAAAAGAAATCTTTTTATTTTGCACTTGTAATTTGACAATAATTATTTTACTTATAAAATCATTACGTTTTCTATTTAAATCCAGTTGTTATTTTCGTTGACTTAACAAAGATAAAATTGTTAATAAATTATATTACATAGGTTAGAACCTACAAAATGGCAGACAAGCAATGTGCACTGTATTAATGACCAATAAATGCTAAGGGCTGTTTAAGTGTCCACTCGTGGTACATAAATCAGTAACGAGCTGACACGAGTAGTTCTTGTGTGATACAAGTCAGCAACAGATTCAAGTAAAGCTTAATTGTGGGTAACATATACGCAAATATTGTAATGTGAACCAATAAACTCTCTGTAGGAATTTTAGGGATCCATGGTTTTTTTTATACAAAATTCTATCTATATATATTATATAAATTATATCCCGAGAATCACTCATCCGATTTTCGTAATATTTTTAGGGTTCCGAACAACCGATGATGCAAAAAAAAAATAGTTTTTTGTGACTAGACGTGTAACGTAACGTGTAACGTAAACAAATGAATTTTGAATATGGAGGTCATTTTAAGGGGAGAAAATCAGAAAATTGAAAAAAAGTGTAACAAACTGTACCGTGGGAATAAAAGTAGTAGATATAGATAATACGTTATAAAAGTATTAAATAAAATGACTTGTTGTGAAGGACTCAACTTAATTATTTTTTTTAATTTTGATATAAACAGTTTTAAAGTTGTTTAGGAAATTCACTAAAATTGATCATTCTCCTTAACGCTGTAAATGCTAGGCTTAAAACTTTGGATAAAATACAAAAGTAGATCTTTGTTTAAAGATTAGACTAAACCCTATAAAAAGTCTATGAACTTAAAATAACATGGTAAATCTTTCAATAATGTGCGAACAAACTTACATTTGCAGATAGAATCATGTTTTTTAACTACAATGTTAAGTTTGTTTTTTAGGATAAACTATTAAAACATAGTGTAAGTATAACATATTCATCGTACGGAACCCTGTCCACGCGACTTCAACTCGCATTTGATCGGTTTTTATGAAATAGATTTAGCGTGTCATATTAAGATCTTGTTTAACTGCATTAGCAGATTAATTGCCCAAGCTAGTACAAGTATTCGGCTGTAACCGGGATAATGGGTTACAAGTGATCTAATTTATAGTAGTTTGCTGTAATTTAGCATTATATAAAGTCACCCATTGTGATCGTGTGGGCTAGATAAGTGCTATTATAAGTTTACATGTACCAAGCTGATTAACAGTATTATAGTTCAACTGTGTGCAGCAAGACGCATTATATCATTGTTATTTGAAGTCACAAAATAATGATTGCATTATAGTTAATCACATGTTCTTTCTTAAAACGCGAATGTTTTAAGGGTACACTTGTGGGCTTCAATTCAGGATATAGCTTAGTTAAAGTCCACAAAAATGCTTAATTACAGCTTACAAAACTATTGATTGCTCAAAGCTGTATAATACTGAACTGTTTACCTATATTAACGCTTGCAGCATTACAATGTTGCCTCTGTGATGCTCATTATAGTTATTATACAGACGAAAGCGTAACTTTCAGCTGTTGCAGTTCGGGTGTACTCTAATAAGTCCTTATAAATGCTTAAGTTACCGATGTGGACCTTTTGTGACATCTTACAATGCAGTTTTGTGCTTGTTGGGATAGGCCTCCCCCAATGACTTCCAGATTGGGCGGTTGGAAGCAACCTGCATCCAGCAGCTTCCTGCTACCTGTATTAGGCTATGATTACGGCTCTTAAATTCTCTCTATTTCGAAACTAGGACTTAAACTTCTGAACGTTTCTGTTGTATTCTAATCTTCAATGTTAGCATTTAAACAGGTCATTGACTCTCATTATTTTATCATACGACCTCGATATCTGTTTATCTACGCGAAAACTTTTACTAATTAACTTTACCTGGAGTTAGGCATGTGGCCATAAACATATCTAGACGAAAATGTGACATCTCATAAGTGAAACTCGTACAACAACGAAACCCATTATCCGAAACCGGAAAGCCGAAAAAATACTCCGTCTTCACTACATAGTATAAAACAAAGTCGATTCCCGCGTCTGTCTGTCCCTATGTATGCTTAGATCTTTAAAACTACGCAACGGATTTTGATGCGGTTTTTTTTATAGATAGAGTGATTGAAGAGGAAAGTTTATATGTATAATACATGCATATTAGCGTAACCGTGCGAAGCCGGGGCGGGTCGCTGGTTAGTCATAAATGACGGAGTGAAATTAATTTCGCATATTCCACACTTCCACTAGATCTTGGCCGGCCACTTTTGATCAGCCACCGCGGGACGAGTAGGGGTGGTTCTATTCTTAGACCGGAAACCACAAGGCATACGATACACGGTTGCTCAATCAGGAAATATTTAAACAGAGCTTATCGCCTAAACAGACAGAGGCTCCTTTGATCGCTGTGAGCTCAACGAAGCCACTGTCTGTACCGACTCAGATCAAGCTGACCTGGGGTGCGATCATGGAACTTTTTGTCGACTTTTTATCGAATATTTATCAATTTTAAATGTCAAGTTTGACATAAAGTTCATCAAAATGTGTCAAATTTGACGTTTAATATCGATATATTTTCGATAAGCTTTCGATAAAAAGATCCATGCTCGCACTACTGAGGTGATCAAATTTATCATGCCGCATCGTTTAGGTAAGGTTTAAATCTCATTGGTGATGTCCTTCACCGTGCCTTCTGCCGTGTAGTTTCCGGCCCAAGAATGGAATCACTTACTCGTCCCGCAGGTGTCGTAAGAAGCGACAAAGGGAAAGATCCGGAGGATGGGCAGCAGCATCCTTCTGTGTAAACAGAAATCATGTGTTACTGCGATCGCCAACCCGCTTGCCCAGCGTGGCGATTATAGGCAAATACCTACACGAACCTAAAATACTGTAAGCCATTTATTTAAAAGAGCAACCATGGAGTTTCTTGCCAGATTCTTCTCCATGAAGGGTAGGCTGCCCTTGGAACTGACAACGAGAGTCACTCTTGTAATAAACAATATTAGAATTATGACTATTCATAAGTGCCTAATGGTCTACATGAATAAAAATATTTTGATTTTGATACATCTAATGAGCGCTCAATAGTGGCGCGGATTAGCTCCAGAAAAAGGACTCTTCAACGATCAACGACACTGACCAAATTTTTTACTATTTATATTTAGTTTTGATATTTCAATAAATAAAATCTTTGTTTAAAACCTAGTTTTATTTTCAGAAATCTGAAACAGCTGATTATATTATTAGGTAATTCAGTGCCCAGCTGAGTTAAAAATAAAATTCTATCTATGACATATTATTTTTTCAAAGTTGGCAATAGTTGAAACGGATTGGATTTTGGCGGGAATTTGGCAATGTTATGTTGTTGACGATGCTTTTTTTATATCAAAACGAAGTGAGAGTGCCAAATTGAATCAAAATTAATACGACTTTGTTTTTTTTTGGTTAAAAATAGCTCTTGATAACGCTTATTATGCCTGTGGAACCGCCAATACAAATATCAAAGGTTCGAAAGGCTGTTTTCTATATTTTATCCGTGCGGTTAAAGAACGGAATTGAAAATGGCGCCAAAACTATTTGTTTCTCGCTCGCACACTTTGTCTTTGATGTAGGTATCTCGTCCCTACTCGTACCTACAGATTTTCAATCCCATTTTTTATCTGCACGAGATATAAATACCATGACCTCAGTCCGGTTTTGAATGAAATCGACAGATAGTATGGTTGATGAACAACCGGGAGTTTAAACCGCCCGTAGGCCTCTAAGATCTCACATGACGTGAAAAAGGCATCCTATAGGTAAGGGTTCCGTTTTTTTTTCCTTTTGAGGTACGGAACCCTAAAAAGAGTGGGACAGGGTCAGAAAAACCTGGGACACAGGGAAAATGCTAATGAAAATTTGATATTACAAATAAAAACTTCAATTTTGTTTGTTTGTATGTATAGCAGTGTTTATGACGATATCAATTTTATGTACCTAGGTATATACCTACCTTTTTTTATCTGTTGAACAAATCAGATTGATAACACTTCGAATGCCATAGAACATATACAATAGAAAATGTGTTTGTATGATTAGTATACAATAGACTCGTGATAGTGTAGTGGTATGACCGCTGATTAGCAAGTCAGAGGTTTCAGGTTCGAACCTTAAGCACGAAATTCTTACTTTTCGTAAGTAATACTGTGCGTATTCATCATCATCATCAGCCTGTACTAGTTCAATGCTGAACATAGGCCTCTCCCAATGCGCAATTGAGCGCTCATTGGTAGTTTAATTGCCCATAATCGCCACGCTGGGCAAGCGGGTTGGCGATCGCAGTAGCAGATGATTGCTGTTACACAGAAGGATGCTGCTGCTCATCCTCCGGATATTTCCCTATTTAGTTATTTTGAAAAAGTTGAGTTTTCAGTAAAAAATAAAAATATCTAAGATTCAAGTCAGAAAAAAACAGGCAATCTGGCTGCTTGTGTTTAGGGGAAAATTTAATTAAACACGGACAATGTCGCGGGGAACAGCTAGTTTATAATAAACTAAAAGTTGTGCAACACCAAAGTATGTTTTAAAATGAGTCATTAGGATAAATGATTGTTAAATAATTATGGTGCAATATTAGGAGATTTTATTGGAATATTGTGAGCCTTTGCATCGAATCGAATAATCTTCTTCTTCTTATCGTATGGTTGATGAACAACCTGGTGTCAAAGTTTAAACTGCCCGTAGGCCTCTGATATGGCTTTACACACCATTGAACAATCTCAGGTGTGCTGGTTTCATCACTATGTTTTCCCTCACCGTTTTAGCAACTGATAATTAATTTATAATATGCACATAACTTACAAAAAGTCAGTGGTGCCTTGGGATCGAACTCGAGACTTCTGACTTGTCAGTCGACAGTCATACCACTAGGCTATCAGTGCTATAAAATGGAATAATAAACACCGGCCAAGTGCGAGTCAGACTCGCAGAATACTTCTTCCCACCTGGACATTTATAATATTAGTGTAAATATATACTAACCTATATACCTACATACAACATAATATACCTAAGTACATAAAATCATAGGACTTATATTTGGATCAAGGAAAATTTTAAACTGGTAATATACTCAAGTATATTTTTAATACAACAGGTAATAAAATTAAAAAGTATATTTCAATACACAGGATAATAAAATAAAATTAGAGTTATTTCAATCAGTGTTGCATTCATTCTAATTCTTACAACTTGGCATTTTAATAAAATATATTCTGGTTTCTAATTTCTAATTTCATCAAATATAACGATCTTACATTACTTATTAAAATACAAAGACTTCTAATTATAATCTGGAGCAAGAACAATCGCCTTTCTTTTATGCAATTAAACATTCACCTTTATAACATTCAAGGTCTTTGTAAAGATTTAAAAAAAACATACGCGCGAAAATTTTGTAAATAAATAATGTGATGTTCCCAAAAAAATAATATCCAGAGCAATAAAAAACGAATTTGTTTTTTTAATTATTCAAATATAAATGGAAAGGTACTCACTAACAGCTGTTGTACTCAAGGTCACTGTTTCACTAGCTTCAAGCTTGTTGCCAACGCAAGTTCTCAGTGTATTGTGAGTCAACAATCAACACAAACAGTCTAACACAGGAACACAGCCAAATTATTTACTATGACGTAAATATACGATTTTTTACAACTGATCAAATATTGTGTATGTACTATTATGTAGCTAGCGACTTCACGCGATTAAACCTAACGTCATACGACTAATACGATAAGAAATAAATGTTATTAATTAGAAATGTATGTGTACTGCTGTTGTTTTATTTCCGATAAGATAATTTCGTTATGGTTGCGAAAATTTCGTCATGAATTGCACTGGACATTTTGACATTTATCAACCATAGAGTAAAGATATTTTGTTGCCTGGCTGCAGCCATTGCAGCGCGGCGCTGCCAACTGCCAATGTCAATTTCTGAACTTCACGCTCCATTCCCCGAGATACCCCGCTTTCCACTAAGCCTTCCCCGAAATGATTCTGAAAAACTCTGTTTTAGATTAGACCAAATGAAGTTAATACATTAATCATAAAATTAAATTAACAAAATGTACCAAGAAGAAAATGATTCTAGAACAAAATTTTTCGTCATGTTTCATAATGAGTTGCCATAGACAAATGAGGCATTTATTCTATAATCTAATAATGCTAATTCATTCATTCAATTCAACAACTACGCAACTAACTTCAAATATTGAAAAGTTAAAGTAGTAAATAAACATGTTCAAATGTAAACCAATGATGTAAGAAACATTAACTCGATGATGTAAACTTTTCTGCTAACAAACTTCGTAAACAATGAGAAGTGTCAGTTGTCTGTCATCCATCGTGTCAGTTGTCACTGTCACTTCATCACTTGTCATTTGTTGCCGGTGCGCGGGAACTACGGGAAATAGAATTTGCGAAAATTTTATTTCATTTCTAGGTACTCTAAAATGTCGATACAGGTGGAAAATAATTTGAAAATCACTGGCAATGAAAAATTATTTGAACAAAAAGCACACTACATTCCTTGTAAAGTGGAAGAAGACGGGCCTGCGAACGTGGAAAAATATTTTGAGCCTTACGTTGTTGATAAAGATGAAGGTAAGTAAATAATAAACAAAACGGCAGAATATTAAAATTTATGACATATAAGATCTTTCTTCGTAATAAATTGTTTGTGATTATCTTATTTATTATTATCTTTGGTTACGTAGAAGGTTGGTCAGTAAAGAGTTCTGATTTGATTTTACCATTTTTTAACTCTATGCATTTAATTTTTGTCTTTACTAGTGCAAAAGCTATGTACGCCTGTAATTTGTGTATACATAAGTATTTTTACCTGTAGGTTATTATCCTATAGTGTAAATTATTATAAATTAATTATTACTCTCCGTTCCTCGGATAGTATGTTAAGCTGTTGGCCCCAGCTGTCAATTGTAGATCTTTGACAGTCGTTACGGGTAGTCAGAAGCCAGAAAGTCTGACTACCAGTCTTACCAAGGGGTATTGTGTAACTCAGTACCTGGGTTATGGAGGTCTGATAGGCAGTTGCTCCATGTAAAACACTGGTATTCAGCTGCATCCGGTAAGACTGGAAACCGATCCCAACATAGTTGGGAAAAGGCTAGGCAGATGATGATGATTTGGAAGCTTTGCAGACTATGATAGCGGAGTAACTTAAAAAACTAAAACTCCGGTTAAATTAAACATGTTTCATTACGAACAATGATAATAAAAACTTAAGAACTTATTGGTGTACTAAACAAATATAACATCACAATTGCAGAACTATCCGCTTCCTTCCGGGGGTATGCTCTCGATGGTACAAAAATAACATTGCCAGAAGGATACAGAGCTATTGTGGTGACTGAAGCCAAGAGACCCCTAGCTGATAATGCAGACCGAAAGTTTCAGGTATTTTGTTTTTCCATTTTTTAAATTTTGGGTTACGTACTTAACGTACCTACGCGTAGAGTGCCTATGGGATGTACAGACGAACAGACAACGGTGTCTTAGCTGCAAAAAAATCCCTACTGTTCCATAATTAGGTATATATGTTACGGTAAAATCCTTAACCAATGAAAAGTATTTTTGACTGGAAAAATCTGTCATAAATACTTTTGACCATAGGCTTTTGTCAATAGTAGAGACAACATCCTCAAACTTTGTGACTTTCCTAATGTCAGTCAGTGGCCCTCTTCTTGACCATGCACATGCAGTCCTAAATTTTAATGTGTATTTCCAGGTTGCAGGTGGTTTCAAAGAGTTCTCGTATTGGAACTGGGATAAGAAGCCGTCAAAGAATGACAATATGGTGAAAGCATTGGATTGGATTGATATCAGTAATGCTGTGAGTAATTTTTTTAACTGCTCTGGCAACACTGGAACATATTCAATCGAGCACAATCCCCCAAATTTTGCAGATTCTCTTTTGTCAAACTGTAAGTTAAGGCCCGTCCATTAATCACGTGAGACTCGAAAGGAAGGGGGTTTGGTAAAAATCACGAAACATCACAAGGGGGTAGGGGGTAAGATACCAAGTGTATTTATTTTTGACACGACTTGAAAACCTTGACTCGCCTTTGCCAGGCAACGAACGAAATTAGATTATACTTAATACGTGAATTTAAAGATAATAATCTAAAAATCTTAACATTCTTTGTAGGTATTAAAAAATACATGATTTTCGGTGGGGGGAAGGGGTTAGTCTTAAACCTCACCACGTATCACCATGGGGTGGGTAAAAAATAAAAAACATCACGAGATTAATGGACGGTCCTGAAGGTATTAAATAGGCACCAATTTTTTGTATACGTTTCGACATAGAGTATTCAAGAAAATATAGAGTGATAACGTCAACCACATTGCCTTGCGCGGAGCGAAAGCAGGTCTCACCATACAAATGTTAAAATGTCATTTTTTCAAATTATGTTTTCTAGACGTTTTTCAAAATTTAACTCAGCAGTTAACCATGATATAAGCTAGAATGTAACTTTTTCGCTCGTGGAGCCTAGTTGAACCGCAGTCGATTGAGGTATGATCGCAAACGGAGCTCGTGTCGCGGCCGCGTTGTTCATACCCGTGCTCACAGTTCATACTTCTATAGAGTTGCTCTATATTTTCTTATATACTCTAAGCGTTTCGACTTGCTCTTAAAACAGGGTACCTACTTAATGCTAGAAAACCGATAGGTAAATCTTAAAATTCGACCCTATCGCCTCCGACTCGGCCTTCGATATTATAATCGCATAGATACCGCCCTTACAATGTACTATTAAATATTTATATAAATTGTTTCTTTTCAGATTCATGGAGACTGAAAACAATGACTTTAATTATTAATATAAGGACAATAATTATACATTACTAGCTTCCGCCCGCGGCTTCGCCCGCATGATATGTTGATAAATTGTAGCCTATGTGTTATTCTGATGTATAAGCTATATTGTGGTGAAGTTTCATTCAAATCCATTCAGTAGTTTTTACGTGAAAGAGTAACAAACATCCATACATCCATACTTACAAACTTTCGCCTTTATAATAGTAGTAGGATTTATGCAATACACAAATAAATATTGTAAACAAATCTAGAGATATCTGTGTCTATGGTTTATTTTTAGAGTATTGTATAAGAAAGTATAGAGCAACCCTACGGAAGTATGAACCGTAAGCCTTAAGACCTTTGCCCAGATTTATGTAAAAAAAATTGATGGCTGACGTCACAAAATGATGATTAGATTTTTTTTTTCATTGTTATAACACGCTTCTCCATCACCTCTGACATTGGCAGAATCGTTCGGTTCAAATTACCGAGACTCAAGTTGCCATAAATAAAAATTGAATAAAAGTTTGAATCGCTTAGTACGTACTTGATAACAAAAATAAACACACAATTCAACAAATGTAATTTATTTAAATAAAAACAACTCTACTTAAACACATTTAGTTTAACTTATCGTTATTAAAGATAAAGTTATTGCAGGACAAAGTGATATTATCTTAAACACTAAATTCAATGGGGTGGGGGGGAACCACCCACCTCTGCCCTCCCCTAGAGATGCACAGACTATATCTTTTTAGGGATCACGGATATATACAGGGTTATTTGTAAAACACCAGCATCCTCATTATGAACAACTTTTACTATGGGACCAACCCTGAAATCGCAAAAAAGAAATCGGCTGTTCCATACATTTTGTTGAGTCATGTGAACATAAATATATGGAACAGCTGATTTTATTTTTTGCGATTTCAGGGTTGGTCCCATAGTAAAAGTTGTTTTTAATTATAAGTTTAATGACCCCTTTTAAGGATGCTGGTGTTTTACAAATAACCCTGTATACATCTTTTGCTTCCAAAGATTGATATCACTCTTAAATCTTTTTATATCAAGTAAATCTTTTAGATGTATGATATAATTTGAACCTTACTTCAATACAGCTATGGTTCTAATTCTATTGTACATTCATAAGATTCAATTGGATCTAACATCCCTGTCATACATTACAACTCACTCAATCCAACCGCCTCACTCTGATGCATAAAGATTAAAGATTGATCCACTTTTTTTGAAAGATATATATGAATCACTCAGGTGTTACCCATCTCTACCCTCCCCCCATGGGTCCACCCACATGCCTTTCCATAATGATAACAAAAAAAAAAGGTCGTAAGCCATAATTATTAAAATACTTAGCCTTAAAAATCATAAGACTAGAATCGTCACCGAAATTCGAATAAAGAAACGTACACCGAGTTAGCTGTGATAGTGCGCGTGCGCAAAAAAGCAAATAAAGATATCATTCATTCAAGACAAAAAAATAAATAAAAGAGGACGTGTCTTTAAGAAATCACACTTGGCTGGTTTCATCATTTCAGCCATAAGACGTCTACTGCTGAACATAGGCCTCCCCCAATGACTTCCAGATCGGCCGGTTGGAAGCAACCTGCATCCAGCAGCTTCCTGCGACCTTTATTAGGTCGTCTGTTTATTTCGGTCGGCCGGTTTATTTTTACATAATACAACAGCTAACTTGGTGTTAGTCAATTGAACACAAATTGGGAAAAAATATAAAAAGAAAATAATTGTACTAAACTTCTTAGTACAAATAAAAAAAAATGTACAATAGTACAGATAAAATTTCGGCACAATTCTCTATGACAGATCGCTTATAAGATAAAAGTGGGGCAATTGATTAGCGCAAAGATGTTCAGAACCGCCATTAGGGCCACTGCCTTTCGGGCAAAAATATTGTGGCGCCCACCAGAGCGTAGCACAGTGTTGAGGGTATGGAGCACGGGGGGCAGAAGACTAGACTTCGACGCCCCCGCAAATCTGGCGCTCTAAACTATGGTTAGACCACTACATACATAGTTTTATCTTGGACCACAATCTTTACATAATGGGAGTGTCACGATGAGGGTGGCATATTTTTTTAAGGGTATAATTTAAACGGCAACCGAAAATATTTTTAAGACTCTAAGCCTAGGCACCAAATATTATTTTTGGTTCCTAAAATGGATTAACGGTCACCAAATTCTATCCAACTCAAAGATTAATATAATTATAAACTGGATGCAATCTGGACTTTAGGGCACCCCGACTCGGACAGGTTAGGTTAGAAGGGGATCTTCAAGGGGGCCATCCCTTCGCGGTTATATTTTTATAAACCACCCAGAAGTAGGAGCCCCGCGAAGCGGGGCTCCGTCGACCAAGCCCACCCTTAGCCACCAGCAGCGCAGAGCAGAGCATACGTACATAAAAGTGTCCATGGCAGTCAATAATACGATAAAATGGATTCATTTCATAATATTTTAGGAAACGTTATTTGGTGACCATTTATCCATTTTGGTAACCTTTTAAATTTTTTTTGGTAGTAAAATAGGTACTTTTTTGGGTGACGTTTAAACACAAGCCTTTTTTTAAAAAGAACCCTCTATAATTAATAAAGAATAATAATAATAAAAAAATCTTAACATAGTATGAAACAAAGTCGCTTCCCGCCGTGTCCCACACGATCAGATATTTTAAACTACTTAACAGATTTTAATGTGGTTTTTTTAAATAGATAAAGTGATTCTAGAGAAAGGTTTTTATATACAATTGGACCCGGTAGATGGCGCTATAAAATTAGACTACGAAGCCGCGTGAAGTGAGCAAGTGTTTAATATTAATAATACTGTAATTGAAATTGAACTGTATCTAAACATGATAAGGTGTATTATCTAATTTCACACAGATATGGACAAAATTACAGTGTGGCTAAAGTGTTTTTATGAGATAGATGACTGTATTGTGTGATAACTACTTGACATTTTAATTATAATTATTGACAATACAAATACTTACAGCTTGGCAAAAAAGAGTCTGGAAAAATTGGGGGCGCCGCTGGCGCACTTTTCACACTACAATTCAAAATTACAAGATATTTAGTGCTTACATATTTCTATGACGAGTTTTTTGTCGTTAATTTAAATCAAATGAATCATTTTTATGCTATTCTAGTACTCACAAACTTAGTTTTTAAGATTTTTATTTTTAGTTCCAGCTGTCACCACCTCAGACTCTTTTTTGCCAAGCTGTAGTAATATGTCAATTGTTTGCTTATTTTTTTGTTTTTTGACTTTTTGAAACAATTATTTGACTTATTAATTGTAAACATTGTAAGTACTTATACAACGTTAGAATTTTGTGACCCGAAAGGCGAAACATCTCAAATTTGATTTGAAAGGTAAAAAAAAAATACAAAATAAAAAAATACAACTGACATGGCTCGTCACCATGTGTCACCTCCAAAAGTTGTTCTTAGTTACTGTTACTGTCAGCCCATAATCATCCCACTGGGCAAAGGCCTCTCCCTCTGACTTCCACGTGTCTCGATCCAGAGCCAGTGTGGATAAGTCACTATTGTCCTTAGTAACTAATAAATAATTAAAATTACCCAAAAACGCGCCGGATGCCGCCGGGCGGCAAGTCATTGACCTCCGTGTTCGGTGCGCGCCGATTTTCGTAATAATAACGGGTGTCCAACTTGAATAATTTTTGGCATGTTTTTTAACAAAAATATAACATAGGTTAAAAACCATTGCAATCGATTCTGTTACTGATTCTGAACAAACTACTTTCAGGTCAACGATTTCTTACGTGGTATAAACATTTTGCAATACTATTTCATTATTTTCTGGCATGCGCGGATTTCAAGACTTTAAAATGTAAAAGTTTTGCATGTTGGAGACATTGTAATACTTTTCCGGGTTATGCGCAAAAGGTGTAATTTGCATTTGGCGCAATTCTCAAAAGGGGCAATTCGCAAAATGTGCAGTTCGCAAAAAGAGCAATTCCCAAAAAAGCAATTCGCAAAACATTTGATTTTTATTCATCATCATCATTTCAGCCATAAGACGTCCACGTCCGTGATTTTTATTAAAACCACACAATTATATTACAAAATTTTGCAAATTTGAAGAATAGCTTTTTTTGCAGATTGCCCCTTTTGAGAATTCCGCCAAATGCGAATTGCACCTTTAGCGTCCGCTGCACATCTTGCGAATCGCACATTTGGAGCATAACCCTATATAACAACCATTAATATAACCATACTTCTTGCAAAAATACTTCATTTCATTACAACACGATTTTTATATCCTCATACTTAAGCTCCAGAGAATTTCTTTCGCATTTCATTTTTCATCTCATTTCTTTTCAAATAATCTTTTTTACTAATCATGATTGCTCTTGTGAATGTTTTTTTATTATTTTTATTAGATTTTTTAGTATTTTTATCAGTTTTTTTAGTGTTTTTATCAGTTTTTTTGGTCACCTGGTTAGGAACAGCTGGTATATTAGTTTTATCAGGTGTTCTTCGACTGTTAGTAGTAGGCGGAGTTTCAGGTATATAAGGTTCCTTATCCAGTAAAGGTTCTTGCGTAGCATGGATACCAAAGTCGTATCGATTCTCCAAATCTTCGAAATTGTTAACATTCTCTCTGCTCATTTTGTTAAATATCTTTAGAAATTGCCAAAATTCAATGTCGCCCCCTTTTATATTGTTGTGGTAGAATTGTATGAGTTTCCTATCGCAGTTATGGTTGTTTCTAACTGGATTAGGTTCAGCAAAACGATTAGGTATCGCTTTTGGAGTATTCTTTTTACTACTACCCGCATCGGTTACAATTTTAAGTCTTCTACCTCCTGGTTTATAATTATCATTAGTTTTATTATTAACATTTTGTCTATTTTCATTCTTATTAACAACTTTTTTATTATTTTTCTTTTTTCTTTTATTAACTTTCGTATCACCGTAGCCGTTAAGAATTTTATTTTTCCAAACTTTTGGCTTAAACGCTTTAGGATTGTCTTCGTGTTTTCTGTTATGTAGCTTTAAAGCGCTTAAAGTTAAGCAAATTTTATCGCAACCGATACATGGATATAGTATTTTCAGACCTCTCTTCTTAGCTAATAGGCTCAAATTCTTTATCCTGTCCAAGTAAGTGTTGCCAGTAAAGTTTAATGCCTCATAATCCTCTTTTTCGAATTCTGGCAACATATATTCACTATTGACGCTCAAAGGTTGTTTTTCAACCACCCAATCCCCACCTTTTCTTATTAACTTAGTTGTACCTAGAAAAAGATTATTTCTTTCCCGTTTTTTCTCATCAATCTTCATAGAGGCTATTTTATTGAGATTACTGATGCTAGGAATGATTTCCAGGTCGCAATTTTTATTTATTTCGTAAACGTATTTTGATCCGTTCTGCGTGTCTCGCTCTTTGATCTGCGTGTAAGGTATGTCGATAAATATTTTGTGGACTAGTTTTATGTGTTTCTGTATTTGTAGGTTTGTGACGTAGCCGCAAAAGGGGCACTTTTTCAGCATCTTGTCGTTACAAATGTCGAAATGCTCCTGACAATGGCGTTTTAATTCAAGTTTAGTTTTGAAAAGCTGAAAGGAAAAGTTGTATTGCATAAATGGATAAAAACGTTTTATACTTTCTAACATAAATAAGACATTAAGGAGGAATAAATCAGAAAGCAGATTGTTGTTGATAAAACAGATCGCCAAGAAGCAGGATAATAAAAAAAGGAGGACATCGCAGACTCGCAGTCGAAGCAGGCCGAGGCGAACCTGGATTTGTTTTCGAGACGGACGTGGCATGAAATCGCAAAAGATAAGGAGGTTTGGAAAACAGACACATACACATTTTGGAATGTCTAATAAGTAACTTACCTTAAAGCAAATATAACACTGGTGAGTGTGAAACTTCATATTTCTGCTTGTATTTTTTTCTTCATCACTGATTTCATAATCTTCATCGTCATCATCGTCAATTTCATCATCATCACCTTCTTGATCGCTTTTATCACCCTTCTCTAGACTTTTATCAACCTTATCTAGACTTTTATTATTATCCTCTGGTATTTCATTTGTTTCATCTTCATTATCAAGAGGTTTATCATTAAGTTTCTCATTAGCAGTTGACTCATTATCATTATTAGATTGATTATTTTCTTCTGGTTTCTTAAAATATCTAATTACGGATTTGGGTTCTGTAAGTAAATCAAATTTGGTTTTATTTTGGAATGGTTAAGCGATTTGAAATCTACTTCTACCAATATTAAAAAGAGGTAAAGTTTGTACGTATGTATGTCAGGGGTAATCTCTAAAACTACCCATCCGATCCCAAAAATTATTTCACCAATAGGAAGCTACTTTATCCCTGAGTGCTATAAGCTATTTTTTATTCTGAAAAAGTTGATTTTTCAGTAAAAAATAACAATATCTGTGATTCAAGTCAGAAATAAACAGGTAATCTGGCTGCTTATCAACGTGTGTTTACGGGAAAATTTAATATAACGCGGACAAAGTCGCGGGGACCAGCTAGTTTATAATAATATATTAGTATTACGGATAACGTGCTATCCGTGCCTCGGATAGCACGTTAAGCTGTTGGCCCCGGCTGTCAATTGTAGATCTTTGACAGTCGTTACGGGTAGTCAGAAGCCCGAAAGTCTAACAACCAGTCTTACCAAGGGGTATCGTGTAACCCAGTATCTGGGTTGTGGAGGTCTGATAGGCAGTCGCTCCATGTAAAACACTGGTATTCAGCTGCATCCGGTAAGACTGGAAGCCGACCCCAACATAGTTGGGAAAAGGTTGTTATTCCAACCTCTAGTAAGTTATAATAACATACCTTTTTTATTTCCTAGGTTGGCCGCCATTTTTATCCGTTTGTTGTATCGTTTCCTCAGTTTCTTCATCGCTTTTATTTCTCTTCTGAATCTTATTTTGTTTAGGAGTTCTTTTAGCCGTTTTTCTACCGTCTCCTTTTTCTTTTCGTCGACTATTACATCTGGGATTTCTGTAAAAAAAGTTTTCATCATCATCTTGCCCTCATTTTCATCATCATCATCAACCTATAGCAGCCCACAACAAGCACTGATAGCCTAGTGGTATGACCGTCGACTTACAAGTCAGAGGTCTCGAGTTCGATCCCAAGGCGCGCAGCTCTGACTTTTCGTAAGTTATGTGTGTATTAAAAATTAATTATCAGTTACTAAAACGGTGAGGGAAAACATCGTAATGAAACCAGCCACCTGAGAAATTTTTCAATGGTGTGTAAAGCCATGTCAGAGGCCTACGGGCGGTTTAAACTCTGACACCAGGTTGTTCATCAACCACACGATAAGAAGAAGAAGAAGAAGCAGCCCACTCGATTAGTCTTCATTTGACAGATTCTACTTTTGACATCATGGTCTACTTTTGACAGATTCTACTTTTGACAGATTCTACTTTTGACAGATTCTTCTTTTGACAGATTCTACTTTTGACAGATTCTACTTTTGACAGATTCTACTTTTGACAGATTCTACTTTTGACAGATTCTACTTTTGACAGATTCTACTTTAGACAGATTCTACTTTGGACAGATTCTACTTTGGACAGATTCTACTTTTGACAGATTCTACTTTAGACAGATTCTACTTTTGACAGATTCTACTTTTGACAGATTCTACTTTTGACAGATTCTACTTTTGACAGATTCTACTTTTGACAGATTCTACTTTTGACAGATTCTACTTTGGACAGATTCTACTTTGGACAGATTCTACTTTTGACAGATTCTACTTTTGACAGATTCTACTTTTGACAGATTCTACTTTTGACAGATTCTACTTTTGACAGATTCTACTTTGGACAGATTCTACTTTTGACAGATTCTACTTTAGACAGATTCTACTTTTGACAGATTCTACTTTGGACAGATTCTACTTTTGACAGATTCTACTTTTGACAGATTCTACTTTTGACAGATTCTACTTTTGACAGATTCTACTTTGGACAGATTCTACTTTTGACAGATTCTACTTTTGACAGATTCTACTTTTGACAGATTCTACTTTTGACAGATTCTACTTTGGACAGATTCTACTTTTGACAGATTCTACTTTTGACAGATTCTACTTTTGACAGATTCTACTTTAGACAGATTCTACTTTTGACAGATTCTACTTTTGACAGATTCTACTTTTGACAGATTCTACTTTTGACAGATTCTACTTTTGACAGATTCTACTTTTGACAGATTCTACTTTTGACAGATTCTACTTTGGACAGATTCTACTTTTGACAGATTCTACTTTTGACAGATTCTACTTTTGACAGATTCTACTTTTGACAGATTCTACTTTTGACAGATTCTACTTTTGACAGATTCTACTTTTGACAGATTCTACTTTTGACAGATTCTACTTTGGACAGATTCTACTTTTGACAGATCTATTTCGCCGGGTTCGAATCCCATCCGTAACAGTTGTTTTTTTTTTCAAATTTCTTATCGAAAGAAATACTAACCAATCATTTTTTTCGGTTTCTTCAACACGTGTTTTACGAAAAAATCGTCGAATTCATCTTTAGAGTTGCCCCTCTCGATAAGACTTCTTGATATGTCTTCTGATAACACTTTTTTTGAATAGGTAATTGTATCGGCATCTTCTGGATAATTTATCGGCGGCTGTGAACTTACATCGTCTGCTGTAATAATAAAAAAAATAATAACTCTTATTATATTTAATAATACTAATAAGTCTTAAAATAAAAAAAAGATTTTTTTTTTGTAAATATCACATATACGTATATTTTATGTATGTTTTTAACATGTTTATTTATGCACATGGTTTGCTTATTAAATGAAGTCTATTAACAATAATATTAATTATTTGTCTATAATATTAATTAATTGTATATTAATATTAATTGTATATTTTATATTAATTGTATAATATTAATTATTTGTCTATAATTATTTCAAATTTTCTTATGAAATAATTATAGAAAATTATCTATACTTATAAAATGGTAACGTGACTGACTGACAGACAACGCACAGCCTAAACCGGTAGACCTAGGGAATTGAAATGTTGACACAATATTCTTTAAGTACCGTAGGGGTGCACTAAGGAAGGATTTTCTGAAATTCCCCCCCTAAGTATGTAAAAAAGGGGGAAACAGTTTGTATGTAAATCCGTAATTCTTAACGTTAAATGTACGAAACTTGGTATTCAGCTTTTCGGTTGATAAATAAAAGGACGGGCATTGCTTTTTTTTTTTAAATCTACCTTTGAGTGGATAAAAAAGGGGGTGAAAGTTTGTATGGAAGATTCGTTATTTTTTAAGTTACAGATGTAAAAATGAGTATTAAGCTTATGCGCTACAAATAAAAAAGACGTGTATCAAAAAATTTGGATTTTTTCCCCCCAAAGGAGATATAAAAGGGGACTAAAGTTTGTAGTTATGAAAATCCGTCATTAAACTTGATAATTAGCTTTTCGGTTAACAAATAAGACGTGTTTCAGCTTTTTAAAAACTCTACCTATTGGGGGGAAGGGGGGGGTGAAAGTTTGTGTAGGAAATTCGGTATTAGTAAGAGACATCAAAGTGGCATAACTAATGCACGTATATCTCGATATTCAATGACTATGGGGAGACTATTACTAGATAATTAGATATTCAGTGACTGAAATTCTGCCATTTTTAAAGTTGAAAGTCATGAAAATTAGTAGGTATACTCGAGAACTGCTGGACCGATTTTCATGATTTTTGATTTGTTGGATTAGTCTCCGCCTATAATATAATAGAAGAATCGAAGAAAAATAAAATGGAATTATACCTCTTGGGTATGGGTAGGGTAGGGTAGGGTAGAGGTAGAGTAGGGTAGGGTAGGAATAGAGCGGTAGGGTAGAGGTAGAGTAGGGTAGGGTAGGGTAGATGTGAAGTAGGGTAGAGTAGGAGTTGAGTAGGATAGGGGTAGGGTAGATGTGAAGTAGGGTAGAGTAGGAGTTGGGTAGGATGGAGGTAGGGTAGAGTAGCGTAGGATAGTGTAGGGTAGATGTAGAGTAGGATAGGGGTAGAGTAGGGGTTGGGTATGGTAGGGGTATGGTAGAGTAGGGGTTGGGTATGGTAGGGGTAGGGTAGGGTAGAGTAGCGTAGGGTAGGGTAGGAAAAA
Organism: Protodeltote pygarga; assembly: GCA_936450705.2. Taxonomy (NCBI): domain Eukaryota; kingdom Metazoa; phylum Arthropoda; class Insecta; order Lepidoptera; family Noctuidae; genus Protodeltote; species Protodeltote pygarga. The sequence continues at coordinate 6,005,302 of OW388278.2, forward strand.
AAAAAGGGTAGAGATAAAATAATCACGCGTACAACGTCGCGCGGGACAGCTAGTATCATTATATTTTAACCAATGCATACAAAAACTTGACAAATTATATACTAAAATCTTCCTCGGAAACCACTCTATCCATTGGTGAAAACAGCATGAAAATCGGTGCGGTAGTTTTTGAGTTTATCGCGTACAGACAAACACAATAGACGCGGCGGAGGATTTGAATTTAAGTACTTACGATCTTCAACTTCTTGCTTCTGGACGTTAACTTCATACATAAACTCTGTAGTGCCATGGGGTTCGTGTGGTACATCAAACTCTAATGGTTCCTGTTTGATAGGTACGACAATTTCTTTACTTTTTGTTTCTTTTCTGTAAAAAAAAAAACAATATAATTATTTAATAAGAAAATTTGAAAAAGCAACTGATACGGATGGGATTCGAACCCACGATCTTCGACGTACCGTGTCGACGCTCTAACCGCTGAGCCACCGAATCCCACCAGCACCATCAACATCTATCGGAATACATTACGTATTCCACGATAGATGTCGCCACACGCCCTATAGCGTAGAAAGAGATTTGAAATTTCGACAGGTGCTGGTGGGATACGGTAGCTCAGCGGTTAGAGCGTCGACACGGTACGTCGAAGATCGTGGGTTCGAATCCCATCCGTATCAGTTGCTTTTTCAAATTTTCTTATTAAATAATTATATTTAATAAGCTATCATGTGCTACATGTAAAAAAAATTCACAAAAAAAAAACAAATTGTATAGTTATTGATAGTATACAGGCATATTTGTAAAACACCAGCATCTTTAAAAGGGGTCACTAAACTCATCATTAAGAACAACTTTTACTATGGGACCAACCCTGAAATCGCAAAAAAAAACAGCTGTTCCATTCATCTATGTTCACATGACTCAATAAAATGATGCCCCTAGATCCGGCTCTGAAGGATAATACACACGTCAACTATACAAAACCAGTGCGAACTGACCTCGCTAGTATAGGCTCTTCGTACAACAAGATGTCAGCTTATACTATATAGCTCTATATTAACTCCCATTGCAGCCGTGGCAGATAATTTAGAAGCACCTTAAATTATCTGCCACGGCTGCAATGGGAGATAATATTGGTTATTTATATTACAATAGTGAAGTAATTTTTTTTATCTAACGTCATAATTTTTTTCTTTTGCCTGCGTTTTATTGCGTAGGTCTAATTCTGCTCCATGCTCCAATTTTTTTTACTGTTCCGGGGTACGAAATTTCTTCGCTATTGTAATCTATATACCCAATACTTTCTCCCATTGCAACCGTGGCAGATAATTTAGAAGCACATTATATATGTGTAGTATATACGAGTATACTTACTTTTCCTCCAGTAAAGTATAGACAATATGGTGATGTACTAAGTAGTGTTCCTTCAAACTAACATAGTCTTTGTAATCCTTTTTACATATTTTGCATTCCGTGTCCTAAAACATAACATTTTGGAAGTCGGTTAAAGGTGTACTAAATCTTCTTCTGCCTAGCCTTTTCCCAACTATGTTGGGGTCGGCTTCCAGTCTTACCGGATGCAGCTGAATACCAGTGTTTTACATGGAGCGACTGCTTATCAGACCTCCACAACCCAGATACTGGGTTACACGATACCCCTTGGTAAGACTGGTTGTCAGACTTTCGGGCTTCTGACTACCCGTAACGACTGTCAAAGATCTACAATTGACAGCCGGGGCCAACAGCTTAACGTGCTATCCGAGGCACGGAGAGTGATAATACAATAAAGGTGTACTAAATGATCATAAAATATATTGGCATAATTTACATTGGCATAACGCAATTCAGCATAATAATTATTATGTATAACTTTTTAAATTCACGGGCTCTTTTTTAAAAGTAAGAGACCCGGTCCTTTGGAGTCTTTTTGTGTCCTGGGGACACAGGTCCCCTGCAGGCCCCTTTAAGAACTTTAATCTAAAATGGGATGGGGCACCCGCCCGGGAACTTCCCACGGCTACACTATAGGAATGCAGTCCTGGATTGTCCCCGGCGAGTGCAGGACTATTACCAAAAAAATATGGTAAAACTGGTCTATGGAAATGGGTGTTAGATAGATCGGTTAGCCTCTATTATAGTCGGAAGAAAACGGCACCTGCCTTTTAACACTAAAATTGAAACTAACTGGCAGGTGACTCGCCAACCCACTAAATGGGCCCCCCAAAAAGCCGCCTTGATAACAGGCAACAAGGAGGCATTATGTATAATAATATTATGCATAAATGTTATGCCAAAATAAATTAGACTATATAATAGTTATAATAACCATTGCATTATAAATATCAAAGTATTATCACACTAATAAAAGTTATGCGAAAACGTTATGCCAAACAATATTATGCCTTAGAATGTTATGCCAAAAGGGGATAACATTCCCTCCGTAAAAACGAACCTTGTCCCGCTTTATATCAAAGTATTATTTTAGGATAATAACTTTCGTGTGTCATACTACCTAATATATGAAATATTGATACGGCTTTACTCACGTATTGTTTTCGGGGAATGCCCGACTAGTTACGAACTCAAACTATTAAGTAAGTATAATTAACTAATAAAAGTTATGCGAAAACTTTATGCCAAACAATTTTATGCCAAGAGGGGGGTAAAATTCCCTCCGTAAAAACGTACCTTGTCCCGCATTATATCAAAGTATTATTATGCTTATAAAAATTACACTAATAAAAGTTATGCGAAAACGTTATGCCAAACAATATTATGCCAAGAGGGGGGTAAAAACGCACCTTGTCCGTGCCGTGTCCGTATTTCAAATGTCGTATCATACTGCGTCTGGTAAAGTTCACCATGTTACAGACGTGGCACACGTACTCCTTGGACTCAGGGCTGTGGCATTTCTTAATATGTTGAGATAGGTACACCTTAGATAAGAATCTGAAATCATAATATTTATTTATAGAGCAAAGAGGATTATAACAAAGATCTTGTTTTGTATAACATTATTTTTTATAACTTGGCGCATTGGTTACGGACCCGCTTTGCAAGCCCGTGGATGTAGGTTCGAACCTGGCATGTACTAATGTGACTTTTTCAATGTCATATGTACTTTCTTAGTTAATCTAAGACACCACTGACTAACGGTGAAGGAAAACATCGTAAGGAAACCTGGACTTTAATAGTCTGAAATCGCCAACCCGCAGTGGGCTAGCGTGGTGATTAATGCTCAATCCTTCTCTGTATGAGAAGAGGCCTTTGCCCTGTATTGGGACAGTTACAGGCTGATTTATTTATTTATTTTTCTATATTTTTGTTAAATTTTTCTTTTGGTTAAAGGTCTAAACATTGTATAAAATAAGTATGGGAAAAAGCGAGACGTCCCCAACACAAGTATAACTTCCTGGGGCCGCCTCAATGTTTGTAAAAACAGTGCAATGTAAGATTCAATAAAAACCATTTTATTATTTATAATAAAAAGTAGCGACCCGCCCCGGCTTCACACGGGTGCAATATACATATAAACCTTCCTCTTCAATCACTTAATCTATTAAAACAAACCGCATCAAACTCCGTTGCGTAGTTTTAAAGATTTAAGCATACATAGGGATATAGGGACAGAGAAAGCGACTTTGTTTTATACTATGTAGTGATAATGTCCTCCTGACCGAACTTCGATCACAGCGGCCAATCTCAACGGAGATAAGCCATCGACGCGGGACATATTATAGTGCACAAGTGTGTGCGCAAACACAGGTGCACTCTCTATTCCCTCACTCTCATAGTCCGATGGGACGGCAATTCGACACGACCGGAGAGAGATCAGACTATGGTACCAACCCTGAAATCGCAAAAGAAAAATCAGCTGTTCATACATTTAGTTGAGTCATGTGAACATAAATGTATGGAACAGCTGATTTTTTTTGAACCTGTGGGCAAAGTTACCAGTTTTAAATATTAGTAGGATTAAAACTACTTACATAATTCCACAGTAATCACATTGCACGCTCTTCTCATTTTTATGAAGTAGCATATGTTTGTTGAGTCTAGCCTTGCGCGTGAACTTCCTATGGCAGATGGTGCACTGACAATGGCGGTCTGGGTAATGAATTAGCGTGTGCCGCTTTAAATCCTCCTGGAAATATGATAATAAAAACCATTTTTATCTGATGTCGCGTCACTTTACATAATGTTTGGAGAGCTATGTAGCTCTTGCAGTCGCTAGCAGACTGTAGTGTCAAACTCTATGAACGTTTATAAACTCTATGTATTTTTGTGTCAAAGTTGGGCAACTTTGCCCAACAGTATGTAATTTTTCCTAATATTAGAATGTGTTAACCTTATTTTAAACCAGCCACAAATTGAGAGGTGCTGTCTACTACAAAAGAAAAGATCCAGTAATCATCTGCTACTGCGATCGCCAACCCGCTCGCCCAGCGTGGCGATTATGGGCAAACACCTCGAAGGAGCACAAAATAGTGGCGCGCATTGGGAGAGGCCTATGTTCAGCAGTGCACTAATACAGGCTGATGATGATGATATATTGAGAACTAGAAACATCAATGTACTAATATCTGTACAGTTCTTTCGCTAAAACGATTCACTCTCACGTGAGTTGTTTTAAGATAGACTGTTGGTGTTGGCCAGCAGTGAAATATGTTTTCCTATAGTCTGAAGACTTGCCCAAACATTGGGCAAATTTGTCAAGCAGTTGGCAACTTGTTTCTTGTGTGAGTGTCGTGTTGGCGCATTGGTTACGGACCCGCTTTGTAAGCGGTTGTGGGTTCGAACCTGGCATGTACCGATGTGACTTTTTTAATGTCATATGTACTTCCTTAGTAAATCTGAGACACCACTGAATAACGGTGAAGGAAAACATCGTAAGGAAACCTGGACTTAATAGTCTGAAATCGCCAACCCGCAATGAGCTAGCGTGTTGATTAATGCTCAATCCTTCTCTGTATGAGAAGAGGCCTTTGCCCTACATTGAGACAGTCTGTTATAGGCTGATTTTATTTATTTTTTAAACATCTTCCATTATAAAAATGGTTTTTTGACAGTTCACACCCATGAAGTTTCGTATTGTATAAGTTAAAATTTCAAATAAATAATATTGTGCTTCATGGACGTGTGCGGTACACGTCCATGAAGTCCCTTAGTGATGTGCCACACAACGATTACGCCACAAATTACAAATAAATAAATGCTAAATATGAAAATAAGGAAGACATCAAAATTCAATTACAATTCTTCCATTGTAATGAACTACATTTTATTTGAGTAGATTTCTGATATTTTGTTAAAAATGAGTTTTTTAAAAGGCCGAACCGTTTATCCTAGGTAATTATCACATCAAACCATAGCAAATCTCATAACTAGACTCTCTCCTGAATTTTCGGGAATAGGAACAAACTCTATTGACAGTTTGTTGTTGTTATTGACTTCCAAGAACAATAAATACATATCATATTATTGAAGTCCTTTGAAAAGTAAAAAAAATAATAGTTCTGTCAGTTATAAGTTCCAGATTCAGATTAAATAGCAGCCTGATGCAATGATTATTTCCTTTGGGACATCACTATCGTCGAGCTGTCAAAAACATTTATATAATGGAAATAATATAGTTGGCAACTTTGCCCAATGTTGATGTGTGTTACCTTTTTTATGTGTGTTACCTGAACTTTAAACTGTCTCCCGCACAAGCCGAAGCTACATTTGTACGGCTTCACGTCGATATGTCGTCGGTTGTGGGCAACAATGTTGTTAGGAGTCACTTGGGCACCACATACCGTGCATTTCACTAGATTCGTTTTCAGATGTACTGCTCGCTGGAAGAAAAGATTTTATTACTAAAATAGTTATACGGGTTATCTATAATATATTAAAATCGTAAAGGTCGAAAAGTCTGGGCAGCAGCAACCTTCTGTGTAACAGCACGCGTGGCGATTATGAGCAAATATCTCCAATGAGCACACAATATTAGCGCGCAGGGAGAGGTCGTGGACTAATACAGGCTGATGATGATAATGATGATGATAATTAGTATAGGTACTTACTATGTGATGGTTCAGCGTCCCTTTAGTTTTGAACACTTTAGGGCACTGGTCACACGGTAGCGTGCGGGTTTCCAACTCAAAATGGACCTCATCTATATGGAATTGTAACGTCCTTTTTTCCTTGAAGCTAGAAAATTATAAATGTTTTTAACTAAGCTTTTAAACTAAACCTAATAAATAAAAGAAATAAATATAATAATATAATAAGAAATTTGTTGTTTGTTGATGTTATAAGTCCCATGTAATAGGGGGCGAGCATAGAGTATTCAAGAAAATATAGAGTGATAACGTCAACCACATTGCCTTGTGCGGAGCGAAAGCAGACCTCACCATAGAAATGTTAAAATGTCATTTTTTCAAATTATGTTTTCTAGACGTTTTTCAAAATAGAACTCAGCAGTTAACCATGATATAAGCTAAAATGTAACTTTTTCGCTCGTGGGGCTTAGTTGAACCGCAGTTGATCGAGGTGTCGCGGCCGCGTTGTTCATACCCGTGCTCACAGTTCATACTTCTATAGGGTTGCTCTATATTTTCTTATATACTCTAAGGGGGCGAGCCATTAACCGGACACAATTCCAGACTCCGTGCTGTTACTGAGAATTTTTGAGAAAAACCCAATAACACTACGACTCGGGGATCGAACTTAGGACCTCGTGCTCAGCAGTCGCGCTTGCTACCACAAGACCAACGAGGCAGGGATTTAAAAGATTGAAAAAACTCACTTTTTATTACAAATGGTACATGGGTAAACTTTAGATATTCCCAAATGTCTTTCCTGGTGTCTTCGTATGGTGGAATTGTCGCGGCAGGAGTAATCGCAGTACATACATTGATATGGCTTCTCTCCTGCAAAAATACCGCATTATTTTTATATAGACTCACGCCTGTATTCCCCAGAGGAGGTAGGCAGAGGTGTGCAGTACACCCACGTTTCGCCGGCTATGTTATAAGTCCCATGTAATAGGGGGCGAGCCTATTGCCATTAACCGGGCACAATTCCAATACCGCATATAATATTTTAATATACAGGGTAATTTGTAAAACACCAGCATCCTTAAAAGGGGTCATTAAACTCAGCATTATGAACAACTTTTACTATGGGACCAACCCTGAAATCGCAAAAAAAAAATCAGCTGTTCCATACATTTATGTTCACATGACTCAACAAAATGACGGCTGATTTTTTTTTTAATGTCGTGTTGGCGCATTGGTTACGGACCCGCTTTGCATACGCGTGGTTATGGGTTCGAACCTGGCATTACCAATTGACTTTTTCAATGTCATATGTACTTTCTTAGTTAATCTAAGACACCACTGACTAACGGTGAAGGAAAACATCGTAAGGAAACCTGGACTTTAATAGTCTGAAATCGCCAACACGCAGTGAGCTAGCGTGGTGATTAATGCTCAATCCTTCTCTGTATGAGAAGAGGCCTTTGCCCTATATTGGGACAGTAACAGGCTGATTTATTTATTTATTTTATTTTAGATACTAGACACTGTTACATAGACACGGTTATGACTTGTGTCGTATAGAAATTATGTAACTTTCATCAATTAAGCTATAAACAATCATTACATAAAGTTTCTTAATTGCGTCTAATAGAAACAATTAAATAATTTCATTGCAGCTGCTAATAAGTCGTAATCGCCATCATTAAGGCGCTGCGCAGACGTGGACAGTTTTTATCTGATCGTTTTTTTTTTATATTAGACATAGATAATATTCAAAACATATTACGTATAGGCTTGGCGACGACTACAAAACGTAAGTTTCTGAATATTTCTTTTTTTAGAAAAATTTATAATTTTTAAAATTTTACTATTTTTATTTAGCTTGACCTGTTTATTATTTGGTTCAAATTTAGTAATCGATATTTCACCCCCTTCCTGTTGACAGATTGATCTGATATTTGGTACACAGCTTTAGTTTTGATGACAAAACCGTTTTTAAGTAAAAAAATTTTTTTTTTTTACGTTAGACATTGATATAGTCAAAACATATTACGTATAGGCTTGGCACCGACTACAAAACGTAAGATTTTGTGTTATTTTTTTGAAAATTTATAATTTTTAAAATTTTGATTAGCGTATTAAATTGTCGTTAAGTGATTCAATTAAACTATAAAACAATGTAATTATGTCATCATCTGCCTAGCCTTTTCCCAACTATCAAGTCTTACTCGGGGTCGGCTTCAAGTCTTATCGGATGCAGCTGAATACCAGTGTTTTACATGGAGCGACTGCCTATCAGACCTCCACAATAGTCCACAACCCAGATACTGGGTTACACGACACCCCTTAGTAAGACTGGGAGGCCAACAGCTTAACGTGCTATCCGAGGCACGGAGAGTGATAATTAATTTATAAAACGCACATAACTTACGAAAAGTCAGAGGTGCGCGCCTTGGGTTCGAACGAGACCTCTGACTTGCCAGTCAAACGGTCAAACCTATCTATCACGACTCTTACGTCATATGCCGATAAAAAGTACATACATTTGCGCACTGTCTTAGGTCTTATTAAAGACTTAACTTTTGTAAAAATTATGCATTTCTAACTAATCAACAATGTCAAGTGGTGTTAGAAACATGTGTCTAATTTTGTTTTTCATTTTCAAATTCTTGGTAGCAGGTAAAATTTCCATTATTATAACAATTAGCTTAGCTAGGATAGCTATAGCTTAGTTCAAATAGCTTAGTGGTAGAGACACTGGGGTATTTTACTAATAGGTAGGGACTCCCGGGTTCAAATCCTTTCTTCTTTCTACACTTTTTTACCCGACTACAAAAAAAAGGAGGGTTATGATTTTAGCAGTCTGGTGATGTATGTATGTATGTATTTTTAACTTGAATTTAAATTTAATTAATCAATTTAAAATTCAATATATTATTTGATGTATGTTTTTTACATGTTCATGAACATTTTGTGCTTATTAAATGATATTATTTAATAGGAAACTCGCAAAAACAACTAACTCGAACTGATTTGAACCCACGACCCTGGTGTGCCGTGCCATCGCTTTATCAACTAAGCTAGCCCGCCCGCTTCAGTAACTTTCGAATCTCTTTCTTAGAAAGAATTTTATAATCTAATATATAAAATTCTTCTGTCACAGTTTTAGTGTTTATACTTCTCCGAAACGGCTTGACCGATTTTGATAAAATTTTACATGTATATTCAGTAGGTATGAGAATAGGTTTATAAGGTGAGAAAAAGGGATAGGGTAGGATAGGGTAGCGGTATAATAGGGTAGGGTAGGGGTAGAGTTGGGTAGGGGTAAAGTAGGGTAGAGGTAGAGTAGGGTAGGGGTGGAATAGTAGCGTTGAAGTAGGATAATCATTTAAAATTCAATTATTATTGGACACTTCGAAAGAGCAGTGACGCCATCTATTATCATAAGAACGTTTCGGAGGCACGAGCGAACCCACGACCTACTGTAAACCCCTAGTCGTAACCCTACCCATGTTATCGAAATTCTCTTCTAAATTCAACCATCTCAAATAGTAGTTAAATTAAGGCGCTTCTTACCGCTAATCCGCTATCTCGCTCGCACATTGAAAATATAAAATCAATGAATATAAGTTATAAAAAATCGAACTACACCATATGAAGCAGAACAACATTACTAAGTTTCAGAAAAAAATTCAGCTTGATCGAAACATGTTTTCAATTTAAATAAGTCCATGATCAGATCATGACAATATTTCTATGGGACCAACTTGGGAATATGTTCTTTCAAATGAAAAAATAATTTTCAAAATCGGTCCACAATTGACTGAGAAATCAGTGAACATACAAAAAAAACAAAAAAATACATACAGCCGAACATAGAACCTCCTCCTTTTTGAAGTCGGTTAAAAATAGCTTTAAGTGAATTTTTATTTTATTCCATTTTTATGCATGAAATGTGTTTCGATCAAGCTGATTTTTTTGCTGAAACTTAGTAATGTTGTTCTCCTTCATATTATTATGGTGTAGTTCGATTTTTTATAACTATATTCATTGATTTTATATCTTCAATCAACTTCAATGTGCGAGCGAGATAGCAAATTATCCGTAAGAGGCTCCATAAGTTCTTATTTGTTTCAACAGAGGGTAGAGTTTTCTGTGAAGATAGCAACGCATCGCCTTGGGATCCGCTGGGACAGCCATGCCCGATTAGCTGCGGTACAATTGTTAATGCTATTGATAAGTATGTACCTACAGTTTACCCATCATATACCTAGTCATCTGCCTAGCTTTATCCCAACTATGTTGGGGTCGGCTTCCAGTCTTACCGGATGCAGCTAAGCTGTTTAACATGGAGCGACTGCCTATCAGACCTCCACAACCCAGATACTGGGTTACACGATACCCCTTGGTAAGACTGGTTGTCAGACTTTCGGGCTTCTGACTACCTGTAACGACTGTCAAAGATCTACAATTGACAGCCGGGGCCAACCGCTTAACGTGCTATCCGACGCACGGAGAGTGATAATTAATTTATAAAACGCACATAACTTACGAAAAGTCATAGATGCGTGCCTTGGGTTCGAACCCGAGACTTCTGACTCGCCAGTCAACGGTCTCCACCACTAGGCTATCACGACTCTATAGTTTACCTATCATTCCATCAAGAATTCTTGCTTCAATGACTCCAATAGAACCAGTTTTTGTTCAACAGTGGACGTCTTCCGGCTGATGATGGAAATTTTTATTTATTTAATACTTCTATACAGCAGGTGTATAAGGCGGACTTAATGTCAAAGGCATTCTCTACCACTCAACCTTTGGGTGATGCAGAGATAATTAAGTAGTGGATGCACTAAAAAAAAATTATTTTATTTATTTATAGACTCACGCCTGTATTCCCCAGAGGGGGTAGGCAGAGGTGCAGTACACCCACGTTTCGCCGGCTATGTTATAAGTCCCATGTAATAGGGGGCGAGCCTATTGCCATTAACCGGGCACAATTCCAGACTCCGTGCTGCTACTGAGAATTTCCTAATGGAAAAACCCAATAACACTTTGCCCGACCCGGGGATCGAACCCAGGACCTCGTGCTCAGCAGTCGCGCTTGCTACCGCTAGACCAACGAGGCAGTCACTAAAAAAAATGATTTATATATGACTTATGGGAATCATTGAAGATTTGATTCTGCCAAGTACCGTTTAAAAAGATACGCCTGAAGTATTGATTTGAAGGAGTATCTGCTGGTTGCTGTTTTGATCTCCGAGGGGAGCGTGGGGAGAAATAGATGTACCTAAATTTGTATTTTATTATCTTTTCAGCTTAAGAAAAGCAGACTACCAATTACTACTAAACATAAGTTCTACGAACAAATTCAATATATCCGCCAAAGACCTCTACACATTAGGATTACAAGTCTTTGGAAGATCAGGAAAACCAACGAACCCAGAATTGAAAAAACATATAAAACTATACAACACCTACAACAGATTATTAAATAACGATAAGTTTCCGAACGCTTTGAAAATCGAAATGAAGAAAATGGCGGTAGAATTGAAATTGAAAAATAGAACGTGTTCCTATTCGGGTTGGAAACCTTACAATAAGCTGTTAAGATATAAATGTACGAGGAGGTTGAACAAGAAACCAGAGGTTATGGAGAAATTTATGAGATTTCTGAACTTTTACGCGGATCCCAGATACCCGTTTGACGAAGAAATGGCTGGAGTAAGTACTTCTTAGTGTTTAGTGAGTCGTGAACCCAAGGCGCGCACCTCTGACTTTCCGTAAGTTGTGCGTTTTATAAATTAATTATCACTCTCCGTGCCTCGGATAGCACGTTAAGCTGTTAGCCCCGGCTGGCTGTAGATCTTTGTCAGTCGTTACGGGTAGTCAGAAGCTCGAAAGTCTGACAACCAGTCTTACCAAGGGGTATCGTGTAACCTAGTATCTGGGTTGTGGAGGTCTGATAGGCAGTCGGTCCATGTAAAACACTGGTAAGACTGGAAGCCGACCCCAACATAGTTGGGAAAAGGCTAGGCAGATGATGATGATGATTTAAAATCAAAATCTATTTTTTTATTATTATAATATTTAACAAGATCGTTCCTTGTTGATTTGAGTAAAAAAAAAGTATATTTCTAGACCTAGAGCCTGTATTCCCGAGACCTCTGATTTGCCAGTCAACGGTCACCACCTTAGAGTATATAAGAAAATATAGAGCAACCCTATAGAAGTATGAACTGTGAGCACGGGTATGAACAACGCGGCCGCGACACGAGCTCCGTTTGCGATCATACCTCGATCGACTGCGGTTCAACTATGCTCCACGAGCGAAAAAGTTACATTTTAGCTTATATCATGGTTAACTGCTGAGTTAAATTTTGAAAAACGTCTAGAAAACGTAATTTGAAAAAATGACATTTTAACATTTCTATGGTGAGACCTGCTTTCGCTCCGCACAAGGCGATGTGGTGGCCGTTATCACTCTATATTTTTTTGAATACTCTATGGTCACCACGACTAGGCTGTCGCGACTTAGATTTTGTTTTTAAATAAGGCTAGGAAATCGCTATTCTCTATGTAATTTTTCATACTTTTTCATTCCAAATTTATAGATAATTCTCCTAAAACTAGAATCTCATCTGAACCTTCGTTTCGGGGAGGTGGATTTTAAGCGAGTACTGTCATACCTGAAGAAGACGCTTCGCTACCACGGCGCCAAGACCAGTGGACGACAGATTATAAACTTGCAACCGAAAAATTGTATGACAATGTATCTTCCTGGATGTCATTGTAAACCTGGGTAAGGTCATTTTTGGATTTTTTTTTCTACAGCGTGTAACAGAAGTCCGAAATAATACATTAAGGACGTATAAGGTACCCTACACACAATCCTAGAGCATGGGTTTTGGAACCGAACCCCAAACAATACTCGAGTAAGCCACGGTCAAAGTTTTCACCAAAATCTTTCAAATACAGCCCTAGAAATCAGCTGAAAGGTGAATCAACACTAATCCGGTTATTTACCATCAATAAATTCTTTATGTAAGCACTAGGCACGCATAGGATAATAAAATCTGTCATTATTGAAGAAAATGAAATCAAAAGAATTATTTTGTATGAAAAAAAAAATGCCTCTTTTCCATTCAATATTTTCACAGGTGATTCTCTTCATGATATACATACACGCCCTTAAGTAATTATTTCGGATTTCAGTTACACGCTGTATAATATGTTTAAAAGCATGCGTAAAGGCTGTGTTTGAGCACTTGCCCAGCTGATGGTAAGCGTCGATGTGGTCTACAATAGAGCACACCTGCCTTTGAGATGCCTATTCACTCTTGATTTGATGATCCCCAAATTATAATGTTCCGGGAATACAGACGCCGGAAGGTTATTCCACTCTAGCTGTAGGTACCCATGAGAAAGGTACTACGCGAACCGTTTGGTCCGAGCTGAAGGAATATCTACCACATAAGGGCAATATCTGGCTGTGCGTTGCGATGTTTGGTTAAGGAAAGAAGCTGCGGTTATGAGTTCGGGAAGTTCATTGTGTTAGATGCAGATCGACTTCTGGTCGAAACCGATTTATCGGTTATCTTCAACACGTGACATATTAAACGAAAAGACCCCATGAAACTAAACAAAAATCTCTACAACTAACTAAAGCAAGGGGGGAGGGGTGCGGAGGGAGAGGTTCACCACAAGTCCCCCGATAAGTTTCCCCCCTCCGAGCGTTGCAACTGTTTTTTACAAAATTAACACTCAATTTTTGAGGAGACTTAGGACTATATTCAGTTTTCACGCCCTTTATTAAGTTGGCAGGGTTACTCCAACCACTGACAATATTAAAGTTTTCAAAATGCGCAAAAAAAAATTTGATTTTTAACACCAATGTCCGCGATCTGTCAGTCTGATTTCTTTTGCAATCAACCCTCATAAAATCTTCCATGTCTCGAAAAGCACGTCTGGTATTGGCCACGGCTGTCATAAAGATCTTTGACAGTCGATATAGGGAGTCAGTACCCTCATAAAATTCTGACAACTGATCTAACTTTAGACTATCGTATTCCTTTGTGTTGACGTCAGATAGGCAATCGCGCAGAAAACTGATATACAGCTGTATCTGTTTAGATTAGAAGCCGACCCCAACAAAGTTTGGGAATAATAAGGCTAGGAGGATGATGATGGTGTGGTGGGGATTGATTTATAATTTTTGTTGCAGATACGTTGAATTCTACGGTCAGTGCGTCAAGCCCGAAAGCTGTATTAATAATCCTAAGTCCGCTAGTTATTTAGAACGAATTATAATACATTAAATGCATTATGTTAAGTTATGTCCCTAAGTTATGTGCGTTATAAAACGCACATAACTTAGGTGCGAAGATACCCGAGACCTCTGACTTAGAAAAATACCTTACCCATAGAATTTACACAAAATATTTTGTTTACTTATCAAAATCATTTGAATAACGTTGACAATAAATTCTCTTTACAACCGTTATCAAATATATTTTATTTATTTTGCAATAATTATGTAGATGTATCAAGGCCAATAATGTTAATTATTAATAACTAGCGACCCGCCCCGGCTTCGCACGGTTACGCTAATATGCATGTATTATACATATAAACCTTCCTCTTGAATCACTCTATCTATTAAAAAAAACCGCATCAAAATCCGTTGCGTAGTTTTAAAGATCTAAGCATACATAGGGACAGACAGACGCGGGAAGCGACTTTGTTTTATACTATGTAGTGATTATATACTTACCGGTATGTATGAGTGTGTGTACAGATAATGTATATATAGAGCTGAACGCCTTGCCGCACTCATCGCATTTATGTGGCTTTTCACCTGAAAATAAATTAAATTAATTTATCAACCACATTATAGGTCATCATCATCATCATTGCGTATGGCATTCATCCTGCGTGGATCAGATCTCTATATCCAAGTTTTTCAGCCAACCTGCGGCGGCAGGTGTAAGTTTGTGGTCTTCCGACATTCCACCGGGAAAACAGCGAAGTGGGCATTCGTTTACCACATGGGAAAGGGTCTGGCAAGGTGCTCCGCAATCGCACTGTGGTGACTCCCTTAATCCCCATTTATGGAGGTGGTGATTAGTTTTCCCGTGGTTGGAACGGAATCGATTCAGTCGCGTCCATGATTTTCGTATTATAGGTAACAACTACCTTTTACCTAACTATTGATTGAGTCGTGATAGCCTAGTGGTTGTGACCGTTGACTGGCAAGTCAGAGGTATCGGGTTGCGCACCTCTGACTTTTCGTAAGTTACATGCGTTTTATAAATTAATTATCACTCTCCGTGCCTCGGATAGCACGTTAAGCTGTTGGCCCCGGCTGTCAATTGTAGATCTTTGACAGTCGTTACGGGTAGTCAGAAGCCCGAGAGTCTGACAACCAGTCTTACCAAGGGGTATCGTGCAACCCAGTATCTGGGTTATGGAGGTCTGATAGGCAGTCGCTCCATGTAAAACATTGGTATTCAGCTGCATCCGGTAAGACTGGAGCCGACCCCAACATAGTTGGGAAAAGGCTAGACAGAACATAGAGGCTGGTTCTAAATAAAATATGTTTCAATACATACCCGTATGGACTCTCATATGATCCCTGAGGTTACAATCATAATGAAATGTCTTCCCACACACTCCGCATTGCGGTCCCTTGGGTTTAGTATGAACCTTCTTCACATGCCGTGTCAGGTACTTCTTGATCTTACACTTGTAGTCACATAGCGAACAGCTGTATTGATCTTCTGATGTATGTAGACTGATGTGGGTGTACCAGGAGGAGGAGTCGGTGAAGTGCTGCGGGCAAAAGATTATATGAACACTTTGTGGGACATTATTATGAAATAGAAGAGAAATGAGTCGTGATAGTCTAGTGGTATGATCGTTGATTGAAAAGTCAAGAGGTCTCAGGTTCTAATCCAAGGTGTGCCTCTGACTTTTTGTATTATAAATATTTATTTATTCAATTTATAATTGTATGCAGCTGCTGGATGCAGGTTGCTTCCAACCGGCCAATCTGGAAGTCATTGGGGGAGGCCTATGTTCAGCAGTGGACGTCTTATGGCTGAAATGATGATGATGCAATTAACTGTTAGTTCAGTTTGCATTCAATTATAAATTGAAATACAATTAATATTCAATAGGTACTAAAAATTAATCTAAAAGACCGCTTCCAGCGGCCAATGTCGCTAAAACGCTGGCTGCATTATTGTAAATTAATTACCACTTACTCCATGCCTCGGAAAGCACGTAAAGCCATTGGCCCTGCGCCTGCGCCTGATCTCTCTCCGGTCGTGTCGGATTGCCGTCCCATCGGACTATGAAAGTGAGGGAATAGAGAGTGCAGCTGTGTCTGCGCAAACACTTGTGCAATATAATATCTCCTACGGCAATCTCCATTGAGATTGGCCGCTGTGCCCGAAATTCGGTCAGAATCATCCTGGAATGATTTATTTCTGTCTTACCTTATTACAATGAGGGCAGGTGTAAATGTTTTGTTTAACATTTTCAATATTTTTCTTCTCCTTCTCTTTCATTTTGGAAATAAGAAATCATTAAATTGTAATGTCAATTATCTGAAAACGAAATATTGTTATTAAATTTATCACTCACGGCTCTACTCACTGATTGATTTTGGATATTAATAACTGGTTCTGATTTCATCAAAATCAACATATAGGCTACAATATTATCAACATACCACAGGATCAGAAGCTATAACCTGTCCAGAATACGTAAAATATATTATATATTTTTACTTGAAAAATTAATTTGATTTGATTAAGTATAAATGAAATTGCTACGTTTAATTTCCATAAAACAATGAATTACTTTTTCTTGAATACTCTATGGAATGTCTAGGTACATTTTATTTGTCAATTTATAATTTGCATATTAGTAATAAAAGACGTATTGAATCAAGATTGTTAACATTTATTATTTTGGTATTCTGCATAGCCTATAGTTTATATTAATAATGTAATAAATAATTGGTTGATCACAAGGGACCAAGGGCACTCCCTTGTGAAACACCACATGTATTAGATACTTGGAAGATGAGTACCTAAGTATCATCTGTCATTCATTGTTGCACTACATCTAATTAAAACAGTAATTATTGATTATGGTTAGCTTGGTAAGTAGGTAGACGTATTTTTCGCGGAGAAAAACGCATACATATATTAGAATAGAACTACCTATTCCTTTAATGATATTAAGTGCGTTTTTGGAATGAGTGTATTGTATGACTATGGTGGGTGTTATTTTCTTTTTAATTCGTGTTTTTTTTTTTTTAATTTTGATAATATCGGAATACCCAATAAAGTAAAAAGTAATTAGCGAATAATATAATATCAAACGTACTTACAGTAAGTTAAATACCTTCGTAACTTAGTAACATAACGATATCTTTATTATTACGAATGGTGTTATGAATTTATGTGCTAATTTTAACGATAACTTCAACTAATCTTTAACAAGTAAATAAGTAGTAGGTAAGCGTATTAATAGTTTGATATTATTGATTTCTTCGATTTTCAGTGCATTATTGATAGCTTTTTTGGACATAGGGAGCTTCGTTGAAAAACGGTTGAAATTTTATTTTGTTTGTTGATTGTAGCGCCATCCGCTGGCAGTAGCTAAAATCTAAATATTAATTACAATACAAATATATAGTTATATATATATATATATATATAGTTAGTTATAGTTATAGTTATTTTTGTGCTCGATCTTTGTAGTTTAATAAATTATATGTATACAAATAAATATTTTTTATATATATATTTTTTTTTTTACACACATTATTTATAATAATAGTACTTATATTTAATTATAACATAAAATAAATACAAAAAAAAATACATTGTAAAAGGGGGAAACAAGATACAAAAAAGTTATTGCAGATGGCGCTTCCATCCTTCCTTTCGTTTCTAAACGAAATTATTCTGGCTATCTGTCACTGTCACCTGTCGTCGCCAAATGTCATCGAGGAAAATTTGGCATGGTGTGGTGTGTGCGGCTTAGAAGAAATAGTAATTTATACATCTTTTACTATTTTTAAGCGGTACAACGTAAACTGCGAATAAACGTGCATTCAATTCATTCGAAACTACACCTTAATTTGTATGAAATTAATCTCGCACAAATGTTTATAGGCCATAAAAACATTGACGTAACTTCACAGGGATAGAAAAACTAATCTAAATATTTTTTTCGTGAAAACTCAAGATCTAATCATGAAATGGCCTTGAATTAACAAAAATAAGGAAGTTGCTGTGTTATGTTATGGTTATTATATTGTGTTTTATGCGACTAATTTCAATAAACCAAATAGTCCTATTTTAACGTTTTCCGTTGCTTGTTGCCATTAAAGAGGTAAGTAAGTCGTTCAGTATATTTTTATGTAAAGGCTAAGTACGTAATACATTTATAACTTTAAAATGTCGCAATGTCTTTAATTTTCACAGTTTTAGTGTTATATTATTTGTGGTTTTAGGTTTTACACTAAAGCTCTTAAGATATAAATTACTTACCAAAATTTATCAATACTAACAAGCCATTCTTTTTTTATATACTAGCCAGTATATAATTATAATGAAAAAAAGAATAGCCACCAAAAAAGGCACCAAAGCAGGTCAAAAATTTTTTTTATGTGATTATCCTACCTCTACGCCTATTCTACCCTACCCTATTCTACCCCAAGCCTACACTTTTCTTCTTTTTACATAAGAGGTATAACTCTATTGTTTATAATATTTAGTAGGTATAATAGTGTTCGAACAAACCCAACTGTGTTTTATAAATTACTAGTGATGCGCCCCGGCTTCGCACGGGTGAATATAGGTACCTACATATAAACCTTCCTTAAGAATCACTCTATCTATTTAAAAAAACCACATCAAAATCCGTTGCGTAGTTTTAAAAATCTAAGCATACATAGGGTCAGACAGACGGCAGATAGCGAATTTGTTTTATACTATGTAGTGATATTAAGATAATTAAAATTTTTCAAATCAACAACAACTTAATTACAAAAATTCAAAAAAGAAAGTGTTATAAATTAATTATTCTCTTTCTTTTCTTTTTCTTTGTTTTAGAAACAGGAGCTGTGAATCACCAAAAATGTTAAACAATAGTTTTAAAATGTACAAACTTGCACGATATACTACGCTTATACAAAAATCAATTACCGCAAAACAAAAATACAATCCAACACAAGCATATTCATGTATATGCGGTCAAATTTATTTTAAAAAGACCCACAGACAAGAAATATTACGAGTACATTCTACGCAAAGTGATCAGCATAGACAAAAAGTGGTTATAGAAACTACAACACCGAAGATTGTCTATGAGAAGCTAGAAGGGAAAGTGTTGCCAGATCAACGTGATATTGAAGCCGCTGAAGGGTTTTGGAAAGAGAAAATTGATCCATATATTAAATTGGCGAGATGGGATCGGCCTATTGGTGAGTTTAATATTTATTTATTTGCGGTGACGGTACCAGTGGCGGAAATTCTATTCAAATCGGCCACACTCACACAAACACGCGTAATATTGCGTAACGACGAGACTCCTAAGCGAACGTCGCGGTACTCGCAGTATCTACCACGCGTCGTTGCGATGTTTGTGTGAGTGTGCCGTTTTCGAGCGTTTGTACATAGTTACCATACTGTATTATTATACTCTGCTGATGGTCTGCTGCTTTTTCTTTCTTTCTTTCTTGCAAGCTACATGTCATTGTTGTCCATTATTTGCAGGTGTCTACCTGTTATATTGGCCTTGTGCCTGGTCAATAGCCCTGGCTACGCTGCCCGGTACCGTACCCCTACAGTCCTCGATACAGACTGCTGGCCTATTCCTATTGGGTGCTGGGTTGATGCGCGGAGCTGGCTGTACCATTAATGATCTGTGGGATAGAGATGTTGATGCCAAGGTAAAGATATAGCAAGTAATCTTCTTCTACTTGCCGTATGGTTGATGAACAACCTGATGTCAGAGTTTAAACCGCCCGTAGGTCTCTGACATAGCTTTACACACCATTGAAAACTCTCTCAGGTGTGCTAGTTTCATCACGACGTTTTCCCTCACCGTTTTAACAACTGATAATTAATTTTCAATACGCACATAACTTATGTAAAGTCAGAGGTGCGCCTTGGGATCAAACTCGAGACCTCTGACTTGTCAGTCGACGGTCATACCACAAGGCTATCAGTGCTTAATAGCAAGTTATGATAAACTACTTTTTCCCCGCAGCTTCACACGCGTAAATTTAGAATTTTTAATTATAATTATGATTCGAAAGACATGTGGCGCCATCTATGAATGTTACAGTTGATTTCCTCGGGAACATAACTTTTATAACTGACTTCAAAAATTTTTTTTAAGGTTCTCAATTCAATTGTATTTTTTTTTTATTTTTTTTTTATGTTTGCTACCTCAAAACTCGCTCATTTATAAACCGATTTGGACATTTTTAGGAAGATTTGGTGATTTTTTAAATTGGTGATTTTGAAGCCAAGTTCTAGCCTCTTTTGCTTCCTCATTAAGAACTTGGCTTTGATCCGATTCCAAATCGTAAATTTAATCAGCTAAAAAAAATCAGCTGTTCCATACATGTATGTTCACATGACTCAACAAAATGGAACAGCTGTTTTTTTTTGCGATTTCAGGGTTGGTCCCATAGTAAAAGTTGTTCATAATGATGAGTTTAATGACCCCTTTTAAGGATGCTGGTGTTTTACAAATAACCCTGTATATTAAACGGTTTTACTTAGCTTCAAATTTAGTAATCGATATTTCACCCCCTTCCTGTTGACAGATTGATTTGATATTTGGTACACAGCTTTAGTTTTGATGACAAAACTGTTTTACGTAAAAAAAAAATTACTTATATTATTTTCTTAAACTCTAAGGATGATCTTTTATTGTTTTTTTTTTCTTACAGGTAGAGCGAACGAAATCTCGCCCTTTAGTAACTGGCTCGGTCTCCGAGACCCAAGCTGTGATATTCCTCGCAGCTCAGCTGAGCTTGGCGCTGGGAGTGCTATTACAATTAAATTGCTATAGTATAGCATTAGGGGCGAGCAGTATGCGTAAGTAATATTTTTTTAATTAAAAACATTGCGTGTATTATCAGCGACATTAATCCATTAGCAGTACTTAAACTATTATTACTTAAAAATTATTTTATAATTTTTTTATTTATAGACTCACGCCTGTATTCCCCAGAGGGGGTAGGCAGAGGTGTGCAGTACACTCACGTTTCGCCGGCTATGTTATAAGTCCCATGTAATAGGGGGCGAGCCTATTGCCATTAACCGGGCACAATTCCAGACTCCGTGCTGCTACTGAGAATTTCCTAATGGAAAAACCCAATAACACTTTGCCCGACCCGGGTGCGAACCCAGGACCTAATGCTCAGCAGTCGCGCTTGCTACCACTAGACCAACGAGGCAGTTATTGCAAATATTGTTTGTTTAAAATTTTTTAAGAAATTGTATGTTTGCAGAAACCAAACAAAAATCTGTTTTTTTTTTAGAATTTTTGTCTGTCAGTCTGTTTGTTATGTTATCACATGAAAACGGCTGCACAGATTTCAATAACATTGGGCAAACATAAGCTTAACGCTTTTAGCGATAAGACCGCCCATTGTACCTCTAATTTTAGTGATAAGACTCCGTATGTAATTTCAATGGTGTACAATAAAGAATATTCTATTCTATTCTATTCTTAACTTAAAGTTTTGTTTTTGTTTCATCAAAATTGGTCAAGTAACTCATGAGAGTCAGCTTGACCCCTCTGTTGCATGCAGTTTCTTAGAACGCAGAGGTCTTGATTCATTCGTCATTGAAATACGCGTCGTCTACCGACTGGAGCCGAGTATACCCGAGTTTACCCGATCTCTTAATAGTAAATACTGCGATAATGAACCATTTGCATTTGATATTGAACCACGCGGACGAAGTCACGGGCACAGCTAATCATCAACCATCATATCATCTGCCTAGCCTTTTCCCAACTATGTTGGGGTCGGCTTCCAGTCTTACCGGATGCAGCTGAATACCAGTGTTTTACATGGAGCGACTGCCTATCAGACCTCCACAACCCAGATACTGGGTTACACGATACCCCTTGGTAAGACTGGTTGTCAGTCTTTCGGGCTTCTGACTACCCGTAACGACTATCAAAGATCTACAATTGACAGCCGGGGCCAACAGCTTAGCGTGCTATCCGAGGCACGGAGAGTGATAATTAATTTAAGCTAATCATCATATATCATTTAAAAAAAGTGTTTTTTTTTCAGTGTTTGTGGTCACCTACCCGCTAGCAAAAAGATTTACGAACTACCCACAAATATTTTTAGGAGCGACTTTTAATTGGGGGGCCTTATTAGGGTACAGTGCCATTCAAGGAACTATAGACTGGGCCATATGTGGACCCTTGTATATAGGAGCCTTAGCTTGGACTGTGGTATATGACACCATATACGCTCATCAGGTAAGGTTTAATCTTTTTTATCATATGGACGGATAACGCCACGCACCAAACGGTTCGGCGCCTCCTATCTCTGCCGTTTAATTAAGATGTGGAACTCATTACCAGCCCACGTGTTTCCCTCCACTTATGATCCTGGGTTCTTTAAGCGGGACGTGAAAAAGCTGTTCTCAAGGCCGTCAAGGTGAGGGCCATCATGCCACATTGCTATGCTGGCTGCTGGGATGATGGCCATCACTAAGGGACTCCACTGACTGCTTTCCATCAGGCAGCATGGAGTCAATTTGTGCGGCAGTAATAAAAAAAAAAACCTTGTGTCAGAGTTTAAATCGCTCATAGGCCTCTGACATGGCTTTACACACCGTTGAAAAATCTCTCAGGTGTGCTGGTTTTCCCACGATGTTTTCCTTCACTGTTTTAGCTAGTGATAATTAATTTCTAATGCGCATATGAATCTGAAAAGTCAGAGGTGCCTGGGTTTTGAACTTACAACCTTTGAGTTGGCAGTCTATCGGTCATACTACTTGGCTATCACTGAAAGAAAAGAAAGAGAAAGAAAGATCACTATCACTGCTTGTATATTTAGTCATTTTTACAGGGTTATTTGTAAAACACCAGCACCCTTAAAAGGGGTCATTAAACTCATCATTATGAACAACTTTTACTATGGGACCAACACAGAAATCGCAAAAAAAAAATCAGCTGTTCCATACATTTTGATAAATGTATGAAACAGCTGATTTTTATGCGATTTCAGTGTTGGTCCCATAGTAAAAGTTGTTCTTAATGACCCCTTTTAAGGATGCTGGTGTTTTACAAATAATCTTGTATAATATATTAATAATAATAACTGAATAAACTATCTCCCTAGGACAAAGAGGACGATATGAAAGTGGGTATAAAGTCAACGGCGCTGACGTTCGGCGGTGCGACGCGGCCGGCGCTGACGGCGTGCCTGGCCGTGAGCGCGGCGTCGCTGGCGGCGGCGGGCAACGCGGCCGGCCTGGGCCTGCCCTACATGCTGGCCGTCGCCGCTTACACGGCGCATGCTGCTCAGCAGGTCAGAGAATTACATATATAAATTAGTACTCATGAATCTATCTTCTAATTTTTGTGAATTTTTTACTTGTTTTAGCACATGTTAGTTTATAAATATAATTATTTAATAAGAAATTTGAAAAACAACTAATACCGATAGGATTCGAACCCACCATCTTCGGCGTACCTTGCCGACGCTCTAACCGCTGAGCCACCGTATCCCATCTGAATCAGTCGAAATTTCAAATCTCTTTCTACGCCTAGGCCTACGGCACGGTATGCCATTCCATCCGTATCAGTTGTTTTTTCAAATTTCTAATTAAATAATTATATCTATCTTCTACTTAAAATATATTTTGCGAATTTTTTACATGTTAGTTTATTAAATATAATTATTTAATAAGAAAATTTGAAATATCAACTGATACGGATGGCATTCGAATCCCTAAAAAAAGTTTGTAGCTGAGTCGGATACATAATGTATTCCGATAGATATTACACACTTATAACATAGCCGGTGAAACGTGGGTGTACTGCATACACCTCTGCCTACCCCCTCTGGGGAATTCAGCCTACAGTAACTATAGAGCATTTTATTATTTCTAATGTTTTTTTTTTCAGATATACACATTAGATACAGAAAATCCTGAAGATTGCGCTTCGAAATTCAAATCCAATTCATCAGTTGGTGCTATAATTTTAATGGGTATTTTAGCTGGAGGTTACTCAAAATACATGGACAATGTCACGGATAATGTCAACCATAAAGACGCGACCCAAAGCTGTTTGTTTAGCTAAAATAACTCAGTGGTACTTTTAGTGCCATGTGAGAAACTAGAATTTTACTGTCTAGTGATAGAGCTGTAAAATTTTATTACCGAGACGAATCGTGGATGACAAATAGTGAAGGCGATAACGACCGGGTACAGCTGAGCTAAATTATCCAATACTTACTTTTATAGTCGATCGACGTTGGACGTCATGGGCGAACAAGTTTTACTATACTGACTGTCAAAGATATAAATATGATCTACTTTGAAGTAAAAGTTAGTGCTCACGTCGTCTGACGGCTACTTATAATAGTATGATGTGTTTTAATTGTTTTTGAAGGAAATTTTGTAGTGGTACTTTAAGTACCATATGAGAAAACAAGATATTCACATTTTATTTTGTGTTTTACTTAAAGGAATTAGTTTTAGAAGTAATTTCAACGTAGGTTTGAATGACACTTTTTAGTGCCATGCGAGCAAACACTACTTTTGATTGTATAGTACTTGTGTTGTAACATTGTAGATGTTCCTGATCAAACTTTGGTATGGTACTTTTAGTTCTACATGAGATAACAAAATGTTTTCATACTATTTTGTGTGTAGTGTCAAATGTATTTTCTAGTTACAACCTAAAACTGTTTTTTTACCTAAAAGATCTCAGTGGTACTTGTGTGTCAGATGAGAAAATAATTGATTTTAATTGTATTGTATATATGTCTATGTACGTACTGTATGTATTTGATAGATCAACTGTGGCAACACTCGGGGTACTTAAGCCAATCCATTATTGTCATCTGGTATTTATAGACGATCTAGATACTAGATCAAGCCATTTCTTGGATATTTTGTTGGCTTGTGTGGCTCAAAATATAATCATAATAATTTAAACTATTACTTTTTTAGTTGCGTGCTGTGATTAGTTATCTATATACAGGGTGTTTCTGAATTCGTAATAAAGTAGGCGTTCGGCAGTAAAGTAGGCATTGCAGCACATATTTTATACTCTAAAGCCTCTAACATACGTTGATTTCACTGCATTTTGTGTGTAAAAATGGACAGCACAAAATTATTTTAAAAAAAGAACGGCCGGCCATATCATTTAATGTCACATTGTTATATGAATCGCGTTGTCAACGTTCTGAAACGCACAAAAATTAATATCTACATCTTCATTTTCTATTATGCCTTTTGGCCTCATACCGTCATACGTGCTTATAACCTATTAGAATTCGAAAACACGCTGTATTACTATTAGTTAAAAATCATAGATTTAGAATTAGGTACCTTACGTCTCTAGATAAGCAATTGATAAGAGAAAGAATATGGTGTACCTGTATGTTAGAGCGAGATAGATAGCTAGGACCAGGTTAAGAATATGACATCATTCATTTAATTATGTTCACATGACTCAACAAAATGTATGGAACAGCTGATTTTTTTATGATTTCAGGGTTGGTCCCATAGTAAAAGTTGTTCATAATGATGAGTTTAATGACCCCTTTTAAGGATGCTGGTGTTTTACAAATAACCCTGTATAGTTTTTAGTCTCGCCTTAGTTACTTCAAAGCCAATCTATTTATAGGGTACCTATATTCTTTATCTATGATTAAAATAATGTGTAGTTGTAATGGGTGTAATATATTGTACAAATTAAAAAATATCCAGTCCTCGCCGAGGACAAAAATATACCATTAGAGTATATAAGAAAGTATAGAGCAACCCTACAGAAGTATGAACCGTGAGCACGGGTATGAACAACGCGGCCGCGACACGAGCTCCGTCCGCGATCATACCTCGATCGACTGCGGCTCAACTAGGCTGAGCGAAAAAGTTAAGTTTTAGCTTATAACATGGTTAACTTATGTGTTAAATTTTGCAAAAATGACTAAGAAACGTCATCATCATCATTATCTACTATCTATGGCCTCACTAGAAAATATAATTTAAAAAATTATATTTTAACATTTCAATGGTGAGACCTGCTCACGCTCTGCACAAGGCAATGTTGTTGACGGTTCACTCTATACTTTTTATAATAATATAGCATACTACTACTTTTTATATATAAGAATATAGCATTGTTATCTAACGGCACAGTTAGACATACTAGCCCTTTAGTATTCCGTATAAAGGGTGGAAACTACCATCTGAGATGGTTTAATGTGGGAGAGAATTTCAATTTTGAACTAGAAGGATAAGATAAAACTGTCACGAGCAGGACTAACGGCCTGTCCACGAACTCTTAGCGCGGCGCGGCGGCGAGCGGTAGGAACAAATGTACTAAAATGTTCAACGACGCCACGACTCGCCGCTCTCAGCGGCGGCGGCGGCGGTTTCTCCATTCTCCGTACTTAAAATGATTTGTATTGATTTCGTGCACTCCATCCGCCGAATTTAAAATATCATTAGCAAATGGTGCTGATTCTCTTATACATCCCGCTAAACTAATTTTAGTCTATCTATATCTCTTTCTAATAAACACCATCAAAAAAGGACAGCAAATTGGACTACCAAATTAGAGCTGTCACATTAGTCTACGTCCTTGCAATTGACGTGAAATTAGACGAGACCTATAACATGCCAACTAAACTCTCGTTGATATTACGCAAATGGACTAGTTTGACAGCTCTAGAAATCTGTTATCCTTTTCTTATGATCCCTGTTAGAAAGAAAGATGGCGAGTCTAAATTAGTTTAGAGCGTGTGCAAGAGAATTAGCACCAATATATTCCTAATTACGTCTAAATACATCTAAATACGTCTAAACACGTGGCATGGCCATCGCGCCGCTCGCAGACCTAGCCCGTCGCCGCCTTAGACCGAAGTCGTGGCCACTAGGTTAAACCTTCGATCAAGTCCTGCTTGTAATTGTTTTTCCTCTCTACAGTTCGAATAGCATTTTAGCATAATGTAAAAAAAAAAAACAAAAAATGTTAATAATATTTTTGTTTATATGTCGTTTAATTTGACATTAAAATTGGCGAAGTGGTTAAGCGATTCGCTTTCTGCGCTTAGCACGATTTCGATTCCCGTTCGGATGAATATTTGTGTGAATAATTCATGCATTGAGAAATTATTGTCTTCGAATCGTATCTAAGATACAAAATAATCAGAATAACGTGTTTTAAAAAAAATACAGCCGTGGGCGTACCCAGTGGGGGGACAGGGTGGGGGCATGTCCCCCCCCTAGACTCGACCTTCAAGAAGACTTACCTGGTTAATTATAACATACAACAAAAAAGTTGTCCTGAACTGGTTTTTTATTCGACCAAAATTCTAACCAGCATGTGTTAAATATATTTGGATAGAGGCTTTTAAAACTTATATTTTGACATAAAATATTTAATTTTATATCCCTCCAATTTTGAGAAAATCACTTTCTATTTATCGTACATTTCTGGAGAGACTACGAACAAGCCCTTCTAAATATTAAAGTAAATGGAGGGGTATACAATTATTTTTCCAGCGGTTCCAGGTTACATATTTTTGTGGCTTTCGGCATCAGGTAGTTTCATGCTGGTTAGAATTTTCTCAGAATAAAAAACCAACCTTACAAAAAGCGGACAAGTCCTTTATTATTTTCACCACTTCCCCCCCGGGTCAAAAGTTTTTTATTTGCCCCCCTAAACCAAATGCTGGGCATACCCAAGGCTGTCTGTAAGAGAATAAAAGAGTACTCTAGCATTTAAAAAATAAAGTTAGCTGATCAAACCAAACTGCGTTATTATAATTGTATTTAGATATATGTCGTGGACTCGTAGTCGCTTTAAAAACTTGCAGAGGGATAACTGTTACAGTAATGCCAACTTTGAATGTGGGACGAACTTTTACGGTGGGACGAACTTGTATAGTGGGGCGAATTTTATTACGGAGTGGAATCCGAAATAAGGAAACTGCCGCTCCATACATTTCAATGCTTAAAGCCATTTAATTTTTTTCATCTTTTTTTTAAATTTCGTTGTTGGCCCCATAGTAAAATTTGTATACATTCATTCTCCTGCAACTTTTTAAGACGAACATTATGGTGTATATAAAAAAAAATTGTTGTCTATGTTCTATATCATGTTAATAAAACGTTCTTGCCAATTATATTAGTTTTATTTCATTGGTCTAGTCGTAGCAAGCGCGACTGCTGAGCGCGAAGTCCTGGGTTCGATCTCCGGGTTGGGCAAAGTGTTATTGGGTATTTCCATTAGGAAATTCTCAGTAGCAGCACGGAGTCTGGAATTGTGCCCGGTAAATGGGAATAGGCTCGCCCCCGAAACGTGGGTGTACTGCACACCTCTGCCTACCCCTCTGGGGAATACAGGCGTGAGTCTATGGAATTATACCCTTAAGGTGGGTACTGACCGGCGTTACGGGACGTAATGTAACGTGTTACACAGCGAGCATTCGTGCAGTCAGTACGTCGTGTTACGGGGAAACCAGCGAGAAACGAGCCGCTCGTTGCTCGCTTTGAGTGCTCCACCCGGCTGTCGGTTTTTTGGCGAATCCTTTGAGTGTTACGCGGTTCGGTCAGTACGCTCTTGCAAGTCGTCCCGAACGCACGCGCGTCGCGAGTAATCACACGTCATTCCTCTCGTACCTATTTATTTCTTAAAACATGGAGTGGCACAAAGAAAAAACTCAGTATTTTATAGAAATCGATCGGAGACATGCGTACAAAGTTTTTATACTGTCCAGTAATCATTTGGTTTTTTAAAATGGCTATCAATGACAAACCACCACATACGCCTCTGTTTTAAATAAGTTTGATGTCCAGTAACGTGTTTTCTTCTTCTTAATTTGGATGAAACAATAATAAAGTAGAATCAAAGATACCAAAGCGTCCTCGTTGTCGGCTATCTTGAGTGAACTAACGGCGAAAGCGGAGCACAGAGTTTTGACGAGCTTGTTACGCCGATTTTAAAACACAGCGTAACATGCTCGATGCGTACACGCTCGGTGCGAATGTTACATTACACTTCGTAACGTTGGTCAGTACCCACCTTTAGGGAAGGGGGATAGTAAAGTAGAGTAGGGCAGCTAGTTAGCCATAAAAAATCACTACATTATTTGGCGCTTTATTTAAGAAACATCCAAAAAGAAAGTATTTATTCATTTTAGACATAAACGATACAAAATTACAACTTAAAACGAATAAAAAAATTGTACAATAACATAGATTTAAAAAATATAAGACATCATAATTATAATAAAAAACGTGATGACTTTATTGCTGCTTATTGTTAATCTTTTGAGAATGGAGGTGACGCATTCGTTTCCAAGTAGAAAATTCCAGTTTCTCTGTAAAACGAAAAATGAAACATGTTAAATAACTTGATATTCCTAAACTCGATTCTAGTTAGCCCTTATTAATAAAATACAGTAATCATCTGCTACTGCGATCGCTAACCCGCTTGCCCAGCGTGGCGATTGTAGGCAAATACCTCCAATGAGCGCACAATAGTGGCTGACTTTTAGTAAGCTATGTGTGTATCATAAATTAATTATCACCTCCTCCGTGCCTCGGAAAGCACGTTAAGCCGTGATCTTTGACAGTCGATATAGGGAGTCAGTACCCTTATAAAATTCTGACAACTGATCTAATCTTAAAATATCGCATCGCTTTGGGTTGAGGTCAGACAGGCAGTCACTCAGTAGAAAACTGATATTAGAAACCGCCCCAACAAAGTTTGGGAATAATAAGACTAGGGGATGTTGAATTTCCTATACCACAATGTACAGTCGCATCAAACGTCTACAATCTGTCAAATTTCTTTAATAGATTTTCAACTTTCTCGCCAAATCATTTGGTTCAAAGTTGATTGGGAACATTGGACATCTTGTAGCTTGATAAGCTGGCGTTTGTACTCCCGTTTCTTACCCGGTCTTAGGCTGTATTCCTCCCATGTTGAGTTGGCCAGGCAGGTCGCAGTCTCCAGACAAAGCCATCAGGTAGGTCTCACAGCGTACGCCAGTAAATCCACCGGTCTTTAATGACTCAGCAAAATAGAAGAATGCTCTGCGAAAAATAATTGTTTTTAGAATATCGAATCAACAAGCTATGGTCCATGGGAATCCGCCGAAACTCGACCAATATTTGCTGCCAGGGGCATACAGTTCATATAGGCAAAAAGGCCCTGCCTACCCTGACAGATACGACGCAGACGACGAACTAGTGAAAATTATTGGAAATTAAAAAAGAAACTCCGCGCCCGCAGAAAGAGAGGAGGCGAGGAAGGAGATAAAGTCATTGACATGATGAAATTTTGACTTGATTGGACTGGAAAAACTGACTAAAAGGGGGGGGGGAGCGAATTATCCTAGAAGGCCAACCTCCCCCCCACTTTTTCTGGAGTCAGTCATCAACAAACATACAAACAAAGTGAATTTAATTGCTACGCAATGATGGGAGATCTGTTTTATATCTCCGAACTTAATCATCAGATCATTAGGTATTCATACAGTCGAATTGAGAACCACTTCTTTTGAAGTTGGTTAAAAATATCCAAATAAACCACAAGTCTCGCATTGTGTGGAATGGTGACATCAACAATCACAGCGCGGCGTTTTGCTCGATCTATCAACACTATGTTATTAGAATAGCAATAATAATTAGGAATAATATATTCTTAAGGAGTACGATACTTTGTAGACATTTAAATCTGTAATCTCTAACTGCTTCATGTACCTACTACCCCAACCGTCTCCATCACATCCCTTTTCCTTACCTATCATGATTGCACCCTTGAGTGATGCATCCTGGCATGATGACACCGCCATTCGGGTACCAGTCCACCTTCCCCAAGGTCGGAAGGTACCCCGAGATGCCGCTGTTGGTATGTATTACTTCCGTAAATATTCCATCATCAGCGTGGAATCTATGAGGGTTCGTGTTCCAACCTGGACCGGCAGGATCTAGCGCTGGAGATAAAACAATATCATGACAATTTAGTTTAAATTTTTAAATTTGAGCTAAGTCTTGATTCGATTATAAGAAGTTATGTCAAATAAACATGCTCTGCCTTCTCCTTTTGACTTAGACCTTGACTTTCCCAATGGCGTAGCGTGGTGAGACCATTAAGACGCATGCATGCGTCTTAATGGACCGCGGGTTATAGGATATATGAAATCTCGTAAAATCAAATATATATAGCGGATTTTAAAAATATTAAATTAGTCAGTTCGAAAAAAATAAAGTTAAGGTAAATTTATCGTGTTTGATATCAAATGGAAGGTCTTAATGAGCACATTCAGAATATTTATATATTATCTATACAGGTATTCTGGACCACTTCTTAGAATATCAGGCATCTAAATTCCCGTTACGACTATCATTCATCATAATCATCATCATTTCAGCCATAACACGTCCACTGCTGAACATAGGCCTCCACGACTATCATTAATATATGTAAATTATAACACTGCATACAATCTCAAAACGTGATAACAATAACTATTTACCAATTAAATTAAAGTTTCTACACATCACTGACATCACTGCCTATTAAATTATGTTTAAATACCTATATTCTATTCAAGTGAAATCCAACTTCTGTCCTGAGAGGTTCGTGAAGGAACACGGTGTAAAATGGTTACGAATAGTTTTAAGACCACTTACCAGTAACATAAGGTACTTGTCCATCAAGATTTCTGCCGGTTACTCCTACAGCGTGAGCACCCAAGCTGAAGCCTACGAGATGGTACTGCGACAGCGTGGAGCCTGATTCGCTGTTCAACCAGGAGATGAAGGTAGCTATTCCTCGTCCTGAAGAAAATAGGAATGAAATTACATGTACAGGGTTATTTGTAAAACACCAGCATCTTTAAAAGGTGGAAACCCATAGAGTATTCAAGATAATATAGAGTGATAACGTCAACCACATTGCCTTGTGCGGAGCGAAAGCAGGTCTCATCATAGAAATGTTAAAATGACATTTTTTAATATTATGTTTTCTAGACGTTTTTCAAAACTTAACTCAGCAGTTAACCATGATATAAGGTAAAATGTAACTTTTTCGCTCGTGGAGCCTAGTTGAACCACAGTTGATCGGGGTATGATCGCAAACGGAGCTCGTGTCGCGACCGCGTTGTTCATACCCGTGTTCACAGTTCATACTTCTATAGGGTTGCTCTATATTTTCTTATATACCTACTCTAAGGGGAAACCAGAAGACTGGCAGCTCTGGTCACGCGATGAGGAAACCTAGGCATAATAGTCCAAAGTCGCCAACACACCACTGCGTGTTGGCGACTTCGGACTATTAAGCCACTAGCTCGCGTGGTGTTTAATGCTCGATCCTTCTCTGTACGAGAAGAGGCCTTTGCTCAGCAATGGGACAGTAACAGGCTGATTTACGTTTTAATTACTTACCAGAAGCGATAGAATTGAGAGCGGCGACTGCGTAGTTGATACTTCCAGCTCCCACACTCCAGTCTACTACGATGACGTTCACATCTTCTGCTGTTAAAAATGCTAAAAAAAAGCATAAAATATATTTATTTATAACGACTTTTGAACAAGAAACTGGGAAAATTTCGCTTAGGTAGTACTCAGATTTTAAAGTAGAATTAACATTTTAAAAGGTAAAATTGGACTACACTTTAATTATGATAGCTTATTTTATAGCAATTCCAATGTCAAGTTTTACGTACCTATAGCTTACATAAGAAGACTTTTGAGATATCGGTGCTAATTCTCTTGCACACGCTCTAAACTAACTTAGACTCGCCATCTCTCTTTCTAACAGGGATCATTAGAAAAGGATAGCAGATTTTTAGAGCTGTCAAACTAGTCCATTTGCGTGATATCAACGAGAATTTAGTCGGCATGTTAAAGTTTCGCGTCTAATTTTACGTCAATTGCAAGGACGTAGAGTAATTTGACATCTCTAATTTGATAGTTCAGTTTGCTGTCCTTTTTTGATGGTATTTATTAGAAAGAGATATAGTTAGACTAAAATTAGTTTAGCGGGATGTACAAGAGAATCAGCACCATCGTCATTTTTAATAACACGCGCCGTTACCGCACGAGTTCACCCTGAGACCGCGTAACAGAAGTGGCGAATCGCGCAAAATGGCGGAGAGGTTAATACCCTGCGTGATGTTAAAGAAGGATGGCACGACCTTCTCTCCCTCTGCAGTTGTCTTATCATGGGACAAACTAGCATCGATCAACACCCAGCTGCTTCTGGTGTTCGGCTTCGGCCGATGGTTACCACCGGACAAAGCCTTGCAACAAGCGACGTAGTCGTGTTCCAACAAGATGCCAGGTGAAACCTATCTGGAGGACGGATCTAGATGATTCCATTCATCGTCTATCTCATCTCTAAAGTAAGCCTAGACCAAAAAACGTAGGTAGTAGACGTAGTAGGTTCGTAGTCTTTTTATAATAAAAAAATTTTTAATTAAAAATAAAACCGACTTCAAAAGGAACTAAAAAGCTTGAAATAACTTTAAAACGTTTTAGAGTCGGTTCCAAGTCAAGTTCTTGATGAGAAGGTTAAAGAGGCTAGAACTTGACTTGGAACCGACTCCAAAACGTTTTAAAGTTATTTCAAGCTTTTTAGTTCCTTTTGGAGTCGGTTTTATTTTTTATTAAAAATTTTTATAATAAAACACAACCTACCTGGTACAAGAACACTATTGAATCCCGACCCAGCGTGAGACCTCCAACCGTGCACTAGGATGATAGTTCTCAGACTAGCATCATAGTTGCTCTCAGCAACAAGATCACTGTTCTGCAGAAGAGGTTGACTTACATAAGGGTTCTTTCTGAAAAAAAATAGAGGTCAAATTAATTATTATGGTAGCTATTACATGATATTATATCCATGTTATTATAATCCATGTTATGTAGCGTGGCTAGGCTAGGCTAGGCTAGGCCATTATACAGGGTCATTTGTAAAACACCAGCATCCTTAAAAGGGGTCATTAAACTCATTATGAACAACTTTTACTATGGGACCAACCCCGAAATCGTAAAAAAATCAGCTGTTCCATACATTTTGTTGAGTCATGTGAACATAAATCTATGGAACAGCTGTTTTATTACGATTTCAGGGTTGGTCCCATAGTAAAAGTTGTTGATAATGATGAGTTTAATGACCCCTTTTAAGGATGCTGGTGTTTTACAAATAACCCTGTATTTAATAAGCTAACTTAGCTTATTAAATACAGGGTTATTTGTAAAACTGTAGCTTAGCTAACATGAGAACAGCGCTGGACCGACATGAATGGAAATCCTTGGGGGAAGCCTATGCCCAGCAGTGGGCGTCTTCCGGCTAAAATGATGATGATAAAACTTACAAGTGCTATTTATAACATTTGAAATTTCGACTGATAGCTGATAGGATACGGTGGCTTAGCGGTCATAGCGTCGACACGGTACAACGGTGTGTTCGAATCCCATCCGTATTAGATGCTTTTTTCAAATTTTCTTATAAAATAATTAAACATGTTATGTATCTTACCTTGTAAATAAGTGGTATTGGTTGTGTATTTCAGGGTTATATCGCGCGGACTCTGCCAGGTCACTGGTCTTTACCCACAGGTCCACAAGCTGAGGGGTGTTGTCAGCCAGCACGTGCTGGTAGCGTGGGCCCTCATCCAGCTTGAAGACCACCGGGTCTCGGGTTGGGAGAGCTGAGAAATAATGCCGAAATCATATAGGTACCTACTTACAGGGTTATTTGTAAAACACGAGCATGCTTAAAAGGTATAATTAAACTCATCATTATGAACAACTTTTACTATGAGACCAACCCTAAAAACGCAAAAAAAAACAGCTGTTCCATACATTTATGTTCACATGCCTCAACAAAATGTATGGAACAGCTAATTTTTTTTTGTGATGACCCCTTTTAATGATGCTGGTGTTTTACAAATAACCCTGTATAGACTCACGCCTGTATTCCCCAGAGGGGGTAGGCAGAGGTGTGCAGTACACCCACGTTTGGCCGGCTATGTTATAAGTCCCATGTAACAGGGGGCGAGCCTATTACTATTAACCAAGCACAATTCCAGACTCCGTGCTGCTACTGAGAATTTCCTAATGGAAAAACCCAATAACACTTTGCCCGACCCGGGGATCGAACCCAGGACCTCGTGCTCAGCAGTCGCGCTTGCTAACACTAGACCAACGAGGCAGTGTTATATTTGTAATCATCAAAAATATATGAAGTTTAGTATAGTTTTCTAGTTTTTTGCCGTGTGGTTTCCAGCCTAAGAATAGAACCACCCCTACTCGTCCCGCGGGTATCGTAAGAAGCGACAAAGGGAAAGATCTGGAGGATGGGCAGCAGCATCCTTCTGTGTAACAGTAATCATCTGCTACTGCGATCGCCAACCCGCTTTTTGTGTTTCTTTTTTCTATTTCTAGCTTTTTAAGAATAATAATGTTAGTTATTCGATTTTACAAATAAACTTTTAGCTATCACAAAGACGCCGGCGTCACATAGGTAACAATTGATTTCCTTTTGTGCCTCAGCTTTTATACTTTACTAGCGACCCGCCCCGGCTTCGCACGGTTACGCTAATATGCATGTATTATACATATAAACCTTCCTCTTGAATCACTCACCACTCTATCTATTAAAAAAAACCGCATCAAAATCCGTTGCGTAGTTTTAAAGATCTAAGCATACATCGGGACAGACAGACGCAGGAAGCGACTTTGTTCATACTATGTAGTGATAATGTCAAAGTTACTTGATTTTACAATTAAACTTTTAACTACTGATCACAAAGACGCCGGGCGTCACATAACAATTGATTTCCTTTTGTGTCTCATTTTTCAATGTTTGACGGATTAAAGGTTTAATTTAATTAAAAAAATTAACTAATCCTTTGATAAAAAGCGATAGCTACTTAATAAAAATGATAATTATAATCTGTGGTAGGTACTTCCTTTTATGACGACTAATCAATGACTTAATTGACAGATAGTAAGGCTGATTGCCTTTTAGTTTGCTTTTTTAAATATTAAAGTACAAAAGCCTATAAAAAAAATTACAAAAAACCATGTGTAGGTATACTGTATCATCATCATTCGCCTGTATTAGTCCACTGCTGAACATAGGCCTCTCCCAATGCGCGCCACTATGTACGCTCATTGGAGGTATTTGCCCATAATCGCCACGATACACAACAAAAAAGTTGTAAAACACATTTTTTCTCTATTGTATTCAAACACATATATATAGTCATACACAACAAGCGATGCAAGAAACACTACTACACGCCCTCTTACCTTTCATTCTACACCGCTAGCGCGCAGGACCAATAATCAATATTCATTGGGTGCAAAAATAAAAAAAATTCAAATCGCTCTAAATTTTTAAAAAGCAAATATTTTTTATTTGTAATCATACTTTTTTTTATATATGTGCTTATATAATCAGAATATAATAAGTAAAACCCATGCGCAAAAAAAAATAATTCTTTTTTTGTTGTCCGGTCGGAAAACGGTAAAGGAAAACATCGCTTGAGGAAACCAGAGTAGCTGAGAGATTTTTCAACGGTGTGTAAAGCTATGTTAGAGGCCTGCGAGCGGTTTAGACTTTGACACCCTATACGAGCAGTTTAAACACCAGGTTGTTCATCAACCTTAAGATTGAGAAAGAAATAGCATACCTGTAGCCACAGCGAAGCTTATAAATAACACAACGATTAACATCTTGTCCAATTAACAATTACTTACATACTAATCACTAGCTATTTAATTGTAATGACAAGCGAAATATTATCGTACCTTACAGATTTAAATACGATAAAAAATTACGGATCTACTGATTTATTAATTACCTACATGATATCAGACCCTTAATAAAGGTTATATTCTGCTTATCATACAAGATAAACTATCTGTTGCCCGTGACTTCGTCTGTGTGAACCACTCTCATCATCATCTGCCTAGCCTTTTTCCCAACTATGTTGGGGTCGGCTTCCAGTCTTACCGGATGCAGCTGAATATCAGTGTTTTACACGGAGCGACTGCCTATCAGACCTCCACAACCCAGATACTGGGTTACACGATACGCCTTGGTAAGACTGGTTGTCAGACTTTCGGGCTCTTGACTACCTGTAACGACTGACAAAAATCTACAATTGACAGCTGGGGCCAACAGCTTAACGTGCTATCCGAGGCACGGAGAGTGATAATTAATTTATAAAACGCACATAACTTACGAAAAGTCAGAGGTGCGCGCCTTGGGTTCGAACCCGAGACCACTGACTTGCCAGTCAACGGTCACCACCACTAGGCTACGTGACCCACTCTAATCATATTGGGGTAAAAAAAATAGCCTACAACCTGTTCTCAGACCTACCAAATAACAATTTCCCCCTTTTAGGGGTTAAATTCTAAAAAAAACCTGAAACCCGTTTCTACTGAATTATCTAGGAGTACCTAGGTACGTTAGGAAGTTTCGAATAAAATAGTCGAACTTATAATGTTTCCTCATACAAACTTCGAACTCAAAAAGTAAGATCAATCTGTTGAATTTGAATTTGTAATAATATCTCTGTTTCAATTTGACATCTCTGACATTATTTTATATTGACATACTAAATTATTCTATTTTATTGCTTGCAGACATGTCTATTTTAATTTTAACTACAGGGTGGGCGGAGAATAGAGGTTCAAAAATTTTTTTTAGATGCCCCTCTCCAATAGCTATTCGAATAACCCCCATGTATGTTCAGCGATTATTTATAGTTTAAGAGCTAGATTTTTTTAACCAATTTTTGGGAAAGTATCACCTGACTTTAGATTTTATTTTTTTTCTTCTTCTGCATTGTAATTCTTGAAAATATTTTTTGTTATATTAAGTCCTTATAGTATGTTCTATGATCCATAAAAAATCTGTCTGTCTAATCATCTCATTAGGTGCCTAAAACTTTGCTCAAAATGAAAAAAAGTGCAAAATAAAATATGTTCCAGATTTTCATTTAATCAAAAAAAAATCAAAAAATGGTGGCAATGACCCCAAAGTAGTTTTAAAAACTCCCTCGGACTTTCAGCATTTCAAAACAATAAAAATATTTCCTACTTTTCGGGACATTATTTTGTGCAATCATAATTCAAAGATGGTAAAGAGAAAAAATCTCTATTAATTTAATTATTTTCTTCCCAAATTTTTATTATTTGATAGCACTTAATTCTAATGGAATACAGTTTACATTAGATTATAATACAATAACAATACAAAATTTTAGCAAAATCTGTCCTTAAAAAAATATTCTGAACTTTGAAATAGAACTTTGGTTTAATTTGTTGTAGATTTTTTTTCTGCCTTCAACTGCCTCTCCGTATGTCTACCACCGGGTTGTATCTTTTTGATTGCAATAATGTAGCTAGTTAAAATGCCAAAATTTATGGATTCCGATTTATTTGGAACAAATTAAAAAAAAAACAAAGCCAATTTTCCTTTTGAAAGTGATAAAAGGTTGTTTCAATACATTATTTTCGTGATAATAATATCCTCCGGACTGATTTTGGTCACAGCGGCCAATCTCAACGGAGATTAGCCAGAAGATATTATAGTGCACAAGTGTGTGCGCAAACACAAGGGTACTTTCTATTCCCTTACTCTTATACACCAATGGGACGGCAATCCAACACGAGACCGGAGAGAGATCAGGCTCAGGGCCAACGGTTTTACGTGCTTTCCGAGGCACGGAGTAAGTGATAATTAATTTATGGCACATAACTTATGAAAAGTCAGAGGTGCGCGCCTTGGGTTTGAACCTGAGACCTTTGACTTGCCAGTCAACGATTACTACCACTAAGCTATCACAACTCAATGCACTTTTCATGATAAGAATGTATTAAAACAACCTTTTGAACTATCAAGTAAATGTAAAAATTTATTGAGATTTTTTCTCTTTACCATCTTTGAACTATGATTACACAAAATAATGTCCCGAAAAGTAGGAAATATTATTATTGTTTTAAAATGCTGAAAGTCCGAGGAAGTTTTTAAAACTACTTTGAGGTCATTGCCACCATTTTTTGATTTTTTTTTGAGTAAATGAAAATCTGGAGCAAATTTTATTTTGCACTTTTTTTCAATTTGTGCAAAGTTTTAGGCACCTTATGAGATGATTAGACAGACAGATTTTTTATGGTTCATAGAACATACTATAAGGACTTAATATAACTAAAAATATTTTCAAGAATTACAATGCAGAAAAAGAAAAAAAATAAAATCTAAAGTCAGGTGATACTTTCCCAAAAATTGGTTAAAAAAATCTAGCTCTTAAACTATAAATAATCGCTGAACATACATAGGGGTTATTCGAATAGCTATTGGAGAGGGGCATCTAAAAAAAATTTTTGAACCTCTATTCTCCGCCCACCCTGTATATCTTAATTATCTTTTGCATGCCTATTTGGTGAAATATGGTGATACTATCACTTTGAAAATATCTATGTACTACCCATAATTGCAAATAAATGATTTATGAATTATTACTAGCTTTTGCCCGCGACTTCGTTCGCGTGGAATAGTGACTTCGACTCTTGACCAATAGATGGCGCTGTATGTCCGGAATAAATTTTATTTTTTATTTTATTTTTTGTAATAAAAACTATCCTATGTCCTTTCCCAAGTTCCAAACTATGTCTGTACCAAATTTCACACAAATCGGTTCAGTAGTTTAGGCGTGAAGCAAAGACAGACAGGCAGACAGACAGAGTTATTTTCGCATTTATAATATTAGTTTGGATAGTCAGGATTTTATTAGGGGACTCCCTGTATCGACTGTCGAAGATCTTCATGACAGCCGATGCCAACGGCTTAACGTGCTTTCCTTTCCTTAACTTACGAAAAGTCAGAGGTACGTGCTTTGGGTTCGAACTTTCGACTTGGCTTGGCAGTCGACGGTTATACCACTAGGCTATCAGTAATTTAATGAAGGTTTTATTAAACATCTTTATTGATTCTGTTATAAATAAATTATTTATTCATTGTTATAAAATTAATTACATATCTTATTTACATTAATTTTTACTTAATATTAATATTATTTTTATCGTCTTTCCGTTAACCTTTGGAGTAAGGCGAGGATGGGTTAGTCGTTAAGTAGAATATGCCAGTTTTTCTGAAAAAAAAAAACAATAAAATTTATAACATAATATATGATATCAAACTATACGGCTTTATTTCGGGAATGCTCGACTAGTTTCGAACTCAAACGGAGTCCATTTTCAAGAGAGAGTGTAGTCGCGGCGCCGGCGGGACGTCGCGGAACTCACTTCCACTCCCGAAATCAATTCGTGTAAAGCCGTAGTACCTATAGTAGTATAAAAAAAAATACAAATAAAAATATAAAAATATAGTAAAAATACTATAGTATTTAATACTAATAATAGTTAGTTAGTACGACTTATTCTAAAACTTATAACATAAACATGCATAATGCTTATCAGGGAAACACTAAAGTTAGAATTTTTTGTAGACGTGGGTGTAGGTTCGAACCTAGCATTTACCAATGTTTCTTATTTCAATGTAATCTGTATTTATTTAGTTAATCTAAGACACCACTGACTAACGGTGAACGAAAATATCGTGAGGAAACCTGGACTTAATAATCTAAAATCGCAAACGCTGTGAGCTAGCGTGGTGATTAATGCTCGATCCTTCTCTGTACGAAGAGGTCTTTGCCCTACAATGGGACAGTTACAGACTGCTATTAAACCAATGGTGTTTCTATCAAGATCTTACCCAGTTTTGGGCTTGGTGCCTCCCATCTTCAGGGTATTGGTTTCAGAGCAGTTGCTCGTGATAGCCTGGGTGAACGTGGAACATCCTTGGCCAGTGAATCCACCGTGTTTTAAAGACTCAGCCATGTAGAAAATACATCTGAAGACAAGAGAAAATATATATCACTACATAGTATAAAACAAAGTCGCTTTCTCTGTCCCTATATCCCTATGTATGCTTAAATCTTTAAAACTACGCAACGGATTTTGATGCGGTTTTTTTTAATAGATAGAGTGATTGAAGAGGAAGGTTTATATGTATATTGCACCTATAAAATAAGATTTTATAAAAAACAACGTTTTTTTCGTGATACAAAAGCAATAGCCTAGTGGTGGTGACCGTTGACAGGCAAGTCAGTGGTCTCGGATTCGAACCCAAGGCGCGCACCTCTGACTTTTTCGTAAGTTATGTGCGTTTTATAAATTAATTATCACACTCCGTACCTCGGATAGCACGTTATGCTGTTGGCCCCGGCTGTCAATTGTAGATCTTTGACAATCCTTACGGGTAGTCAGAAGCCCGAAAGTCTGACAACCAGTCTTACCAAGGGGTATCGTGTAACCCAGTATCTGGGTTGTGGAGGTCTGATAGGCAGTCGCTCCATGTAAAACACTGGTATTCAGCTGCATCCGGTAAGACTGGAAGCCGGCCCCAACATAGTTGGGAAAAGGCTAGGCAGATGAGTGTATGAGTAGTAGGCTTTCACTTCTCTTCTTCTTTCAAATACAGGGCAAGGAAATAACATCCTTTTACTTACTTATGATGATCACAGCTTCTGTCCTCGCATCCAGGCATCTGCCGGCCGCCGTTCGGATAAAAATCAACATGACCTGCTGGGAGAAGCAGCCCTGATTGCCCTACATCAGAGTGGATTACTTCTGTGTAGATAGCGTCAGTAGCCTTGAAGGCAGATGGGTTGGTTATCCAGCCCGGAAGAGCAGGGTCAAGGGCTGAAAAGGAATATCACATGATGATCAATATGTTTA
The DNA here is from genome assembly GCA_936450705.2 of Protodeltote pygarga. Lineage (NCBI taxonomy): Eukaryota > Metazoa > Arthropoda > Insecta > Lepidoptera > Noctuidae > Protodeltote > Protodeltote pygarga. Next base: position 6,047,399 of record OW388278.2, read on the forward strand.
GCAATTAATCATGTAAGGGGTAGAGGTAGAGTAAGGAAGGGGTAGGGGTAAAGTAGGGTAAGGGTAGATTAGATTAGGGGTAGAGTAAGGTAGGTGTAGAGTATGGTAGGGGTAGAGTAGGGTAGGGTAGAATAGGCGTTAAGTCGCGCCGGGAAGCTAGTCACTACATAGTATAAAACAAAGTCGCTTCCCGCGTCTGTCTGTCCATATGCATGCTTAGAACTTTAAAACTACGCAACGGATTTTGATGCGGTTTTAATAGATAGAGATTCAAGAGGAAGGTTTATTTGTATAATACATACATATTAGCGTAACCGTGCGAAGCCGGGGCGGGTCGCTAGTTTCATTATAAAATTTCAATGCTACTTGTAAAATGTTTTATATTTTCTAAAAAAAAGTATAAAGTAATTATCTATTACTTTATACTTACCAGTTATATAAGGTACTTCTCCAGAGACCTGTCTACCGATGATGCCGGCTATATGTCCCCCCAGACTGTGGCCGATGATGTGGTACGACGATAATTTGGCGCCGGACACTCGGTTAAACCAATTCAAGAAAGCGGCCGCGTGTTGTGCTGAAAGATATTGGACGTTGTGACATTTAGTTATATCACTACATAGTATAAAACAAAGTAGCTTTCTCTGTCCCTATATCCCTATGTATGCTTAAATCTTTAAAACTACGCCACGGATTTTGATGCGGTTTTTTTAATAGATAGAGTGATTGAAGAGGAAGCTTTATATGTAAGTATATTGCACCCGTGCGAGGCTAGGGCGGGTCGCTAGTAAATAATATAAGTATTTTTTTTTTACGTAAAACGGTTTTGTTATCAAGATTAAAGCTGTGTGCCAAATATCAGATCAATCTGTCAACAGAAAGGGTGTGAAATATCGATTACTAATAATGAACAGGTCAACAAGGTCTAAGTAAAACCGTTTAATAAATAAATCAGGTGGTAACTGTCATGATGTAGGGCAAAGGCAACCATTTAACATATAAATCAGTTGGTAACTATCCCAATGCAGGGCAAAGGCTTTTCTTCTCAAACAGAGAAGGATTGAGCATTCATCACCACGCTAGGTCACTGCTGGTTGGACTTAAGTCCAGGTTTCCTTACGATGTTTTCATTCACCGCTAGTCAGTGGTGTCTTAGATTAACTAAGAAAGTAGGTAGGTACATATGACATTGAAAAAGTCACATTGGTACATGCCAGGTTCAAACTCACACCCACGCGCTTGCAAAGCGGGTCCGTAATCAATGCGTCACCACGACACCTTTAGTTATTGAAATAATATTTGACGTGATCATCATTATCAGCCTGTATTAGTCCACTGCTGAACATAGGTCTCTCCCAATGCGCGCCACTATTGTGCGCTCATTGGAGGTATTTGTCCAAAATCACCATACTAGGCAAGCGGGTTGGCGATCGCAGTAGCAGATGATATGCTGTTTCACAGAAGGATGCTGCTGCCCATCCTCCGGATCTGTCCCTTTGCCGCTTCTTACGACACCCGCGGGACGAGTAGGGGTGGTTCTATTCCTAGGCCAGAAACCACACGGCACAACTATGTGTGACCGTGAACCCTGAAAACTATGGTATAAGTAGGAGCATATCTGCCTCTTTTTTGTGGCGGGGGGAGTAAAAAATATTCCTACCGCTGTACCGCATACCGTAGTCCTAGGACGTACGGTTATTTGGGACGAGTAGGGGTGGGTGGTTCTATAATTCTTAGGCCGGAAACCACACACATTGGGAGAGGCCTATGTTCAGCAGGGGACTAATACAGGCTGATGATGATGACATTTGTATAATATGCTCTAGTCTGTGCATTGACATACGTATTGCTGCGTATTATTATCCTATCGAAATTCATTGTATTGTACTTTTGGAATCATTGACTCTGTGGCTTACCAGATCTGATGGCATTGCCAAGAGCCACAATGTAATTTTCTTTAGCACCCTCGCTCCAGTCCACCATGATGATGTTCACATCCTCCGCGATTAAGTAGGCTGGGGATGGAAGCAAAAATTTCATGAAATATTTAGGTATACATTTTTAGGACTCCTCACAATTTCATTTTCTACGAGGTATGAAAATACATGTTTTAGCTATCAAAAGTAAATTTATCAAGTTCCCGATGGATCATTTGCTGTATATCATTTAAAATACAATTGATACGGATGGGATTCGAACCCACGATCTTCGGCGTACCGTGCCGACGCTCTGACCGTTATGCCACCGTATCCCACGAGAATCAGTTAAAATTTCCAACCTCTTTTACTTATACTTGGCATTGGGGCGCTTTCAGCGGCTGCACCACTAAATATATATTTTTTTTATTCATGTAGACCATTTTAGGCACTAATGAACAGTCATAATTCTAATATTATTATTAGAGTGACTCTAGTTGCCAGTTCCAAGGGCAGCCTACCCCTCATGGAGAAGAATCTGGCAAGAAACTCCATGGTTGCTCTTGTAAATAATGGCTTACTTACAATATTTTTGGATACATTGTTCTGAGATGTTATGTGAGAACAATGCGAGTCGACTAAACATAGGTACGCGCCTTAAATATACATAGGTACATACTTTTGATAAAATTACTATAACAGCTATGGGCTGACCAGTCCCAACAGACGGCACCCGTTCATTAAGAAAATGTTCTAGTGCCACTAGGGTACGATTCAGAGTTACTTACCGTTAATGAGATATACATTGAAGTCGCTAAGTGGAGTGTTCAGCCATCCATGAGCGAGGACCACAGTCTTCCTATCAGCTTTGAAATTGGACTTCTTAAGTTCAGCCTCATTTCCGTAAGGAATTGGCTGACTTGTATAGCGATTAGACCTGGATTTAATAAATTAATTAGATAAATAATATTTTCGTGAATTTTTTACATGTTATAGCACATGATAGCTTATTAAATATAATTATTTAATAAGAGAATTTGACACGGTACGTCGAAAATCGTGGGTTCGAATCCCATCCGTATCAGTTGTTTTTTCAAATTCTCTTATTAAATAGTTAATTATATATAATTATTTAATAAGAAAATTTGAAAAAACAATTGATACGATTGATACTTATTAAATAATTATATTTAATAAGCTATCATGTGCTATAACATGTAAAAAATTCACAAAAATATTAAGAAAATTGGTGATATCGCATCGGTGTCTACTAAAACTGCAAAGTTTAGAGCACTGGGTCGGGATACGTAATGTATTTCGATAGATGTCGCCACACGCCTTAGGCGTGTAAAAGAGATTTGAAATTTCGATTGATGCCGATGGGATACGGTGGCTCAGCGGTTAGAGCGTCGACACGGTATGTCGAAGATCGTGGGTTCGAATCCCATCCGTATCAATTGTTTTTTCAAATTTTCTTATTAAATAATTATATTTAATAACTTATCATGTGCTATAACATGTAAAAAATTCACAAAAATATTAAGAAAATTGGTGATATCGCATCGGTGTCTACTAAAACTGCAAAGTTTAGAGCACTGGGTCGTAATGTATTTCGATAGATGTCGCGTAAAAGAGATTTGAAATTTCGATTGATGCCGATGGGATACGGTGGCTCAGCGGTTAGAGCGTCGACACGGTATGTCGAAGATCGTGGGTTCGAATCCCATTCGTATCAATTGTTTTTTCAAATTTTCTTATTAAATAATTATATTTAATAACTTATCATGTGCTATAACATGTAAAAAATTCACAAAAATATTAAGAAAATTGGTGATATCGCATCGGTGTCTACTAAAACTGCAAAGTTTAGAGCACTGGGTCGGGATACGTAATGTATTTCGATAGATGTCGCCACACGCCTTAGGCGTGTAAAAGAGATTTGAAATTTCGATTGACGCCGATGGGATACGGTGGCTCAGCGGTTAGAGCGTCGACACGGTATGTCGAAGATCGTGGGTTCGAATCCCATTCGTATCAATTGTTTTTTCAAATTTTCTTATTAAATAATTATATTTAATAAGCTATCATGTGCTATAACATGTAAAAAATTCACAAAAATAGTTAATTATAATTAGATAAATAAACCAGCCGGTTGGTCTAGTGGTAGCTAGGCTACGCTCGCCCCCTATTACATGGGACTTATAGCTGGCATACAAAATACAGAGAAGGATCGAGCATTAAACCACCACGCTAGCTCACGGCGTGGCAATTTTAGACTACTAAGTCCAGGTTTCCTCACTATATTTTCCTTCACCGTTATAATAGTCTTCTCTGACTTTTCGTAAGTTACGTGCGTTTTATAAATTAATTATCACTTACTCAGTGCCTCGGAAAGCACGTAAAGCCATTGCTGCGCCTGATCTCTCTCCTTGTGTCAGATTGCCGTCCCATCGGACTATGAGAGTGAGGGAATAGAGAGTGCACCTGTGTTTGCGCACACACTTGTACACTATAATATCTCCTGCGTAGTTAGCTAATCTCCGCTGAGACTGGCCGCTGTGACCGAAATTCGGTCAGGAGGACATTACCTACCTTGTAAAAAGATGGTAGTTATTATGTTTAGCAGGATCGTATCTGGTGGAAGCTATCACATCACTGGATTTAAACCAGAGGTCTTCTAAATGAGCAGTGCCGTCGGGACCAGACATGTACTGGAAACGAGGTCCTGAATCCAGCTTGAAGATGACATTGTCAACTGGCAAAGCTGGAAGAAAGAAGACTTGAATTTTATTTGATTTTACATTTCTTTTTAAGACCAGCCAAGAAATGCCGGCTTCATTATACATTTTTTTTTGTGAATTTTTTACATGTTATAGCACATGATAGCTTATTAAATATAATTATTTAATAAAACTGCAAAGTTTAGAGCACTGGGTCGGGATGCGTAATGTATTTCGATAGATGTCGCCACACGCCTTAGGCGTGTTAAAGAGATTTGAAATTTCGATTGATGCCGATGGGATACGGTGGCTCAGCGGTTAGAGCGTCGACACGGTATGTCGAAGATCGTGGGTTCGAATCCCATCCGTATCAGTTGTTTTTTCGAATTTTCTTATTAAATAATTATATTCATTATACATATTTACTAGTGGTCGAAATTAGCACTGATAGCCTAGTGTTATGACCATCGACTGACAAGTCATAGGAGTTCGATCCCAAGGCGCGCTCTGACTTTTCGTAAGTTATGTGCGTATTATAAATTAATTATCAGTTGCTAAAACGGTGAGGGAAAACATCGTGATAAAACCAGCACACCTGAGAGATTTTTCAATGGTGTGTAAAGCCATGTCAGAGGCCTACGGGTGGTTTAAACTCTAACACCAGGTTGTTCATCAACCATACGATAAAAAGAAGAAGTGGTCGAAATTCGAGCATAATATTTTTTTTAAATAAATTTTAGCATTCTGCAGTTGGTACTTATTCTCCATATAAACTTTTACCATGGCAAGTAGGGCAGGTGACCCGGTTTTGGCCACTTTAAGATTTTTTTAGACTTTGAGGCTATATAAATTTGCAGTTTTTGTTATCACGGACATATTTCTTGTAAATAGTGATTAAATATATATAAATCTAGCCTAAGGATACATTTTTTTTCAAAATGATTCAATGGAAAAATAATCCTGTAGAAAAGAAAAAAAAATGGGAATTTGTGCCATTTTTGGCCAGATTTACCCCATTTCTGGCCACAGTCATGTGCCAGTTGTGGCCATCAAAATTCATCAAAAATAAAAAGCAGATAATTCAAGAAATAAAAAGTTTATTGGAAAATCGCATATTTTACGACCAATAGTCTTTATTTAGAGAAAAATAGCTAACATTATATTGACGACAAATATGAAATATAATATCTCAGCTGGAACTGTACTGGAACAATTTTCTTTTCACGACACCGATTTTTTTAGTATTTGGTTTCGATGGAGGCATTATAATCGTAACTCTGAAAATTAATAGATTACTTATATCAAAATAGCTAAATAATTAAGTTGAAAATCACGATAAAAACTAAATGGCCAAAAGTGGGGTTCTACGTGCACCACTTATGGCCAGTCATGTGGCCACAGATGGGAAAATTCATTCATTTTGGCTCCATTAGTGGCCACCTCTCCTATCCTCACTTAATATACAAATAGCGATAATATATCATTAGTACCACTTAGACAGTGTATTCTTTATGAAGGATTAACATAAACATTAAAAAAATAAGAAGGATTTAAAAAATAATGATTGATTACTCACCCGCTCGCCTTAGCCTTTTTGCTAAGACTTAAAACAATTTACGCTCGTCAAAACATAATGACTTGTTGGATTGAAGTGAAGTTTGCCACATCAAAGCTGTCAACGCTATCAGTCTTGCCAATATTAGATATTTTTATTCCCGTAAACTGTTTAGTAATATATTTGTCTTTGCCTTAGTTATAACGATTTAAAGTTCTAAATGGCCACAAAGGGGTCGGTGGCCACAACCGGGTCACTTGCCCTATCACTCCTCCGTGCGCGCAATATTCCTTAAAAGGGATTCCTTTTTCGCTTCACGTATTAATATCAGGTACAGATATCTTTGTTTGTATGTGTTGTTGATATACAACCAAAAAAGCACGCGGGGGGATGGCCCCCTTTGTGTGTGTCCCAAATTAATGTGTACCTAACTCAAAATTTAAAAAATTAAAACTTTTTAGCAAAATAAAAAGCCGACTTCAAAACACAAAATTTTAAAAAAACCGACTTCAAAACACTAGAAAGCTAGAAATAAACGAAAACGTTCAAGAAGATAATATTACTGCTGCCTACCTCCGGATCTTTCCTTTTGTCGCTTAAATTCTTACGAGTTACGACACCCGCGGGACGAGTAGGGGATTCTATTCTTAGGCCGGAAACCATACGGCACACATAGCCAAACCATGACAATATTAATATGGGACCGAAGATATTTTATAGAATTTTACCTGTAGAAACAGCTATGACTGCCAAAATGAACACTGCACTGATCATCGCAACGAAATAATGCACTAACACTCACTTATCACTTAATGTGAATATATATAAGTTCTTATGTAGACTTAGATGATAAATCTTTATCTCCTAATCTATCCTATATTATTTATTAAAGAGGAAATCGCTTGATTGATTGACTGACATTCTACAAGCTCATGCTTAGTCTATAAATTACTAGCGACCCGCCCCGGCTTCTTACGGGTGCAATACATATAAACCTTCCTCTTCAATCTCTCTATCTATTAAAAAAAACCGCATCAAAATCCGTTACGTAGGTAGTTTTAAAGATTTAAATACTATGTAGTGTTATCAAACATTTCCCACTCCAGGGCAAAGGCTTCCGTTCCCTCTTTCCGTTTCCACTCCTCTCTGTTCAAAGCTTTAGCAGGTCAATCCTCTAAATGAGTATCCAGCTCATCCCGCCATCTTTTTCTAGGTCAGCCGCGCTGCCGTCTTCTGCACTCTGGAATCCACTGGTGCCGTGTGGTTTCCGGCCTAAGAATAGAAGCACCCCTACTCAAGTTTAATCCACTTAATGACTGTCTAGATCATTCCGCCAACTTTTTATAGGTCTGCCGCGCTGCCGTCTTCTGCCCTCTGGGATCCACTAGTGCCGTGTGGTTTCCGGCCTAGGAATAGAAACACCCTCATCCCGCGGTTGTCGTAAGAAGCGACAAAGGGAAAATCCGGAGGATGGGCAGCAGCATCCTACTGTGTATTGTGTAATAGCAACCATCTGCTACAATCGCCAACCCGCTTGCCCTCACGATTAACGGCAAACACCTTTGAATGAGCGCACAAATTAAGTGATGCGTATGAGATGAGGCCTATGTCCAGCAGGTGGATAGGTAGGGGGTCCACTGATTAGTGATTTTTGCCTATAGCTCTTGTGCATACGGTAGATATGACTAGACCAGTACCATTTAAGCTTGACAGCTGCATGGCCCACATCTAAAATCTGCGTTTTGAAACGCAGTTTCTTATACGGTTTGTAAGTTTGACTCCCAGAGTCCAAGGACGTTCTTCTTCTTCTTATCGTATGGTTGATGAACAACTTGGTGTCAGAAAAACCGTCCGTAGGCCTCTGACATGGCTTTAAACACCATTGAAAAATCTCTCAGGTGTGCTGGTTTCATCACGATGTTTTCCTTCACCGTTTTAGCAAGTGATAATTAATTTATAATACGCACATAACTTACGAAAAGTCAGAGGTGCGCGCCTTGGGATCGAACTCGAGACCTATAACCTATAAATATACTATACAGCGTGTAACAGAAGTCCGAAATAATACTTAAGGGTATGTATGTGTATTATGAAGAGAATCACCTGTGAAAATATTGAATGCAAAAGAGGAATTTTTTTTTTCATACAAAATAATTATTTTGATTTCATTTTCTTCAATAATGACAGATTTCATTATCCTACGCGTGCCTAGTGCTTACTTAAAGAATTTATTGAAGGTAAATAACCGGATTCGTGTTGATTCACCTTTCAGCTGATGTCTAGGGCTGTATTTGAAAGATTTTGGTGAAAACTTTGACCGTGGTTTACTCGAGTATTTTTTGGGGTACGGTTCCAAAACCTATGCTCAAGGATTGTTTACAGGGTACCTTATACGCCCTTACTGTATTATTTCGGACTTCTGTTACACGCTGTATATACATATACTATAAAACCCTATAGTATGTTCTTGCATAAAATGAAGAATCAAGAAACCGATTTTTCGCATTTAGAGGTATAACGCTTAGAGGGTATATAAGAAAGTATAGAGTGATAACGTCAACAACATAGCCTTGCGCGGAGCGTGAGTAGGTCTGCATTAAAGGTTAAAATATATATTTTTTTAGTATGTTTTCTAGTAATTTTTGCAAAACTTAACTCAGCAGTTAACCATGCTATACATATGCTAAAATGTTACTTTTTCGCTCGTGGAGCCTAGTTGAACCGCAGTCGATCGAGGTATGATCGCGGACGGAGCTCGTGTCGCAGCCGCATTTGTTGATTACTGTGCTCACGACATACTTCTGTAGGGTTGCTCTATACTTTCTTATATACTCTAAGGTATAACGTGATAATTTTAATAACATTCGCATTAAGTAGGTATTAATTCGTTAATTAATAACATTATTAATGATTTTAATTAAGATAACGAAGGTTTTTCCCAAATAATGATTTAATCATTAGGCCTAAATCATTCGTGTTTTAAATATTATTTCGGGTCTATTCGCGCACAGATAATTCAAAATAGTAATTATTGAACTAACCTATTATTTTTATTAACTATTTTGAATTATCCGTGCGCGAATAGGCCCGAAATAATATTTAGGTAAAACATGATTCCGATTCGCGAAAGTTTAAGAATTTCTAAATAGTTAATAATTTATTGTAAGTTTTTTATATATTTACTAAGACCACTAACTAGAGAAGGCCGATGGGTAGCAATTCTAATAACTACTAAAAGGCGATCCGCCCTGGGTCCCCGATCCTAGGGAACCCCCAAATCTTGATAATTTCCCCTCGGAGAATGTATTTGTGTTTTAAAATTTCTAATTGTTCCAATACACACAACCGGAAATCTTTTCAACAAACAAAATACTATAGTTTTGCGAAATGGCATTCAAAATATCAAAATAAAAATATTTTTATTCATATAGACCATTAGGCACTTATGAATAGTCATAATTCTAATATTGTTTATTATAAGAGTGACTCTAGTTGCCAGTTCCAAGGGCAGCCTACCCTTCATGGAGAAGAATCTGGCAAGAAACTCCATGGTTGCTCTTTTAATCAGCCTGTTTTAGACCACTGCTGAACATAGGCCTCTTCCAATGCGCGCCACTATTGTACGCTTATTAGAGATATTTGCCCATAATTGCCACGCTGGGCAAGCGGGTTGGCGATCGCAGTAGCAGATGATTGCTTTTACACAGAAGGATGCTGCTGCCAATCCTCCGGATCTTTCCCTTTGTCGCTTCTTACGACACCTGCGAGACGAGTAGGGGCTACGCAGCAACATGTTCCCTTTACCTAACATCAAAAGTTCGGCCCGTCTGACTCACACCATCTGTCTTACTTGGCAGCTCCTCCCCAATATAAATATCTGTCATTTGTTTTCTCAGCGGTCGTGAACGCAACACGCTAGCCGCGCCTGGCGGTGTGGTCGAGGTCGTGGCCTTGTCGTGACCGCCACTAGCCATTACTTACGTTTTCTGTACCTACTTAAAATAATAATCTAACTCTTTTTAGGGTCCCATAATAAATTAGGAACCGTTAGCCAGAGACTAACAGAGATTTATCAACTTTGCACGCACGGCGCGCGCATTTTTGACGTGGTCTCAACTTCGAACGCACTTCTGACTTTTCATAAGTTATGTGCGTATTATAAATTACTGATCACTTGCTCCGTGCCTCGGAAAGCACGTAAGCCGTTAGTCTTGCGCCTGATCTCTCTCCGGTCTACAACATGCCTTGCCGTCTCATCGGACTATGAATGAGAGAATAGAGAGTGCACCTATGTTTGCGCGTAAACTTGTGCACTATAATGTCTCCTGCGAAGTTGGCTAATCTCCGCCACTGTATATAATTTTGAAACTCATTACAAGACTTGCAATAATATCTTCGAAGACTGCGAGGAAAAGAATTTGGAAACAAATATCAATAAAAGCAAGTTTAATATTATAATAATAATTACCAGGAAAATTATAATGAAGTTCCAGATTTATAATTACCTACGTACAGTTTTCATTTGAAAAAAATATACAAAAAATACCGACTTCAAATATTAAAAAACTACAGATAACACAAAAACTGTTTATTTCTATCTTTTTAGTTTTTGAAGTCGGTTTTTTTATTGTCAATTTTTTTTTCAATATTGAGTGGTACAAACATTAATATCCAAAATGGCCCCGAGATTGTTTAAAAATAAAATATACCGACGAATTAAGAACCTCCTCCTTTTTGAAGTCGTTTTTAAATAAAAAACCACTAAAGAAACCCTTTTCTTCACGAGTCCGACTCCCACTTGATCGGTTTTTCAACAATAGATAAACAAAATATCTTAAGCCACGTTATAAAACAAATTCGCCAATAAATAACGATTAGATTCGCTCACTTATCGCGATTCGCGATCAACACAGCGTGTCGTAAAACAACACACGTTTAAGTCGTAAACAACTCTAAACGGTAGCGACTGACTGAGTGACAGAATTCCTGAGACCTCTATACTCTATCTCTGACCGGCAGCTCTCGCTGGTAGTCCCGGATCTTAAAATTTTTCGAGGCATGGCAAAAAAAAAAATGCTGCGTCCGCCTGCCAATATTTTTACCTCTATCATCATCATCATCATTTCAGCCATAAGACGCTCACTGATGGACACAGGCCTCCAGCAAAGAGCACAATGACCGGTCTAGCATTGTGTAATCTAAGTAGTGTATTTGAATTTTCCGCCGGCTTGCTTCACCCTGGATCCGGGGCTGGCTGCTGGGGGTTTCTGTGGGAGTTTTTAATGCGTTCCAAAAGTAGACCTAAGCTGAATCCCTTTTTCTTTTTCTCTATGAAGTCTCGATCAGTTACAGTTCTAGGGAGTTTAAAATGATTAACCTGGGGCCCGATTCACGTAACGATAAAACGTCTTAATAGAGTGGCAGTGTAATGACAATGGCATTATTTTACGTCTTATGGTATTCCGCAAGTAATTTTTGAGGCCAGTAACACAATGGCAATAGCATCGTGTCAGAATGGTCATTTTTGGTAAAATAGCAGAATTACCCCCCTGACTTCTAGCGAGACCTAAAAGGTCTCTAGCTAAAGTAATTAAACTAAATTACTGTCATTATTTCTACCTTTTTAATGTTTTGAAGTCGGTTTTTTTTGTTACTCTATTTCTAATATATCCACAAGTCAATGATCTTTAACAACTCACACTGTCGTGACCATTGAGTTAGAATATGTTGATTATGTTTTTTTGTATTGTAGATGTATTATATGTTTCTTTTATCATTGGTCTTGACTTCAAAAATCCGCTTAGCTGAATCGAAACTTGAATACAATCGCAACTGAACTAAAACATAACCGTAAACGTTTGTAGAATTTTTTAAATGACACGTTCGCCTCTTATTAACGCAGAACAGCTTATGTACAGCTTGGCAAAAAAGAGTCTGAGGCGGTGACAGCTGGAACTAAAAATAAAAATCTTAAAAACTAAGTTTGTGAGTACTAAAATAACATAAAAATGATTCATTTGATTATAATTAATGACAAAAAACTCGTCATAGAAATATGTAAGCACTAAATAACTTGTAATTTTGAATTGTAGTGTGAAAAGTGCGCCAGCGGCGCCCCCAATTTTTCCAGACTCTTTTTTGCCAAGCTGTAAGCAAGAATAACAGAAATTAAATTGTTTAAAATCACGAAGAGTCTTTCTTTTAAAGTTTTCAAATTTTATATCGATTATGTCATAATTATCTTTTTATAATTATCTGTAAAATATCAGATGAATAGTTAAGCAGATAAAAGATTCAAATCTATTAGATTTTGGTATAAAAATGCTATTTGATAAGGAGATAGTCAGTGTCTTGCCACCATGATTCGTGCCGCGTACATTTTGGCAATCATAGCTGTTTCTACAGGTAAAGAATATAATACTATTCGCGCGAGCTACACATTTTAACATTTTTTCTTTCTTTTCTACCTTAAGGTACTGTACTGTAATGTCTTGTACCTTAGGGTACACACCTACAGACACGATATACGCAAAATTTTTAAAATATTAAAAGTAAATTAATATTAGTAGTTTCAATATTATGACTTTTGCATTTATGTTTATTGAAATTATGCCAAAGAAAATGACAAACCAATTTATGACAATTAAACCAATATGACTACATAATTATTATTCCTAATAATTATTGTTATGCGATGTCGATGCGGAGAGTCGTGATAGCCTAGTGGTGGTGACCGTTGACTGGCAAGTCAGAGGTCTCGGGTTAGAACCCAAGGCGCGCACCTCTGACTTTTCGTAAGTTATGTGCGTTTTATAAATTAATTATCACTCTCCGTGCCTCGGATAGCACGTTAAGCTGTTGGCCCCGGCTATCAATTGTAGATTTTTGACAGTTACGAGTAGTCAGAAGCCCGAATGTCTGACAAGTGACAACCAGTCTTACCAAGGGGTATCGTGTAACCCAGTATCTGGGTTGTGGAGGTCTGATAGGCAGTCGCTCCATGTTAAACACTGGTATTCAGCTGCATCCGGTTAGACTGGAAGCTGACCCCAACATAGTTGGGAAAAGGCTAAGCAGATGATGATGAAATTATTGATAAGCGAAAAAAAAAATACCGAACATAAACATAACAATCGAAATTAGGACAATCATTATTAGCAAACGAGTATGACACGCTGTTTAGGGTATAATGGGACTGACATACATTATACGTGTTAAGTCCCTTATAAAAAAAAAAACTTGTTTTAATAAAAACTTTTTTTTCAGCTTTGCCAGTTGACAATGTCATCTTCAAGTTGGATTCAGGACCTCGGTTCCAATACATATCTGGTGCCGACGGCACTGCTCATTTAGAAGATCTCTGGTTTAAATCCAGCGATGTGCTGGCTTCTGTCAGATACAACCCTGCTACTGATAATAATTACCATCTTTTCACCAGGTAATTGATAAAGAGATTAATTAATGTCTTCCTGACCGAATTTTGGTCACAGCAGACGGTCTCAACGGAGATTAGTTAACTACGCAGGAGACATTATAGTCGTGATAGCCTAGTGGTGGTGACTGTTTATTGGCTAGTCAGAGGTCAGGTTCGAACCCCAGGCCCGCATTTCTCACTCTTCGTAAGTTATGTGGGTATTATAAAATTAATTATCAGATACTCCGTGCCTCGTAAAGCTGTTGGCCCTGCACTTGATCTCTCTCCGGTCATGTCAGATTGCCGACAAATCGGATTATGAGAGTGAGGGAATAGAGAGTGCACCTGTGTTTGTGCACACACTTGGGCACTATAATATCTTTTGCAAAGTTGAGATTGGCTGCTGAGACCGAAATTCGGTCAAGAGGACATAATTATTATTATTCATAGCTTAGTGGTATAATATAAATGTTGGACTGCTAAGTCAAAGTCAGTTGCGATTGTCATCAGGTATGATTTAATTGATCTGATTTTGGTATCGCAATAAAAATCTTAGATAAAAGACATACTCGTACCTACCAAAGAAAACAAAGTTCAAAAATTATTTTATCATTTCACAAAAGTAATAAAACAATGTAACCATAGAGTATTCAAGAAAATATAGAGTGATAACGTCAACCACATTGCCTTGTGCGGAGCGAAAGCAGGTCTCGCCATAGAAATGTTAAAATGTCATTTTTTCAAATTAAGTTTTCTAGACGTTTTTCAAAATTTTACTCAGCAGTTAACCATGATATAAGCTAAAATGTAACTTTTTCGCTCGTGGAGCCTAGTTGAACCGCAGTCGATCGAGGTATGATCGCAAACGGATCTCATGTCGCGGCCGCGTTGTTCATACCCGTGCTCACGGTTCATACTTCTATAGGGTTGCTCTATATTTTCTTATATACTCTAAGAATATAACGATCAAGCGGCGATCCTAAAAACGTAGCAACGGAAAAACATATTCAAATACTTTTGTTTTGACAGCGCGTCATTTTGCCGTGTGGTTCCCGGCCTAAGAATAGAACCACCCCTACTCGTCCCGCGGGTGTCGTAAGAAGCGACAAAGGGAAAAATTCGGAGGATGGGCAGCAGCATCCTTCTGTGTAATAGCAATCATCTGCTACTAATCTTCTGCGATCGCCAACCCGCTTGCCCAATACCTAGCAAATATACCTCCAATAAGCGCAAAGTAGTGGCGCGCATTGGGAGAGGAATATGTTCAGCAGAGGACTTACACAGCCTGATGATGACAGCGCGTCACGTTCCAGTTGCGACGAGCTGCATCTCAACTTGCTGTCAAATCGTTAGCGCGATACAAAACGGTCCAAAAGTTGAGCGATCAAACTTCTAATGTGTTTTAGTTGTAATTTTTACCGTGATTACCCCCAGGTCCAATCGACTTACTAGTCAGCCAATCCCTTACGGCAACGAGGCAGTACTGAAGGCGTCTAACTTCAGAGCTGAAAAAAAAACTGTAGTCCTCACCCACGGGTGGCAGAACACGCCACTAAGCATATTCAATATACATATAGTTAGCGGTAAGTCAAAAGAAGAAGAAATTAAAGGACTTGTCCGGTTTTTGTATGGACGTTGGTTTTTTATTCTGAGAAATATCTAACCAGCATGAAACTACCTGATGCCGAAAGCCACAAAAATATGTAATTTTATACCCCTCCATTTATTTTAATATTTAGAAGGGCTTGTTCGTAATCTCTTCAGAAATGTACTATAAATAGAAAGTTATTTTCTCAAAATTGAAGGGATATAAAATTAAATATTTTATGTCAAAATACTAGTTTTAAAAGCCTCTATCCAAATATATTTAACACATGCTGGTTAGAATTTTGGTCGAATAAAAAACCAATTCAGGACAACTCTTTTTATAACATTAAGACATGGCCGTGTGCCGTGTGGTTTCCGACCTTAGAATAGAACCACCCCTACTCGTCCCGCAGGAGTCGCATGTCGTAAGAAGCGACAAAGAGAAAGATTCGGAGGATAGGCAGCAGCAACCTTCTGTGTAACAGCAATCATCTGCTACTGCGATCGCCAACCCGCTTGCCTAGCGTGGCGATTATATGGGCAACAAAATTGACGCGCATTGGGAAAGGCCTATGTTCAGTGGACTAATACAGGCTTATGATGATGCTGATAGTAAGCAGTGTACAAAATTAAAATATATATTTTTTTTGACAAAAAAATAAAAGCGAAGAAAAAAATTCGTAATTTCAACTGAAGCGGGCAGAATTCGGTAGCTTAGTTGATAAAACGATTGATGGTACGCCAAAGATCGCGAGTTCAGAGCCCGAGTTAGTGGTTTTTGCGAGTTTTTTATGAAATATTTTCAAATAAAACTGACTTTAATACACTTAAAAAAACCGATTTCAAATATTAAAAAGTTATTAATAAAATAAAATATCTTTAAAAACTAAAAAAAAATGTATTTTTTACAAAAAGTATAACCACAGTATAATAATTAATCAGTCTTCAAAACACTAATAAGCTCAAAAAACACCAAAACGTTAGTTTTGTAGTCGGTGCCAAGGATTAGGATGAGATATTATGCGGACCCCACTTCACTCCGCTCCGACTCCAAAACGAAAGTTATCGTGTTATTTCTAACTTTTTATTGTTTTGAAGTCGGTCATATTTTTTGTAGAAAATATTTTTAAAGTTTTTGAAGTCGGTTTTTTTTTATTTCTTCGAAGCTTTGGAGGTTTTTTTTAATCCTTTTTTTACGTTCTCTCCAGCTTACTTAACAGCAGAAGACGTGAATGTCATTATGGTAGATTGGAGCGCGGGTGCTGCAGGAATTTATGCTATCGCATTCAACAATGCCATCAGATCTGGTAAGTACCTACGGAATATAATAAAGTAGAATATTAGACTGCTTCATTGGTCTAGTGATCCTGGGTTCGATCCCCTCGTGCAAAGTGTTATTGGGTTTTTCCATTAGGAAATTCTCAGTAGCAGCACGGAGTCTGGGATTGTGGCTAATGGCAATAGGCTCGCCCCCTATTACATGGGACTTATAACATAGCCGGCGAAACGTGGGTGTACTGCACACCTCTGCCTACCCCCTCTGTGGAATACAGGCGTGAGTTTATAAAAAAAATAAGAATATTATTTATTTGTATAGAATGTGTGTAGTGTGGTTTCCGGCCTAAGAATAGACTCACCCCTACTCGTTCCGCGGGTGTCGTAAGAAGCGACAAAGGGAAACATCCGGAGGATGGGCAGCAGCATCCTACTATATTTTGTTACTACTATATATTCTGTTGATTTAATTTTCTTCAATAGTGGCAGATTTCATTCACCTACGCGTGCCTAGAGCTTACTTAAAGAATTTAAGAAATGTAAATAACCGGGTTGGTGTTAATTCACCTTTCAGCTGATTTCTAGGGCTGTATTTGAAAACTTTGACCGTGGTTTACGATTGTTTGTAGGGTACCTTATTTATACGCCATTAATATATTATTTCGGACTTCTGTTACACGCTGTATAGTTTTTAGAAACTTTGTCTGTCTATCAGAGATTGGCGCGACAACTACTAGAGATGAGCAGTATACATATGTTATAAGTAGGATTACCAAAATCCACGCGGACATAATCGCGAACGGAAGCTAGTAAAAATATAAAATATTATCAATTATTATATTTTCACACATCTACCTAATAATATTTTGTAGGAGGTCATGTAGCCACCTATATTGACTGGTTGAACCAAGCGAGCGGCGCCAACATAATCCACTACCACCTCATAGGCCACAGTCTTGGAGGACACATGGCAGGCATCGTCGGGAGGCAAGTGAAAGGACATGTACCTTATCTGACTGGTAAGTGATTGCTCAAAGCCATTCTGACAGTTACACAAATGTATACAGGGTTATTTGTAAAACACCAGCATCCTTAAAAGGGGTCATTAAACTCATCATTATGAACCACTTTTACTATGGGACCAACCCTGAAATCGCAAAATGAGTCATGTGAACATAGATGTATGTAGATGTATGGAGCAGAAGCTTTTTTTTGCGATTTCAGGGTTGGTCCCATAGTAAAAGTTGTTCATAATGATGAGTTTAATGACCCCTTTTAAGGATGCTGGTGTTTTACAAAGGCTTGTGTTTAAACGCCACCCAAAAAAGTACCTATTTTACAACCAAAAAAAATCTAAACGGTTACCAAAATGGATAAATGGTCACCAAATAACGTTTCCTAAAATATTATGAAATGAATCCTTTTTTGGCTTGGTCGACGGAGCCCCGCTTCGCGGGGCTCCTACTTCTGGGTGGTTTATAAAAAAATAACCACGAAGGGACGAAGGGAATGGCGGGGTCTATTCGACCCCGCCATCCCCTTCTAACCTAACCTGTCCGAGTCGGGGTGCCCTAAAGTCCAGATTGCATCCAGTTTCTCCTGGTAACAATAGTTTGCTAGCACCATAAAGTAGTCTGGGATCAAATAATGTATTTTAGTTGACGTCTTACTATTTTGGAGTAAGATTTTTGGTAGTAATATTAATCTTTGAGTTGGATAGAATTTGGTGACCATTTATCCATTTTGGTAACCAAAAATAATATTTTTATTAGTATTAATAGGCTTAGAGTCTTAAAAATATTTTTGGTGGCCGTTTAAATTATACCCTTTTACAAATAACCCTGTATATAGATGAATGTTTTGTTAATCCAGAGAGATAATGCAGAGCCAATCTCAACGGAGATTTTCCAAGGTTTGCTTAGAACCGATTCCAAAACGTCTTAAAGTTATATCAACTTTTTAATATTTTTTTAGTTCCTTTTGAAGTCGGTTTTGTTTTATTAGATTTACGTAAGGCCTACGACCCTAAGGTTAACCCCCCACCCCCCACCCCCCCCCCGCCTTGTTACGACAATTCCGATATATTTCCCAAATCTTCTGACGCAACAAACATAAAAAACATACAATCGAATTGAGAACCTCCTCCTTTTTTGAAGTAGGTTAAAAAAACATTTTTCTTTTCAGCCCTGGATCCCGCTCTCCCTGGCTGGGTCGGACACCCATCTGCCTTAAAAGACACAGACGCGCTCTACACAGAAGTAGTCCATACCAATGCTGGTCAACGTGGATTGATTCTACCAGCTGGGCATGTCGATTTTTATCCAAATGGCGGCTTAAATATGCCTGGGTGCAATGATGGGGGTTGTAGTCACCACCAGTAAGTTTTTAATCTTCTTCTTATCGTATGGTTGATGAACAACCTGGTGTCAGAGTTTAAACCGCCCGTAATCCTCTGACATGACTTTACACACCGTTGAAAATTCTCTCAGGTGTGCTGGTTTCATCACGATGTTTCCCTCACCGATTTAGCAACTGATAATTAATTTGTTATTTAATTTTCCAATCTTATCTGGTATCGGGTAACCCAGTATCTGGGTTGTGGTGGTCTGATAGGCAGTCACTCCATGTAAAACACTGGTATTCAGCTGCATCCGGTAACACTGGAAGCCGACCCCAACATAGTTGGGAAAAGGCTAGGCAGATGATGAATATATGATAATAGCTTGTTAGAAAGAAAGAAAAAAAGGAAAACGTTTTATTTTACTAACAGCATGCATAGGCCTCTCCCAACGCGCGCCACTATTGTGCACTCAATGGAGGTATTCGCCGATAATCGCCACGCTGGACAAGTGGATCTACAAGTCATTCAGATCATTCACAGATCATTAATTTTTGATCCCGTAAGGTTCCCTCAAAGGTTTTCGTTGAAAGCTCCCAGATGGTTTATTTTTTTCCGCCGTCTCCAACAAATATCATAATTTTAGCCAATGTATGCAAAAATTTGACAAATTATGTGTATACTAAAACTTTTCTCGAGAACCACTCTATCTATTGATAAAAACAGTAAGAAAATCGGTGCAGTAGTTTTTAAGTTTATCGCGAGCAGACAAACAGACAAACGCGGTAGAGGACTTTGTTTTATAGTATGTAGTGGAAGTAAGGATTGTAATTTTCAGTATCTAATTTCCTGTAACCATGGTAACCTTTCTTTCTTCAGATGTGTCTACTACATGGCTGAATCTTTAATGTACGGTGGGTTCACGGGCCGGGAATGCTCTTCATCAACCCAGGCTCTCTCAGGAAACTGCAATGGAACTAAAACATTGAAGATGGGTGGGACCACTCCAAAATCTGGGTAAGATCTTTTAAACTTACTGCTACATCAGTTTTCTTAGCCCTGGCCCATGGCTTCTGGCTCTTAGCTCCTGACTCTTGGCTCCTGGCCCCTGGATACCGACCCCTGGCTCCCGACTCCCGTCAAAAGTCAAACAAAGCATTATTGGATATTTTGATTATTCCAACGACCAACGATAGCAAGTCAGAGGCTTCAGGTTCGACACGACTTTTCGTAAGTTGCCTCTAAGACTGCTCCATACCTCCGATGCACTGCCTCTGAAAGCACGATAGCCGTTGGCCCCGGTTGTCATGGAGATCTTTGACAGTTGATTAATAGTTTCAATTGTTTAATTGACTGCTTCGTTAGTGTAGTGGTAGCAAGCGTGACTGCTGAGCACGAGGTCCTTGGTTCAATCCCCTCGAATTGCCCGAGCAAAATGATATTAGGTTTTTCCATGAGGAAATTCTCAGTAGCAGCACGGAGTCTGGAATTGTGCCCGGTTATTGGTAATAAGCTCACTCCCGTTTACATGGGACTTATAAACATAGCCGGCGAAACGTGCACACCTCTGCCTACCCCCTCTGGGGAATACAGGCGTAAGTCTATGTTATACATATAATGGTCTATATTTTATTTTCAGAAACTATGGAATTTATCACTTAACAACTAATGCCAGTTCGCCTTACTCCCGCGGGTAAAAGGAAGAATAATGATTTAAGCAATTTTGTTTAAAATATATTTTGTATATGTATAATAACTCTTTAAAAAATATATAGATCTCTAAAACCAATAAATAAATAATTCATATTTACTTAGACATTTCATATTTTGGTATTTTATTCTTTATTTACGCATGGTATATTATGCAGTCGTTACGGGTAGTCAGAAGCCCGAAAGTCTGACAACCAGTCTTACCAAGGGGTATCGTGTAACCCAGTATCTGGGTTGTGGAGGTCTGATAGGCAGTCGCTCCATGTAAAACACTGGTATTCAGCTGCATCCGGTAACACTGGAAGCCGACCCCAACATAGTTGGGAAAAAGCTAGGCAGACGATGGTATGTTATGCAGTCACTTTGTCAAATCAAATCAAATTCTTTATTTGTAAAAATAAGTTTATAATTTTGTGATGCAAAATAAAATAGGTTTGTATGAAAACTCAATTTTTTATTTATACCTTTTTATTTTTACCTTTTTATCTTTTTACCTTTTAACTTTTTATTTAGACCTGTAACCTTGGGGAAAGTTGTTTATAGACCTGATTAGTTCCTAAAAATTGGCAGGTCTCTGGTCTTAAAATCTGGTCGTAAAAAAAAAATACCACCATAAAAAAATTGTAGCCATAATAAAATAATAGGTAGCAAAACTTTTTAATATAGGTATAAATAACAGTAGTGGCAGCATAAGGCAGCATATTGGTGTGATTCACTGACAGATCGTCTCGTTTGTCATCCCCACGCAGGGCAAGCCAAGTTGTCTCGTTTGCCAATAATCGCCACGCTGGGCAAGCAGGTTGGCGATCGCAGTAACAGATGATTGCTGTTACACAGAAGGATGCTGCTGCCCATCCTCCCGATCTTTCCTTTTGTCGCTTCTTACAACACCCGCGGGACAAAAAGGGGTGGTTTTATTCTAGGCCGGAAACCACACGGCAAAAACGTTTTTAATGGCAATAAAATAACAGAAAAAAACACTGGCTAATAAGGTAAGTAGGAAAGAGAAAGATAAGTAGAGAGTAGGAAGTAAGAGGCATTAGTTAATCTAAGAAATTACTGACTGACGGTGAAGGAAAACGTCGAAAGGAAATCTGGAATTTGAAATCGCCAACACGCAGTGAGCTAGCGTGGTGATTAACGCTCTCAACCCTTCTCTGTATGAGAAGAGGCCTTTGCTCTGCAGTGGAACTATTACACAGAAGGATGCTGCTGCCAATCTTCCGGATCTTTCTCTTTGTCGCTTCTTACGACACCCGCGGGACGAGTAGGGGTGGTTCTTAGGCCGGAAACCACACGGCATTTTTGACTCCCCACAAAAAAAAACAAAGGTTTTAATAGTATCGCTTTTATTATGTAATTCTGATTTTGTGTTTGTTATCTTACTAGAAGCGTTAGGTATACTTGGTTATTTTTCAACCTCTGGAGAAGGGAGGGGAAGCGTTGGTTTCCATACGGAAGACACCAGATTGTCTGTAAACAAAAAAAAAAAGTTAATAAGCTGCAAAAGTAGTCATAAAGTTTAAATGTCGTCGACCGAATAGGCATCAAAATCAAAATCAAAATATTTTTATTCATGTAGACCAGTTTTAGGCACTTATGAATAGTCATAACTCTAATATTATCATAGGAGTGACTCTAGTTGCCAGTTCCAAGGGCAGCCTACCCCTCATGGAGAAGAATCTGGCAAGAAACTCCATGGTTGCTCTTTTAAATGCATGACGACAGTATCAAAAAAACGTCGATTTAATGATGTTAGGGGAAACATTATATAAAAAAAAATCAAAACACAGCTTCAGTTTTATTTAAAAATATTAGATTATTAAGATTTTCACTAAAATAAAACCTTAAAATATTGCAATCCGCCATTTTGACTGAAACAGCAATCACAGCGTATGACGTCACGCTAAGGTAAAATCGGATGTCATCACTGTTTTGTTGTATTGAATATTTGACATGTTTACCTAAGCGTGACATTAAAGTCGACGCCATGACACCTGAGAGCTTTTTTGACGCACTATTGAAAAAATATTAGTAAAATGGCTTTATACTTCGTTAAACTAAAGTTTATTACCGAAATAAAGGTTTTTTCGTAAATAGTAAATGTATACCTACATTACGGAAGAAGATTTGAAAATCTTTCGTCATGCCTATTGCGGTCACTGCGGCTCAATTTCAATAAAGATTAGCCAAATATGCAGGAGATATTATAGTGTACCCTAGCGATCCGCCCCGGCTTCGCATGGGTGCAATATACATATAAACCTTCCTCTTCAATCACTCTATCTATTAAAAAAACCGCATCAATATCCGTTGCGTAGATTTATAGGGATATAGGGACAGAGACATAGTTTGTTTTATAATATGTAGTGAAGTGTGTGCGCAAACACAGAAGTCTCTATTCCCTCACTCTCACAGTTCGATGGGACGGCAATCCGACACGACCGGAGAGAGATCAGGCGCAGGAACAGCTTTACGTGCTTTCCGAGGCACGGAATAAGTGATAATTAATTTATAAAACGCACATAACTTACGAAAAGTCAGAGGTGCGCGCCTTGAGATCGAGCTCGAGACTTACTGCCAGTCAATGATCACCACCACTAGGCTTTCACGACTATTAATACAATTAGTAGGGCAATACGTACCCGGTCTTAGGAGTGAGGCCACCCATGTTTAGGTTGCCCCATAGGAAGCAAGTTCCAGCCATAGCCGCCACGTAGCTGGAGCATCGGGTACCAGTAAATCCACCAGTCCTGATGGACTCTGCCATGTAGTGGACGGCCCTGCAAAAAAAAGAGATGAAAAAATCAACTTATGCAATTATAATTATTTATTTATTTTTTGCCGGGATGCAGGTTGCTTCCAACCGGCCGATCTGGAAGTCATTGGGGGAGGCCTATGTTCAGCAGTGGACGTCTTATGGCTGAAATGATGATGATGATGATTTATTTTTTAACTGACTTCCAAGGAGGAGGTTCTCAATTCAAAAAACACCGGCCGGTGTTTTGTTTTTCTATGTATGTACATCGATTACGCCGCGGTTAATGGACCGATTCGCGTGATTCTTTTGTGATTAATAATGAAGTAATTATTTTACCTCTTTATAATATTAGTGTAACGAGCGCCATCTACCGCTTTACGCACTTAGTAACATAGTCAATGAAGACACCCGATACTATACTACCGCCATCTGTTCACTTCTTCTGTAACATCTTCTACTACTGCAGATGTATGCGTAAACTAATCAACGCTCGCACACATAAGCAGGCTCGGCTATTTAAACCGCCGTCTCGCAGATCAAGAACGCATTCTGTCGTTAGGAACCTTAGAGAGCGGAGGCTCCGCTGATCCCTCTCCACGGATAAAACCTCAACCTGACCGGCGGCCACGCAAGCCATCAGATTCGAGGGTAGCTAGTAGGACAAGGGAGTGCGAAGGCCCCGCAATTCCACCCCATGGTCCTTATTAGGGTTGTTTGTTATATATACTTACCTATTATATGTCAAATTGTATGCCTATTCAATAAAGTATCAAACCAATACATCAGTGTTGTCAGTCACAAAAAACTCCAACCCTACAATTGGCGCCCAACGTGGGGCCCCTCCGGGATGACTATGTGTTACTAAGTGCGTAAAGCGGTAGATGGCGCTCGTTACATTAGTATAGATAAATTCTTTACCTAGCGTGGTCACAGGTCTCAGTGAGACACCCGGGCATGCCGATGCCTCCATTTGGATAGAAGTCCACATCTCCAAGCGTGGCAAAGTAGCCGGTTAGCCCAGCATTGGTGTGAATAACCTCGACATACGCCGCATCAGTAGACTTCAGCTTATCATCGTTCAAAGCGAACCCTTGGGAAAGGGGGTCAAGAGCTGTAAGAAACGTAATGCAAAATAAATTAAATGTTTTAGAATAATTGTGAACATATCAATAAGATATTTTAAAGTTGGCAACATTGTTTAAAAGTATTGTAGACGGCCATCTTGATAGCGTCGTTGTTCTCTTTGCTGTCAGACCCCGTGCGTGCGGTGTGCTTGTGATTTATGCGGCTTTATATAACGTATATCTTCATCTTCAATAAACAGTAGTGGCGTACGTAAATCTTTCATTTAAAAACCTAACAATAATAACTAAGTGTTATTTAGTTATTTTAAAATAAGTCCGAGGATCCAAAAATGTACCAAGATAAACTAGTTTTTGCCCGAGCTTCACACTGATAATATAATTTCACAATATGCGGTGCGCGGGTAAAGGGTGGGGGATGCACTGTATGCGCGTACTATCGCTCGTAGTTGCGTTTGCGTCTAATATTCATCGACTTTTATTTTAGCCGTATGCTAAGGGACCGGACCCCCTAAACCCTCCCCCCATACGCCCATGACTCTGACACCAGGTTGGCTGACGAAGTCGATGATAGCTTCTACCGTACGGCTGTCCGTGTCCGTCCACCATGTTCATTGAGTAACTTAGTATACAGCGTGTAACAGAAGTCCGAAATAATACTTAAGGGCATGTATGTATATCATGAAAAGAATCACCTGTGAAAATATGAAGTACAAAGAAGCCATTTTTTTTCATACAAAATAATTCTTTTGATTTAATTTTCTTTAATATTGACAGATTTCATTATCCTACGCGTGCCTAGTGCTTACTTAAAGAATTTATTGAAGGTAAATAACCGGATTCGTGTTGATTCACCTTTCAGCTGATGTCTAGGGCTGTATTTCAAAGATTTAATTGTTTGGGGTTCGGTTCCAAAACCTATTCTCAAAGTTTGTTTATACCTTATACGACCTTAATGTATTATTTCGGACTTCTGTTACACGCTGTATACAGCTTGTTAAGAAAACCCTGTCCGACCCGAAAGGGGCACATAGGTACTTCAATAATATAACCAAATATGAATAAACAATTTACATTATTGATAAGGATAACGTTCTAATATTTTTTTTAAATGTGTGATTTTTACACAAATTAACTTAAAATTTGGTAAAATTCCAAAAACTGACAACACTAAATATGACTTCGCTACGCTACCCGAAAACTGACGAGTGCGCCGACCGTCGCCCGCCTGTGTTGTCATGTAAGTTTCCTCATTTTTTAATTTTTTAATCATTTTTATTCGGGGTAATTTTTTTTACTTATAAAAAACCATGTTTTTCTTTTTGCTTTTGTCGTACGGCAACAGTACTTTTTAAAATGTTGCCATTCTAATAATTTTTGTTATTGTATTGTTAGTTTTTTTTTTATATTGTTTTTGGGTGTCGTGCTATTCTGCCCAATGGCGAATAAAAGAATTTTTTCTTTCTTCTTCTTCTTTCTACTTACAAGAGATGTAAGAGACGCTTCCGGTTACATAACGGCCGACGACTCCACATTTGTGTCCTCCGAGACCTTGACCAATAATGTGCCAGTCCTCGGGTTTCCCACCTGTCTGCTGGGTCAGCCAGTTGATAAATCTACCAGTGGCTCGTCCTAAAAAAAGTTTACATCTTAGAGTATATAAGAAAATATAGAGCAGCCCTATAGAAGTATGAACTGTGAGCACGGGTATGAACAACGCGGCCGCGACACGAGCTCCGTTTGCGATCACACCTCGATCGACTGCGGTTCAACTAGGCTCCACGCGCGAAAAAGTTACATTTTAGCTTATATCATGGTTAACTGCTGAGTTAAATTTTGAAAACGTCCAGAAAACATAATTTGAAAAAATGACATTTTAACATTTGTATGGTGAGACCTGCTTTCGCTCCGCACAAGGCAATGTGGTTGACGTTATCACTCTATATTTTCTTGAATACTCTATGGCTTACATTAATAAGTTAAACTCAGCTTTTTTTTATCAAAGAGATATGTGTGACCACCATCATCATTATTTACAGCACTGATAGCCTAGTGGTATAACTGTCGACTGACAAGTCAGAGGTCTCGAGTTCGATCCCAAGGCGCGTACCTGGCTTTTCGTAAGTGATGTGTGTATTAAAAATTAATAATCAGTTGCTAAAACGGTGAGGGAAAACATCGTGATGAAACCAGCACACCTGAGAGATTTTTCAATGGTGTTTAAAGCCATGTCAGTGGCCTACGGGCGGTTTAAACTCTGACACCAGGTTGTTCATCAACCACACGATAAGAAGAAGAAGCTTATATTAGTCTGCTGCTGAACATAGGTGTCTCCTGCGCGCCACCATTGTGTGCTCATTGGAGGTATTGGCTTAAAATCTCCACGCTGAACAAGCGGGTTAGCGATCGCAGTAGCAGATGATTGCTGTTACACAGAAGGATGCTGCTGCCCATCCTCCAGATCTTTCCCTTTGTCGCTTCTTACGACACCCGCGGGACGAGTAGGGGTGGTTCTATTCTTAAGCCGAAAACCACACAGCACAATGTGACCATGGATTCTGAAAACTATGGTCTAAGGAGAATATCTGCCTTTTTTTGTGCTCGGTTAACCGCAATACGCTCGCCCCCTATTACATGGGACTTTGTTTGATAGATCCGTGCAATGATACGATAGCTCAGTTGGGAGCATTGCCACGGCAAGAGTCACGGGTTCAAATCCCGCTCGTAACCCCTTTTAAAATTTCCTCTATTTTTTCTATTCATAGACTCACGCCTGTATTCCCCAGAGGGGGTAGGCAGAGGTGTGCAGTACACCCACGTTTCGCCGGCTATTTATAAGTCCCATGTAATAGGGGGCGAGCCTATTGCCATTAACCGGGCACAACTCCAGACTCCGTGCTGCTACTGAGAATTTCCTAATGGAAAAACCCAATAACACTTTGGCCCGACCCGGGGATCGAACCCAGGAGCTCGTGCTCAGCAGTCGCGCTTGCTACCACTAGACCAACGAGGCAGTCAAACAAAAAAAAAGTCAATTTTTTCTAATGTTTAAATAATTACCAGAGACTCCCATGTTGAGGACGGCAGCGGGGTAATTGATAGTATTGGCTCCGGTACTCCAGTCTACGACGATGACGTTGACGTCGTTATTGGCAAGGATAGCTAGAAGCAAAATGTAGACAGGGTTAAAACAAAGGGTATAATTTAAACGGCAACCGAAAATATTTTTAAGACTCTAAGCCTAGGCACCAAATATTAATTTTGGTTCCTAAAATGGATTAACGGTCACCAAATTCTATCCAACTCAAAGATGCAAACTGGATGCAATCTGGACTTTAGGGCACCTCGACTCGGACAGGTTAGGTTATTTTTTTATAAACCACCCGGAAGTAGGAGCCCCGCGAAGCGGGGCTCCGTCGACCAAGCCCACCCTTAGCCACCAGCAGCGCAGAGCAGAGCATACGTCTAGCCTAAACAAGTGACTTTTGTTTGGGAACCCCAGTAGGTATATTATAATTGGTATTTGGGAAACGTTATTTGGTGACCATTTATCCATTTTGGTAACCTTTTAGATTTTTTTTGGTAGTAAAGTAGGTACTTTTTTGGGTGACGTTTAAACACAAGCCTAAAACAAATACTTCCCCGCGTTTGTCTGTACGCAATAAACTCAAAAACTACTGCACCGATTTTTATGTTGTTTTCACAAATAAATAGAGTGGCTCTCGAGAAAGGTTTTAGTATACTATTTGTTAAGTTTTTGTTTGCATTGGCTAAAATATAATGATATTTGTTGGAGGTGTCGGAAAAAAATGAGTTGGGGATCATCAGCCTGTATTAATCCACTGCTGAACATATGCCTCTCCCAATGCGCCACTATTGTGCGCTCATTGGAGGTATTTGCCCATAATCGCCACGCTGGGCAAACGGGTTGGCGATCGCAGAAGCAGATGATTGCTGTTACACATAAGAATGCTGCCCATCCTCCGGATCTTTCTCTTTGTCGCTTCTTACGACACCCACGGGGTGAATAGGAGTGGTTCTGTTCTTAGGCCGGAAACCACACGGCAATCCTTAAAACCTATTTTTTTTTAAATCCCGCCACTATGGGACCTTCAATCTTAAATAGGTTTATTAAATTCTTACCTGGTACGATGGTAGAAACTATTAATGAGTTGGTCCCTTCCAACCACCCGTGGAGAAGAAGGATGGTACGTTTTTTAGCATCGTACGGGTTGTTCGCCAACAGAGCGTTGTTGTTCATGACCAACGGAGCACTGGTTGCTGTGTTGTTTCTGTAATACAAAGTTTATTACAACGATGTAGTGTTTTGCAATAAGATACAGTTTGGCAAAAGAGAGTCTGCAATATAAATATTTAATAAGAAAGCTAACATGTAAATGAAATTATTTAATACTAGCGACCCGCCCCGGCTTCGCACAGTTACGCTAATATGCATGTACCTATTATAAATATAAACCTTGCTCTTGAATCACTCTATCTATTAAAAAAAACCGCATCAAAATCCGTTGCGTAGTTTTAAAGATGTAAGCATACATAGGGACAGACAGACGCGGGAAGCGACTTTGTTTTATACTTTGTAGTGATGATCAGTTGCTAAAACGGCGAAGGAAAACATCGTGATGAAACCAGCACACCTGAGAGATTTTTCAATGGTGAGTAAAGCCATGTCAGAGGCCTACGGGCGGTTTAAACTCTGACACCAGGTTGTTAATCATTTATACTAACACGGTGAACACGTGGTAGACATTTGACTCATCAGCATCGTATCTGGCAGACTCGGCGATGTCACTGGCCTTCACCCAGTGGTCCACGAGGTGGGGGGTGCCATCTGGACCCTCGACGTACTGGTACCGAGGCTCATCGTCTCCCACTAGCTTCCTCACAACAGGATCTGCTGGGAGAGCTGAAAGCCACCGGAAAATTTAATTAAATGTTTTTTAAACCGTGCGTCGCTGACATAGACATAGCATTCTGAAGTGGCAGAACTGACGGCCGATGGGGCAGAAACATTCTAGAATGCGTGCTTATTGACAATAAAAATAAGTACAATTTTTTTTTACGTAAAACGGTTTTGTTATCAAAACTAAAGCTGTGTACCAAATATCAGATCAATCTGTCAACAGGAAGGGGGTGAAATATCGATTACTAAATTTGAACCAAATAATAAACAGGTCAAGCTAAGTAAAACCGTTTAAAAACAATGTTATTATACCTCTTGGGTAGCGTAGGTTAGGAGTATGGTATGGTAGGATAGCAGGGGCGTGCACAGACATTTTCGACAGGGTAGGCATACGTTCACTAATTCATATAGGGTAACTAGGTAAGTAATTTAAAAAAAATCCTAATCTACCCCTACCCTACCCTACACTCGTACCCTTTTTTTTTTTTTTTTTTTTTTTCTCGTACCCTACACTACTCCTACCCTACCCTACACTACCCCTACCCTACCCTACACTACCCCTTTTTCTCACCTTTTGAACCTTTTTGCCATATAAATAATTTCCGTAATTTAGGGGTGGACTACCCCTAACATTTAAGGGGATGAAAAATAGATGTTGGCCGATTCTCATAGATACCGGATAAGCACAAAAAATTTCATCAAAATCGGTCAAGCCGTTTCGGAGGAGTATGGCAACGAAAACTGTGACACGAGAATTTTATATATTAGATTTCGCCTGTTCGCGTCCATCGCCCAATTCGCGTCCATTTTACGGGTCTCTGTTTAAAAATCCTCGAAAATAAGTAAACTAACACACTAATCAAACGAAAACTCATTACCGCTTATTCCTCAATGTATAAGAGGCACGCATATATGGACAAAAGGGTGCAAAAGGTCCGTGTGCCAAACCAATCCCGTAAAAAAAATAGTTAGTTTCGGCTGTTCATCAAGGGAGTGGTAAGCGCGGGATGTTTCGACAAAAAATAGTGTGCAACGTCGCGTTCGATAGTAAGTTTTTTATTGTTTTAGGTATATTAACAAAGTAGGCAGTGCGTTTTTGCCTCTAATTCATAGAGGCAAAAAGGCACACCCCTGTAGGATAGAGTAGGGGTAGAGTAGGGTAGTGTAGGGTAGGGCAGGCGTAAAGGTAGGATAATCACGCGTAAAAATTCGCGCGGGATAGTACCTAATTAAATTAATTAAAATCAGCCTGTAACTGTCCCAATATAGGGCAAAGGCCTCTTCTCATATAGAGAAGGATTGAGCATTAATCACCACGCTAGCTTACTGCGGGTTGGCGATTTCAGACTATTAAAGTCCGGTTTCCTTACGATGTTTTCCTTCACCGTTAGTCAGTGGTGTCTTAGATTAACTAAGAAAGTACATATGACATTGAAAAAGTCACATTACCTAATATACCTAAGTATATATATAGTCCTCCTCATCGATTTCGATGACGGCGACCAAACTGCTATTCTTTCCTAGCATGAGCCCTAATGTGGCTCGCTAGACCAAACTTTGATTTAAATATACCTAAGTACCTAATATATAAAAAGAAAGAAAGATATAATTACCTGATACCACAGCTAAACCGACAAGAAATATTCCAATAGACTTCATCGTAAACATGGAATGGAACTACAAATCAATTCTTAAAATCCATCTACTTATATATATTATAACGTTTATCTAAGACAACAATATATTTTTTTTATAGATTCTAATAAAGATATAAACTGATTATACAGCTATCATCTTTAAGGTTGCCACACGTACTTTATTATAAAGTAGGTAAATTATAGTGAGTGAGTGATTGAGACGTGATAGCCTAGTGGTGGTGACCGTTGACTGGCAAGTCAGAGGTCTCGGGTGCGCACCTCTGACTTTTCGTTAGTTCGCGTTTTATAAATTAAATTATCACTCTCCGTGCCTCGGATAGCACGTTAAGCTGTTGGCCCCGGCTGTCAATTGTAGATCTTTGACAGTCGTTACGGGTAGTCAGAAGCCCCAGTCTGACAACCAGTCTTACCAAGGGGTATCGTGTAACCCAGTATCTGGATTGTGGAGGTCTGATAGGCAGTCGCTTCATGTAAAACACTGGTATTCAGCTGCATCCGGTAAGACTGGAAGCTGACCCCAACATAGTTGGGAATAGGCTAGGCAGATGATGAATTATAATATCTTAATTAATAACCAATCTACCTACCTTATCTGCAAAAAAAAGGTGCAACCCTAATCATTAAGTCTTTAGAATAAAGTCTATAAGACTAGGTTATCTATAGGGCATGAATTGAACTTATCTAATGCTAGCTTTTGCTTCCGAATTTGCTTGCGTTAAGGCGTGGGATAACGCCTATAACCTTGAGCCTTAACAGCCATAGGCAGAGGCGAGCCATGATATTTATGAGTGTGGATTGTGTAAAAAAATTGTTAAAAAAAACTTTTTAACAAAAAAAAGTACTTAACAAAATAATTAATAATTTAATGAGACAACTTTTAAACGGAAAAACTCGCGTATATTGTATTTTTTTTTAATAATACGCGAGTTTATCCGTTTAAAAGTTGTTTCATTATGTTAAATGTTCGCGAAAGTTTGAGGCTATTATTAATTAATGATTTTTAACTAAGTACCTACACATTTATGGGACCACATTGAGAACCAAATCATAAAATATTCTAGCTAAAAGTTCAAGTAAAACCGTTTCAAAATGAAGATCTCCTAATTGTAGTCTTCTTATCGTATGGTTGTTGAACAACCTGGTGTCAAGAGTTTAAACCGCCCGTAGGCCTCTGACATGGCTTTACGCACCATTGAAAAATCTCTCAGATGTGCTGGTTTCATCACTATGTTTTCCCTCACCGTTATAGAAACTGATAATTAATTTATATTACGCACATAACTTACGAAAAGTCAGAGGTGTGCGCCTTGGGATCGAACTCGAGATCTCTGACTTGTCAGTCGACGGTCATACCACTAGGCTATCAGTGCAGTTAAATTGTAGTACCTACTGTCCTTTTTAACCGACTTCCAAAAAGGAGGAGGTTCTCAATTCGAGTTTTTTTTTTTTGTATGTTTGTTACGCGATTACTCCTTCAGTTGTGGGCCGATTTTCAAAATTCTTTTTGTAATCAAAAGGGTATACTCCCGAGGTGGTCCCATAGAAATATTATCGTGATCTGATCATGAACTTACGAGATATGAAACGGAATTCCTCGAAGGATTATAGCAGAATTGTCGTAACAAGTAATATTGCTTTGTTTATACGTGCAGTCGATGGCTGACGAGTAAAGAGGAAGAGGGGGGATACGTGGTCACCCCCCCCCCCTCCTATAATCATCCAAGATAAAAAATATCGTGTGAGGTATCGTTTGAATGGGCTTTTCATAAGGATTTCAATATTAGCATCACAAAAGTCTGGGAGGGGGATTAATTTTAGGCACCACTAAAAATCGAGGAAATTTTTTTTTAATAAAAAATAAAACCGACTTCAAAAGGAACTAAAAAGCTTGAAATAACTTTAAAACGTTTTGGAGTCGGTTCCAAGTCAAGTTCTAGCCTCTTTAACCTTCTCATTAAGAACTTGACTTGGAACCGACTCCAAAACGTTTTAAACTTATTTCAAGCTTTTTAGTTCCTTTTGAAGTCGGTTTTATTTTTTATTAAAAAATTTTTTTTGAGAGTCCATAGAGTTTAACAGATTAATTGTCTTTGCCTATCTTATTTAATCGCCTTACTTGTTATCATAGACGTAATATTTCTTGTATATGCTTTTAAATAGATAACTTATAGGTATGTTTCGATCTACCATGGCAACGTGAACGTGATAGCATAGTGGTAGATATGCCCGTTGGACTGCCAAGACAAAGATAGGATCAAAACCCAGGCACCTCTGACTTTTCGAATTCATGTCATCTGCCTAGCCTTTTCCTAACTATGTTGGGGGTCGGCTTCCAGTCTTACCGGATGCAGCTGAATACCAGTGTTTTACATGGAGCGACTGCCTATCAGACCTCCACAACCCAAATACTGGGTTACACGATACCCGTTGGTAAGACTGATTGTCAGACTTTCGAGCTTCTGACTACTCGTAACGACTGTCAAAGATCTATAATTGACAGCCGGGGCAACAGCTTAACGTGCTATCCGAGGCACGGAGAGTGATAATTAATTTATAAAAAGCACATAACTTAAGAAAAGTCAGAGGTGCGCGCCTTGGGTTCGAACCCGAGACCACTGACTTGCCAGTCAACGGTCACCACCACTAGGCTATCACGACTCTTCGACTTTTCGAATTCATGTGCGTATTATAAATTAACTAGCGACCCGCCCCGGCTTCGCACGGGTGCAATATACCTACATATAAACCTTCCTCTTCAATCACTCTAACTATTAAAAAAAATCCGTTGCGTAGTTTTTAAAGATTTAAGCATACATATTGTAGGGATATAGGGACAGAGAAAGCGACTTTGTTTTATACTATGTTGATTGATAATGATTATCACTTGCTAAAACGGTGAAGGAAAACATCGTGATGAAACCAGCACACTTGAGAGATTTGTCTACGGTGTGTAAAGCCATGTCAGAGGCCTACGGGCGGTTTAAACTCTGACACTAGGTTGTTCATCAACAATATGATAAAGAAGAAGAAGAATAAATATCTATACCTACTAATATTATAAAGAGGTAAAGTTTGTATGTATGTATGTTAGGGGTAATCTCTGGAACTACCGATCCGATCCTAAAAATTCTTTCACCAATAGGAAGCTACTATAATATATAAATAGCCCTGAGTGCTATAAGGTATTTTTTATTCTAAAAAAAAAGTTCAGTTTTCAGTAAAAAATAACAATTTAATAAGTATTAAGATTCAAGTAAGAAAAAAAAACAAGCAATCTGGCTGCTTTATAAACGTGTGTTTACGGGAAAATTTAATTTAACGCGGACAAAGTCGCGGGGAACAGCTAGTATTTTCATGAAACAGATCCGTGCGTGAAATAATTCATAATGTCCTCCCACCCCCAACTCATATTTTTTTTTAGATTAGCCAACTATGCAAGAGATATTAAGTCCACGAGAAGTGTGTGCGTAAACACATGTGCACTCTCTATTCCCTCACTCTCATAGTCCGATGGGACGGCAATCCGACACGACCGGAGAGAGATCAGGCGCAGCAACGGCTTTACGTGCTTTCCGAGGCACGGAGTAAGTGATAATTAATTTATAATACGCACATAACTTACGAAAAGTCAGAGATGCGCGCCTTGGGATCGAACCTAAGATCTCTGATTTGCCAGTCAACGGTCATACCACTAGGCTATCACTGCTTATAGCCTTTAATTAACCGGCTTTCATTATAGCCGGCTGATATCAATAATTTCAAGTCTGTTCCACTTAGAAAAAAACAACGCTATGCCCATAGAGTATTCAAGAAAATATAGAGTGATAACGTCAACCACATTGCCTTGTGCGGAGCGAAAGCAGGTCTCATCATACAAATGTTAAAATGTAATTTTTTCAAATTATGTTTTTTAGACGTTTTTCAAAATTTAACTCAGCAGTTAACCATGATATAAGCTAAAATGTAACTTTTTCGCTCGTGGGGCCTAGTTGAACTGCAGTCGATCGAGGTATGATCGCGGACGGAGGTCGTGTCGCGGCCGCGTTGTTCATACCCGTGCTCACGGTTCATACTTATATAGGGTTGCTCTATATTTTCTTATATACTCTATGGCTATGCCCTTGAGCACATGTTATGCCTAAGTTAGATAAATATAACGTTATCTAGTATATAATAAAGATAGATTCGTTTATGATCTATAAAATTTAAGTAGGTATTTTATATACAGGTTGGCCCATTTATAATGGTCCAAAAATGTTCGGTCGAGGATATCTCAAGGATTCGAATTCATGTTTTGAATAAATGAATTTAATGAATAAAGGAATAATATAGCCTCAAACTTTCGTGAAAATTTAACATAATGAAACAATTTTTTAAACGGATAAACTCGCGCGTATTTTAATTTTCTAAAACACACCTGACGTTTGAATGAAGGAATAAAAAAAAATAGACAGCACACGAGAACACAAACAAAACAAATAATACAAACAAAATAAGAAAAAAAAAACAAGAAACAAATAAAAGAAAATAAAAATTAAAAATGTCTATTTATGAGGTTTGTGTCCCACGGCTGCACCAAATAGGTCTTTATGTCAAGCCTTATGCTTTATGTTTCGCGAATATCAGAAAGTAAGTGGTTAAGAAGTTGTGTTTAAAAAACCAGCCAATTGCGAGCAGGACTGGTGCACGAGGGGTTCGGTACCATCTATACAATATTAGACACTCAGGCGTCTACCTGTTGCCGTTATTGCAGCTAGCAAAATACGGCAAAAAAATCACGTTTGTTGTATAGCCCCTGTTACTGACGGTGTGTAACGAATGAAACGAAAGGCGCTGGAATTGATGATTAAACCACAGTTTATTTTGAAATACTACATGCTTAATACAAAGGTGAACCCGCATGAACTCCTAGTTTCACCGTTGTCATTACTTTTTTTGAATTTAGAATACAAAATAGAAATCCAAAAAGGTGATGTTCAAATGAGTTTGTAACAACCCCACCAAAATTATTATTTTATTCTGTTTTTAGATCTATTTGTTGTTATGCTGTATCTCATGAACCGCTACTTACCAGGGTGATAGACGGGGGGACATCGGAGCCTTAGCATTAGGGTCCCGTTGTTACCCTTTGGATACGAAACCCTAAAAAACTAAACTTCTAAACTACCTAGGTATGTATTTACTGATTTTGGCAAGATGAATCCTCGTCCCTCGGATACATTTACAGCTTGGCAAAAAAGAGTCTGGAAAAATTGGGGACGCCCGCGCCACTGGCGCACTTTTCACACTACAATTCAAAATTACAAGTTATTTAGTGCTTACATATTTCTATGACGAGTTTTTTGTCATTAATTATAATCAAATGAATCATTTTTATGTTAGTTTAGTACTCACAAACTTGGTTTTTAAGATTTCTATTTTTAGTTCCAACTGTCACCGCCTCAGACTCTTTTTTGCCAAGCTGTATGTAAACATATTCTTGTATGACCTCAACCCAAATTTTTTTGGACCACACTGTATATTATATATTTTTTAGGACATACAATAAAAAATTATTATGTTTAGCTACCTGATACGTAATACGCCTAACTGCTAAGCTGATTAATAAGAAGTACATTATAGCTCTCAATCAATCAATAAATCAAACTTGTCTTTGTGGATTAAATAGACAAAGTCCTATTTATAGTGAATAATCGTTATTTACACCGTTTTTATTACTCAAGAACTGCTGACCGATTGTCATGGTTTTTGATTTGTTGGATTTTTTCCGCCTAGAATAGCAGAATAGAATTTTAAAAAATAGTATTATACCCCTAGGGTTATCTTCTTATCGAGTCAAGACCCTGCTCTTAAATTTTACTTGACCAATGTGTGGCAACCTCAACAGCCCTGTCTGTTGCCTCGTTAAGGTCCTGCTGGGTACACATAGTCGTACAGGACGGACAAGAAAGCAGGTGTGGCATGTCCAATCATCATCATCTGCCTAGCCTTTTCCCAACTATGTTGGGGTCGGCTTCCAGTCTTACCAGATGCAGCTGAATCCCAGTGTTTTACATGGAGCGACTGCCTATCAGACCTCCACAACCCAGATACTGGGTTACACGATACCCCTTGGTAAGACTGGTTGTCAGACTTTCGGGCTTCTGACTACCCGTAACGACTGTCAAAGATCTACAATTGACAGCCGGGGCCAACAGCTTAACGTGCTATCCGAGGCACGGAGAGTGATAATTAATTTATAAAACGCACATAACTTACGAAAAGTCAGAGGTGCGCGCCTTGGGTTTCAACCCGAGACTTCTGACTTACCAGTCAACGGTCACCACCACTAGACTATCACGACTCCGTCTTGTCAATCATGCCCCACTTAGCCAAATTATGTTTGCAGTGACCCACAAGCGTCCGAAGTCGTATCGTACCCCTAGGGTATGGTAGGGTAAGGTAGGGGTAGGGTAAGAGAGAGTAGAGTAGGGTAGACAACCCTCGATCAAACTAATCATTTTTACCTCAGTTCCTCACGCAGTTAGCGTAGCGGAATTTTAGCCTCAGTTGTTGTTCTTCTTCTTATTTTTGGTAACAAAGTGGACTTATTAGTTTACTAATTCTGCCAATGTCAAGTATATTTCAAGTAAATAAAATACTCAGGGTCGGGCAGGCGCGGCGGCGGAATCTGCTGAGACCCTTAAAAGGCGCAAATAGTACCCTAGACAGCGGGTACATATTTGAGCCATTTGGGGGTGAGACGCTAGGACCGGGGGGGCCAGGGGCCGGTAAAATTTACAAAGAATTATTAGAGCGTCTAGTCGAGGCATATCGTGACCAAAATGCTGGTTTGTATCTTGTAGCAAGGTAACGCAGCCAGCATTTTGGGAACGTTGCCTACAGGTAGCGGTTTTTTTATATTAAGTTTATCTTTTTAATTAATAGATAGTTTATTTCTAGGTGTATATATGGTTAGTTTTTATTATTGTGCTTGACTATGAATCAATGGAGTAAATAAAATGTAAAATCACGCTGTCTAAAAACAAATACATATTGTACCTGATTCACTGTTTCTGAACGAACAAACAACTGCCTGTCAAATGTCAATGTCAACTGTCCTGTCAGTCAAGTGACAGTTATAAACTTATAAATCGAAAGCGTTCTGTTTGGGTTGGCGACGTAAAACGCGATATCATTTTCATAAATTTCGTTACATTATTATTGATTTAGAATATATAAAACGTACAAAGATGGCTGTAAGTATTATTACTACAATAAAAAAACTAGAGAAATAAAAATTTTCATGCCGGTATACATAACCTATCTTTTCAATATTCATTCATCGTGTTTCTTTATGAATTCGAATATAGATTTTAAGTTTTACTTTTTAAATATTTTTTTTAATTTGTAGTCGATAGCAGCTGCTCAGGTCCAAGAGGTGCGTTCAATTACACGTATCGAGAGAATTGGTGCCCATTCCCATATTCGAGGTTTGGGTCTTGATGATTCTTTGGAGCCCAGAGCCGTCTCCCAGGGTATGGTGGGTCAGAAAATGGCTAGGAAGGCCGCCGGAGTCATCCTACAGATGATTCGAGAAGGTAATTATTGAATTAACTAGGTTGTCATAGTAACGGAGATTTGTTTTCATGTATTGATGTATGTGTCAAAAACAGTGATAGCCTAATGATATGCTGTTGACTGGCAAGTCAGAGGTCTCAGGTTCGAACCGAAGGTCCGCAACTCTGACTCTTCGTATGTAAACTGCGTATTATAAACTAAATTAGCATCTGCTCCATGCATTGTAAAGCATGTTAAGCCATTGGCACCGGCTATCATAAAGATCTTTGACGGTCAATACAGGGAGTCAGTACCTACATAAAAATCCTGAGAGCTGATCTAACTTTAGAATATCTTATCCCTTTAGGTTTCGGAGGTCAGATAGGCAGCCACTCTGTAGAAAACTGATATTCAGCTGCATCTGGTTAGATTAAAAGCCGACCACAACAAAGTTGGGAATAATAAAGACTATAGTTAATACAAATATTATTTTTTAGGTAAAATAGCAGGCAGAGCTGTACTCCTAGCCGGACAGCCGGGAACAGGCAAGACAGCCATAGCCATGGGGTTAGCCCAGGCTTTGGGCCCGGATACACCATTCACTAGCATGGCAGGTAAGAATAATAGTGTTTTACATGTGGTTATTACTGTTATTTACTTCATACAGGGTGTTACAGGACGATTGATGTTCCTGTAAACCACAGACAGAATTTAGATGGTATTGTCACAGATTATTAAACATACAGTATGAAAACTACGTACAAACACTCAAAACGGTACACTTGCAGAAACATGCGTAATATTGCGTAACGACGCGACTCCTAAGCTAATGTCTCGGTGCTCGCAGTACCAACGACCCATCATTGCGCATATGTGTGAGTGTGACGTTTTCGAGCGTTTGAACGTAGTTACCATACTGTATGATTGTTATACTGTGGTATTGTTTAGATTTTTAGAGTCTTCTTTCGAGACCTACGTTTAATTTGTATATTCCAATTTAAAAGCTTGGATAAATAGGAGAAATAGGCGTTGGCTTGGCAGTGCTACCATAACCACGAGTCCCTAAATATATGAATACTTTTTTTTAGGTTCCGAAATATTCTCTTTGGAAATGAGCAAGACGGAGGCGCTCACGCAGGCTATAAGGAAATCTATCGGAATCAGAATTAAGTAAGTACTAATTAATTTAAATAATAATTTGTGTAAACAGTGATAGTGATGTGGTATCACCATTTGACTGCCAAGTTTAAGGTCATAGGTTCGAAACCCAGGCACGCATCGATGACTTCGGATTCATGTTTGTATTAGAAATTAATTATCACCTACTCCGTGCCTCGGAAAGCACGTTAAGCTGTTGGCCCCGGCTATCATGAAGATCTTTGATATACCCCTCTTTTATTTAATATCTTATCTTTTATCTAACTTTTATCTATTTGATCTTTGACCCTCATAAAATCCTGATAACTAATCTAAGTTCAAAATATCGTATCCCTTTGTGTTGAGATCAGATAGGCAGTCGCTCCGTAGAAACCTGATATTCAGCTGCATCTGGTTAGATTCGGGTTAGACCAACCCCAACAAAGCTTGGGAATAATAAGGCTAGGAGGATATACAGGGTTATTTGTAAAACACCAGCATCCTTAAAAGGGGTCATTAAACTCATCATTATGAACAACTTTTACTATGGGACCAACTGAGAAATGGCAAAAAAAATCAGCTGTTCATACATTTATGCTCACGTGACTCAACAAAATGTATGGATCAGCTGATTTTTTTTTGCGATGTCAGCGTTGGTCCCATAGTAAAAGTTGTTCATAATGATAAGTTTAATGACCCCTTTTAAGGAGGCTGGTGTTTTAAAAATAACCCTGTATACTGAATTGTATTTTTTTCTTACAGAGAAGAATCGGAGATAATTGAAGGGGAAGTAGTAGAAGTTGTGGTAGAGAGGGCAGCCGGGGGCGGGGGCGCTCGCGTCGGACGACTCACTCTGAAGACCACCGATATGGAGACCAACTACGACATGGGGGCCAAAATGATCGACTCTCTCCTCAAAGAGAAGGTTAGAATAACAGACCGAGCTCTTGACTATTAAGGCTGGCATCCCGGCAGGACGAACTCGCTGATGGGCGTGGCTTTAAAACTTGCAAAAAACAGGGTTTTTTCACAGTACAATAATCATACAGTATGGAAACTACTTACAAACGTTCGAAACTATTATTATGCTGTGCAAAAAACCTGTTTTTTGCAAGCTTTTAAGCTTTTAATACTGTTTTTTGTATGGCGATCCACTTTCTTTTATTACTATTTTTTTTTTTTATTCACATTATTAACTTTATTTTATTTTTATTATTTGTTGTTATAGCGGCAACAGAAATACATTATCTGTGAAAATTTCAACTGTCTAGCGATCACGGTTTATGAGATACAGCCTGGTGACAGGCAGACGTACAGCGGTGTCTTAGTTATAGGGTCA
Source organism: Protodeltote pygarga (assembly GCA_936450705.2). Lineage (NCBI taxonomy): Eukaryota > Metazoa > Arthropoda > Insecta > Lepidoptera > Noctuidae > Protodeltote > Protodeltote pygarga. The sequence continues at coordinate 6,088,351 of OW388278.2, forward strand.
TGTTTTACCCTTTAGGTGCAGAACCCTAAAAATCTATCTAGTTGTGGTAATGTTGGTTGACTTACCAATATCGCCAATATTTTTAATAGGTATGTTTATTTTGTTGTTTTACTGACAGGTACAAGCAGGTGATGTGATTACTATCGACAAAGCTACCGGCAAGATTAATAAACTGGGCAGAAGTTTTGCCAGAGCGAGGGACTATGATGCCACAGGTATATTTCTCGCTGTAACAAAATCATAATGTTCTAGACAAGATAAATATTGCCTACTAGCTGCCCCGCGCGACTTCGTACGCGTGATTATCCTACTTCAAGGCCTATTCTACCCCTAACCTTCTCTACCCCTATCCTACTCTACCCCTAACCTACTCTACCTACCTACTTTACCCACTACCCTATCCCTAACCTACCCTAATCTACCCTACCCTACCCCTACCCTACCCTACACTACCCTACTCTACCCCCACCCTACTATACCGCTACCCTACCCTACTCTACCCCTTCCCTACCCCTTTTTCTCACCTTTAAACCTTCCCTGGATCTCCACAAATAATTCAAGACCAAAATCAGCCAAATCGGTTAAGCCGTTTTCATGCTATGTCGTGACAACGGAAAACGGGTTTCATTTTTATATATATAGATACGAGGGGTGGTTGGAAAGTTATCTACCTAACATAGTAATAGGAAGCTAATATTTTTGTGAATTTTTTACATGTTATAGCACATGATAGCTTATTAAATATAATTATTTAATAAGAAAATTTGAAAAAACAACTGATACGGATGGGATACGAACCCACGATCTTCGACATACCGTGTCGACGCTCTAACCGCTGAGCCACCGTATCAGTATCCTTTTTCCATCCGTATCAGTTGTTTTTTCAAATTTTCTTATTAAATAATTATATTTAATAAGCTAATATTTTTTTATTTTTAAATATAGACCCCTGCAACTGTAATACACTTATTACATTTGACAATAATAGACATGAAACCGACAAAAAAATATTTCTGCATATACAGCGTGTAACGGAAGTCCGAAATAATACATTAAGGGCGTATAAGGTGCCCTATACACAATCCTTGAGCATAGGTTTTGGAACCGAACCCCAAACAATACTCTAGTAAACCATGGTCAAAGTTTTCACCAAAATCTTTCAAATACAGCCCTAGACATCAGCTGAAAAGTGAATTAACACGAATCCGGTTATTTACCTTCAATAAATTCTTGAAGTAAGCACTAGGCACGCGTAGGATAATGAAATCTGTCATTATTGAAGAAAATGAAATCACAATAATTATTTTGTATGAAAAAAAAAATACCTCTTTTGCATTCAATATTTTCACAGGTGATATACATACATGCCCTTAAGTATTATTTCGGACTTCTGTTACACGCTGTATAACAGCAATATAACAGTTGCAGGGGACTATATTTAAAAATAAAAAAATATTAACTTCCTATTTCTATGTTAGGTAGATAACTCTCCAGCCACCCCTCGTACGATATTACAATATGAAAGCTTTTATTCTTTACGTACGTTGTATTCTTCTGCTCCTAGGTCAGCAAGCGCGCTTCGTGCAATGCCCAGAGGGAGAGCTGCAGAAGCGTAAAGAAGTAGTTCACACAGTTACTCTGCATGAGATTGATGTTATCAATTCCAGGACTCATGGGTTCTTGGCCTTATTTTCTGGTGAGTTTTTTTTTTTTTTTTTTTTTTATTTATAGACTCACGCCCGTATTCCCCAGAGGGGGTAGGCAGAGGTGTGCAGTACACCCACGTTTCACCGGCTATGTTATAAGTCCCATGTAATAGGGGCCGAGCCTATTGCCATTAACCGGGCACAATTCCAGACTCCGTGCTGCTACTGAGAATTTCCTAATGGAAAAACCCAATAACACTTTGCCCGACCCGGGGATCGAACCCAGGACCTCGTGCTCAGCAGTCGCGCTTGCTACCACTAGACCAACGAGGCAGTCTGGTAAGTTTTTGTTATCCAAACCTATATTTCACACACTTTTCATTTAAATTCAACACGGAAAGACGATTGGCTGTTTGACACCCGTGAAACCTAGGCTTCAGATGAAAATCAGCGTCAAGTACCTACCAGTAGTTGACATAAAGCTGATCTGGAGACCTATTTGGTGCAGCCGTGGGACACAAACCCCAAGAAATGGAATTTTTAATTGTTTATTTACTTTTTTTTATTGTTCTTGTTTTATTTTTTAGCACTGATAGCCTAGTGGTATGACCGTCGACTGACAAGTCAGAGGTCTCGAGTTCGATCCCAAGGCGCACCTCTGACTTTTCGTAAGATATTTATGTGCCTATTATAAATTAATTATCAGTTGCTAAAACGGTGAGGGAAAACATCGTGATGAAACCAGCACACCTGAGATATTTTTCAAAGGTGTGTAAAGCCATGTCAGAGGCCTACGGGCGGTTTAAACTCTGACACCAGGTTGTTCATCAACCATACGATAAGAAAGAAAGAAAGAAAGATTTTTTATTCTTCTAATATTTGTTTTGTTTGTGTTCTTGTGTGCTATGTCAAATAAAAAATATTTAATTTAAGTAATTTAATTTAGAAAATAGTTTACTGGACAACACACATACAACATAATAAACAGAAATTAAAAATTATATTACAATATTAAACAAAAGAATAGAAGTATTAAAAAAAATACAAAAAAAAATCAATAAAACAACACCGGCGG